>OU015746.1:20771576-20805327 GCA_907169655.1 Acomys percivali
ACACACACACACACACACACACACACACACACACACACACACACACATATATATTGTATACAGCACTCTGTCTGCAGGCCAGAAGAGGGCATCAGATCTCATTATGGATGGTGGTGAGCCACCATGTGGTTGCTGGGAATTGAACTCAGGACCTTTGGAAGAGCAGCCAGCAGAAGCTGCTTTTAGCCTCTGAGCCATCTCTCCAGCCCCTGCTGATGGCAACTTAAGGATGGTGCCACTGTGAGGTTCATGAGAAGCTTTGAAAATCCTTGCATTTATCCTTGTTCCCTGCTATCCCAGGCCTCAGATTTTCCTAAATGTGAAAAGAGGGTATCAAGTGGGCAAGTTCTTATGACAATCCCTCACTGAGTGAGCACTCCCATAACCCCTGAGCTCAGGCCAGGCACAGGCACTGGAAAGGCTGACACTGCAAGTCATTAGCATCAGGACTCTCTACTGGCCTGGTGCTAGAGATGCTTAAGCATAGAGAAGCCAGAAGACACTGTGGAGGTAGAGCTGACACTCAGAAACTTGAGTCCCCACCACTAGGCATGGTATATAGAGCCAGAGGTAAAATTAAAACTTGACTTCAAGGTGTCCTAGGGCAAAGGGATTGCTTGTCGGAAATCCACATGCTTCATCTTAAAAAAAAAAAAAAAAAAAAAAAAAAAAAAAAGGGCAAAACAAAACAAAAACAAAAAACACCCCCAACCCAACCCAACCAAAAAAAGAAAAAGAAAGAAAAACCCTCTATCTTGCACTGTGGGTAATAAGCCTATCACGCACAAAGGCCAACACTGGTGGTTGTACTTACTTGGTCGGATTCCTAGGACTCAGGATGTGGAGATAGGAGAAGTTCAAGGTCATCCTTGGCTATGTCATTTGTTTGAGGTCGGCTTGGGCTACATAACGTTTTTTTTTTTTTTTTTTTTGAGGCCAGCCTGAGCTATTCGAAAACTCTGTATCCAAAGTAAAGTAATAAGACAGTGAACAACAACCCTCTCCCATTGTGAGACTAAAATGACAAGAAATTCTGTGATGTCTACTGGAAATCTGAGGCAAGGCAGCTCGGGTCTGACACAACCAGAGTGAGCAAAGACCTCACAGGGTAGGGCTCCTCAATCCTATAAGGCTGAACCCTGTTTCAGATAACAACTGTAAGCATTGAGTTCCCAGGCTACTCACAACTTCTGCTCTTCTTGGTTACAAATTGTGGGTTTCCACTGTATCCTCCTCCAGTTTAAATGCTTAGCAATATCACAGAATTCAAGAAAAAAAAATGAGCTTACTATTGCCAATTTATTGTGAAGAATACTTTAAAGATTTACAGTGGTTTACAGGCAATAAAGATGCAGACCCCGGAGCCAAGATTGTTTTATTGAAACTGGCTCTTATGTATTCCACATTGGTCTCAAGTATACTGTGTGGCCAAGGATAAGTTTGAACTTTGAATCCTTATGTCTTCACCTCCCAAGTGCTGAGATTACAAGCATTCACCACTATGCCTGGCTTATGCAGGGCTGGGCATTAAGGCCCAGGCTTCATGCATGCTGGGCAAGCCCTTTACCAAATGAGCTACATCCTAGCCCACCACTGAGAGTCTGAACTTGGGCTATGCATTTAACCTAGCTTTGCCTCAGTTTCCCCGGCTGAAGAAAAGAGTATGGCATAAACAGCAGAGTTCTTCCGAAATAAGAAGATTCATATAGAATATTCAACCTGATATTTATATTATTAATTATATGTGTGTGTGTGCGCGTGCGGAGAGAGTATTCATGTTTATGTGAATGGAAGTGCCGTGCGGAGGTCGGAGGACAGTTTTGGATGCTGGTCTTCACTATCTACTTTGTTTAACACAGGGCCTTTTGTTTGCTGCTGCAGCTGTGGTCAGTCCAGCTGGCCCCTGAGTTTCCAGGGAATCTTCTGTCTCTACTTCCCATTTTCCTGGAGGAAGGTTGAGATAACAGACACTTACACTATGCATCTCTTATGTGAGTTCTGGTGATTCAAAACCAGGTCCTTGGCCTGGTCTGAGCATGGTAGCTCATGCCTTTAATCCCAATACTCAGGGAGGCAGAGGCAGAAGTATTGCTGTGAAATTGAGGCCAGCTTGGTCTACAAAGTGAGTCCAGGATAGCCAAGGCTACACAGAGAAAACCTGTCTGAAAAACAAAACAACAAAAAAAAACCCAAGCCCCCAAATCAGGTCCTTAATCTTAGTCAGCAGTTGCTTTTTACCAGCCGTGTCTTCTTCCTCAAGCTCCTCAACACAGTGTGTAGTGTTTTTATTATCCTTTGACATAAATGGAATCTTGGTAGAGGATGGCTGACCTCCTCCCAAGAGGTCTCAAGGCTTCCACCATGGAGGGGACTCTACTGAGAAGAAAACCCCTCCAGACCATTGATCCAGGCCTAGGGGACAGCTACCCTTCCTCAGAGAGACCTGTTTGTCATGGCAGTATTCGCAAGTCACTTCAGACCAGCTTCAGGTCCCTGCATGTCCCCGAGGTTCACTTCCTTCTTCCCTTTTATCTCACTAACTTAGAACTTGTACATGACCTGCTCTGTGCAGCTGTTCTCCAACTAGCATTTCTGTGATCCCCATCTCTGGAAATTTCACAGATCAGTTCAATTCTGACATCAGCTGGGAGTTAGCACAGACCGACCCCCAAAGGCTAGGGCTCAGGCCCACAAGACTGAACGAGCCCCGTTTCAGATGACAATTATTGGCAGCACATCCCGAGGTTAGCTGTGATGTTTGTCTCACTTCGTTACAGGTCATGGGTCCCCAAGACTCCCTTCTTTGGCTGAAATTACTTGGTAGAGTAGCTCACAAAACCCAGGAAAACAGTGCAATTATTGCTTATGGCCCCAAACAAGCAGCGGGGTGAAAAGACACATAGTTGAGGTTTAGCGGGGCCCCCAGCACAGGAATTATTGTCCTTGTCAAGCTTGTATAACTCACCCTCCTGGCACATGGGCATGGTCTCGTTCATCAGCTGTGAGCTGTCCGAACGGCATACTTTAGGCTTTGGGTAGAGATTTCATCACACAGGCATGATTAATGAACACAGCCTCCAGCTGCTTTCCTCTCTCTGGAGGAAGGAGGCTGGGTGACCAGCTCTCACACACGAGTCCACTATGAATCATCCACCATGCTCCTGATACCAGGAAAAGCTGGGAGATTGGTGCCTGTCCATGACTAACACCGAAGACCACCTACGAGGACAAGAGATGTGCCCAGTGTCCCTATCGCTTGAAAATTAAGGGTCTTAATCAGTGTGTGCCAGGAACCTAAGACACCATGTTCGTGTTTTATTATGAATCACAACATCCTAGAATGAATTACTTAGAGACCCATCACTAGGTTTGGATAGAGCCAGAAACCAGGTTCAAAATTTGATCTCAAGGAGTGCTTGGACAAGTGGTTTGCTTCCTCGAAACTCACCTGGTTCGTTTTGAAAAATCCTCTCATGCTGGGGACATAGCTCAGTGGGTAGCGAGCTTGTTTTGCATGTATGAATCTCTGGTTTTGATTGCTAGCAGGGAATCTGGTATGGTGGAGCGTGCCTGTAATAATACTGGTTTGTACTCAGGAGGTAGACGCAGCAGCGTCAGAAGTTCAAGGCTCTTGGCTACATATAGCCCGAGTTACATGAGACTGTCTCAAAAGTAAAGAGATAGGAAAACAAACAACAACTACCCTCTCCTAACATGAGGCTAAATGACAACGTTAGTGTTCAGCTTGGTTGTGAATGAGTAACGTTTTCCCTCTCCTGCTCTTGAAACAAAACTGGATTTCATGTTATTTTGCCCAAGAGCCAAGCAGGAAAAAAAAAAAAAAAATCAGACAAAGCAGCACCATTTTCATGAGTGCTGGGGTGAGGACTGGGTCCTTAGATGAGTCTTGGCTCGGCTTCCCCCAGGAGGGTCTGCTCTGTGTTTTCTATCCCAAAGACACTGGGAGTCACAGTATGGAGGAAGGCATTTTTGTAGCAAGATTCCATGAGTCCCTTCTGGGAGGGAGAGGCTGTGCCCTGACCCTGTGAGGGGAGGCATGTCACGGCCATCTATCTTTGCCCTACCAGAGCTTTGGAGGATCTGCAGCATTGTTACTTTTAGAGGCGTTGGCCCCAACCTGCTTGTCAGCCCTGGGAGGTTTGGGGCACCATCACCCCAGGCCTGGCAGGTTTCATTAATCACCTTTTTGTTAGTTTTGATCCTTCATGGAGAGAGCCAGAGCTCTTGCTTTGGGCTGAATCATGCCTTTCCAGTGAGAGAGCTGAGCCATCAGCTTGGCATGGGAGGGCTGGCAAGGGTCAGGGGTCAGCCCAAATCCTGGACTCACCGTGGTGCTTCAGCGCCTCAGTCCACCTTGGGTCTTGCTCTGGCAGGACCACCTGCTTTCTGGATGAACACGAGCCCACTTCCCTACCTCTGAGCTTAAGGGTGACTGGGTCCAGACTCAGGGCTCTCTTTTCTAGTCTCGCTGAATCAGCACAGGGGGTTCTGAGGTGACTTCACACCTGTGCCTCCTCTCCTATGCCTGCTATTACCCCGCCCTCATACTTCTGTGCTACAGAACCCTGCCCCAAGGAGGCCATTCACAATAACGGTGGCCGTTTGGTGCTGGGGAGGCTGGTGGCCCTGACTGGGGTCTTCCTTCTCAGTCCTGAAAACTTCTTTTCTATGCCAGGTTCCAAGAGGGCTCCCTCAAGACCTTTTCTTCAAGCTGGAACAGCAAGGCCTCCTCTGACTGTCAATGTGCAGTCCCTGAGCTTCGTAGCCACACCCTGGGGGATGTTCAGAAGAGACCTAAGCCTTGCCCCTGAGACCCATCTTTCTAGGCATATCTCAGTCAAATGCTTACAGACTGAAGAGGCTAGCATGAGAGAGGGTCCTGCTCAGGAACCTCACAGCCTCTGCAGATTTGGAAGGTGCCCCAAGAAAGTCAGAACAATGGGATATTAACCCTGTGTATTGGGCTGACCCACGGCTTCTGAACCTCAGGCCTAAAGACCTTGGGGTGTGGTAATTCATCACTGTAGAGACGTTCCTGATCATAGCAAAATATTTAGCAACACTGCCCCCTCCCCCTGACCCCCATCCCTACCTTCTGCACAGCTCACCTAGAGCTCAAACAACTCTAGACATTGTTGAATGTCCTCTGGGGAGCCAAGGAACCCTTGATGGAGACCTTATGGACTCATCTCTGGTGACAGAAGTTGGGAGAATGATTTTTTTAGGGACACAAGCTACAGGCAGGTACTCAGGAAAGGTACCTCGAGCTTATGGAATTCTGGAAAGTTCTGCTTGGTAGTTGCACAGGAGCACACATAGGTGACAATGCAGTTGGACAGTTAGGGTTTATAAACTTTATTGTATACAAAATTAGACCTAAAATGAGCCTTGGGGGGCAGGTGGAACTAGCCATGGAGTTCAGTTCTGATTCTACGTCAGGACTCAGTTCTCTTGTGTGTAAAAAGGGACTAACAGAGAAGCCACCTCCTGGGACCGCAGCTGAGATCCATGAGACTGAGTGCAGCAGGGCTGGCAAGATGCTCAGCAGACCCGAGTTTCATTCCTGGGACACACATGGTAGAAGGAGGGCACTGACCCCTGACAGTTGTCCCCTGACCTCCACGGCACACTGTGGTACCTTGTCCCTCAGTGCATAAAATAAAGAAATGTAATTGGAAACTGAGTGTAAAGTACTTGGTCTCTAAGTATATTAGTGGGGTTACTTTCTCTTCCCGTGTATCAGTTTTTTCAACTATGTTTGCTTTTTTAGGTTCCTTAGGGTTTCTTATTAGCGTTGTTTATTTTATTTTATTTAGTTTACTTTTATTTATTTATTTTTAAATTTTATTTAAATAATTTATTCAGATTACATCCTGATTGTTATCCCCTCACTTGTATTTTCCTGTTCCCTCTTTTTTTTTTTTTTTTAAAGAAATTTACTTATTTTTATTTCATGGGCACGAGTGTGTGGCTGCATGTACTTTGTTCATTGTGAGTGTTTCTGGTGCCTACAGAGTCCAGAAGGAATGAGATCCCCTGGAACCGGAGTTACAGACAGCTGTGAGCTCTCACACGGGTTCCGGGAACAGAACTCAGGTCCTCGACGAGAGCAGCAAGCATTCCTAGCCACGGAGCCAACCCTGCAGCCCCCCAGAACCATGTCTTCCTTAGGCTAAAGGTGTTTTTTTAAAAAGGTGGTTGATTCTTTGAGAGCAGCAAAGTTTGTCATCAGAGCTGTTGGGAGCACTGGCATAGGTGATGTTCGAGAGGATTTCCAGAACATTCCAGCCAGACATTTCAGAGGCAGAAAAGAAGGGTCGTGAGGGCTATGGCGATTTCACCCAACACGAGGCCGCTTTGCAGCCTGACCCCCCCAACCCCCCTCCAGGCTCTCTGGCAGACCCTTGCAGTTCAGTCTCCATTTCTGATACTGGGTAGGGCCAGGATGGAACTTCTCAACTGGAAAGGTGAAGTAGAATTTGGTTTTCAAAAGGGTAGTCTCAAGCAGAACACTGTTCCCGCTGAATCATCCCTTTTGTTAAGGATTAAAAAAAGAAAGAAGCCACCCCCAAAAGACACAACCCACCCTGGAGAGCAGAGGTAACTGGGCCTGTGGGAACTGAGGTGCAGCTGGCATCAGGTCAGAGGGTGGGGAAGGGAGGAGAGAGGATGTCCCAACCCCGTGGAGGATGCATAAAAGGCCTGCAGAGCAGGGAAGAGCCACAGTCCTCTCTTGGCCGTGGTCAAGTTCAGCTGTTCAGCTCCTGTCTGCTCGCGCTCTCTCGTGCTCCCACCATGAGCTGTCGCTTTCAAAGCTCCTCCGCAAGCTATGGAGGTGGTTTCGGGGCTGGTTCTTGCCAGCTTGGAGGAGGCCGTAATATCTCAACCTGCTCTTCCCGGTTTGTCACCGGAGGGTCAGCTGGAGGCTACGGAGGTGGCATGAGCTGTGGCTTTGGCGGAGGGGCTGGTAGTGGTTTTGGGGGTGGCTTTGGAGGTAGCTGTGGCGGGGGTTTTGGCTATGGCTTCGGTGACTTTGGAAGTGGCGATGGTGGCCTCCTCTCGGGCAATGAGAAGATCACCATGCAGAACCTCAATGACCGCCTGGCCTCTTACCTGGAGAAGGTGCGCGCTCTGGAGGCGGCCAATGCCGAGCTGGAGGTGAAGATCCGGGACTGGCATCTGAAGCAGAGTCCAGCTAGTCCAGAGAGGGACTACAGTGCTTACTACAAGACCATAGAAGAACTCCGGATCAAGGTGAGGCCTCTGACGCCAAGAAGGTTTCCTCGGTACAGGGCAGAGCCCCAAAGTCTAGGCCATTCGGTGCCACAGAGGAGCAGGTGTGGAGGGGATTCACAGTCTTTTTGCAGGGGGAGGATTCCAACTTTGCACTAGCAAGAGTCTCTACTGCTGAAATGTTCATATGCCGTGACCCAAACACGTTTTCTCCCATACTTCATGTTTATTGGTGTCATTATGCCTGCCAATCTTTTTTTTTTAATGGTTTCCTGAACTGTTACTTGTGACTCAGTTGCTATAACCTATGACTGAGGTATTGAAAAAGAAAGAGAAAAAAAAAAAAAAAAAAAAAGAGCACAGTGAATGGTTTAAACCAACTGAGAAAAGACATCTTCATTTACTGTTTATTTTGGAAGAGCCTCATGTAAACTTACTCTCAGTGGGTTGATGACTCAGTTGGCTGTCAAGAGGCAGAGGCTTAGGCTGGTACAGAGCCTGGAAGCCCTCAGAGAGGCCTGTTGGTCCCACTGTGACACCAACTTGTCAGAGCAGAAATCTACTTGCCTGGGTTGAGCCCCAGTTATGCAGTACAGGCTTTAAGTGCTTAAGACTGTAAATGTTTGGACAAGAGATTCAAGTGCATGGGTTTCCTCTGTGTCCATCTGTGGAAGGCCAGCTCTAGGGACATGGCCAGGACATATATGGAGTCACACTGAGCCTCTTCTGACCTTAAGGGGAAGGCTCTTGAGACAGTGGCCTAGAGAGGTGACAGCCCTGAGACGTGACTACTGGAAGATGTCCCGAGTGGGTGTTTCCTCTGGAATGTCCATCACTAGCCTCTCCCACCCTGGCCTCATGAGGAACGCTCAAGAGAAGAAAGAGGGAGCTGGCCTTGCCTCCTGCTCCACAGAGTGCTTTGTCTCCACTGAAGCACAGTTAAGAAGTTGGGCTTTGCTTTCTAAGCACAGCTCTGGAGTGCCCCTTCTGTGTTTTGTAGATCCTAGAAGCCACCACCGACAACAACCGGGTCATCCTGGAGGTCGACAACGCCAGGCTGGCTGCAGATGACTTCAGGCTCAAGTGAGTTTCTTTTCCTCATGTCTTTCCCAGAAGACCCTTACTTAAGACTCTACAGTTTAAAGGAGTGCCTTTTTGAAAGGGGGATGGGGCAAGGGCCTTCGGGGTCATCGAGGGGTTCAGTGCACAGGGAAGCTCATGTCTATTGTTATTTGTGTTTTGTTTTCATCTTTAAAAATATTCCAGGTATGAGAACGAGCTGGCCCTGCGCCAGAGCGTGGAGGCCGACATCAACGGCCTGCGCCGGGTGCTGGACGAGCTGACCCTGTCTAAGACCGACCTGGAGATGCAGATCGAGAGCCTGAATGAGGAATTAGTCTACCTGAAGAAGAACCATGAGGAGGTGAGAGGGGGAAGACAGGCCTCCCACGGACTGAGGAAGGGGAGCCCCTCGGCTGCAGGCTGCCATTGCCATCCGCTGAGCATGAAGAGTCTTCTACAACATTCTGTCTCTCAGAGATAAGGAGAAAGGGGAGGGGGAGCCTCTCACACCTTCTTGTCCTACTCCACAGGAGATGAAGGAGTTCAGGAACCAGGTAGTCGGCCAGGTCAATGTGGAGATGGACGCCACCCCCGGCATTGATCTGACCCGTATGCTGACTGAGATGAGGGAGCAGTATGAAACCCTGGCAGAGAAGAATCGGAGGGATGCCGAGGCATGGTTCCAGGCCAAGGTACTGGTGCTCCTAGCCCTCCTAGCCAGGTGGTACTGGGGCACATGGCCTTTGGTCAGGGGGTGGGGCTTCTTGCTAAGCCCCGCCCACTCCCTTCTTTCTGTTTGACTTTCAGAGTGCAGAGCTAAGCAAGGAAGTATCTTCCAATGCTGCCATGATCCAGACCAGCAAGACAGAGATCACAGAACTCAGGCGCACACTCCAGAGCCTGGAGATTGAGCTGCAGTCCCAGCTGAGCATGGTACCCTCTGCTGCCCCTCCCTCTGTGATCCCTCACTACTAGGCCTCCCTCTGAACTGGCTTCCCCCATAACTTCTTCCTTGTCGTCCCATCAGAAAGCCAGCCTGGAAAGCACCTTGGCAGAGACAGAGTGCCGCTACGCCCTGCAGCTGCAGCAGATCCAGGGGCTCATCAGCAGCATCGAGGCCCAGCTGAGTGAGCTCCGCAGCGAGATGGAGTGCCAGAACCAGGAGTACAAGATGCTGCTGGACATCAAGACCCGGCTGGAGCAGGAGATCGCCACCTACCGCAGCCTGCTCGAGGGCCAGGATGCTAAGTAGGTTCCTGGCACCTGCTGTCTTGCGAAAGTGGCCACAAGAGAAGTGTCTGGAAAAGCAGGCAGGGTCTTAGAGATGAGCCTCCTCTTGTCAGAGAGGGTCCAGCTTCGGTCTGAGCTTAAACAGTGTGGCAAAAAAGTTGGGGTCAGAGCCCCTTCCTAATCTCCCCAGTTAGACCGCGGAACTACTCGATAGCAGACTGGCAGGATTTGTACCATTGTATTTTCCAATTCAGGCCTCTGTTTGTGGGTAGACAGGGAAGGGATGTGCAAGGAACATGGAATCCAGAAGAGCTGTGAGTTAGGATGTGGTTCAGCCAAATAAAGCGGTTCAGACAGTGGTTCGAGAGGGTCATATAGCTCACGACAGACTGCCTGCTTGGCTCTACCCCCAGCATCAAGGAGAGATGATGAGTTAATTACTTTCATACTATTTGTAGAGACCAAACCATCCTTGTGGGCTTAGGGGAAAGGGGGGGGCAGGGAACTGAGTGAACCAGACACCCCAAATCTTGGGACCAATAGTATCTCCTTTTGAAGGTTTTCAAGACACACAAATTGGCAAGATAGGTAGACGGGCGGGCCTGGTAGATAACTCAGGATTCCAGGTGGATGGGGAAGAAGGTCCTGGGCTGGAGATAATGTTGGGAAAGAATCTAAGTTAAGGCCCTGGAAGGCGACAGAGTCAGTCCATCAGAAGACCAGGGACCGCCTGTCCTCAGTTGCCCTCTGCTCATGGCTGTTTTCTCTCCTTTCTAGAATGAGCGGCTTCAGCTCCTCTGGAGGTAAGGGGGCCACTCAGGGGGAGATGGCTTGAGCTGCTCTGGAGCTTGAGTGAAGGGGGGGCTGGGAGGGTGGGCAGTGCTGGCTGCTGAGTACAAGGGTGGAGGGAATCAGGTGGGACCGGTTCCTCAGTTATTACCTTACTGATTGTGCATTCAAAAACTGGAAGTCTCTGCCCCTCAGAGCCATGAGGTTGCCTTGGAGAAACATCTTGTCCTCCACCACTGGAGACGATAATGAAATCCCCACCCACATACCTCTCAACTGCTCAGGAGCTTGGGAGCCTTCCTGGGGGTCTCGGCTCAGCCTGAGGTGGGGTTTCTCCAGCGTGAACACCTTGTCTTCTCTCTGTCACAGGAAACAGCACTGCTACCGCCAATGCCTCCCTCTCCCCCTCCGCTTCCGGCCGTCCCGATATCCGAAAGTATTAACTCAGCCTGGAGTCCAGTCCCTGGCCTTCAGCAGCCTCAGGAGGGGGAGCTGGTGGTGCCTGGAGGATGTGAAGGCCAGTCCTGCCGCTCCCGGGACCGATGGCCCTGACATCCCTTGCGGGTGACCTCTCCTTCTCTCCTGATCCGAGACCTTCTCTTCGCTTCCCTGCTCCTTCCTACTCCTTGGTTTCTTAATGTCTCTATCAAGGGTAGACAATTCAATAAAGTTTCCTGATTTTCTGCAAATGTTTTTGCTTCTGGCCTGGTTTCTAAAGGGTGGCCTCCGTCAAGGCCTGATTTGGGTTATGGGTGAGGTGGGCACAGATGGGCTGAGCACAACTCAGACACTGATGGGGCCAAGGGACTTCTCATGTGAGAAAGACACGTGGTACGTGGGCCACTGAGCACAGGGGTGTTGTGATGGCAAACACAGAGGGCACAATGGTACTCATATATTCATATCCATGAGACACGGGCAAATGGAACAGAAAGCAAGGCCAATGAGATAGTTCAGTATCCCTCTCTGTAGAATGGCCAGCAATGAAGGCTGGGGTCATCTGTAGACATGTGTGTCGAAGGGGGTCATGGAAGGTAGAGGACAGGTGTAGAGCAGGCTTCCTAGGCCATTCAAAGGGGGAGGGATCTTGGGATAGTGGCCCAGGACATGTATCCCTGTCCTAACCTGCTGCCTTCCAGGCTGATGACTCCATTTTGGCCCGAGATAGCCTTCCTTTCTGTTTTCCTTGGCACACCCCGAGGTCTTACAACTCTAAACTTCCCAGTGGACCAGCCCATCCTTTCACTCAACACCTCAGCCTGTACTGGCCTCTGGCTGCCCTGTCTCTGATCTCCCTGCTCTCTCTTGCCTCCCTAGAGGCCTGGCTCAAAGTCATCACCTCCTTTGATGGTGCTTATCCTATACAAAGTGACTGCACAAATGCTTTCTCTCCGCTCTTTACTCTCCTTTGGCCCATCCTGGACATGTCTGTGATCTTAGGTTACTCACTTGTTTGATGAGCCCTGCACCTGCCTCTCCAGCTTCACATTGACCTGCCTCATTGTGCAGAGCGCATCCCTTCCTTAGGTCTAAAGATCTACAGGGGCCATCCTCTCAGATTGCTCCTTCTCTGTCCCGCTCCCGGGGACCTGGCGATCCAAGGTAGCATCATTTTGGTGCTCTCTTTCTTTCTCTGCCTCTGTCTGTCTCTATCTCTGATTCATTGTCTCTCTGCCTTTCTTTCTCTCTGTCTCTCTCTTTCTATTCTTTCCTTCCATGGTCCTTCCCATGGGCAGTGTTTTAGCTCCGATATCTCCCCGACTCTAAGCCTCAGGATACCTCCCTGCCTCTGTTTGATCTTGTTCTCCATGCTGAGGTGATGAATCGAAATGTAAAGTCTTTCTGTATATTAGGGAGGCCTCTAGAGAGTTCTATGGCCACCAAGGAAAGGCCGGGATCCTTTGTAGGCCCACAGATCAGATGATCTGACCTCTTCCTGTTTCCTTCCAGCCATGGCTCCTATATGAGCCCCCCTGGTGGACCCCAAGGTCCTGCTATCTCAAGATGCTCTTGGCGAAGTAGGCATGTGTTTAAATATCTGGAGAGCTCTTGTTCTACAGGAGACCTCAGTCTGACCCTCCCCTGCTGTCTCTCCAGAGCGCATCTTTGTTTTATTGGCAACCATGGGCTTTCCTTAAAATGCAAATTGAGAGGGATGACCCTTCTCTGTGACAGATGGATGACGTGTCATGACCCTGGGTGCTTCCAGGATTGTACCCACCTACACTCACTTTGACAGTATGGTCCTAGGGTAGGTAGGGCTGTGTCTTTTCATCTTGGGGAGGGTTTAGCCAGTACATGTTAACAGAAGAGAGGAATGAATGAACTGGGGACCTACCTCTGAGGTGACATTTGGGTTTGGTCACCGAATTTTTGGCCAGAGGGTTGGAGGGTCTCTGGTATCCTTGCCACCTGTCCCTGTTCTCTGGTCTTTCCTTTCCCTTCCTGATGCTCCTCTGAGTTCCCCACCCCATCCTAGTGTAACATATATTCTTCCCCCTCGAAGGCCATATGCAGGAGGCTTAGGCACACAACGGTCACTCAGGCATGCCTGGGCTAGCCGGAGCAGACAGTATCTATTCTGTCACTCATTCCAGAGCCGTTTCTGTTCTCCACTGTAGATGCAGGTGGGAGATCAGGTCAACCCTAAGTCCAGAACTCTGCAAGGAGCTAAAGCAGCACAGAAAAGGAGGCCACGCTGTGCTTTCTGAGCCCTTTTGGTTTTGGTTAACTTGTTGAGGCTGTAGGTACCCGCTGAGTTTTGTTGGCACTGGGTTGATTCTAGAGGGAGGGAGGGAGGGAGGGAGGAAGGGACAGAGGGAGAGAACAAGAGAGAGAGAGAGAGAGAGAGAGAGAGAGGAGGGAGAGAAGACATCTTCTGTCTTTAAAGGCATCCTCAGACAAAGAGGAATAACTCAAAGCATTTCCTGTCCCACTAATTGCTACATCCCCTGTGAGTTATTAAAGTTGAAGACTCAGAAGGAGGTGACACACTGTAAGTAAGAGCTCACCAAAAAATACCTGTGGTCATGACCTTTTTGGTTCTGTGACTTCCTTTGAGCTAGAAACAGTTTCAGGGCCATCCACATCCTCATTCCTAGCGTGTGTGGTACAGGGCCTGAAAGAACGTACTAGATGGAGGATGGAGGGACTATGGAAGATGGAGGAGGTAGCACGCATACTACTCCAAGGGCAGGAAGAAATGGGCCCCTCCCCCAGTCAAGGATAGGAGTTCTCAAAGCTGAGCTTCCCTGGATGGTTCTGACCCCTGAGGCCAAAGCTTCAACTCTGAGGGGAGCCATCCATGTGGAGCAACGACAGCAACTGGATCCCTAAGACTAGAGGGGACTCTATCTGGCCTGGGAGCCTTTTACCCATATCCCATGAAGGACTGTGGGAAGCCCCATCAGGGACATTGGGTGGGGCAAGTCAGGGGCAGTGTTTCTGTCAGATTACCCTTTCTGACCCAGCTCTCTGGTCTGGGAGGGTGGAAGGGTGGGGTAGAAGCCTGTCTTTCTGCCTAGGATTCCATCTATCACTTTAGTCACCCATGTCGGGTGACACTTGAGAGAGAGAAAAAAAAAAAAAAACTGCTGGGTCAACACTGCCCCACCCTAGGGGCTTGTTCTAGGTGCTCAGCTCAGCTCAGGCTCAGTGGCTGCTTCCCAGAGCTGCAGTAGTGAGCAAACAGCCATGACCCAGTGGCACCTGACTCACACCTATGTCAGACAGTGTGTGTGTGTGTGTGTGTGTGTGTGTGTGTGTGTGTGTGTGTGTGAAGGCAGGAGACCCTAGGACACAGGGTTTCAACTAGACTGAAAAGGCCAACACCCTGTACATTGCCTGCTTTCGCCAGAAGTTCAGCATTATGTCACTTCCTCTTTGATCAACCCCAGAGCTGCCACTGTCGTGTCTGCTTTACACACAGGAAGATCAATTCAGACCTTCTAAGTGACCCATCTAATGTAAAGGATGGGGTCCACAGCTCCAAAATGCTTCCTGACATGTTGGTTGGTATTTTGTCCAGGGTCATGTGTTCACTTGCTGTAATGTGGGGGAGGGACAAAACTCTCCAGACCCCAGTGCTCTTACCTAACAAAAGAGTCACCCACATTCTTGTGATGTCCAGAGCCTCAGAGCTAGGTCGTGTTCCCAGGTGGGCTTGGATGGATCGGTGGGAAAGTCCAACACATGGCAGGTGATGTACCATGGTGGTTTATTGCTACAATTCTTAAGCTTCTGGTTTCTTACCTTGAGCAAAAGGTACCTCCCCATCCTCGAGGCTCCACCCTTAGTTAATGGACCAGTATGTATCTGCCCATCCTATGGGGCTGTCTGTCCTGCCTTAGCCCTGCAGAGGGCAGACTCATGCCAGAAAGCAGACTAGGGTCCTTGGTCATCTATTGGGTCCTAAGGTAGTAGAGGGACAGGACCTTAGATCATCTGGTCCTAACAGGAGGCTCTGTCTGTCCCCAACATTAGGTGTGGCAGCCAGGCACTTGAAGAGCAAGGTGAGGCTGAGGGCGGAGTTCTGTGGTTGAGACAACCTGAGTACCTGGATCATCTATTTTGGGTGGCAGCTTTGACCACCCAGACAGGGGTATTAGACTTCCCTCACCTTCCTGGAAGGGGGGGTCCCACTGTTCCACCATAGGGAAGGCTGTAGTAAGGTTGAGAAGGGATGTCATTGCAAAGTTGTAGTCAATACAGGCTGATGATGTATTGTCCCAGACCCCCCTGTTCCCCCGTCATGTTCCTACTGGAATTCCTTTTCTCTTCCTGCTTTTTGGGTTCGTGTTTCTCAGGGAGCCTGTGTCCTTTTGGATGGTATGCTTGGAACTGATGGTGGTTGGGGTAGAGCAGGGTATGTGGGCTTATGTTCCTTTGAGCAGCTCTTCAGGGACTCTGGGAGAGCTGGGAGCACCATGTCCCCTCATGGAGTTTGGGAGGGGACAAGGTGGATGGCTGCTGAGGCTGATCCAGGCATCTACCGGGGATGGGCTTTTGGGAAAGCTGGCAGTGCCTGGCATGGAATGTGTGGCCAACTTTCATGATCAGTTGTAATAGCCACGCGGCTGCTTTCATCTGAGCTTCTCACAGATGCTTGAAAGTAAAGCCTGCAGCATGCAGGGCAGTTAACGATAGCCCGGAGCCTCAGCCCAGCCGCAGATATGCTCTTGTTAGCAGGAGGGGTGCTGTTATGTGGCCTGCACAGCATCTGTAAATGCCGACTGCTGAGCCAATCAAATGGGGATGTTGGGGGTGGGTGGGTTTGCTTTGTGGTTCAGTTAAGTGATACTTGAATGGAGGGGACGCGGACATTGAGGTCTCTCTGACAGAACACTTACCACAAACCACAGGTTCTTTAAACACATTGGGGAAGAAAAGCGATGCTGTGGAATTCTCAGACCATAAAAGCAGGGTGAGGGGAGTAAGGGCTCAGTGCCTCTGAGCAAAAGGCCATGTTCTTCAGATGGGAGCTGCTGGCCAGCATGGTTGCTCAGGAAGAGCTGGTCCTCAGGGAAAGGGGCTTTGGGCCCTGAAACACGAAGGCAGAGCATGGCCACAAGAGGCCTGGAGAGGTACGGCTTTCTGTTGGGCTCGGTGGTTTCCTGGGCTCGCGCTATGGCAAGACACATGGCTCATTCTGAGCTGAAATTACTCCTGGGGGAAAGACTTCTTTTATTTTCTTATTTTGGGCAAGAGCATTCTAGAGCATTCTGGGCTTGGCAAAGAGGAAATTTTAAGTTAGGGTAAAATAGTCCAGGTAGGAAATTTAAGACCATTTCAGGGTCTTGCAGAGTTGTGCCCCTAGAATTTTGAGAGAAGCCACTGTCATTCTTCATCAGCTTCCCTGAAGTCCCTACTTGTCACCTCTCTCCTGTGGAAGGGCAGATAGGGAGCAGGACCTTCCCCTCTCAATGAAGGGCAGCCAAAGAGCAGGTGAAGGACCGTCTTGGTCATTTAGTTTGTGTTTCGACTATCCTGAGTCCAGTAAGGTCCGGTGACAGTGGAGGTTGGTAGAAGTTTGGGCACCCCGAGAGATTGGAAATGGAGCAGAGAGAGAGAGACTTGAGAAACCTGCTCAGGCTGAGTCACCTAGTGGAAGGACCGTGGTGTCAGGGTAGAATGCCCCTGACACGGTCAAGCTCAGAGGGACAACAACATAGCTGAGTATTGCTCATGGAGTGTGGGCAGGCATACATGGCAGCTGCTGGACCAGGGCACTGAGGGAATCAAATATCATGGCTTTCCAAGGAAAGGCTGACTGATCTGTCCCCAGCACGGAGGAGGGAAGGGACAGTAACATCTTCCTTAGTCAAGGCCCTTAAATAGTGCTTTGTCTCTCCTGAAGACTTCCACGCAGACCCCAGGGTGCTCAGCTGGACTGGCATTGTAGCTAGACAATAACAGTTTAGTATAACCATGTCCCAAACATTGAGCTCTTGCTTACCAAATCCGGCAGCCCTGTCCTTCCTAGACCTATAAACGGCCTTGAGTTTTTCACCATCAAAACCCACTGGGACATTTCTTGGAGACCTTTGAAAAGGCAAATGAGTGGTTAGGAATGTCTCCACCGTGCTTTCTTCAACTTTGCGCTCCAGCTTCTGCATGTTGGTACTAGAATCTGACATCAGCTGGCAGCACACTTGGCAGGAGCTGTGGAAATGGTTATTTAAAGCAGAGTTTATAGTAACCAGGCTTCTCAGGGAGGGGGGGGAGGAGGGGCCAGAGGTCCCAGGCGCTTCACGTTTGAGCACATTTCTTGTTACAAGGAAAGAACAGTTGTGTGTGGGAGACGAGAGTTAGTTGTAGGTGGGGTTGTGGGTGGGGTCTGAAGGAGTTAGGAGAAGGAACCATCTTTCAGGTGTCTTCTATGGTAGGGACTCATCTAGGGCCTGTGTGTGTGAATCTCAAGGTAAAAAAATAGGCGATAGGAGAAAACAAAAAAAAAATAAAGCCTGAGCCAGCAGGCTACTCAAAGGGGGACAACCACTGACCATCTTGAGTGACCTTATTCTCATTCATGTCTGTTGGTAGGTGGCTGTCTCATTGGCTACTGTCTGCCTTGATTTCTCTGCTACCTTTGGGGTTCTATGGTGGTGTGGTGGCCTACATAGTTTGACCAAAGAAGCCTGGAGAAGCAGGAAACATCTTCCGCTTGGACTCATCATAGCAAGCCATCCTTCTGTTCTCTCGGGATGGGAGTGACTGCTCAGAGTCAGCTAGGACAACCAGGCTTGCAGCCTTGCACCTGTGTCTAGGCAGAACCTCAGCTTTCATACGCAAGCTTGTGTGAAGGTAGAGACGTCTCTTCAGCAGAGACATTTAGCTGGCTTTTGGTCTGGAGGTGATGGCGTTCCAAGATCGACATGAGAAAAAGCATCTTTTCTGTTCTCTCAGCAGCAATTTTCCTCTTCTCCCTGTCCTCCGCCCCCACCGCCCCACCCCAAACCAAGTCTTGGTGGACAGAGAGTGTTCTCTGAGCACTGCAACCGGTGCCTGGACCTGAAGGAACTTCTAGGCAGCAGTTCTCAACCTATGGGTCACGACCCTTTTGAGGGTCAAACAACCCTTTCGCAGGGCTTGCCTAAGACCATCCGAAGATCTTTACATCACAGTTCATAACAGCAGCAAGGTTACAGTTACAGATATAGTTTTTGTGGTTGGGGTCACTGCAACACCAAGACCCATATTAAAAGGCCACAGCACTAGGAAGGTTGAGAACCACTGCTCTAGGTAAGGGTCAGAGGCTGGACAGAGAATCCCAGCCAAGGGGACTGCTGTGCTCTGCATGCAGGAAGACACTGCCTCTGGGATGTTGTCTCTTCTTGGACAATTGGGCTGGGCAGCAAAAGCCAGCATTCCAGTAAGTGGTTGGTGCCTAGGAAAGTGCATTTGACTCCGGTTCCTCTTATGTGGGTTTCAGAGTAGTTTTGACTTTGACACCAATGACATCATTTCTAGTTGGTCAAGCCCCTCTTGGGATAGTTTACACAATTCCATGACTGGCAAGAGATCCATTCACCTGCTGGGAAGGCTGAGGCTTAGCGGCACGAGCAGCTTCGACTTCTACGTTCTCTAACGTTTTCCTGTACAGCGGCGAGGTCTCATTTGGTCATTGATGCCATTTTTGCCTGAGCATGCTGGGATGTCTAGGGACACTGACCTCTGAAGGAGCGCTTCTCGGGGATGGTGTGGGGAGGTGGGCCAATGCTGCCACTGCTCACGGAGTGGAAGGTGGGGGCGGGGAAGCCTCTGTCATTTTCTGGTGGAGTGTAATGCTGGAGGCGAAGGGAAAAGCTGAAGTACGTGGATGATTTGGAAGAAACCCCAGTCGTGTCATGTGCTTGAACCTCTGTAAGTCTAGGGATAGGGACTGGGGCTGTGGGGGAAGAGAGAATAAAGCGCAGCTATGTCTCACCAACTCTTAGTCTCCATGCAATGCTCGTGGGCAGCTAATGCAGGAAGTCTGAGGTGGGTGGAAGGTGGGTCAGTTCAGGCCTTTCCCCTCTTCAGATGGGTGAGCTGAGGCACACAGTGCATGGGGCTCACTCAGAGAATTGGGGCAGAGCTAGGCCCGGAGTCTCCATCTCCTGCTCCTTAGGATAGCACATGTTTGATTGAGGTTAGAAAAACTATGTAGTGAGTTTGCTAAGACCTGCTATCTTGCCTAGTTTGCATGACAAACACTGTGTGGGGAATGAGGCAAATTGGGTTTATGTGTGTTGAGGGTTTGCCCTGGGCAGGCAGGGCACAGAGACAGCAGGATCTGCCATGGTTTTCCTAGAAGGTGAAATGGGGGGATGGGGGCTTTAGAGGAAGTCTGATCAGAACCCCAGTCTCTGTCCTGATAGTTCAGCAGTTGTCAGATTGGGAAGATATCAACATTCTTCCCTTCCCAGGGGGCATAGGTAATGTCTCTAGGTAATTTTGGCCACCATAACTAGGCCAAGACGTAATGCAAGTTCTGTGAAGGCAGAAACTTCATCCTTTTTGTTGTCTCTCTCCAACACCTAGAACAAGTCTGGGGCAATGTAGGTTCTCAGTGAATATTCCCTGAATGTCCCCTGTATAAAGGGGACAAGGAGTTAGGGTGAGTGGCTTCCTACCTAGAAACCCAGGGCAAGTGGTATGACAGGAGGGCGAGACAGACGGGGAGTCAGAGAAGAGAGTGGCATCGGGTGGTGGAGATGAGGGCTATCAGAGAAACTTTACAGTGTGCAGGGTAGCCCCGAATAACTCAGAATTGCTCAACCCAGTGTCTACACCACGGAGTCAAGAAGCCCTAGGACAGGGTAGCCTTAGATCTTGCAGGAGAGCTGGGAGATGGGGAGCCATGAGGAAGTCGTGGTGGGACAGCTAGAGCTATAGGGGGCAGAGGCTGATGAACCCTTGCTCTCTCTACCAGGAAGAGCTGCCTGGAGCTGCTGCCGGGCACCTGTGGAGGTGTCTGCCGTTCTAGGCGTGTTCACCGCAGCTGATCACCCTCCTTGAGTAATCCCGGAGAGAAGCTTATAAAGTGTTTTAAGAGGCTGAGAACCACAGCTTCAGAAGCACATAAATGCCTCCATAAACGCCAGCTTTGCGAAACAACTCTATGGGGAAAGAGCAAGCAGGGGTCTTCTCTTATTGTTGGGAAAGTCCAGGGTTTGAGGTGGAAGAACCGAGTTTAATTTTGGTCCACAATTGTCAAGGTCTCTTCTCTTGATTTGTCTAGGCATCTGGTAGCATTTGGTTTTGTTCTTTTTATTCCTTCTCTACCATTGGTCGTGTCTGTGATGTGTTTAGGGACCAGGAAGGTCTAAATGGTTTAGGATCAGGGAAGATGAAGACCACAGGACCACAGTAGGCTTCCAGTCCTGCCCAAGGCTCCAAACAAGTGAATTCATGAAGAGCAGCTCATGAACTGTCTGAAGGATTGGTTATGGGGTATCTCCTGCCTACCTACCACTGTCCCCATACTGGGACTAGGGGCACAGAGGCCTCAGCAACTCCAGCAGAGTGTTTATACCCATGAGCCTTTGCTGTCCTTACCATAAATCAACATCAAAGACTGTCCTTTTGACGAGCCAGCACCTCTAAAGCACACAGGGGCTTTCAAAGCACACTTGCAGCTGTCTTTGGATCCTCCTCGTATCTGTGTGAAGTAGGCAGAACAGCGCAATGATTTTCTACTGTTCCCACCAGGCCACCAAGGATCCCAGAGAGGTGACATTTGAATGTTGGTCTCTTGTTCCTAAATTCTAGGTACCTTAAATTGGTATCTAAGAGATCTGTTTTTAGATTTAGGTATTGCCTCTCCCCTCCCTGCCCCCGCCACCCCCAATTAGCATGAGTGAATGTTTAAGCTACAGACTGCAGTTGGTTGAGGGTTTCTGGTCATGATCAACTGCGCTCCATGATTGTTGTGAATCAAAATGGAAGAGTTATACTCCCAAAGACCACAGCTATACCACCACACCTACCTAGTTCTCTGTAGTGAGACTTTTAAAATTTTGGTTTCTTTAAAAAAAAAAAAAAACCACAAAAACACAGAAATATTATAGGACTCTGTTTTCAGTTTAATTCCAGGTGTTGGGATATGGGGCTGCTTCACAGCAGGTGGCTGTGATTTGCCTAGCAGAGGCGTGATTTTGACAGTAAGTAGCAGATAGTTTCTGCAATTGTGTGATGTTTGGAATTCCGGGGACTTTTCAGAGGGTGTATACACGCGAGAGCCCTGATAGGTGGGTGGCTGGTTGGTGGTTGCATGCTGTCTGTTGCAGCTTGTTAAGCTGTCATTCACAAAGAAGAAACAATAAGAAATTAGATTTCTCGACTATGAAGATCAAACTTGCCCCAAAGAACGCCATACCCCTAATCAACAGGAAGTAGCATAACAATAACCCCGCCCACCTTGCCTCTCTATCCTTTTCTCTCTCCCATCTAGTGTTGTGGGGCTGAAAGGGTGGAAGAAAGAAAAACCCACAAAGTAGCGAAAATCAGGTTACAGTTCTTTTATAATTTTATTAATTTAAAATCTAAAAGTTAACATATCCTTATTTTGTGTGCCATGTGTGTACACAGGTGCATGCAAACCTGGTACACACGTGAAGAGCAAAGGGAAATTTGCTGTAGTTGCTTCTTTCTTTCTACCATGTGGGCCCTGGGGATTGAACTTAGGTCATCAGGCTTGACTGCAAGAGCCTTTACTCACTAAGCCGTTTCTCCGGCCTAGCACACTTTCTCTCTTTTAAAAATTTTATTTTGAAAATGATGATGATGACGATGATGTGTATGTGTGCATGATATGTGCATGTGAGCGCAGACGCCTATGTCACAGTGGGGTGTGTGTGTGTGTGTGTGTGTGTGTGTGTGTGTGTGTGTGTGCGCGCAGTTCAGAGCACGTCCTTTAGAAATCAGAAATCCCTGAATCCCTTCTACTTTGGGATCCAGGGATCAAACTCAGGTTGTTAGGCAAGTGAACTACTTGTTGGCCCTTATTTTATTTTTAAAATTAGCTTACAAGGTATCCAGATTCGTTACGGAAGGTGTCTGTAGAGATAGCTATGTATTAGTTTGGTTTGACCTTGCTCCCCCAGTCCGTTCTTCCTCCATCTCCCTGATTCCTATCCTCTCTTAACCTTTGTACCGCTGCTTTCCCCTTTCTATACTCATATCACATGTTCTGTTGCCTTCTTCACCCCTACCCCTTAAAAATTCTCTTAGGGGTTCCTTTCTAGTTGTCTGATCTCTTCACACACTCCTACATAAATACACATGTGTAAACATTGGAAGAGCCACTCATGGGGCTAGGGGAGGGGAATAGGGTGAAAGCAGGAGGGAGGAAGGAACAGGAGGATACAAGTGATGGGATAACAATTGAGTTATCTCATTGAGGGGAATAAATTAATAAAATTAAAATAAAAAAATTGGAAGCTAGAATCCATATATGATAGAGAACATGTGGGGTGTGTCAGTTTCCTCACTCAACACAATACTTTCCAGTTTCATTTATTTTTTTCCTGTGAGTTTTATATCTTTATTTTTCTTGATGGCTAAATAATATTCCATCCTGTATCCTTGACTCTCCTCTCATGGCTCTGGTGGCCCAAGCATAGATGAACAGCTGTGGGAGTATGGGTGACAGATGGACAGAATGGATTCCTTAGGGGAAGGAAGGTAGGGAGGACAGAAACTGAATGTCATATGCAAGGCCACGCCCAGTTTATGAGATCTGGGGCAGACTCTTTGAAGTGGCAATAAAACTTAGTCTTCTAGGAAATGACGATGGCTGAGAGTCCTGACTTAGCAAACCCAATTGGACATTTTTTTTTTCTCTTTTACAAGGAAAGGAATTCTGATGGATAGCAAAAACAACATTCTACTGAGATAGGCTTTCTGGGATCGGAAAAGGGCTTTCCCAAGAGCTAAAGACCTGGAACACGCCAACACCCCATGGAGAGTGTATATAAGCACTCCAGGGAGGCCTGGAGAACCCACAATCCGAGATTCTGCCTAAGCTGCAACCTTCCTCGTTAGCGTCATGGCCACCCAGATCTGCACCCCGACCTTCTCCACTGGGTCTGCCAAGGGTCTCTGCGGCACCCCGGGAAGCTTCTCTCGGATGTCCTCCTTCCACTCCATGGGCTCCTGCAGGGCCCCCAGTTTAGCTGGCACTGTGGGGTCCGTGCCTTCTTTCAGGTCAGGCTTCTCTGGCCTTGGGAGCTGTTTGCCAGGCTCCTACCTGCCCTCTGGGTGCCACCCCTCCGGCTTCACTGGGAGCGGGGCCTGGTTCTGTGAGGGCGTCTTCAACGGCAGTGAGAAGGCGACCATGCAGGTCCTGAACGACCGCCTGGCCAACTACCTGGAGAAGGTGCGGCAGCTGGAGCAAGAGAACGCACAGCTGGAGTGCCGCATCCGAGAGTGGTACGAGTGTCAGATTCCATACATCTGCCCGGATTACCAATCCTACTTTAAGACCGCTGAGGACTTGCAGCAGAAGGTAACCGGGGTCAAGCCCTTCCAGCTGTTCAGGCAACCGCTGGAAGCCTCCCATTTCAAGACTCAGCCACATGGGACTGAAGCTTATGGGGAGTCCTTCTGGAAGGGGAGCTCTACTCTCTGGGATTTGGTTCCCTGGGGACCACGGCATCTCTGCGGGTCTGTGTACCCCGTTACCAGGCATTCTTCTGTTTCCCTCATTGTCTTAGCTTAGGGAGTGAAGGATCGTATCCTCCATCCCAGCTTGGTGTAGAACAGTACCTGACACCTTCCTAGTTATTGGTTTACTTATTCTTTATCTTGGAGATATATGGATTACTGTACCCATCTAACAGATAAGGAGGTTGAATTTTGAGTGGCTCAGAAACTTTCCCAAGATCACACAACTGGAATGTGGGATGCAGAATCCATGCCTGCCTCACCCTGATATATTTTGTTGGGCTAGCCGGGAGGCTACAGAAGCCAGGATCGATGGGCTAGTGATGTGGTGTCCCTCCTGGGGCCTGTTCTCCCTCCATGCCTTGATATTTGAAGATGCTGCCTGCTTTTAGAGGCACCTGTGAGCTTGGTTCCCTACTCCATACGTGTCACGTTGCTGGGCCTTCTTCAGTACAGGGAAAACCTCTTGTTTTTCAGATCCTGCTGACCAAGGCTGAGAATGCCAGGCTGGTATTACAGATCGACAATGCCAAGCTGGCTGCTGATGACTTCCGGACCAAGTGAGTAGGCCAATGAGGGGAGGTTTTGCTCGGTGTTAAACTCTGACCCCTGCCTTTGGGAGCTGGTGAGGTGGAATGAAGCCAGATACAGCTGTAAATAGGAAGACATGGCAGAGGCCCTGGACCCCTCCTAAAACAAGAGGAAAGACCCCTGCGCTTCTGACTCCACGTTAGCTATGGCAGCTTGGCACAGGGCTACCCTTGCTGCAGACTTGGCACGGCTCTGTATCTGCAGGTATGAGACGGAGCTGTCCATGCGGCAACTGGTGGAGGCAGACATCAACGGCCTGCGTCGGATCCTGGATGAGCTGACCCTGTGTAAGGCAGACCTGGAGATGCAGGTGGAGTCCCTGAAGGAGGAGCTGTTGTGTCTCAAGAAGAACCATGAGGAGGTGAGATTGCTGTGTCTTGCTCCCCAACATTCCCACCCAGCTGCAGAGTCCTTCCCTGCTCTCCCCTGCTCTTAGACTTACTGTACGGCAGGAAACACTTTAACCTCTTGGTTCACCCTCACAGTGGTAATTCCAAGTGGTAGCTTCCACTTTACAGCTGAGAAGATGGTCATAAAGATGTGAAACCATTTGCCTACAGTCGCCCCGAGACTACACCCTTACCACAATTCCATTTGGGTTATGGTGTCGGATAATAATTCTATTTGCTCGGTGCTGTGTTGTCCCCTAAATCCTCAGGAGGGGCTAGGTCTAGATAGACCAGTGTTTGGGGGCTCCATGTTCAAAGAGGTCAGCTCTCCTGTCTCATGGCACCCAAGGGAGGATGGAGAGTTTGAACCCAGCTCATTGGAATCTATCAAGCCAGCAACCTCTCCACAGCCTCATGCTGTCTTTCTTTGTCACTGTAGGAAGTCAACGCACTCCGTTCCCAGCTCGGGGACCGACTGAACGTGGAGGTCGATGCTGCTCCCCCAGTAGACCTCAACAAGATATTGGACGAGATGCGATGCCAGTATGAGACCCTGGTGGAGAATAACCGCAGAGATGTGGAAGCTTGGTTCAACACTCAGGTGCGGCGGGCCATCCAGGACCACAGGCTGAGGGGCGGGGCCACCGTGTAAAGGAGGGACTCTAGGTCTGACCCTGCTCTGCATTCTCTTCTTCTCTGTAGACTGAGGAGCTGAACCAGCAGGTGGTGTCCAGCTCCGAGCAGTTGCAGTGCTGCCAGACGGAGATCATTGAGCTGAGGCGCACAGTCAACGCCCTGGAGATCGAGCTGCAGGCCCAGCAGAGCATGGTGGGTGGTCTTTGCCCAACTGAGTGGCCACAGTTCATTGAAGGCCAGTGTGTTGGCCATCACGTTACCACAGGGTCTGACCACAACTCTGTGAAGATACTAGGACAGTGGGTACTTAGTGGGTGGGGTGGGATTCCTTCCCCTCAATAGCTTTTCTTCCTCCCCACTCTAGCGGAATTCTCTGGAATCTACCCTGGCTGAGACAGAGGCCCGCTACAGCTCCCAGCTGGGTCAGATGCAGTGTCTGATCACCAATGTGGAGTCCCAGCTGGCTGAGATCCGCTGTGACCTGGAGCGGCAGAACCATGAATATCAGGTGTTACTGGATGTCAAGGCCCGGCTAGAGTCAGAGATTGCCACCTACCGCCGTTTGCTGGACGGCGAGGACTGCAAGTGAGTGATCATGGGCTTTCCAGAGCTCGGCTGGAAGAAGGGACTGACATGCTTTTAGAGCTGAGTGGTTGTCACAAGGATGACTGTAACTGAGTTAAAGCCATCGTAGATTCCTTTTGGTCCAGGACTCTGGTAGTGCTAACCCAAGGTACAAGCCAGCCTTTGACCATCTTTTTTTTTTTTTTTTAGTGGAAGTTTCAAGTCTTCTCTCCCAAAGCCCCATTCTCCAACCCTTGAGGCCTCAGAGTCTTTGAAGTGCTCTGATGTCATCCATCGTCAGTACCACTGTCCTGCATGGCCCCCCCCCAAACAGGCCTAATGCTCTAATGCCAAGTGCGTTACATATGATTTTGTTTCTTCAGGCTTCCTGCCCACCCTTGTTCCACGGAATGCAAGCCTGCTGTCAGAGTTCCTTACATCCCCTCTACACCCTGTGCCCCGGCTGGACCCTGCACCCCAGCTCCTCAAGTCAGCACCCAGATTCGTACCATCACCGAGGAGATCAGAGATGGAAGAGTTGTCTCCTCCAGGGAGCATGTGGTGCCCCGTGCACTGTGACCCCACCCCCACCCCCACCAGTGGGGCCTAGGCCACAGGAAGGAGGACACCTTGTGGCTCTTGGCAGCTAAATGATCTCGTGCTTCCTTAGGGCCCTCCTTGCTTAGCAGGTTTTTCTACTAAAACTCACCTATTGTTTCTGGTCTTAACTGTGCTTTCCACGCCATGCAAAACCAGGTTCCCCTGGAAACCTCATAGCCAATAAAGTGTTCTCTTGGCATAGCAAATCTGACCCTGGCTGGTTCTGTTGACTCTCACGCGGTTAGCATCCTGGGGTGTTTGGGCATGGGATGCAGTAAAGTTGCAGAGTGATAAAGATATTTAGCATTGGAGATGCATCAGGTTCTGACCAACAGACACTGGTCCACCCTCCCACCCCCCATCTCAATCTTGCTGGGTGCTGGTCATTTTTCCCAGACTGATTTTGCCTGTAGGTACTTACCCTAGGATAGCCAGAGAGAAAAAGCAAAGGCTCCCCACTCCAGTCTTCTTCAGCAGTCCTGATAGGATCAGCAGTCACCTTTCATTCCTTCCCACCAGCTCCATTCCTTACTTCCTGCCTCTCCTTCCCAATAATGGTCAGTTCAGGAGAGGTGAGTCCAAGGGCCAACCAGAAAGGACCAATCTCCGGTAACTGAGCGTGAGCCAGCTATACCATGGAGGAGAGCTGGAAGGTGAAGACAGGACCATAGGAATGATAGGGGACCCTAGAGGGACAGATAGGGACACTTTTAGAGTCTGTATTATAAAGATACATTTGCGCTCCTTATTGTAGAATGAAGTCAGTACATAGATGTTGCTAGGAGCTCAGCATGTATGCACTGTTAACGGGTTTGTTTGTTCTTGTAACCCCTTAGCTCAGATGCTCCGGGGGGAGCACAAGGTTGACTATGGCAGATGCTCACTAGACTTAGGATTTCAGGAAGCACCCGAGCACAGACATCCACAAAATAAGGGAGGGGTACAGGGATGGTAGCGGCACAGACCATGACAAGTCCCAGGAATGCATCTGACCACCTGACCTGAGAGGCGAGCCTGAGCTCCTGAGTGATTGACAGCTTCTATTCTCTCACCCATGTCCCATGAAATTGAAGGATGGAGATGAGATGTAAGGCAAGATTTTTTTTTTTAAAGTGATGCTAACCTATTATGTTTTCAGCCATTTTTGGAAGGACTCTGCTGTTCGAGGTTGCAGTCCTCCCGGTCTGGATAGCCATTCTGAGCTCTGTGTTAAGTGTAGGACTCCCTTTCCCCAATAGGGCCTCCAGCCCTCTGCCTGACTTCATATGGAGAGTGTCTTTAGACATAGATGCCCCTAACCACATTTGATATATGGCCCTTGACACAGATCCCTGCTAGCTCTCCCCTCCCTGCTTCTATAGGATAATTATCATAGGGACACATTATCAAATGCAAAACAAGCATACTTAAAGTGCCTAGTTTCAACCAATTATGACCACCTATCCTGGAAGCCCCCCCACTCACTCCCCAAGGGCTATAAAGCCTTTGTTCTCCCTGAGTAATGTTAAACTAGTTCCTGGAATGTTTGAGCTCTGTCATGCTTATGGTCTTCCAAGCCGTCCGCCTTGCCTTCTGCTCCTCTTACCTCAGTGGTCTGGTGGCCATCAGTCCCTCAGGGAAGAGAAGAGCCACAACCCATCTCTCCTAATCAAGTACAGCATGGATTTGATTCCCGTTTCTGCTCACTGGCTGTTGTGGTGACAGGCAGCATCGAACTCCCGTATTTTGGTTACAGGATGTATAGGGTGGCGGGGACAGTATGGTGTAGGAGACAGCCACCTTGCTATGTGGAGTGGCTTCTCAGGATGTGTGGCTTCTCCCTGCTGTGTTGTGCTTACCTGTGTGTGGAGCTTAGCTGGGCTAGGTTCTGGACATGCAGAAGCAGGGCCAATGAGAAATCAGGGGTCTCCTGCTGGCCTCGCTGCCTTTTCACACATTCTTTATCCCAGAACACAGACAGTGACTTATCCCAGACCACCCAGCATTCCCCAGCTCTCCTGCCTTTGCCTCTAGGCTCTCACTTGATGCCAAGAGCCCTGTCAATGCCGCCATATATTTGGTGACTAAGCCAAACACGAGGAAGCCAGAGGTTCAGCAAAAGCACGCAGGTAGGCCCTAGAAGAAGATGAGGAGAGGCAGAATGAAGCGCTTGCCTGGGGCCTCTCTGCTACTCTGTGGCATATGCCCAGGCATGCCCAAGGCCTCCTTTAGTCTCAACAGTCCATCTGTGAACTGGAGTTTCTGGGAACCCAGATGGGACAATGTGTGCTCAGCACTCAAATGCAGTGCTGTTCAGAGTTGGTCTGAATAAAAATGAAGAGACTTTGGGCTACACTCAAACAGCCCTGTGTGACTGTGAGTGCTTGGTTTTCTTATGTACCATTGCTTCAATCTTACTAAATCCTTCAGAGCACTTGGGTTAGGGAAGGAACCCTTCCTATGCTTGAACACACTGACGGGCAAACTGCAATGCTATGCTGCACAACAGTGGGAAATCCTAGGACCCTTCGGTTCTTTTGACTCCCATCCCATTGCTCTCTCCATGACATCAGGAGAGAGGTGCGATGACGCAGGGCACTTACTTTCAAGGTGGTCAATTTTTTTCTCTCCTTTCTAGGGTGGGAATGGGAAGTGAAGGGGATAACAATCAGCGTGTAATCTGAATAAATTATAATAAATTAAAATTTTAAAAAGGAAAACATTACTTATCTGTTTGTTTTTTGTTTTTGTTTTTGTTTCTTTTAAAAGTCAAATTATCTAAAAACATCTTATCAGGACTTTCAGCCACACCTTTGAGTTGGCTCATGGCGATGTCCCCTGTGAGCAGATGGCTTTTGTTCTCTGCTAGGGCCCTTGCCTGTCGGGACACGTGCTGTTGGTTCCAGTCACCTTATCTCTGAGAGTTGGACTAGCAAAAGTTTCTGCCTTTCTCTCTTCTCTATTCAGTCAATCTTTTTCCCACATCATGCCTTTCTTCCCTTTTATGCGCTCTTCTCCTCAGAATCCTTCACTTTCTTATGCAACACAATCTACTCACTCAGCCACTCACACACTTACACTCACTCACACATTCTCTCACTCATTTATACTCCCTCACATTCCCTCCCTCACACTCCCTCACACACTCACACACACATTCTCTTACTCATTCACATTCATTCACTCACAGTCCCTCCCTCACACTCACTCACATACTCACTCACACTCTCACTCACACTCTCACTCACACACCCACTTACTCACATTCACTCACACTCACTCACACACCCACTCACTCACATTCACTCACACTCACTCATACACTCACTCATTCACTCATGCACTCACATTCACTCACATTTACTCACATTCACTTATACATTCACTCACTTACTCACTCACTCACTCATTCATACATTCACTCACACACTCACACTCACTCGCTCACTCACTAACTCACTGTTTTGGAGACATCTAGAAGCAGCACTATTTTGGATATTGCAGGGGTTTCAAAAGAAGTATGAGTTTAGCTCCAGGGCAGCCCCTTGGGGAGATCCGTCTGAAACACAAGGCAGAGAACAACAGTTCCTAGAGGTCAAAGGGACCTTCTCCCAGTCATTGCCATGGGTTCTAAGTGTTTGGTGGGCACAGCAGGACTGGAGAGGGATGTTAACCATAGGGAGAAGGAATGGCTGGGACTGAGCCCCAAGAAACAGTGGGGCAGGGCTAAGAACTGTGGTCCCTGGAGGGGCAGGGCTCCTAAGTGAACCTTGCATAGAGCTGGCACCCTCCTACCCATGCAGTGTGTAGGTGGTGTAGGTGGTATAGGTGGTGTAGGTAAGGGGGGGTCTTTCATTTAAGGGGACTGCACACTTTGAACAAGAGCCATTTCAGCCACCTCTGCCATTCCTTGGCTTGCTGACTTTGCGCAGCCTCCTGAAGCACAGCAAATACTCACCTATTCAGTAGGGTTATTGGTAATGCTAGTCTTATGTCTCATGAAAGTATTGTGAGGACTGAGTGAGAAAATGTGTAGAAAGGCTGAGTGCGGGGGTTCCAGGCACATCCTGAGTGCTCAGTGGGTGATGGAGGGCCCTGCTGGTATCGCCCTTAATAGAGTGGGTTGGCAGGGTATTCAAAGCTGACAACAGCATTTGGTCCCTATCTGGGCAGCTCATGTGTAAAGCCCCCACCGTATGATCTCTGAGGCTGAGTAGATCATGTGGAGTTCCTAGGCCTTCTTGCTGTGACTTCTGGGGCCACATGGCTTTAGAGTGATGAGCTCAGAGAACATCCCCCAGGAGGCTGTGGCTTAGGAGGGGGATGGGTGGGGAATACAAACACCTCAGGAGGCTCAACTCCAGCCTGTCAGCGCAGCTGTGTCTTTGCAGTGGGGCGTGAGGTTCCAGGGAGGAGAGGCCGAGGCAACTCAATGGCACCCTGGGATTATGCTGGGTGGATACTGATCACAATGGGTCCTAGGGTGTGGAAAGGGTACAGTGACTCATGGCAGTTCTATATCTACATCTATTCAAACCTATGCACCTGGCCCATGGGATAGGGAACCGTGTGCTTAGAATTTGTCCCCACTCCCTAATGATAGCAGCTCGGCAATACCAAGTCCCAGATGAACAAGACTGCAGTTGTCAAGGGATTGGTAGCTGCCACTAGGAGCCCTTGTCATGAGCAGGTGTTGTCTGGGCTTCTTCAGGGTGTGCAGTTAATGTTTAAGGCAACCCAGGGTGCAAGCATTGATAGCTGTTCTCACTACGGAGGAAGAAACAGAGGGACACTCGGAGAGGGGGACTTCAAAGCGGTTCATGGTGGGATGGAGATTCGAACCCATGAGTTCAGGCTGCTTTTCTTTGGGCCACAGAGTGTGAACTGTGTCTTTGTGTATCCTACTCTGAGTCTCTCCCTTCTGTTTAGACTCCACCATATCCAGCAGCCTGGGACAGAATCCCAGGTTTCGCCAGCCACAGGCTGGAGGTGCTAAGTGAGTTCTAATTGTATTGGAGCTTTGATGTCTTCATGGACGGAATGGGGACCGTGATCTCAGGTCTGTAGAGAGCATGTGTGGGAAGGTTTTGAGCACTTGTGCCAGGCTGACTGCTGGTCTCAGCCCACGGTTGCTTCCTAACAGGAAGATAGCAGGTGTTCTTAAGAAGAGCGACAGGACCCCAAATTGCAAGACAGCTCAGAAGACAGGTCCCAGAGGCTCCCACCTGACCAGTTCCCATCGCCACCTCCTCACCTCAGTCCTGGTTCCAGGTCTCACTTGTTCACACACTGGGCTGGTCAGATGTCCCATCATGCTTTCTAGGCATCGCATTAGCCAGCTTTCCGGGGGCAGAGAAGAGCCCGTGAGGCTCAGGTTCCTTGTACCTGCTGAGGAGATGTGAATCAAACACTTCCCTTCCCCTCTGCCAAATCAGGCAATTAGGAGCAAAGCCTTCTCCGTTTCTCCCTGGGCTGCAAAAGACACGTCGTCCTAAGCATGGCTCTGGCTGCCACCAGGAACTGACTTTGAGTTATTTTGGCTAGAGCTAAAGCTATGTAACCAGAACAAAGTTCCTGGCAAGGATGTCGGGGCATTTCTGCCAAGGCTTTGTTGGGTTGAGGGCTATTAATGTCCCATCTTATTATCCAGGACAAAAGGTTCCTCTTATCACATTAAAACCACAGCAGTCCAGAGGAACCTGGGACACTTTTTCAGCATGGCCATATCTTCTGGGCCTATTCAGGAGCCTTTTATATTTTCCCAAGCTACAAGACCGCTGCCTTCTAGCCACTTTCAGGCTTGCCTCCCACCTCCTTCCAGACTGTCCATCATTGAAGACAAAGTTGGAGAAGGTAAGATGACGATGGGACTCCCACGCCTGCTTAACAAGGATGCTGAGGTCTGGGTTCTGATGACAGGTCCCTTTGAAGAGCTGATGCACACTGGGTCTTCCCAGGGTATAGTGCTGTGTGTGTGTGTGTGTGTGTGTGTGTGTGTGTGTGTGTGTGGTGTGAGTCTCTACATAGCCAGCTGTCCAACGGGGCTCCTATTTTACGAGGCCAGGATATGTTCACGGGAAGCTAAATAACAGGCTAGTGAGAGGTTTTGATAGAAAGTGGAATTAACTTTAATGAGGAGAAAACACTTTGTAAGGGCCAACCAACGCCCACTGGGTCAGAAGTATAAAGTCAGGCTAGGGAGCTGCCTCTCTGTGTTGGGGTGTCTACTCTCACAGATCTCCCGCTTACATCAGGGCTGCCGTGGCCATGGCTTCCAAGTGCCTCAAGGCCAGCTTCTCCTCAGGATCCCTCAAGAGCCCGGGGAAACCCGGAGGGGGCTCCCCTCGCATGTCAACCATGTACTCCAGCAGCTCGTGCAAGCTGCCCAGTCTTTCCCGGGGAGCCCGGAGTTTCTCCGCGTGTTCCGCCGGCCCGGGTAGGAGCAACTACAGGGTTTCCAGCTGCCTCCCTACTCTCTGCCTCCCCGCAGGTGGCTTTGCTGCTGGCTACAGCATGGGTGGAGGTTGGTTTGGGGAGGGCACCCTCCCTGGCAACGAGAAGGAGACCATGCGGTCCCTGAATGAGCGCCTGGCTAGCTATCTGGACAAGGTGCGCCAGCTGGAGCAGGAGAATGCCAGCCTGGAGAGCCGCATTCGCGAGTGGTGCGAGCAGCAGGTGCCCTATATGTGCCCCGATTACCAGTCTTATTTCCGAACCATGGAGGACCTCCAAAAGAAGGTGAGTGGTCCCTGAGTGGCTTCAGGTCTAGAAGGTGGAACACGTGTGATCGTAGCCTGGCTCCCAGGGGGAACCTTTTGGAAGGAACACAACTTATTCAAATCTGTGGTCTCTTTTATTCTTCCCAATAACCTTAGCACAATCTATCAGATAAAGGATGCTCAGAGCCAGGTTGGTTGAGTGACCCCAGTTCAATTAGATGACTTGGCACTTGACCATGGGCTGCATTAACTAACTGGGTGTGACCACTGATACCACTCTCTGAATTTTAATGGCCCTCGTTTCTACAAAGGCAAGTTAGGTATTTGGTGCATTCAGTGAAGCATGGTGTCCCCATCTGAAAGGCAGAGAGGACACCCTTTTAAGCCTTCATTCCTGAAGGACTCAGCTGGATCCCAAGGGAGAGCATTTTGGACCAGAGGGCAGCTGTTGGCAGGGGCCTGCCTTGGGCCACGGCAGGCATGGGGGACTGGAAGGCAGGAGGAAACCTCCCTCTCTCCCTCCCTCCCTCCCTCCCTCCCTCCCTCCTTCCCTCCCTCCCGCTTCAGTATTTCCTGTAGCATGTCTTTGATTTCTCCCTAGCCCTTGGCTACATACACAGCATAGGCACACCACACTGCAAAGGGCTCCTGAGGTTCCATTGTCTGATACTGGCTCTCGTCTCTCATGGAGCCCCAAACTGTTGAGATTCCAGAACGGGAATCTAACCGCCTTTCATGGGCAGCTCTTGCCAGACCGGAAGTGAGTGTGTGTGGGAGCTCCTACCAGCAGAA
>OU015746.1:20805337-20833175 GCA_907169655.1 Acomys percivali
TAAGCACAGAGGAAGTAGTAAGCATGGGAACCAAGTGAGGTTACGGAGAGGGTCAGCGTGAGAAGTAGCTGAGAATGGGGAAGGAGGTATCCTGGGAGGACCAGGTAAAGATGGGGAAGAAGTGAACATGGAGGATCAAATGAGCAGGGGAGTGGGTAAGAATGGAAAGGAAGGGGGTGAGGTAAGTATGATACATGAACATGGGGGAACAGGAGCATGGGAGAGATGAGCAAAGAGGGGGAGGTGAATGTAAGGAGAACAGGTGAGCACGGGGAGGAGAGAGGTGAGCGTGGGCGAGGCAGCTACCTAGAAACAGACCCTCATCTGCACCACAGGAAGTGGACTCGCTGCGCTGCCAGCTTGGCGATCGGCTCAATGTTGAGGTGGACGCCGCTCCCCCTGTCGATCTGAACCGTGTTCTGGATGAGATGAGGTGCCAGTATGAGACCTTGGTGGAGAATAACCGGAAGGATGCGGAAGACTGGTATGACACCCAGGTCAGTGCAGCCGAGGCCGAGTCATGACAGAAATGGGATGGAGTGGGTCACCAGGAAGGCCTTTCTTCACTCATACTCACTGACTCCAAGTGATCCCTGAGACCTCAGGGGACCAGATCAGATCCTGGGTGTCTATGTTTCAGACTGAGGAACTGAACCAGCAGGTGGTGTCCAGCTCCGAGCAGTTGCAGTCCTGCCAGGCAGACATCATTGAGTTGAGACGCACCGTCAACTCCCTGGAGATTGAGTTGCAGGCCCAGCAGAGCATGGTGAGCACCGAGATGGGGTGGAACAGCTGCTGACGCAAGCTTGGAGGCACACAAACCCTAGGTTCCATCCTTTAGCCAATGCCAACAGTTCAAATTCTTAGCTTAGGACTTCTCTGTGCAGAGAAGAAGGTATGAGGGCCAGGGACACATCACAACTGTCCTTGTGGTGAGGGTATGTAGTGCTTGATATGCCCGCTAGCTACTCATCTGTTTGCATAAGATCTGCCTTCTGTGTAATTATCACTCTAGGAAGGATCTGCAGTACGGGTCAAGGGGCTACAGGTGCTGGGCTGGCTCATCTTTAGTGGTGTCTTAGCGTGCTTTCTCCTAGTTCCACGACTCTCGGAGTTTCCATTCTTGTGTTCTGAAGTCCCATTGAGACCCGGTTAGATCTTCCTCGCTAGTTCTCTCGCCGCTAACATCACTAACCTCTTGCCACAACCTTTGCCTTACCAGAGAGATGCTTTGGACTCCACCCTGGCAGAGACGGAAGCCCGTTACAGCTCCCAGCTGGCCCAGATGCAGTGCATGATCGGCAATGTGGAGTCCCAGCTCGGTGAGATCCGGTCTGACCTGGAGCGTCAGAACCAGGAGTACCAGGTGCTGCTGGATGTCCGTGCCCGACTGGAGTGTGAGATCAACACGTACCGGGGTCTGCTGGAGAGCGAGGACAACAAGTGAGTAGGGGCTGCATGCTCTCACCTCTCTAAAGTTCTTGGGAGACTACATGGTGCCCAAAAGAGCATGAGATCCTGATTCAGCAACGTTGGGGCTTTAGGTCTCTGGTCTTAAGACAAACTCATTCTGTTGTTCTGGATGGTTCTGTTTTCTCTCTGGGTACCTTGTTTCCTCTTGGGTAAAAGGCACCTTCCTGTTTATAGATTCTAGTATCTGTTCAGTGGTCTCAAAAACAGTGCCTTGAGTATGTTAATAACACAACTCTCTCTGTCCCCCAGGCTTCCTGGCAACCCGTGTGCCCCTGACTACTCACCCTCCAAGTCATGCCTCCCCTGCCTTCCTGCGCTCTCCTGTAGCACTGGTGCTGCTAACACAACCTGCAGCCCCCGCCCTGTCTGTGTACCCTGCCCTGGGGGGAGGTTCTGACCGAATGACAGACCTAGAGGGTCAAGGCCATGGCCTCCAGGGTTCTGACATGGCCTCCAGTCAACTCAACTCTCACAGCCCAACTCTCTCCGTTCATGCTGGGCCTATGAGAGAGGGGCTTTCTGCAAAATAATTGCCTTACAGTTTCTTTGACTCTGTCCCCTTAAGGCTGGTTGCCCTTCAAGGTCTTGACTTCTCATCATTTCAATGGGCTCCAGGGCCTCTGTTCTGGGCTGGCCCCTTTCTTTCTGACTGTGTTTTTGTAGGTTGTGAAATACAATACAGTGTATTTGGGGGTGGGATAATAAAGCCATTTGTTCTGGCTCCGCTGGCTCCCATCATTTCTGCGTTGGTTTGTGTCCATGTTGGGTTTAGACTGACTGCTAGGCAGACATATGGGGGATGTTTGACCAAGGGTGACCCTGAGAACAACAGGGTCACTATGCTCCTCATTGGGGCTGGTTAGAAGACCGCAAATGGAGCTTTTTTTTTTTTTTTTTTTTGGTGCCTGCGCATGTTCGGGACAGACTTGGGCATTGTTTAGGTTTCATACACTACCCCTGCGCTCCCCCCATCCCCTTTAAGAAAGGATCTCCAAGTAGGCTAGTCTGGCTGACCAGTGAGCTCCAGGGATCTACCCGCCTCCGAAGTGCAGACATTGCAAGCGTGTGCCACCGTGCCTGGCCTTTAAAAATAATAGATGCTGGGGACTGAACTCAGATTGTTGCAAGGCAGGCAGTTTACCAGCTGAAGGCCTCGCTGTGAGGGTTTTTGCTTGGCTCCCCTGATGACAACCTTTCTGCAAGGTCCCAGTGTGGTGACAGTTGTTACCTGCTTAACTTCTTGGTATACAGAGCAATCTTGGGGGTGGGGAGTGGGGCTCCCTCCCAGCATATGCCTGATAATGCTTTATCAGCTTGTGTATGCTCCTCACAGAGCACTGATGTGTGCCCTACACTCAGGGTAGTTTTAGGGTTCATTCATATCAATTCTCCTACTCCCCTGTGGCTCTTTCATGAAACCCTTTCAGTTCAGAGATCTTGACAATAGTCCACAATTGTGCTACACACAGGCAAGAGTGACTGATGCTGAATCAGGATTTCCACTTGTAACTCAGATGCTCGTGACCTAGGAGGCGCCTATGTGTTCTTGACGCTTCATGAGATGTTGAGGCTCAGCTCCAGGAGCACGCTTCTCGCCACACGCCTGTTGTTTGTGTTCAGAATGTCTTCCCTCAAAACACCAAGCAAAGCACTAAGTTCTCCCAATCGCAATGGGAAAGGGACATGGGTGACAGCACACATTCTAAGCTAGACAAGAAGGCAGATGGTCTCCAGAGGGACACATGCTCATCAAAGATGACAAAGGTTCCTGCTAAGGGACCCACATGATGCTGAGAGGGCGATCATGGTTCCAAAGCTGAAGAGCAGAGTGGAGAAAGAGGCTGCACTGATTTGGGCCAGATATGCCCCATTAGGGCATCAGAACAGTTTACTCTGATTCTGCTACAGACTGGCTGCCCTCACCCCTGTCCCTTCAGGTCCCTGAAATGGGGACCGGGCCTTTGGTATCTGCTGGAACCTGGCTCTAGGTAGCCTGTACCACTGCCTTCTTGGAACACAATGACTGAATTTGCTGAGGCTCAGGCATTTGCTGCCTCACTCACTTTATTCCACATACCCTTACTGAGCATCAATATGTGCCAGGCAGGATGCTAGGTACCACGGGCAGGCATTGTTCTACATGGGAGGGAGTCCTTGGTGTAGCGCAGGGAGGACATCCACTCCTACTTACTACATGTATCTATCTATCTATCTATCTATCTATCTATCTATCTATCTATCTATCATTTATATGTGTCTACTATCTCTCATCATCTATCCATTTTCTACATCTACTATCTGTCTAATCTACTATCTATCTGTCATCTATCATTTATCATCTATCTATCTCTATATCTATCTATCTATCTATCTATCTATCTATCTATCTATCTATCTATCTATCTAATCTATCTACTTTAGTGATGGGAGGAGGCTATGCCATTAATGTAAGGACTATAGAACTGCGTCAGAGGGACCTGGGTTCAAATCTAAGCCTCACCACTGTGGGAGAGTCAGTTTTCTCCTGAGGAAAACAGAGCAAGTGGCACTTACTTACCATGCTGTAATGTCCCCAGCACTTTACTGAGCATAACAGCTAGTATCTGGAAACTGGCCTGTCTTTCTAGTTGGATGCTCGGAGGGTGCCCATCTACTTTTCTCTGCTGGAATTTCATTTTTGAGGCAGCCTTTCCAGGCAGTGGTGCCCAGTGACCTCAGGCCAGCCAAAGCATGTAAGAAGTTGTGGGGTTGGAGAATGGCTCAGTGGTGAAGAGTGTTTATTGTTTTTTGCAGAGGATGGGAGTTTGGTTTTGGTTTCCAGCACCCATGTCAGACAGCTCACCTTGTAATTCCAGTTCCAGGGCATCCAGTGCCCTCTGGCCTACATGGGCACCTCACTCACATTCATACCCTCCAATTACACATAATTAAAAATATCTTTAAAAATGCCCAACCAGTCATCACCACCACCAAACGAACCAGGAAGTTGCATGTGTTAGCAGGTTCAACTGACAGTGATGGTCAGCAGTAAGATTTGCTCTCTTGAGCTCAGGCTCTAGTGAGGTCTGTTTTGTATAAGCCACACTCTTCTCCCTGGCATCCTCAACATCAAAAGCCACTTCCAAGCTCCAACTCCCTCCCAGCTGGGGCTCACCAGCTCACGTGGGACCCCCTACCTTCACTTAACTCATTTGTCTTTGCTTTTCAGTTACAATCCTGTCCCCACTCAGCCAGATGTTTTCACTTCTGTCTGCACACCGGAATGACCCAGAGAGCTTAGAAATAAAACCCAATCAAACCAAAACCACAACACAACAAAAGCAGAAAATAACTCTTTGCCTGTTTTGATCTTCAGCTATCCTGATTCAGTTGGCCTGAGAGTTGCCTAGTACCGGAGTGTCTGACAGCGGTGGGTGACGCTGTGTAGAGTCAGAGCTGGGAGCCTATGCGTTAGTTGGAGGGCTTTCTGATAACTTTAGGAAGCTCAGGGCAGATTTATCTACTTCTTAACTTCAGGTTCAGTGTTACTAGTTCCTACTGCCGTGATTTCCCTGTCGTGACAGCCTATCCCTCATTCTGTGAGCTAAAATCAGCTCTTCCCTAAGTTGCTTTTGTCCAGGTATTTCATCACAGCACAGGAAAGAAAAAAAAAAAAAGCAAAGAATACAGGGATGAAGTAAGTAAAGCAATGTCAAGCACTCTGTGCTGTTGCCTGGCTTCCATTTACGTCATTTCCAGTAAGTGCTGGTTATGACGTGGAAGGGCGGCTGATGTGTCTTATCTCAGGTAGCAGGCATTGCTCGCATGCCTCCTTCCATCTGACGTCACCAGCTTCTCCAAACTGTCCATTGAGATGAAGCTACTGGAATTATGGTTGTTCCAGAGGATTAAACTGGAAGATCTTTTATTTGGGGTGGGGGATGGCAGGGTCATGAGAGTGGGGTGGTGGTGGTGGTATCCATGCCCTCACCCATGTTAGGCATGCACTGTAACACATGCACACACACACACACACACACACACACACACCCTCATCTCTTGAGAGATCATTTAATCAAAGTCAGTTTTCATGAAGATGCTGAGAATGCAGGGAGAGGAAGTGACCTTTAAAAGTTACAGCACACATTAGAAGGCTCTTAAACAGTGAGAGGGGTGGGTGGTAGTTTCCATTTCCTGTCCTCTTGCCAACGCTTCTGAAGGAAGTAATTGGAAAAGGTAGGGCAAATGCTTATATCTCGACATTGTATTGAGAAGGGAGTGTGGTGGTCAGTCTGGAGTGACTTGGTGGAATTTGGACTCACCTAGGAGACACACCTCTGGGCGTGTCAACAAGGGTGTTTCTAGAGAGTTTTGAGTGTGATGAGAAGACCCACCTTGGACATAGTGCAGCGCTATTCCATGGCCTAGGGTTCTGAGTGGAATAAAAAAGAAAGCCAGCAGAGGGTCAGCATTCATTTCTCTGCTTTAGACTGGATTTAGTGCAACCAACCACTCAGGGCAACCAACCAAGCACTCAAGCTCCTGCTTCCATGCCATGAACTGTGTTCCCTCCGACTGCAAGCCTTCCTTCCTTGAGCTGTGTGTTTCCAGGTATTTTCTTACAGTCAACAAGAAAAGTAACTAATGCAGGAGCGAATACAAAAGTGGTAATAGAACATGCGCCTGTGAGGACACAGCTTTCACAGCTGGAACTGAAAAGCATTCGTTTAGTCTGTTGCTTTAAGGAGGTGCCCAAGGCTTTGCAACTAAGTACACCTGCTCCCTGTTTTCTGCCTTAGCATAGAGCACCCCCTTTCAAAGACCTGTTCTCCAGGATTTCCACTTGCTGGAGTCCCAAACTGAGCCCCCCACTCCCGGCCCATGCTCCTCGGCAGAAAGTAGGAGAAGCAGTCCTAACTTGTTCAACCTCACTCTTCACAGACCACAGTCGAACCTTCCACAGTGGCAGTGAGCTTCAAATGGAGAACCCAGAGGGAATCAAGACAGAGGCTCTGCCTCCTGGAAGCACTGCTTTTCCAAGGAGAAAGGCCTTGCCTCTCTCCCTTTCTCATTTGCATCCAACTGAAAAGATGTCTTAGCTGCTTGGGTGTTTGCATCTTCAGTTCCTTCTCTCTCGCCTTCATGATGTGTCCTTTCCGTTGGTGGGAGGATGTGAGGTATTCTGAAGCCTCTGGTCTCTTTTCTATGTCTCCAGATTTATACCCCGGTATCGAGGCAGCTTCTGTCACCCACACATTTCCTTGTGAAGGGGCCAGGCATCTGCCCACATGAAATGCTTTCATTAAAGGGGCATCTACCGTTCTGCAGGCTTACAGCCTTCCCTAGGGCAGGTGCAGGCGGGGGGTGCAGCGGGCCAAGTCCATGGCAACACAGGACAGGCTGTGACAGACAGTAACTGCTGCCACACCCTGGTAATGAGGGCCCAGGTATGGGGCTGGTCCTTTGAAGATGTGTCTTGATGCTCTCCGTTGGGTGACCAATGACAAGAACCCAGAGTCCTGCTTTAGCCAAATGACAAGTTTGGTTTCTTTTTTTTATGAGGAAAGGAACTCCTTATTGGAAACCAAATTACAAATTAATTATCAGCTTCCTCTGGGGCTGAGTGTAAACATCAACACTCCTACTCCCCCTGATGACTTTTTAGTGCGAGCCCCTCCACTCCAAGAGTATAAAAAGGCTTGGGAAGGATGAAGACTGCAGATATCCAGGAAGCTGCTGGGACGTAAAGGACCTCTCTAGCATGACATCCAGCTGCTGTGCCACCAACACCTTGCCAGCCTCTGTCAAGAGCTCTTCACGGCCTTCCTCTGTCTGTTCCGGTAACATGGGCAGCAGGCCCGAGCTGTGCTTGGGATATATCTGCCAGCCCCTGCAGGGCATGCTGTCCTGCATGCCTACCACCTACCGGCCAGCAGCCAGTTGCCTCTCCAAGACCTACCTGCCCAGCTCCTGCCAACCCAGCAACCGCTGGCCGACTAGTTGCATCTCCAGCTCCATGGGTACCCACGGCCTGTTCTTCGAGGGTGCCTTCAATGGTAACGAGAAGGCGACCATGCAGGTCCTGAACGACCGCCTGGCCAACTACCTGGAGAAGGTGCGGCAGCTGGAGCAAGAAAATGCAGAGCTGGAGGGCAAGATCCAAGATGTCTACCAGGCTCAAGTGCTGACCATGTGCCCTGACTACCAATCCTACTTTCAGACCATCGAAGAGCTCCAGCAGAAGGTGAGGTGGTGGAGAGTTGTGAACAGACTGGCCGGCAGAGGCATCCAGAAAAGCCAGTACTCTAGATAGGAATTTCATTAAGGTTTTCAGCTATGCTCAGGGAAAAGAGACCTCCCCAGGGCATAGGATTATCTCTCAGTTTGAACACTTCATCCAGAGACTTTAATGCAGGAAGGTCCCTTGCCGTCAGATCTATCATGGGAATATTGAATAGCTTTGGAGGCCCCCTTTTTCCTTTTCCAGACATCAGTTTCTTCATCTGTAGAACGGGGGAAACTACTGGCCCGTATTTAAAGGGGTGCTTAAGAGAATTCAGTAGACAACGCAGGTCAAGTGTTTGGCACAGCCTCTTTTCAGTTGATGTCAAGGACTTGTGTGTCAGACAGAATAGGATTCTCATGGCACCCACAATGGGACATTTGGAAGATCTCAATTAGCTTAAGATAATCCTCCACAGACAGGCCCACAGGCCAACCCAGTGTAGACAATACCCCCATTGAAGCTCTCTTCTCAGGTGATTCTAAGTTGTGTTAATAGACGTGGGAAGGTGCAGGCCAATATGGGTGGCGCCATTCCCTAGACACAGGGTACTGAACTGTTAAAGAGTGGACTGACAAAGCTGAGAGCAAGCAAGCAAGCGAGCCAGTGACAGTGTGAGTGAGTGAGAGAGTATGCACCCATGTATTTCTTTCTTTCTGCTCTGGACTGTGGATGTTATGTGACTAGTTTTTTTGACTTCTCTTCAATGATGACCTTTAACTGGAATTGTAAGCCAAATAAATCCTTCTTTTATGTTGCTTTTTTTTGGTCAGGGTTTTTTTTTTTTTAAATCAAAGCAACAGAAATGCAGCTAGGATGCCTCAACTGTCTTCTTTTCCTTCTGCACTCACCTACTCTGTGGAACTTGGTTGGCAGGTTCTGTGCACCAAGGCAGAGAACGCTAGGATGATCGTGCACATAGACAATGCTAAGCTGGCTGCAGATGACTTCAGGACCAAGTGAGTTTGGCAGGGGACTTGGAGGGAGGGCGTCTTTCCCTCATATAGGCTTGGGTTAGCTCTCTATTGGTTTCATTCAGGATCAGACACTGCCAGCATTTCAAAGCCTTCCTTGGGTTCTGTTTACAATCCTACCCTTTAGCTGACAACCCTGACTCTTTTTTGTAGGTATGAGACAGAACTGTCTATGAGGCAGCTGGTAGAAGCAGACACCAATGGCCTGCGCAGGATCCTGGATGAGCTGACTCTGAATAAGGCTGACCTGGAGGCTCAAGTAGAGTCCCTGAAGGAGGAGCTGCTGTGTCTCAAGAGGAACCATGAGGAGGTGAGATGAAACGTAAAGCACAGGTGGCTCTGGGATGCAGCGTGGGATCAACATAGGGTTTGGTGTTGGATAGGCCTGAGTTGGACTGGCCATGTGGACCACACATTGTTTCTGTGATTTTCTGTGATTCTTGTATCTTTCTGTGTCCCATCACTCACTCATAAAATAGAACTAACTACCATGCAGGGTTATCGGGAGGATTTAATGATACTACACGGATCATGGGTATGATCCAGACCCTGGGCATGAAACACCTACCTCTTGGTAGGTGCTCCGAAATGCATCTCTTTCTTCTGTTCTTCCTGGTGACTGGCATGTTTCTCTAGCAGAGACTGCCTTTGCCTTTCTGGAAAGGGCCTCATTCTCATGGGGCCTAGGATGTTCATCTCTGTCAGGCTGCCTACTGGGTTAGACTGTCCTCTTCCGAGGGTTAGGCTTTGGCATTTTCCATCTCCGTTCTCTTCCCATGCGTATCCACCTCTTGTTTCTTCTGTCTGTGTGTGTGGGATTTATAAGCTTAGGTCACAGACCCTGTTTCTTTCCCCTTTTCTCACAGGGCTCCATGTGCTGCAAGGACCATTTGCTCTATGGTGCTTTGGTCGGCCCTCTCTGGGTTGACTCTCACACTCTCCACTTGGGATTTGAATGAACAAGTGTCTTTGGATTCTGGCTGGGCTTCCTTAGGCTTAAATATAAAACAACAATCAGTCACCATGCACTCACTGAATGCCCTGGGGTACCTGACTCATTCCATTACAACCAGAGAGTTGGGAACAGCACCAAGAAGCCACTAATGAGGCATTATCACTTACTCGGGTTGCCACAGCGACAACTTTCTCTCACTGACAGGCAAGCCTGGGGAAGGGCATCTTTTCATCTGGACCTTGAGTCAAGTAAAGTCAGGCTCTGTGACCCTCCTTCCTCGATGAATACGGCTGGTAGCATGATGACAAAGTGGGAGGGGTCTATAGGTTTCCCATCTTAGTCCATATGGTTAAAAAAAATGACCTTGGCTTCTGCCCTAGTGACAGGAAGTGTCACCAGGGGTGTTCAACTGGAGCTACAAGGCCACTGAAGCTCCGCAGGGTGGGCTTCAGTCCTTGAACCCCTACCTCCCCAATGCCAAGCTCGTCCGTGTCTCTTGTAATGTGTTATGTATTTTCCACACTTGCCTGGGGTCTATGTTTTTTTCAGGAAGTTGGCGTCCTCCGACAACAGCTTGGGGACCGCCTTAACATTGAGGTAGATGCTGCACCCCCCGTGGACCTGACCAGGATGTTGGAGGAGATGAGATGTCAGTATGAGACCATGGTGGAAACCAACCGCAGGGATGTGGAGGAATGGTTCAATGTGCAGGTGGGTGCATCTCTCCCAGAGGGGTTGAGCTCTTCAGGGTCCCAAGGAAGGGACTCCCAGCCTTCTCCTGGTCTTCTCTGCAGATGGAGGAGCTTAATAAGCAGGTGGCCACAAGCTCTGAGCAGCTTCAAGGCTATCAGTCAGACATCATTGATCTGAGACGCACAGTCAACACACTGGAGATTGAACTGCAAGCTCAGCACAGCCTGGTGAGTGCTGCTGGCGGGTACCTCTTAGCTCTGGGTCTGGGCACAGGTCGCAGGCAAGTCTGGAGGACAGGGAGACAACCAGATTCAGCCACCAGATTCATACCCCAACTGCCTTTCTTGGAAGGAGGGTTCTCTCCGGAACCAGCTCAGAGATAAAGGGATATGGTCTGTATTGGATGTCAAACATGACCCCACCCCCACCCCACCCCAAGCAGGTCTGTTATCTACTTAGCTTGTCCTTCCAAGCCCTTCTCGGTGTCACCTATAGAGATAAATAATCCTGACACTTATGATTTTCTCTAGACCAATGGGACTGGAGTTTCTGGAGCCTTGGCTTGGGCCTGGATATATTTTTTAAGGGCTCCTATGTGAAAGCCCTCAGGAAGATGTGATGCCATTTAGAACACTTGATGAACTCCAACTCCAAACTTTATAGGAGCAGATTCAGGACTTGAGTTCAAACTCTGGTTCTACCAGATGATTAACCTGGAGCCGATGACTTGTTCTGTTTCTGGATGTCTGTTTCCACAGTGGCTTAGTAGAGAGGGGCCGTCCATAAAACCAAAGACTTGCCTCTTCTCATGTCTTTCAGAAGCAGGCCACAGAAAGCAGCTGTTTCTTCACCATTATGTCCTTCCTTTACCTTAGAGAGACTCTCTGGAAAACACCCTGGGGGAGACGGAGGCCCGCTACACCTCCCAGCTGGCCCAGATGCAGTGCATGATCACCAGCGTGGAGTCGCAGCTGGCCGACATCCGCTGTGACCTGGAGAGACAGAACCAAGAGTACAAAGTGTTGCTGGATGTCAAGGCCCGGCTGGAGTGTGAGATTGACACATATAGGGGCCTGCTGGAGAGCGAGGACAGCAAGTGAGTGACTGGGGAGAGGCTCTGTAGGATGTCCAACAGGGTTGGGTGGGGCCTAGGAACCAAGTCTATCTGTGTTCAAGGGACATCATGGGCTTAGAGTCTGTCAAGATCAGGGAGACACTAGAAAGCTGGCATGCTCTAAAGGAATCCAGGTGATGATGTTTAGGTTACCATCCCAAACCTGGTCCAGAAGAGTCAGCTCTTCTTCAAGCTGACAAACTCCTTTCAACAAGCATCATGGAGGATACTGAGATAAATGAATAGGCAGACAGAACCCTCGAGGTCATTCTTAGGGGAGGAGTTTTGGGGCTGTTGGGTAGACAGGAAGTAGCTTACTGTGATTGACTTCTGGTGGGCAGAGGGGCAGGAATGGTAGGGTAGAGCTCATTCATGGACAAGTAGAGAGGACATCTGGCATGTCGGACTGAGTAATTGCTCATCTCCATGCTGGCTGGTAAACATCTGGAACGCAAAGACAATAGGATACATTTGCTTTCCTGGACTCGGTACGTGACAGATGCTAGATAAGTGTTTCTTGTCTGAGCTAAAGAAAAGTCAAGCTGCTGTTTAGGAAGATTATCCTGAGAGAAGCAAGAAGGGGCGAGTGGGAGGGGAACCAGGCAGGGATAGTATTCGGGAGCAATGGGGGATCGCTGGAAGTATCTGCAGGATCCATTAGCAGGATCTGGTGTCTGTCTTCCAGGTGTGGAGTGCTGTGGACATTGGATATGCTAATAGCAGTTGGAGCAATTCTCTCTCTCTCCTTTCCTCCCTCCCTCCTTCCTTCTCCCTCATGTTCTCTCCTTTTTTAAAAAATACATACATGAATGTGTGCATGTATAAATGTCTGTATTTATGAATGCACAGGTGTATGTGTTAACAGTGTATGTGTGCCCCATACACGTGAGAAGGTCAGAGGACAACCTCACGTTTCCAGTTTGTTTAAGGCAAGGTCTCTTGCATACTATGGCGTACACTAGTCTAGCTGTGCCACCAGCTTCTGGGGATGGTCTTGCATCTGCCTACCCTCTCACCGTATGAATACCAGGACTAGAGAGACATGTGCCGTGTCTGGTCTCACATAGATTCTAGGGATCCATCTCAGGTCTTCACACGTGTGCGAGAAACCCTCTACTAACTCAGACATCTTCCCAGCCCTTGTAGCAAATATTTTTTTTTTTGTCCAACATTTAGTCTTGTTTTTATGTTACTCAGAATCTTATCCCACCAAGACAAGTGTTATAAACTCACATGTTGGTAAGGGCCAGGCTGTTACCATGCACACATGATGTGGGACCGTGGAAGCCAGGAAGCTTTTGCTATTCCCGAGGAGGGTGGTGCAGTCCTCTTATGACCAGCTCTACCACATAGGATGCAGAGTCCGTGTGCTGCTGGCCTTCCCGCTGCTCAAGGAAAGCTGGAATTTGTATTTTTCCAAGCGTTCAACATTTCAAAATTTGAAATATATTTAAGTCATTGAAAAAAAAAAAGGGCTCCAGCCACATTAAATAATTTAAAATTGAATGTGGCCCCTCAGGCTACACATTGGGCTTCTGAGCTCTTTGGTTGCTGTCCAGTGTCCGATGTGTTGTTTTTGGTTTTGTGCCCCAGCCTGTCAGTGTCTGAGATCATCCCATTTCCTTTTTCCATGTATTCATCCGTTTACTATTTCCTCTTATTCAATGCATTTATGAAGTATCCGCTTTCTGCCAGGTATACAGAGGGCACACATGGATAACTCTGGACCTTGCTGCTCTGGTAGGGCAGACAGACCCTAGTGGAGTAGTTAGCTGTCACTATGGGAGAAGCTATGTGGTGCAACTGAAATATTTAACGCTGAGATACGAGGAAAGGTCAGGAGTGATGTGACAATTGAGTTGAACTTTTAAAGAGAAGGAGTTGATTTAAGAGAGTGGTTATGGAAGAGAATTCTAGAAAGAGAAGCCATGTATCCCAAGGCCTGATATGGCTAGCTCGTGAGGAACTGGCAGAAGACTGGAGCTCAGACAACATCAGAGCTGTGAGGGGAGGCGAGAGTAGGACACGCATACCTCTTAAAGAGGCTGATGCTTGCCTCAAGCACAGGTGAGAGCCACTGAAAGTCTTAGGTAGGGGAGGGACACAGCTAGGCTGCTATCTATTGGAGAGCCCTCTGGCCATCAGTCTTCTGGGGGGCAGGGGTTAGAAAGAGATGCAATAGTGGGGTTGTGGGTAGGGATTGGTTGGGGGTCCATGCAGGTAGGACAGGCAAAAATGAGGGCAATCGAAATAAGGAAAGCCAGGGGGAGAGCTATAGTCGAGCCATTAGAGAGGTGCCTGAGGGTAGAATTTTCAAGGTATGTTATGAGTTGTGATCTTTCACTAATTCTTGCCCACTGTGACTTTTTTTTTTTTTTAAATTCCAGGCTACCCTGTAATCCTTGCTCCACTCCCTCCTGCCAGCCTTGTGCACCCTCCTCTGGGGTGCCCCGCTCCGTCTGTGTGCCCCGCACTGTTTGTGTGCCTTGCTCTCCCTGCCTTCAGACCCGCTATTGAAGCCTCTGCGCATCCTTCCGTGTGCGGTTCCAGGAGGAACCCCAGTTCTGTGGCCTGGTGCCTCTTCACACCAAGCCTGACCGCAACTCTGAAGACCATGAAAAGAGTGGGACCAGTTTAGGTGGACCTGAACAGAACCAGGAAGTGGACACTAGCAACATGTTCTGATGCTACATTGCTTCAAAGCTGCCTCCTCTATTTCCAAGGGCAGAAGACTCTCTTTGGTGATGTCTCTGGTTGTATGCTTTCTCAGAGTGCACAGTTAAACTGCAAATAAAACGCAGCTCAATGGCACTATAAGCTTGTATTTCTCTGTTTCTCATGGTGATGTATTCACAAGCTGACTCTATTCATCTGGGTTCTAGAAGAAAGTGTCCATATTTTGTATTCTTATGCCTCTTACTTTTAAATTAGCAGTTGATTTTTTATTTTATGCGTTTGAGTGTTTTGCCTGCTTCCTGTGCGTGTGTACCACATGCATGCTTGGTGCCCGCAGAGGCCAGAAGAGGGTGTTGGATTCCCTCATAGAGCTCGAGTTACAGATGGTTGTGAGCTACCATGTAGGTGCTGGAAACACAACTCAGGTCCTCCTGGAAGAGCAGCAAGTGTCCTTAATTAAACACTGAGCCATCTCTCCTGCTCTCTTATGGTCCTTCTATTTCAGCAGAATCAAGGGATATTTACTAGAAAAAAAAAAGGCTTGCATGTCATAAATCTGTTTAAACTAGGAAGTCACTCCAGAGTCAAGTAGTAAAAGAAAGAGAAAAGAGGAGTAGATGGCCATGACAGAAACCAAGGTCAAACAACCGCAAATGAGAATAAAGCCCCAATAAATGGGCCGCCTTGTCCTATCTGGCTGGTGTGATGTGATCATATATGCAACAGGGTCTGCATAAGAGGCCGGCTAAACCAACCGACGGTCTCCAGACACTGCTAGTTTCACCTCACCTAAAAAAAAAAAAAAAGAAAAATCTATAAACAAGGTACCATTATTTCTTCTACTTTTTAATGAGGAAACCAAGGGCCAGAGGGATTAAAAGATTGGCCCCAAGTCATACGGTTTATGCTAAGAGATGCTTGATTAGTTCACGTTCAGAGTCTTCAGTGTCTGCAAACTGCAGTTGGGCGTGGAGGACGCCAAGAAAAAAGAAATGCAAGTGCTCCTTAGCACCTAGAGGCTTATAATTAGAGGGGGAGCTAAGATCAGAGCATGTGAGGCTCCGCCCCTCCAGCAAGGACCAAGCAATCACAGTAGGAGCAGTGGTGATTGCTACCGCTTCCTTTCTGGCTCTACTGGCAATTGCATGTAAAGTCTCATGCACCGTAGGCAAGTGCTCCATTGCTGAGCTATCTGCATCTCCACATCTCCAGCACTCTTAAAAAACAACACAAAGCAAAACAAAACAACAACAAAACCAAAAAAAAAAAAAAAAAAAGAGAGAGAAAGAAAAAGAAAGCTGTTAGCAAAGTCTCACTAAATGGCTCAGGCTGGCCTTGAACTTGCCATCCTCCTGCTTCAGTCTCCTGAGTAGCTGGGGTTACAGGCCTGTACCTGCATCACCAGGCCCGGTGCTACTTCTTATGGAACACTTACTCTGCCATCATCTGTTCTGATTTGCTAAGCATCTTATGAAAATGATACATGCAGTTCCCATGACAACCTTATAAGGTACTGATACCTGTGTTCATTTTGGACTCAGGAAATCAGATCACAGAGAAGGAGCAGATCTATTGCCTAGGATCACACACAAGGAAAAAGTTTTAAACTCAAGACTAGCTGTATGTCATCATTGTTTTAAGTACTGTGCAAATTCCCACCCAGAAAGAGTAAACACTGGCAAAGATAGGGAGGAAGTCGGTTGCGGGTACCAAGAGGTACCAAATGTCTTATAGCTGATGATTTTTGACATGGGCTGGGGATGTTGAACAGGATCTACAGAACATAGATGTGAGTGTGGGGTCTTTCAGAGAGGCAGTGCCACACTTGGGAACCCTGATAGATGAAGCATTAGGTTCCTGGGTGAGCAGTCAGTAGAAATAGCTCAAAGGGAGGAAGACATTAGGATGTGTGTGTGTGTGTGTGTGTGTGTGTGTGTGTGTGTGTGTGTATCCATAGAGAACCTACATTCTCTCCCAAAGACAGTGGGAAGCCTGCTGCAGGACTTGAGCCAAAGGATGACACGGCCAGAGAGGTATTGTAGAGCATTTAACCCAAAAGCATAGGCAAGATGGCTCAGAGGTAGGGCCATAAACCAACTGTCCATGGAGGAATGGACAGGGTCTTCAGTAAGGCAGTCAAGTCAACCTTGGGGGAAAAAAAGCAAGGCTCAGTGCGAAAGACTGACTCTGTGAGGGTCTGGCTTGGCAATGAACTGGCTATGCAGGTAAAGGAAGAAAGGGCCGAGATCTCATTCTCAGAACAAACAAGTCTTCCTTAATGAGCCGAGTGAGGTTTTTTTTATTAAGTATCTGTTCTCTGGCCTTGCCAAGAAGTCATGAAATGTGGCCTGGCTCCCATAGAGGCCCTGCGGGGGATCTCCAGACATGATCCTGCATGCCTGCCTGGCAGACAAGGCCATTAGCCTGACAGCAGAGACACAAATACACTGTTGGGCTAGCTGTGGAGGCTGGCTGGTAAGTGGATAAAGTTTCTGTGTGCTGCAATGCCGAGGGAGAGGGGCATCTGCTGGGTTGGATTTCTTCATAACTGTACACAAACCAGGGATCTTCTCCATAAAACTTTCTTACACCGTGTTTGGCCTGAGACACTTGTATAGAACCTACCAAAGCTTTGGTTTTACAATCCTGATCTGTTCTGTCCAATTTCCTGATCATACATGCTTATCTAATTTTTTTTAGCTAATTAAACTTAAATAAATGGGGGGGGGGGGAATCAGCCTCCCTTTTGCAGTAGCCCACATGTAGTAGCATGTGCCTTTTCCCAAGTGCAGAAGGTCAGTACAGTGCAGAAGGCGGGTGTTCTCATAATCACAGACAGAGCTTTTGCTCTGAGCTGCCCTAGACTGCCAGACCAGAAGGAGCCTTCCAGACAGACCACTGGGCCCAGCCTCTCCCATCTCATAGACAAGTAGTCTATGACCCAGAGGGAAGGAAAGATATGTTCACAGACATGCAGCTGGCAGGACAGAATGGAAGCCAAAGGATGCTAGGCCAAGCCCAACATGTCTCTAAGCCCTTTATAATCTCTCCGAGCATCCGAGCCTTATTACTATTTCAGGGTAATAAATATTTCCCCTTTGTTGTCCTTTGGTTCCCTAAGAATGGTGATAGCTTCTCCAAGATGCTGAAACTTCCCTGGAAATACTGTTTCCTTAAAAGAAGAAGAAAACAAAGCAAAAACCAGAGACTGCCCCTTCAGATCTTTGCACACTTGCCTCAGGAGGAGAGCAAGGGCATTTGGCATAGGAGTCCTCGGTAGGCTGTGAGTCCCAGGCTTCTAGACTCTTTGGGGGAGGGGACTTCTTTGGGTGCCTCTCCCCCAGTGTATATTGTCAATTGCAACCAGGCCTGCGTCTTCACACCCGTGTCAGTGCAACTCGCCAAGACTTGTCTGACCACCCAGATGCCTATTAAAGTTAAAAACAAAACAAAACAAAACAAAACCGAGCCCCACAGACCAGGGCTTGGAATGTGCTTCCTACTGTAAACCAGTGGCTGGCGCCCTCCATGTCTGGGTAGGTACCTCCAAGATGACTGCGATCCTGCCTCTCCTGTTTCTCTTACTGATGGGTCAAGAAGCCATGGGCATGGGTTTTGGGAAATATGGATGCCCTACTGACACTAGGACCTCCTGGCATCTCCCTCACCTGGGCTTCTCAGAGGAACCTTGCCCTTATAACAAAGCTTCTTTGAGCCTATAACCTTGGTTTATAGGAAACATAGGCAGGGCCATAGTAAAGTAATGGAAACTCGGTCATATTTGATGTTTGGGGGTCCTCCTGGTGTGGGGTTGGAGGAAGAAGAAAGGGCATGATCTTCAAAGACACAATATTTCTAATGTCACCAGTCTGGGCCTGGCCCTAGTATTCAGAGTTCTTGAGAAAAGCTTCTCTTCAGGGGGTGACAGTCTGTCGGCTGCATTGTCTTCCTGGCCCAAGGGTGACACTTTGTGAGAGAAGATCAGGAGTTGAACACAATGTTCAGAGATGATTTGTGGACCCTGACTTACACCGAGTGAGTTTTCTTCTCTCTTTTATATCATCAGAACTTTTTATAGTGTGATAAAACTATGTACTTCCGTGTTATAACTGGGAAATTATTAATAATAAAATATTTCTCTTGCTGGACATGGTGGCACAGATCTATAGTACCAGAACTTAAGGGAGAGAGACAGGGGGATTGTGAATTGGATTAAATGTCTTAATTACCATCACCAGCACCACCGCTACCACTACTGCTGCCACTGCCTCCACCACTGCCACCACCACCGCCTCTGCCACTGCCACCACCCCAGGCACAGCTATTGCCACTGCCACCACCGCAAGGGGGCGGGACAAATGATAGTGGGTTCTCAAAGGCTGCTGATGTGGGTTCTGACTAATGACATCTTTTGGGAACACAGCCAAAGCCTTCGATTCCATGTTGCCTGTTGTCAGCTCTGTGCCATAATGGTGGATTTAAGTTGTTGCAGTGCCAGGAGTGTATGGCATTCTCCCTGGATCTTTAACAGGAAATATTGGTTCATTATGGCACTGTGGAAACAGCATGCTGGAGTTAGGAGCCTGGAGAGTAGGCTCTGTCATTAACTTGTTCCATTTCCCGGAGGAACTTACAGCTCCTCACTGGGTTCTGAAGCATGAGGGAACATAATGGTTAATCTTGATGATACATTTGATGGGATTTAGAGTCACCTAGGAGACACAGCCCTGGGGGCATCTGTGAGCCTTTGCCACGGAGGTTTAATTAAGACCCATCCTGAGTTTGGACAGCACTTGTACCATGGGCTGGAGTCCCAGACTGAATAAAAAGGAGAAACTGAATTGAGAGGCGGCATTCACTTCTCAGTGTTTCCTGACTATGGATGCCGTGTGACCAACCATTCCATGTTCTTGCCGCCATGCCGTCTCTGCCCTCATGGACTACACCCTCGAACTGTGCGCCAAAACACACCTTTTGTTCCCGAAGTTGTTCTTGACTGGTGGTTGGTCATGGCAATGAGAAAAATAACTGTTATAGTGGCTGAGTGGGGCCTCTAAGCTTTAACCCTTGTTATGGTGCAGGCTTCTCTTCTTTTTTTTAAAGGGTTCTTTCCTTGAGACCGGAGGCCCCTGAGTTTGGGCCAGCAGAGTGTCCTGCTCCATCTTAGGGAATGTCACTAGACTCTAGAGGCGACTCAAAGAATGTAGCTGAGTTATCTTTAAGGAGATAATATGATGCCTTTAGCAAGAGAGGTCAGTAACAGAAAATCGAAATTCAGGTACCCTCTCCTTTATGAGCTAGGGGGCTATAACTGCTGAAGAGTTGTTCAGGGCATGTAGTGCTAGGGGGTGTGGCTTGCAGTACTAGAGGGGTGTGGTTTGCAGTACTGCATCTGTTCACAGCCGGCGAACAAAAGCATTGGGCATGAAAACACTGACGTAGCCGGGCAATTGGCTCTTGTAACCCATCTGCAAATCACTTTCCAAAGATCAAGGCTCTGCGTGGCACAAGAATCCCCCCCTTCTGTGAAGAAGTCTTTGAAGGTTCTCCACTCCAAGTAGCCTTAGGCAAGCTGCCACCCCAGCACTCTACAGCATTGGTTGCCCAGCCTTCAGTACTGGCACCCATTTCCAAGACAGATACAGGCAGAATAATAACCCTTGCCTCAAACACGCGGACTCTCCCAGTAAAAGTTGACACACCTCAGTGCCTGGCCAGAGAAGAACAAAGAGAGAAGATTGCTGATCAGAGAGCTGCTGGCTGCTCATCCGCCTCTGCTACGGAGGGTCCAGAGGATGCCAGCCCTGTGCCATTTGGCAGAGGCCCATACAAACAGCTGGTCCACCTGTTGGGAGATGAGTCTGGTCCAGGTGGACAGCAGGCTCAGCAGAGGCCTCTGAGGCAGTGGCTTTGCACTTGAAAAGAGCTGTGAGAAGGGCCAAATGGCTAGAAAATGGCAGAAGCCTAGTAAGGCTGAGCACTAAGCGCAATAGGAATAGACCTTCTTTGGTTGGTTCATGCTTGGGGCGCTGTCCTCAAAAGGCAGAGCCTCTTACCCAACAGCTGCCCTTGTCTCTACTCCAACATAAAGACATTTCTTCTTGGGAAAGCAGTGCTAGTGAAGGCTACGCAGGCCTCTAGCCCAGCTCTTCTGCTTAACAGTGGGTCAAAGTAGATGGGCAAGAGACTGACGGAGGTGTACCAACTGCCCTCTGCCATGTGCTGCTTAGAGCCTTGGGGCTCTGTCCTTCCCTCTGTCACAGGTGCCCAGATGCAGCAGTGCAGATGTGCCTCCCTAGAGAGTTCCCTGCTCTTCCTATGTCTTCGTTTCGACTTTCTGTTTAGCCACGGGCTCAGCAGAGGAACAGGATGAGGGTGGGGGCTGGCATACAGGTGCCTGGACCATCTATGGCATGTGGCATTCCATTGTTGATTGATTCCTTGCTACTTTACAAAGCTTGCCTTAAAAATTCCTTTAAAAGGAATTTCTCTGTGTATATGTATTGGAGAGAGGAGGGAATGGAGAGAGAGAGAGAGAGAGAGAGAGAGAGAGAGAGAGAGAGAGAGAGACAGACAGACAGACAGACAGACAGACAGACAGAGAGAGACAGAGAGATTAGAGAGAGACAGAGAGGCACTGAAGTGAAACCGAATGGAGAGACACCTTTCACCTGAAATTCATGTATTTACGTATACGTGTGTGTGTGTGTGTGTGTGTGTGTGTGTGTGTGTGTGTATATTTATATATATGATATATATATATATATATGCTTTGGGTTTCAATATATAATATATGATTTTCATTTGAGTTGTGCTCACAGGAGTTCAAGTGTATAGTCTATTCTGGAGCTTGCCTTTTCAGATGGGGACCCAGGGTGCCTAGTTTTGGGCTACATGCCTAGTGAGTGGCAGTGCTGAGGGCAGGGCATTTACAGGGATGCCTCCTTTAATGGCACAAAACCTCCTCAGCAATCCAGAATGGGATGCTCTAGGGCCAGAAAAGGGAGCCTCTCTCATGTAACACTGGTAAAGAGCACAGAGGACCCCAGGTTCCCTGTCACTGGGTGGGGAAGCACTGGGTGTCTCAGGGGAGACCTAGGCAGAACCAGCAAAAGGGCTTCTATATTCTATAACTCTTAAGTCTGGCTGAAGTGGCTGTGTACACGCCGACTGTGCAGGAGGCCCCCAGGCCTAAACTATCTCTTGGTTCTAGGAAGACTTGGTCTTGCCTGAGAGCATCTTTTCCCAGCTCCTACTCTCCTCTCTAAACAGGGTGCCCTATGCACCTTGCAAGGGTTTAGAAGCTGCATCCTTGATGCTAGCTTCCTGGATGCATGTACCAAAGAAGAGGTAAGGTGAAATGTCCTTCCTCCCTCTCTGAGAAAGCCTGTTCTCTGCGGATGATTGATATACTAGATGACTCTCTATGTACCACAGGTGTGTGGCCCTACCCACCCAGACCTCAATCATTCATCCAAATCAACACTCTAATCCTGGCATGCATGTAGAAGATACCCGCCCCGCAGCAAGGGAGCCAGTTCTTTGCTGAGCCCCAATGTCTGGGCTCCAGTCCAGAGTTTTCAAGGGTGTGGGGAAGACCTTGTAAGCAAACATATTAATAATTCTTCCATGGAGTATTGCTATTTATACCAGTGGGGTAAATAGGCACTGTCCAAAGACAAATGAGTAATGGGAAAGTTTCGTTGTCGGAACAGCAGAGAAAGCCTCGCAGCCTTTTGCCGTTCATGGATGAGCAGTTCAATTAGCAAATCTCACTCTGTGAGATGTGAAGTGCCCCCAGCATCTCCCAAGGCAGATTCGATAATCTTCACTTTCTACAGGAGGAAAGGGGAAGTTTGTAGCTTAACCAAAACCCGCAGTTGGCCTAGAGTTGCTCATCGCTCCAGGCCTTGCCCAGTCTCCTTTCCTGGCCTCCCACGTCACCGCGTCTCAGCTTCCGCTGAAGCGGGAACCATCTGGACAGCTAACTTCTGCATGGTATTTGCAAAGATACTGATGCTGTTGACCTGATGTGGCTGGGATCAGGCTTCCTAGAAGTTGCCCAGGGCAGTCTCATGTGCTCCTAAGCTTGGTTGTTGTTTGTATTGGATTTTAGGAGAGAGAGGAAGGGAGGGAGGGAGAGAGAGACAGAGCGAGAGAGAGAGAGAGAGACAGAGAGAGAGAGAGACAGAGAGAGAGACAGAGACAGAGAGACAGAGAAAGAGAGACAGAGAGACAGAGAAGAGAGAGAGACAGAGAGAGAGACAGAGAGAGACAGAGACAGAGAGAGACAGAGAGAGACAGAGACAGAGAGACAGAGAGAGACAGAGAGACACAGAGAGACACAGAGAGAGACAGAGAGACAGAGAGACAGAGAGAGACAGAGAGTTTTGTTCTAAGTGTTTCTCATCCCTGTATGCAGGGCTGTTCCCTGTGCTCTGCGATGTGGTTGTCACATCCCACCACTAATCACAAGTTTCTCAGACACTTGGGAAAACCCTGTCTGCTAGCCCCAATCTGATGCAGTAAGTCTAGCCTGGGACCCCAAAATATGTGTATTTCTAGCAAGTTCCCAGGCAATGTTGATGCTACACTGCCCTGGAGGATGACAAAGCCTGATAGAGAACTGTCCAGAGACAGGCCTTTCCCACTGCAGTGCCAAACCATCTGTATTGTGCTCCTACTTTGTATTGGCTTTCTCCTCCTGACTGACAGCTCATGATTGCGTTAATTTATATCTTGTTAACAAAATACAGTGGAACCTGTTTCCTCATTCTCCTGCCAGGGCTGCGTGCTGTTATTCTACTCTAAAAAAAATCAGATAAAGAGGAAACAGTAATCTTTGTTATTTTTGCACACAGGTCTTAACTATATATAAGCAGGTGAAGTTTTATTTAGCTTGAGCAAAAAGGGTGGTGCTTTTATTCAGCATAGCTTGAAGAGCTAGCTACCTCAAATGGATTTGCACAGCCTGGTCTCTTAAGTGTTCATGGCTTCCTTGACCTGGGGTAGCATTTCCTAATACTCAAGGCTAGGTTCCAGCAGTTCTCTTAAGTGTTAGCATCTACTGCAATGCACGGTGGGTAACATTCCCTACAAGACTAATTCCCCATGTCTTTTAGCAGTAGAGCCATGATACAAAATAATGTAAGCTGTAAAGTAGTCATCCTGTCCAGGACTAAGTTTCAGTGCTATACTTTTCTCTCCTATTGGCTTAGATATAGCTATGTGGTCCAACACTATCTTTTGTTTTAGAAAGGGTCTTCTTACTTAGTAGCCTAGGTTGTCCTTGAACTCACTACACAGTCCTACTGCCATTGAATTTGTAGCTATCTTCCTGCCTCAGCCTCACTATACCTAGTGGCAGCATGGTCTTTGAAAATAGCATCCGAAGAGCCCAGATCCCCACTGCAGTCTTCAGTAGACTTGTTCCTTCATGGTTAGTGTTGAATGCCGGTGTGATGGGGTCTGGACCACCAGGCATACTTGATTAGGTTGGCCTCTGGGCATGCCTGTGGGAGATCATCCTAATTAAGTCACCTGAGGTAAGGCAAGCCATTCTCAAAGTGAGTTGCACCATTTCCTGGGCTTGAATCCTAGATGGAATAAAAATGAGAAGGCTAATTGCATAGAGAGTAATTGTTCTCTGTTTTCTTACCTCAGATGTACCATGACCCACGCCCCCAGGCTTCTGCCTTCAGGACTTCCCCAACATGGTAGACTGTTGGGGAACTTTCTGTTGAATTGTGAGACAAAATAAAGCCTTTCCCCCTTGAGTTGCTTTTGTTGGGGGTCCTTTTTGTTTTTGTTTTGTTTTTTAAACACAGAAATAGGAAGAGTAAGTATGACCTGTTTGTCTAAACTCAGGTCCCACCTGGAAAGCTTTGTGGACATAGGTATCTGGGAGGAGGGCCTTTGAGAGTCCTGCTCTTGTGCTCCATCTCCGTCTTCCTTGCCACAGAACTTGGCTCATATTTGGTCATTGGGGACACAGGGACTCTTTGTGAAGGCTTACGAAGAAATACAGTTTTAGGCTGGTTGAGTCTTAGTCTAAGAGAGTACTCTGTCTCTATAAGGGTTTGTCCTTTCTGTTCTACTACTGGTCAACAGGAGTGAATATTCATGTTTTCATCTGACACACCAATAAACCACCCAGTCAAGGTGGAAGAATCTTATAGCTAAAATAATTTCCTTCCTTAAGCATTATTGTAAAAATTTGACCTTCCCTCCAAGAGCCTAATATCTAATATCAGAAACTCAAATGGCTCCTCAAATTCATCAGCATTCTTTAATGGAGAAAGAGAATAGGGCAGTTAACCTAGTATCTAAGTAACAAGATGATGGTAGAATAGATATGTAATTAATGCAATGATATCAAAGCCTTTTCACCAATTCTAGCCAAGTTGTGATGGGATGCAAGATGTCAGAGAGGGTAGTTTTGGCCAGTGGCTTGGCTTTCTCAGTTGGTTTCCAGTTCTTGAGTAACCCCAATACAGTCCTACAATTTCCTCCTCCATCCTTAGCTCATTCCACTCTCTGGGCAGAGCAAGAACTATATTCACATCGATTACTGATGTTGGCTTTGTCTCTGGTGTTCTTGGCCCCTACAGCACATGCAGATCAGGATTGTACGAATTTAACCCCTCTGGGAAGATCCCAATTTCTGTCTGCGACACAGCTGCTTGTTTCTTGCCAGAGACCTATAACATTGCAAAAAGTATCTGAATCTGTAAGACTATACTGAAACAGCCTGCCAGGGCAAGAAAGGGGGACCATGGGATCCAGAAAGATGTCTGGTCAACTACTTGGAGAGTCATCTGGAGAGGGAGAGGGGCAGAGCTGGAGAGATGCATCCAAGACTCAAGAAAAAGCCATGAATTCAGAATGGTTTTGAACTGGTAGTCCTATTTCATACTTGGCTCCAGCCCAAAGTGAGCTCTGAAGAGCTTGAGTTCAACTGGGTCTGAAGGAGGTAGAAAGACACAACAGGCAGAAAGCCAGTTAAGGCTCAGGGACTTTGAGTTTTTGCATTGTCTTTTGAGCTCTTAGTATCTAAATACGTGTGGATACTTGCAGACCTGGAGGCCAGAACATGATGCTTCGCATGTGAAACATCTTTTTCTATCTCTGAGACCTTATGTTGTAAGGCCGAGGATGCCAGGTCGCCTATATAAATGGATGATGCCAAGCTAGCTGTCCACTGCTTTAGAGTCAAGGGAGAAGGAAGCCTGAGACTCCTCTTTTCTTCTCCATTTCCCAGCACCTGCCACTTGTGCTTTGAGGGCCAGGAATGATGCTTCATGACTGCTATCTTAGCACTTGGGAGGCAGAGGCAGGAGAGTTTGAGACTAGCCTGGATTACATAGTGAAACCCTGTCTCAAATACAAACAAACAAACAACCCCCCCCAAAAAAAACCAAACCAAACAATAAGCAAAAAATGAATTTTTGACTAAATGAATGAATCAATCAATGAGAAAGTAGGGACTTCTTTCCTTTCCCAACATTAATTTAGCTCCTTTATAGAAATGGACATTACACATTATGGGAATAAAAGAAAGAAAGAAAGAAAGAAAGAAAAGACAAAGATTAAAGCAAAAAGAGGACATATTTCCAAATTAGAGTTTATTTCATGCCAAGCTCCTCACATGCAGAAGATAAAGCAGCCTGAGAAAAATGAAGTCACTGTAAGATTAAACTGTCAGAGTGCTTAGACTTTTGAAAAAGTCATAGGTCCTTGGCCAAATGGTGAAGAAATGTCACCAGCGTGCTTTGGTAGCAAGAGCTGTAACTAAAACAAAAACAACAACAACAACAACAACAACAACAACAACAACAAAAAACAAAAAAAACCAAAAACAAACAAACAAAAAAACTGAAAAAGGAAGAAGATGGCTTTCTATTGGCCATCTTTCTCCCTGGTTGAATGATACCTGTTTTGGCAAGACGGGCCTCACATTTGATGTCACAGCACTTAGCTTGAGTCTGTGCATTTGCTAGTGATGAGGCGCCTGATTCTGAACAATCTGCTTATTCTTTCTGAGCCTCACTTCCTCATCTAGTCAGTGGGTGTAACGAGCCCTGTCCATGAGCTCCAGAGATGCAGGGTTGAATACCGTGATTGCCAATCAAGTGAACCGATGAGGATCTATGATGGTGAAGGATGCGGGCAATGGCGGCAGTCGTGGAAGGATTCTGGTGGCACTCTTGTGACACAGACGTTGTTCCAGTTTGATTTTGGTTGCTGTGGAGAAAGCACAGACTAACAGCAGCTTAGAGGAGGAAAGGGTTAATTTCAACTTACAAAAGAATAGCCCACACTGCCAAGGGAAGTTAGGGCAGGGACTGAAGCAAGGACTTGAGTTAGAAAACATGCTTGCTGGCTTGTTCACAGGATCTTGCTTATCTAACTTCCTTATATAGCCCAAGATGACCTGTCTAGGGAATGGTGCCACCCACAGTGGGCTTGGCTTTCCTACATCAATTAGCAACCGAGACAATCCCCTATAGAAATGCCCACAGGCAAATATGATCTGGCCATTCCCTCAATCTAGAATTCCTCTTCAGTTGACTCTTGGCTATATGAAATTGACAGCTAAAGGTATTTAGGACACGCATGAGCACTAGCTTCCCTGCATAGGCCGGTAGAAGTAGACACATATAGATTGGAGAAGATTCCAGATGAAGCCTGGAAAGATGGCATATCAGTCGAGAGCATCTGGCTGTTCTTCTTGCAGAGGACCTGGTTCAGTTCCCAGCACCCACATATTGGCTCACAAATGTCTGTAACTCTGGCTCCAGGACATCTGATGTCCTCTTCTGGCATGCATATGGTACATAGGCATTTATGCAGGCAAATGCCTATATTGCACAAGGATTATGATAATCACAAACAAACAAACAAACAAACAAACAAACATCTTAGATGACCGAAGCCTAACTGGCTTGGAGGTACCACAGGGGACTTTGAAGGAGGACTGGCTCTGTCACAAAGAGAAACCACAAATGGGTGCAGGCTGGGGGGGGGGCTGAGACTCAGCAGGAGGGTTCATGGCAGAGAAGAGAGCATCCCCGTGTCCTGTGCTTTCTGGTTGGAGTATAGACTCAGTTAGCACCAGAAGAAAGACTATTGTGGGTCTAAGAGGCCAGATCGCCTCTACCGCAGAGCTGCCTTGTGAGTTAGGAAGGTTTCCAATGTTTTTTTTTTCCCGTTGGACCTCAGGTCAGACTTTCATGTGCGTTTATAGGGTTGTCTCCTTTAGCTTGCCAAGGGACGAGTCCAGGAACTCCATGCTCTTTCTCCTTTTAGTCATCGATCTCTCTGTTTCCTCAGTGAACCTCAAACTCTGAGGCATCACCTGGGGGCCAAGTTCCAGACTGGACTGGACTTAATGGCCTACTGTGGTCCCTGTATAGCATGCTGGAGGAGAGGCTGTGTGACTAGGAGGCTGTGGTTGCGGGTATTTGGGGCAGCTGCCAGAATATGGAGCAACGGTGCTGGGCTCAGGAGGAGACTGTGCTGCAGAGCGGGAAGGACCATCCTCCCCCCCCGCCCCCGGCTCTGCTCTGGGCCTCTGCACTTCCCTGCTATTTGATTTACCATGCTTCAGTCTGAAGGCATCGACCCACAGGCCACGTCTCATTCCTAGGAGCTGCCATCCTGTCTGCTGGAGACCCTGGAGTTGAGACATG
>OU015746.1:20873156-20892838 GCA_907169655.1 Acomys percivali
GAGAGAGAGAGAGAGAGAGAGAGAGAGAGAGAGAGAGAGCACATTACTAGACAGGAAATCTTGAGCGAGATCTCTGCCCCAGATGGGGCATTACAGGACAATCCACAGGTCAGGTTCGGCTTTTCATTAGAACTATCTCTAGAGACCAGTGTTCCCTCTGGAGGGCAACATCTCAGTGACCTACTTGGCCATTGTCTCTTAAAGGTCCTACAGTGTCTCACATTACAGCTTCAAGGGCCAAGCTCCCAGCACACAGCCTGGGGAAGCACAATTAAGCCTTATCCAAGTTGTACACAAAACAGTGAAACAGAAGGATGTGTGTGCTGTGGACATTGCTGCATTATGCCCTTCCATCAAGCATCAATTGAGGTGGGGGGGAATTCTGCAGCAGGGACATTGGACCAGCAAACAGAGCACTTGGTAAATGAGTCCAATCTGTCATGAATATGTCCCTATGGACACCGGTATTGTCTTCCAAAGATATGTGAGCGCTTTTAGGTTGTGTGTGTGTGGGGTCCAACTAGTGTTAAACAATGTCACTGTTTCATAGCCAATATAATAGTCTAGCCAACCTTAGAAACTAGTAAGTATATAACTTCATAAACGCTCACATTCTGACTTAATGTACGACATGGATGCATCTGGAGATCTGTCCTATATAACTCCCAACTTAACTGAATGCTTAGTCTCTAGAAAAAAAAATGTGAGAATGATGGAAAGCACCAGTTTCCAGCCCGTGGGCCGTGATCTCTTTCACAGGGGCCGCACATCAGATATATTCTGCACCTCAGATATTTACATTACAATTCATAACAGTAGCAAAGTTACAGTTATGAAGTAGTAACAAACATAATATTATAGTTAGGGGTGGGGAGTCACCATAACATGAAGATATAACCGTATTAAAGGGTCACAGCATTAGGAAGGTTGAGAAGCACTGATGTAGAGCGTCTTCCAGGATGTGGCGTTAATGTGGAACATCCCAGTGCCGTCTCAGGGAATCAAATGCTTTTGGGAAGTCACCACTGAAAGTGATGGTGATGTGAAGCTAGCCTGAGGATCTAGGACCCAGTGATGGTTGGGGGGGGGGTCCTTCATGCCCTAAGCTCCCTATCTGGTAAAAAAAAGTACTGGGACCCACACCAGGTGGAAGTTGCGCACTTCCCATTCTCCCTCCACTTTTTCTCTGTCTGTCTAGCGTTTCTCAGATGAGGCTTCACTTCCAGCCCATCTCCAAGGGAAAGACAAGGGAAGCGAGGAGGGGCTGTATTATTTGGTCCAGATTCCCCATCTGTATTCCTGCCCTCTTAGCTGAGGGTGGAGCCCCTTGGCTCTGGAGCTTCTATTATCATCCCTAGAGTCCGGCGAGGTCCGAAGGCTTAAAGTGGAGACAGAAATGTCCGCGCCCCCTCCCCAGCTCAGAACGTGCCCTTGGAGCCTAATCTGTGGACCCTTGTAGGCTTTGACCTTTTCCAAACCTACTTTATTTGGGGGGGTTCGTTAATTCTTAGGCCTCCCTTCCAACCCACCTACCCTAGATAGGAGAGAAAAGAGGTTAATGGGAACAGGAGAAGTAGACCTTTTTGGACTCAGTTCCTGGGAGCGATCCCTCCTGGCATAGTTGGCAGGAAGGAAAAAAAAAAAAAAAAAAAAAAAGGAAAACGAGGAAAGAGAAAGAAGAAAGAGAAGAAAGGGAGGGAAGAAAAAAGGGAGGGAGAAAGGAATAAAGGAAGGAAGGAAGGGAGGGACGGAGGGAGGGAGGGAGGGAGGGAGAGACTCAGCACTTAAGAACACTTGTTGCTCTTATAGAGGGACCCAGCTTTAGTTCCCAGTACCGATATGGATATGGCAACCATCTGCAATGCCAGTTCCGGAGGATCCAGTGCCCTCTTCTGACCTCTGTGGGTACCAGGTGCAGGAGCAGTGCATAGGTATCCATGCAGACCAGATGCCTATATACATAAAAAAAAAAATCTATGAAAGTGAAAATGGGAATGGTGAGTAAGTGCACAGATACAATGGCCATCGCCTTTTGTGTGGTTATACAGCTAGCAGGCAACTGACCCCAGCTAAAATCTCCCCTGAGGTTTATTACTTCTCCTCGCTTTTCTTACGGAATTAAACTCCTAACTTGATTGAATGCTGAGTTTCAAGAAGAAGAAAAGCCACAAGTGTGGATGATGTAGAGGGCCTGCCAGGAGGAGGGGTTAGTGTGGGACATCCAGTGTCATACCAGGAAACCAAGTGCCTTGGGGGAAGAAATGAAGGTCTGTAGTAGACGTACACATGGTTTTGTTCTGATCCCAAGTGTGGGATGGGTAGCAGGCGTGTGAGAAGAACAGCTGATGTTTTCCCACCTGCTGCGGGACATCAGCAGACATTGTGCAGTCCCCTGGTGAATGTCAAAGTCAAATCTTCCTGGCAGTCCCTATGAGGATTGAAGGAAGAGGCAAGAGGATGGATAGAGTAGCCAGCATGCTTGCATTTATTAAAAGGTTGACAACGTTTCGGAGGAGCAGAAAGCTAGGGTGGACCAACAGGTCCAAAGCTCAAGAGAATGCCTCATAGCTGCAAGGCATTTGACTTCATGCAAATGAAGCCAGGGACGTAGAACTTGGTGACCACCTCATTGGAATTCAGCTTTAATTTCTTGTCAGAAAATAGCTCTTTCCTCCCTCCCTCCCTTCCTTCTTTTCTTCCCTCCCATTTCCCTTGCTTTCTATCTCCCCCTTCCCTCCCTCCACCCTCCTTTCTTCTTTACTCTCTCTCCTTCTTTCATTCATTCTACCTTGACTTTCCCGTTTTCTTCCTTTCCTCCATCTCTCCCGTCCTCTCTCCTTCTTTCTTCCCTTCCACCATTCCTATCTTCTCTTCTCTCATTTTCCTCACCTTTCCTTCCCTCTTCATTTCTCTCTCCATCTCTTCCTCTCTCCATCCCTCCTCCCCTCTCCTTCCTTCCATTTCCTTTTTCCTCTCTCATTCCCTCCTTGCCTTTCCTCCTTCCCCTTCCTCCTTCCCTCCCTTCCTTATTTTCTTTTCTCACTTCCTTCCTTCATTTTTCTCTCCCTCCCTCCTTCCCTCTTTCATCTCCATCTTCCATTAAGGAAAGGCCTGGGGCTGCGGGTAGCAGGTGCAGCCCTGCGCTCTTCCCGCCTACATGGGGAGAAGTGTGAACGTTCAGTTCATCGCAGCCTCCAGAGAATGTGGTTCCCCAGCCTTTTGCAGTTTTATGGCGAGTCTACCTGCCTCTCACAAGTCAGTTATTACTCGTGATTGATGCTCACCTGCCAAGCCTAAACAAACGTGCACTACACATCCACATACCTCACACAGATACAAATATTTGCTTTGCTCACATGGCTGGGCAGAGAATGCCGTGGGAGGAGCCGGGGGACCAGACTCTCTGCAGCAGCCTCTATGGAGGCAGGAGGCTCACTCACTCATTCTTGCTCTTCTTCCTAGGGTCAGCATCCATGAAAACAGCCGCACCGCCAGTCAGAGGAGTCTGAGGAGTCTCTCTCTCTCTCTCTCTCTCTCTCTTTTTTTTTGCCACCAGAGAAGATATGGGAGAGCAGCCAGAGTAGATTCCTTGGCGAGCTTCCTCCCTTCCTCTCTCCAACCTGCTTAATGACAGGTCTTTCCCCAGATGTATTTTTACCCTCTGGACAAATATTAGTTGGGACGAGTGGGGCTTTTTTTTTTTTTTTTTTATGAGGTGAGGTACTCACGGCTGGAAAATAAACAGCCAGCTAATGAGACGTTCTTATGGAAACCAGGATAAATAATAACAAAGCAAACATCCTGTACCCCGTGCCAACACCCCTGGGAGAGGGGATATAAAAGCTGCTGTCCAGCTGGCCACTGTCAGACCTAGGGGAAGCTCCGGCCGCATTCCTGACCTGCGACCTGACCGCCTGGGACCATGGGATGCTGCCCGGGAGACTGCGGCAATTGCTGCTCCCAGGAACAAGACTGCTGTGAGGAGTGTTGCTGCCAGCAGGGCTGCTGTGGCTGCTGTGGCTCCTGCTGTGGCTCCTGCTGTGGCTGCTGTGGCTGCGGAGGCTCTGGCTGTGGATCTGGCTGCGGCGGGTCTGGCTGCGGGTCTAGCTGCTGTGGCTGTGGGGGCTGCGGAGGCTGCGGGGGCTGCGGAGGCAGCTGCTGTGGCTCCGGGTGCTGTGGAGGCGGCGGCGGGTGCTGTGGTCCAGTGTGCTGTCAGCCGACACCTGTGTGTGAGACGAAATGAAGACCTTCGCTCCCTGTAACTGAGGCAGTGATGGGGACAGCCTCCTCCTACACCACACGGAGGTCTCCTCATCTCCTGACTCTTCGCACACACCTCCAAGACAGTGACCTGCCTCTCATGTGGTTTCTGAGAGGAGAGCTCGCCCTGGTGTCTAAGGCACTCTGGACCAAAGAGCTATTTTCTAGCAAGAAATTAAAGCTGAATTCCAATGAGTTGGTAACCAAGTTCTATGTTCCTGGCTTCATTTGCATGAAGTCAAATGCCTTGCAGCTATGAGGCATTCTCTTGAGCTTTGGACCTGTTGGTCCACTCTAGCTTTTTGCTCCTCCGAAACGTTGTCAACCTTTTAATAAATGCAAGCATGCTGGCTACCCTATCAGTCCTCTTGCCTCTTCCTTCAATCCTCATAGGGACTACCAGGAAGATTTGACTTTGACATTCACCAGGGGACTGCACAATGTTTGCTGATGTCCTGCAGCAGGGTCCTGGGAGACTGGTTAAAACGGTAGAGTCGGGCTGGAGAGATGGCTCAGAGGTTAAGAGCACTGACTATTCTGTTCTTCTTCCAAAGGTCCTGAGTTCAATTCCCAGCAACCACATGGTAGCTCACAGCCATCTATAATGTGATCTAATGCCCTCTTCTGGCCTTTGAGCACTGTATACATAATAAATAAAATCTTAAAAAAAAAAAAAAGAAAAGAAAAGAAAAGAACAAACAAACTAAAAAAAAAATAAAAAATAAAACGGTAGAGTCTGGAGCCCTCCTAGAAACATCATAAGGGATGCTGCAGGGGTGTGGCCTGGGGGATCTGCGTTTTTAGCAGGAACACAGGTAATTCTCTACAGGGAGAGTGGAGGATGTAGACAGATTGTAGAAGAAGCCTCTGAGTGTATTCACCTTGGGAGGCCTTGACCAATACCTGGGTGTTGCCACTACTGTGGTACCCATTAGCTGTAGGACCTGGAATGCCTGAGGGCCATGTTTTGAAAAGCTTCGAGGTATGCTGATTCTAGTTATGTTTGATCATGCCCAGGATGCATGCCTACCTTCTGTACTGTGGTTCTAGGATGGTTCTGCAGGACTTCCGGCTTGGCCATGAAGAGAGGAGGAGGCGACAGAGTCAGAGGAGGGAAAAGAATGTTAATGATTTTTTTTTTCTTCAATGCTAGAGGTTGAATTTAGGGTTTCAATTGCTTGCTGAACAAACCCCTACCGTTGGACTGCATTCCCAGGCATCCTCTTACTTTTTATTTTTATTTTTTTATTGTGAGATAGGGTCTCACTAAGTTGCCCTGGCTGGCCTTAAACTTACAATCCTCTTCCTCTCCTCAGCCTTCTATGTAGTATTACAAACTCATCCCAGGTTGGTTGTGAGCGGCAGGAATTTTTGTGGCCAGACTGTATGAGTGCACAGTTTCTGAGGATCTTTGTGTGGTTCTGATTCTCTTTGACCCTCTGGTTCTGGCCTTGGCTTCCTTCTGGGGCAAGTGGCTTTTTGTTTTTTTTTTGTCCTGGACCCAGCTGCAGTCACTCTATCTACCGAGAGGAAGGGAAGAGGCACGTGTACTGAGTGAGCACAGCTTGGAAGTTGAAACTCAAGGGATAGTAGGTTTCACCCTTTGCTAAGAATGATTTTCAGTGACACATGGTTAAAATAAAATCTGTCCTCGCAGCGAAAGAACAGTCATTGATTTTACTTTGACAAAGAAAAGAGAGAAATGACAGGGCTTCACTATGTAGTCCTTGCTGGCCTGGAACTCTCTATATAGGTCAGGCTGGCCTTGAACTCATCTGCCTGCCTCTGTTTCCTTAGTACTGGGATTAAAGGCATGCACCTCAATTCTTGGACACACACACACACACATATACATATGATAAGCATCATATATATATAAAAAGGATATAATATATAAATGATATATAAATTATATGTAATATATAAGGGATATATAATATATAAGTGATATATAATATATAGAGGATATATATTATACATATATAAAGGACATATATTATATAAAGGCTATGTATATTATATATAAGTATATATATATATTATATATCTAATATCTGACTGTAAACAGCGCAATGATTTTTTTTTTTTTTTTAGAGCAACGATTCTTAAAAGAATGCAAACTATAGGAGCATAGAAAGGAGAAACAGCCAGTTGAATGGTCAGGTTTTCTTATTAACATGTGTCTCTAGAGGCCCTTCATAGCAACATTCTCAAACACAAGAGGAAGGCTGCTTCTACCATGATACCTTTACATTTTTTCCTGTTTCACTAAAAACTTTGAAAAGTGCATTCTTTGAGAATTTCATAAACTTGTGCAGGTCAATATACTTTACGTATGATTAAATACTACCATTTTCAGTGCCCAGTCTGATGAGACTTGACTATGTACATCCTGTGCTTGTGCTATCACTGCTGCATTCGGTTCATGGAAGGTTCCATCACCCATCAGATTCCCTGGTTTCTTCTTTCACTAGTTCACCGTCCCCTCCCTAGCTTTTGGCAGCTATCAGTTCTTTATATTATAGGCACTCTGCCATGTCCAGAATTTCATTAAGAAAGAACCACACAGTGTGAATTCTTCTCACTTAGTGTAACACATGGCTGCCAATATCAAGTTTGGTTCTCACTCTGTGTGTGTAAGCACATGTGTCATATTCCTGTGTATGACTGCATATGTGTATGTGGGTGTACATGTACATATGGAGGTCCGAGGGAAGCCTTGGGTATGTCCCTTGGGCACTGTTCACCTTTCCGCTTTTGAGTCAGGGTCTCTCCATGCTCTGGAACTCCTCACTGGCTGGCCAGTGATTTCCAAGAATCTGGCTACCTCCACACCCTCAGCACTGAGTTGCAAGAGCCTGCTGCCATGCCTGGGAATCAAACCCAGGTCCTTGTTCTTGTATAACAAGCACTTATATTGAGCCATCTCCCCAAACCCTAGTTTGTTCTTTTTAAAAATTGAATAATATAATATTTAATTGTATATATGGGCAATATTAAAAAGTCATCCATTAAAATAAAGGTGCTTACGGTGCTTATACTTTTTGGTCACCTTAAGTAAAACTTTCAGGAGGATTCATGTACCAGTTTTCATATAAACATACGTTTTCATTTATTTTGGACAACACCTAGGAATTGTATTTCTGGGAAAGTGGCAATTGAATGTTTAAATATGTAAGAAAATATTAAATTGTTTTGAAAATTGGTTGTGCCATCTTGCATTCCAATTCGACATGTCTGAGGTTTCCAGTTGCTCCATGATCTTGCTAGAACTTGATATTATCAGTGTTTTTATTTTCAACCTATATATATATATATTTTTTTTTTCTATAGCCAATTGTGCTTTCAATTTTGGGTTTATTATTAAAAATGGTTGTAATATATCTTGCTTTTAGAGGGTATGAGATTTGACTTTGCTCTGTTCCTATTTCAGACTATTATTTCAGTTACTTTTTTTACTTTGGATATAATTGACCTCTGAGAGAAAGAGAGAGAGAGAGAGAGAGAGAGAGAGAAAGAGAGAGAGAGAGAGAGAGATATGTTTTAATCACCAGAAAAAACTCGCAGCCACGGAAGGAAAACCCTACTATGGATGGGACAATGGGACAAACCTGTCGAAAGACCAGTGCCTCTGCATTGAGTCCCATGATTCAGAGCAGCTGGTCAATCCATGGCTCATGGCCGTGTTACCCGGATGCATAAGTAGAGGTAGTGATTTCTTTGAGTTACCAGCAAGGGTTGCCCTTCTTAGCTATACGAGGATGTTCTCATTTGCCATTCAATAAATAGTAATTGCATACCACTTATGTGTCAGTCCTGGCGCTGGGTGTCAGGTATGCAGCACCGAACAGACTTAGTCCTTGCCCTTAGGACACGTGGATGATGCCGAAAGGTGAGTGGTGTGTTAGAGATGAGTCAAGTAGGAATGGCCTCCATAGTGAGAAAAGCTGCCACTTCGCTTAGCAGGGGAGTATTCTTTGAGGAGCTAACACCCGAGGGGATCGTCACCAACTACAGTTCCACCACTGGCTTAGCTGGGAAAGAGAAACAGATGGAGAGGACCTATGTATGACTGGCAGGGAGGCCGATGAGCTCTCTACCTCTCCCTTTACATGGTTGTCAGAAGGTACCTCTTCCCCATGACTCAGAACAGGGTCGGAAGGCTCAGGGTGGGGGGTCCCCTTAAGCGTGGACACATCTTCATTCTGTTGCCTTAAAGCATCTCCTCCTGCTCTAGTCCAAAGAGCTGCCAGGCCCAGATTGTCACAAGGAAGATTTTTGGGTAACTCCCCAGCTTTCTTATGGTCTCTCTGCCTTTAAACTTTGCCCTCTGTCTCCCACCTCCGTAGGCAGAGACTGCTGAAATCACAAACCCATTACTTCCTTGCTTAATCCCCCGAGTATCATTGCTAAATGTAACTTCTCACTCAAGACCTTCTATAGCTTGGTGCCTAAGTAACTGGCATGGTACCACTACTGTCTCTTCCTGTCTCCTGTGCTCTTCATCCTGACTGTGTCAACTGTATTAGCTGCTAAACCATTTCCCAAATGTATCCTGCTCTTGTGTCTCTGGTTTCCACAGATAGAGTTTTTTCACCATCCCTTGAAGATGCTATTGATAATATTATTCATTACACGAGAAAGCTTTCCCAACTTCCTAAATGCCATATGAATATTTCTCCCAGTGCCCTCAAAGTACTTGCATATTCCTTATTCCTTTATTACAATATTCATCACAATATGTTACAATTGCTCACAGGTGTATGAATCTCTCTATTTTTTTATTCTTTTGTTTTTTCAAGTCAGGGTTTCTTTGTGTATACCTGGCTGTCCTGGAACTCTGGCTTTGAACTTAGAGATCTATCTGCCCCTGTCTCCCAAATTCTGGGATTAAAGGCATGCACCACCACTGCTTGGCTGTAAATCTCTCTTTTAACCTGTACCATTTGACTGAAATTGCTGGTTGTTCTGTCACGACCCCTCCAGTGGAGTCTTTGTGACAAACGACGCTATACAACCCAAGGTTACGACCCCTACTCAAGGGAGAGCCTCCTGGAATGGGTCTGATGTTCCTGCCAGGAGTAACTAATTACAACTTTCTTGTTTTGGAACATTCTGTCTTTGTTTTTACTTTCTTATCAGAACTTTTCAAATGTAACTGTGTTGCTACGAGACCCCTAACTTGGGACTGCAGCCAAGGGTTATTCAGGCAATATTATCACCAAGTTCCAGTCTACTTGTTAATAAAAAACATACCTAAGGATTAATCATAGTTTGTATTATGACTTCCAAATAAAGTGCTAAAGAAAGCTCCAGATAGTGACAGAAGAGCAAAGAAAAAGCTGTCTTGACATAATGAGAGAACATTGACCTTTGCTAAAGAGAGCACATGCACCGATACCAATCTAATGACTTAAGAGTGATGGTTCAAGATTGATGACAACATTATTACTCTGCATCCTGTATTTTGAATTCTATGAAAAATAATGTAACCACAAAACACTCCCCATTTCCAAAAAATGTGTATAAAAACCCAACTTGCTTGCCTACAAGATACACTCAGATTCAAACACTACCCCTGGTTTGTCTCTGTTTGTCATTCACCTATCTTTGTCCACCGATGATTCTAGAACTCTTGTTCCCAAGGACCTATACCTGACCCAGCCAGTCTGTGGCAGTTGTTCTTTTTATATCCCGCCCCCTGACACACCCCAGGGCTGTCCTAGTCAATGGATAAACCAAAGAAAAAGAGTGAATAAATTACCTACATTAATGCATGAAGAGATGGGTGAATAATAGTCAATGGCTCAACTTTCCAGAGGAGGCTAAACTACACTGATGCTGAGAACACAGGCAAAGCTGGACTTCCACTGGGCGAGAAGGCCTAGCTTTGGTGTTTGGAAACTTTTGGTTCATCTCTCACCTTATCTCAAATAGTAGCAAAGAGGAGTCTATTCACAATGTCTTAGGGACCAACATAGAAAGTCATTTTTTTCCACTTTATGAATCCTGGAAGCAACTTTCATGATTCTATAGATACATAAGGTAAAATAGTTAAATAAGGTCTTCAAAAGCCTCAGAGACCTACAGAATGTGGGATTTAGTGATGTTTTTTATTATTCTAAAGATTGTTTGACAACAAGACAAGTTAACTCCTGGCAGCACCCAGCCTACCTCAAAGAAAATGATCAACATTAAAGACCCTCCTTATGGAGTTGGCTTCATATGTGGCAAACTAGCCACTGGGAAAAATGTCCTTGTTTCTGTCACAGACAGAATTCTGCCTAAAAATAGGCAAGGTTAGATGCAGGTAGGGTTGATGGCCAAACTCTGTCAAGACAGGGTAAGCAAGTCCTCAATAGTTCCTGCCTTGCAAATATTTCTGTCAGAGATATTGGGCTAGAAGGCTGAAGATGATGCTCCAATGTTATAGAGAGTCCTGGGTAACTGTCCAGGTGGTAAACTGTCTCTGTCATTTTTTCCTTTTGGAAGCTGCTAACCTGCACTTCCAGTTCACTCAGGTATTTAGTTTTATTCCTTCTCAAGTCTCTGATGGCTTGAAGACCAGATAGTTCAGTCTTACGATTAAGCTTAGTTGGTTAGGGGTTATGATGTTTTTAGATCAAGATAGATGTTTTAAGTTAATAGATATGAGATATGATAGATATTGATTTTCATTCAGAAATTTAGACCTAACAAGATAGGAAAGATGCTTTCTTAAAGTTTGACAAATACAAATAGCCAAATCACTATGAATGTGACATATATATATATATATATATATATATATATATATATATATATATTTCATGATTCTTCCTGCTGTATATGGTTTATTTATTAATGTGTAATAATATAAATGTATATGTTAAAAGTAATAAAAATAACATAAAATAAAACATTTTAAAAAAGGGAAAAATACGCAATTTAATATTTTGTTTTCTAGTATGTGGCCTGAGGTGACCCATGAAGATGGTTCTCTACTCTCTTGACCCAGTAAACCCTACAAATACCCATTAAACTGTCTAGCTCACCAAGGGTACACATATCCAAAACAGCACCAAGTATCTGAAAGATGCCACTTTAAAGAAGCCATGTGTGCCATTCCAGCAGTATAATGATGGAGTCGGGAGCATGCCCAGGCCTAACAGTGGGGCTGGACACAGGGTTGGCAGCTAAAAAAGAGTTCTGAATTTTTGCTGCAGACATTAAAAAATGTAGAGAGTAATGTCAGGGCTTAGATGTCGAATCTCCAGTCATTGACACATCCAGTGAGCAAAACACCTAAGATTCCCTGCCGAATTTACAGAGTACACGGCCTGATTAACCCACACATGAGACTCCCCCTGCCACACTGAGATTATCCTCACTGAAGAGGAACAAATTGTTCCAAATCCAGAAGACAAGGTTGAACAGAAGAAAAAAAAGATCCCAGGGGGGAAAAAAAACTTAGGACACTGGAACCAATTCAGCACCAAATAAATGAAGATAAAAGTTAGAAAAAAATGACTGTTCTTTCTTTTCTTTATTTTGTGTGTCTTTATTCTGTGTGGGTATGCACGGGACATGGCACAGTTGTGGAAGTCAGAGGACAGTTTGCCGGAATTGGCTCTCTCCTTCCACCACGTGACTTCCCAGGATTGAGCTCAGGTGGTCAGGGTTGGTGGTAGTCACCTTTCCATACTAAGCCATCTTGCTTTAGCAAGCATCTTCCTTCCCAGTATCTTCCTTCCAAGATATCTCAAAAAAATCTCTCAAAAATGGGTCTTTCCTATGTGGAAGCTGGGATAGCTGGGCACTTCGGCACCGTCATCCCCTGGTGCCTGCGCACACTGGGAATGGGCGCAACCACTGGGTCAGCCTCTGTGACAAGGAACTCTACAGGGCCACCGGTCGCTTGAGATGGACCTGGAAGGAGAAACCGGAAGGGAAGCAGAGAAACTGTGTCGGTAGCTTCCAGGGACAGGTGGAACAAAGGCTCCTGGGTAGGGCAGCTAATAGGACAGGGTGGGAGGTGGCATCACTGGTTGGGCCTACTATATATGACATGGATGCTGTCTGTTAAGAAAGTTGAGATTCAGAGCCAAGGTAAAGGTGCTTGTCACCAAACCAGGTGACCTGAGCTCAACTCCCAGAATCCACATGGTGAATGGAGAGAACTGACTTCTAACTTCCACGGGTGTGCACGGCACATGCATGCACATATTTGTGTGCACACGCACATGAATACACATGGACAATAAATACATGCGATACTGTTTTTTTTTTTTTTGCCTAAAAGAAGCTCAGTTTTCTGAAAGCCTATATGGGGAGAGGATGGGAGCAACCTACAGCAAGTGACTTACACTTTCTCATCCTCTATGCCCATCCCCTGCAATTCTTTATCTGTAACTGCAGAGAATAATCTGACCCTCACAGGACGGCTGTGGACTGTAGCCACTGACAGCTCAGTTTGGATGTCCCTCCCATGTCTGAGCTTCTCACTGTGTGTGTATGTGTCTCCAACCCTCCCGGTGTGCCTTTGTGGTAGACGTCTGTGCCTAAGCCAGGAGTAGAAGTGGAAGGGTCGAAGGCAGCTAAATTATAGACTCCTTTCTTCTTTCCTTCTTCACGATGCTAGGACAGAGAGATCATCAGCCCAGAAGGTGATGATGCTCATCCCAATACTACCTGTAGCTTCCAGGATTCCATATTTAGCAAGACAGTAAATAAGCATCTTCTTCTTTATGGGCAGACAAACACGTCTAGATCAACAAATGTTGGATAATAAGATGCTCCTCCAGAAAACAGGGCCCAAGCAACAACCAGGAAAAGATGCACGAGGGGCCCCCCAAACAACACACACCAGTGAGGGAGTATAAAAGGGAAGGCCTTGGCGAGATGTCACACTCAGGCAACTACCTCCCACCGCTCACCAGAAGCAGAGGCACTTCCACCATGTCTGGCTGCTGTTGTTCTAGGAAATGCCCCTCCCTGCCGGCTTTCTCCCTCTGCTCTACTGAGGTGAGCTGTGGAGGACCCATCTGCCTACCCAGCTCCTGCCGGAGCCAGACGTGGCAGCTGGTGACTTGTAACGACAGCTGTGGCTCATCTGGCTGTGGCTCACAATGCTGTCAGCCTTCATGCTCTGTGAGCAGTTGCTGCCAGCCGGTGTGCTGCGAGGCCACCCTTTGTGAGCCTTCTTGCTCTGTGAACAGCTGCACTCAACCGGTATGCTGTGAGGCCACCATCTGTGAGCCTTCTTGCTCTGTGGGCAGTTGCTGTCAACCTGTGTGCTGCGAGGCCACCATCTGTGAGCCTTCCTGCTCCGTGAGCACCTGCGTTCAACCTGTGTGCTGTGAGGCCACCATGTGCCAGCCTTCTTGTTCTGTAGGCAGCTGCCAGCCTGTGTGCTGTGAGACTACATCCTGCCAGCCAGTCCTCTGCTTGCCTACATCCTGCCAGCCTGTCCTCTGCAAACCCAGCTGCTGCCAGCCAATGATCTGTGAGCCCAGCTGTTGCTCAGCTGTCTGCACTGTGCCTGCTTCCTGCCAACCAATGATCTGTGAGCCTGTGATTTGTGAGCCTGCTTGCTGCCAGCCAGTGTGCTCGACACCTAGCTGTTGTCAATCTGTCTGCTCTGCAGCCAGTAGCTGCCAGCCAGTCGGCTGTGACTCCAGTCCCTGTGAGGCACCTTGCTCAGAGTCCAGTGTTTGTCAGCCAGCTGCTTGTATGGCTCTGGTGTGTGAGCCTGTTTGTCTCCGTCCTGTCTGCTGTGTTCAGAGCCCCTGTGAGGCACCGTGTGCCTCTAGCAGTTGCCAAGACTCCTCAGGTTGTGTCTCCAGTATCTGCCAACCTGTCTGCTCTGAGCCCAGTCCTTGCCTGCCATCAGTGTGTGTGCCCAGCCCATGCCAACCTTCCTGCTACATAGTCAAACGGTGTCGTTCTGTTTGCTGTGAGCCTGCTTCCTGCCCATCTACATCCTGCCAACCTGTCAGCTGCCGTCCGGGGTCCTCTGCATCTGCCGTCTGCCAACCAGCTTGCCCACCTCGGACTTTCTACATACCCAGTTCTTGCAAGCCTCCTTGTAGTCCAGTTTCCTGCCGCCCCATCTGCCGCCCTATCTGCTCTGGCCCCATCACCTTCAGGCAGCCATATGTGACATCCATCACTTACCGCCCTGCCTGCTACCGCTCCTGCTATTCCATCCTGCGCCGCCCCACCTGCCTGGCTTCTTACTCCTACCGCCCGGTCTGCTCCCGCCAGCCTTGCACTGATTCGGACAATGCTAAGCGTGAATGCAAAAAGTCGACCTCCAGCCAACCCGACTGTGCTGACTCAACACCCTCCAAGCCTGAGGTCTCGGATGAGACTCCCTGCCAGCCCACCGAGATCAAACCCACCAGTCCAATCACCCGTGAGGTTGTAGCTCCCCAGTCTGCGGCCAGCAAGCCTGCTGAACGCTAAGAGAGCCCCAGCTTACCGATTCCTGTAAAGCAACAGCCAAAATCCAGAGAGAAACCAGAAAGCTCTGTGCACAGCAGCTCATTATAACTTAGCTAGAATCTTGCTCTTTCTGCACTGCCACCCACCACTTGCTTATGCGTTGGAGAATTCATCAGAAGTGGCAGCCTCCTAGTGATCCTGGTGAAGGAGAAGGGAATTTCTTGTCTTCTGTTGCCACTGCACCGAGGACAGCTGCTTTGCCCCATCCCTGGCCTCTTTCCTGCTCAAGATGCTGTCTGTCCTCATGCGTTGTGTTCCTTGGGGGCCTCTTCAGAGAGATGTATTTAATCGTGCAATAAAAACAGCTAAGTTGAAGCAATATAGTGCTCTGGCTTTTTTTTTTTTTAACATGACAGTCTTGGCAGAGTCATGCTTCGTCTTGGAGAAAGGCTCCCCCACCAGCCCTCCTTCCACCCACCCCTCTTTTCCTTCCTTCTACTCTTCCATCTATTCCATTACCCATTTCCTCTTCCTCCTTCTCTATCTCCCTTTCCTCACCCTCCCTCCCTTTCTCCCCTTTCATCCCTCTTTTTCTTTTCCATCTATCTCTCCTTCCCTTAATTCATTCATACCTGCCTCAATCCATTCCTCCCTCCTTCCATCCATCCCTCCTTCCTTCCACCAGTCCCTTTATCCATCCATCCATCCATCCATCCATCCGTCCGTCCGTCTGTCTGCCCGTCCGTCTGTCCGCCCTCTCTTTCCCCTTCCCTCTCAAAACACCTGTTGTTCACTAGGTTCTTTTGATTCTTCATTCTCAGCTTTTTCTTCTCTCCCTTATTTCTTCCATTCTTCCTCCCTTGCTTCCATCCTTTCTTCTTTACTTCCCTTCTATTCTTCCTGTTCTCTTCCTTCTTTACTTTCCCCTCCTTTTCTCTTTCCTTTCAAATTGTTTATTGTTTTCTCCCTTCCATCTAGACTTTCTTCTTTCCGTTCCCCATCCTTTCTTCCCTCCCTCTCTCCATCCCTCCCTCCCTCATTCTCTTTTCCCGGCTCTCCCTCCTTCCTTCTTGTTCTTATTTCTTTCTACCCCTCCTCCTTTATTCCCTCCTTCCCTTCCTCCCTCCTTCCACACCCACCCATCCTTCTAATCATCCATCTAGCTGGAGAACCAGTGGTCCTTAGAGAAGAGCTGCTAGGTAAGTGGCGTGGATAGTGTTATGTTCTAGGAACGAAATGACAGGAGTCACAGTCCCCAGCCTTGGAGGGAATCACTCTATGGTGTGGTGACACATATCAGTGAGATAGTTATTATTATTCCTTTACACAAAGCAGAGGGCTCATATCCTTTGGTACAAGTAGGAATTAACCAGGTACAGAGGAGGGACTCTCTAGGAAAGAAAGGCGCATACGAATGGACAGGCTGGGAGCAAGCTGTTCACTAGGCAATGCTTGGGCAGAGGTGTCCTTAGACGGAAGGTGAGCCCTGAGAGTGGGTAGTAGGCACTGATCTTCCCACAGAGGGCCTTTGTGCTAGACAGATGCTTGGCTCAGTGAAGACTTTATGTAAAATCATCGAGGGGCGGGCTCTAAGAAGGCCAGGGACGTGAAGGAAAATGGGGCTTGGAAAGTCTCTCTGGCCTTGGTATGGAGACCCCAATGGGAAGACATGGTTCTGGATAAGAGAAATTGAAAGAAACAAATGTCTCTGGGGGGTCAAAAAGAAATGAACACAACATGTAGGAGTCTTTCTCTTAGGAAGGAGGGCTGGGCAATGGGGTTTCTTGTAGGAGAACTTTATGTTCTGACCCCCGCAGACACTTGCTATCTAAATGTCACTTTACTATATCAGAAGCACATCGTCTCTTCAAAGCAGTCACGTCCTTACGTCACATACAGAATGGAAGGTGGTCTCTTGTCCCCCAGGTCTTAACATGAACAATCGCAAGCACAGGAGAGGAGAGACCAGGGATTCTTATCTTTGTCACTGTTGACATTTGGATGGGATAGTGATTTGCTGAGGAGCCTTGGGGATCATTAAGCAGAATTCCTGGTCCCTACCAGCCAGGCCTTGCCAGACATCCCACAGGGAGTTGTGAAACCAGCCATTGGAGATTAGACAGTGGCAGAGGGAGAAAGTCAATAGCGAAACTTATTGGCACATGTGTGTTGGAGTTAGTATCATACAGCGTCATTAGCACTTAATCTATCTCCTTCCAAAGTAAGAAGTGGAATCAGTCAGGGGTTCCATTCTCCGTGCTAGGCATCATTTCTCCCTGCCCTGTTCCTCCTCTTTGTGTAAGATGAAGCACCTGAAGGTCAAACAAGCCAAGTGACAATGAAGAGACAACTAAAATGTGGTTTAATCAACACAATTAAGTACTATGCTTAAGTGAAAACAAATGGGAGATAGCTATAGAGCACAACACTGGTGATTCCCAATAATGACGTTGATATAAATAATCCCTAGAAGATCACATTTAGCTAAAGTATAAAGACAACCCACACATATATATGTGTAGATGTATATGCACATATAAGTAAACACACAGATACAAAGATATATATCTCATATGAATATTATATATATTCAGAGAACACACACACACACACACACACACACAGGATGGTTACAGCTAATAAGTAACAAATTATTTAAACACAAAATTGGGTCCAAAGTACATTTCAAAAAAATGATTATTGAGCATTGTGTGAGGATGGAGGGGGAGGGCAGGGAACGTATGCAGTGTATACGCACATGTGAGTGCAAGTGTGAGTTTGCTTTGAAGCCGGGCGGGGGGGGGGGCGTCCTCATTTGTCCCACTCTATCAATCTCTGACTTATTTCCTTGACACATGAGCTCCCACTGAAGCTAGGCTGGCAGCCACCAAATGCTAGTGAACCTTCTGTCTCGAGCTCTAACAACATTGAGGTCGTGAGCGGTCGTGAGCACCCGTGACCATGGCTGGCTTTTTATGTGGCATCTGCACTCTGGTCCTTAAGGTTATGTGGAATCACTCTCACCTGCTGAATCCTCTCTCCAGCTCCATCATCGTGCTTCTTGATGTAGTCATGAAATGCCTTTGAATGTCACCATAAATGTCTTCAGTGCCATCAGCCACATTAAATTGGTTGAAAATAGAATTTTCTTTCTATTGGGGTATTAAAAAAAAACAAAAGCAGAATCACTTGGAGAAAAATAGATTAAAAAAATGAAGCTTTCTGTTGATGTAACTGGTGTGTCTCGGCACAGAATTTCATTTTTTTTTCAAATTGAAATTGATGTTATATTTCAAATATTTGAGTGTTTCTTAGTTTGGTTGACTCATTTGGTGAGACTAAATATATTTCTCTCGGGAGAGGAAGATCTTTGGAGTAAACATATTCCAGAGTAAAATATATTCTTCAAGTTCCCAGATATCAGAATTATAGGGGTGTGTGATGTCTGCAGGTTTTTTTTTTGGTAGGTGCAGTGAACTTTATTGATGGTATTCAAGAGAGTAGTGCTCTCTGGGCCCCTCCTGTTTTTCTGGGGTCTAGGATGGAAAGTGTGAGGGGAGATGCTCAGTGTCAGGGGCTCAGTTGGAACAGGGACTCCTCAGCAGCCAAGGGCCTCTCTCTTGCTCTTGTGTCCTTGCAGGGGTGGGTGGTCCAGGGCTTCTAACTCCTTGGAGGCCATGTAGACCATGAGGTCCACCACCCTGTTGCTGTAGCTGTATTCATTGCCATACCAGGAAATGAACTTTACAAAGTTGTCATTGAGGGCAATGCCAGCCCCAGCATCAAAGGCGGAAGAGTGGGAGTTGCTGTTAAAGTTGCAGGAGACAATGTGGTCCTCAGTGTAGCCCACGATGCCCTTTAGTGGGCCCTCAGATGCCTGCTTTATGACCTTTTTGATGTCATCATACTTGGCAGGTTTCTCCAGTTGGCATGTCAGATCCATGATGGACAAGTTGAGGGTAGGAACACAGAAGGCCATGCCAGTGATCTTCCCATTCAGCTATTGCCCACAGTCATGGCAACACCAGTGGATGCAGGGTTAATGTTCTGGGCAGCCCTACTGCCATCACACCACAGCTTTCCAGAGGGCCCATCCACAGTCTTCTGGGTAGCAGTGATGACATGGACTGTGGTCATGAGCCCTTCTGCTATGCCAAAGTTGTCATGGATGACCTTGGCCAGGGGGGCTAAGGAGTTGGTGGTACAGGAAGCATTCCTGACAATTTTGAGTGACTTGTCGTACTTCTCATGGTTCACGCCTATCACAAACATGGGGGCATCGGCAGAAGGGGCAGAGATGATGACCCTTTTGACCTCACCCTTCAAGTGGGTCCCGGCCTTCTCCATGGTGGTGAAGACACCAGTAGACTCCACAACATACTCGGCACCAGCATCACCCCATTTGATGTTAGCGGAATCTCTCTCCTGGAAGATGGTGATGGGCTTCCCATTGATGACAAGCTTCCTGTTCTCAGCCTTGACTGTGGCACAGAACTTGCCGTGGGTAGAGTCATACTGGAACATGTAGACCATGTAGCGGAGGTCAATGAAGGGGTCATTGATGGTAACAATCTCCACTTTGCCAGATAAGAAGCAAGCTCTGGTAACCAGGCACCCAATACACCCAAATCTGTTTATTCTGACCTTGACCATCATGTCAAGGGACAAAGCTGGCACTGCACGAGAAGATGCAGCTGTCTCTGTAATGGGAGGAAACGATATCTGCAATTTTAAAGATGAAAAAAAAATGAGCATCATGAGAAGGGTGTTGCTAGAAGCCATCCACTCCATGACAGAACAAACTGTGGTAGAGATGGCTCTTTAATTACAAGGATGAATGTATTCCAGACATGGCGCTCATCAGGAGTTTCTCTTGTTTTAAAACAGAGGGTGAAGAAGGTGGGTCAATAAGACAAGATTGCATCGTCATTGGATCCCAAGAGTTATTAGCCCTAACCCTAACCCTAACCCTAACCCTAACCCTAACCCTAACCCTA
>OU015746.1:20892848-20915890 GCA_907169655.1 Acomys percivali
CCCTAACCCTAACCCTAACCCTAACCCTAACCCTAACCCTAACCCTAACCCTAACCCTAACCCTAACCCTAACCCTCCCTCTAGAATCTTCACATTGGCCTTTTGAAACAACTTTCAAACTATTGCCAACAATTAACAGCCGTAATGGCTTCTTCCATTTTCTGTGCACTTTCCTCCCTTGCTTCTCCCTTACCAAGCCCCTTCCAGAATCTCCAGATTTTTCAACTGCCTCTGAGGCAGCTGAGTTAACCTAAGAAATATCAAAGCAGATTATGATGCCTTGGTGCTTTGAAGATGTGGGTAATGAGCGAACCTGTTCCACGGAATGAGCTGCAGATCCAGAAGTCAAGACTAGCCCTGCCTGCCATCCCACAGCATCATCTTTCCATTCTATGGCATGCCTCCAGCAGGAACCAGGCCAGGATGTGCTCCTGTGTGGGCTGCTGGGACCAATCGGTGGCACAGCACTCAGTTCATCCCAGAGGGGAAAAGGACAGATCCAGAGAGAATGTCACAAATTCCTCTGGGAAGAGAATGCTTGAGCTGCGAGAAGCTTTGCAGAGATGATCTGTTTTTTTCTGAGTGTTGAAGTTTTGTATTTGTGGAATTCACAAGCTGTTGATTTTTATTTTAAAAAAAAATGAGTTTAATACTCCTTCGTGAAATATTTGAAGGTTTGTTTTTACTTCCCCAGACATTCTTGAGAGGTTTCTCATACCCTGGTACAGGCTGAGCTGGAACTCACTCTGAAAAGCTACGCTGGGCTTGAACTTACAGCAACCTTTCTGCCTCAGCTTCCCAAGTATCAGCGTTATAGGGGTGAGCCACCATGCTTGACTAAATGCTTATATTTTAAATTTCCAAATGAAAAGATCATCCCCGGGAATATTACTAAATAGAAATAGACATTCAACTTGCTTGATGAGCCAACATTACAGTGGAGAGATGACCCTCATCACAGGGCCTGGATATGGTGCTCATGGGCCAGCCTTGCTGTGTGAAAGTCATCCCCACCCAGCCCCCAATTCCTCTTTTCTGCACTTCCACAGGAGATCCAATTGAGTGGAGATTTTTGGGACTGATCACTCTGGACTTGAATTTTGCTTATCATGATTTAAACTTTCAGTTTGTCTTGTTATTTTTAAAATAGGGATGCCAATTATACTTACTAGCTAAGGTCATTTTAAGGACAAATGAAAGATGCCACCAAGGGCTTGATCATACACGGTAAAGTGCAATAAATGGAAGCCATTCTAGCCGTTAACTGTTGGCAGCAATTTGAAAGTTAAGTTTCAAAAAGCCATTGCAAAGATTCTAGACATGGGTTGGTGGGGTGGGGGGGTGGGGTGGGGTGGGGGAGAGTGTCACACTTAAGCATCCGTGGGATCCACTAACTGCCTTTGTGCTCCGCATCTTTGCTGTCACACCTTCTCTTCCAACATTGCCAGTGTGCCACCTGATCTGATGGCACAGAACTACATCCTGGAGGAAGACTGGCATTAGCTTGGAAGGGGCCTCCTGATGAGAGGGTAATGAGCAAAAGCCTGCTTTGGTGAGGCGGAGGAACAACCTGTAAAAAGAGACAGCTCATCCCAGAGTGGCAAAGAAAACTCCCAGCTCAACAGACATGTTTTTCTGTTTTTGAGAGTGGGGGCGTCTTCCTGGGCTCCTGAAGCTCTACTCTGATGTTTATATTGCAAATGAATAAGAACAATAACAAGGAAAGATGCTGTGGGTGAGGGCCAACACCCCACGGAAGGACTATAAAATCCCCTTGGAATCAGATGCCTTTTTCAAACTCAGACGGAGCTTGCAGCCTCCCAGCCTGGCTAGTAGGACCGCCATGGCAGACAGCTGTTGTCCAGCAAACCCCGCAGCTGTTCCAGCTGTGCCCACCATCTCTACATGCTCCAACTGTCACAGCATTAGAAACACTATCCGTTTGCCCAGTTCCTGCCAGAATAGGACGTGGCAACTGATTACACATCAAGAAAACGGCAAACGATCAAACAGTGCCCCAGTTAGCGCTGGATCTGTTTCTTGTCCGTCACCCTGCTTCCCAGAAACTTCTTGTGTGGGTTTTGTTTGCCAACCCATAGGTTCACACACAGCCTGCCGTGCAACTGACACCGGCGGGACTCCTCACCCAACTGCCTCACACCAGCCCTCCAATTTGGAGTCTTCTGGTTGTCGCACGATATGCTGTGATAACAGCCCCTGCCACCAGAGCTCCAGCCAGGGACCTGCCTGCACATCAGGGTTATGCCAGGCAGCATGTGACCCCTCAGTCTACTGTGATGATGGATCCTGCCAGCCATCCTGCTCTGAAGCAACTTCCTGCGTTGAGACTCCATGCCTACCAGCCAGCTGTGAGGCTAGCTCATGCCAATCAACCTGCTGCCAAGGAGGGTCACAACCCATCAGAGGTGAAGGTCAGCTCTGCAAGCCAGTTTACTGCCAACCCATCTGCTACATTCTCAAGTCCTGCCAGTCAGTTCCCTGCATGGCTGCCTCCTGCCAGCCGTTAACTTGTATGTGTTCTTGCAGTCAAACCTGCTGTGTGCCCTCCCCCTGCCAGCCACTTCACTGCCAACCGGCACCTCCAGTTTCCTTCATCTGCCAGCCAGTGGCTACCTGCCAGTCCCCCTGCTTCGTAAAGAGCAGCAGTAAACCAGCTTCCTGTGTTACGATTTCTGGCCAGTCGGCTTGTGGTGGACCCAGATCCATTCGGAGTGGCTGCCATTCTCCTTCCTGCCAGCCCCCTTGCTGTGTGACTGGTTTAGGCAAACCTTCCAGTAGTGGTCCCAGCTGCTGTCCACCAACGTCTCCAAACACATGCCAAGTGGGTACCTGTGTGCCCACTTCCTGACAACCTCGCTGTGAGTCCAGCCTTTCTAAGGGCCAAGGCTTCATGATAGAACACTTTTCACAGCTCTTCTGAGGATATGCTATAGTAGGCAACCCTGGAGCCATCTTGTGGGCTCCTGCCTCCAGCCCTGCACAGATGTTCCCTGCTCTCTGTTTCCTGGAGTTCAGACCCAGCCTATCTCCAAGTGCTGAGGACAAGAAGCTGTCAGCTCTGAGGTGACAGGTTAGCAGGTATGGTCTGCTCTCAGCATGCATTTCCCGATGTCAGTTCATTTCATGCCAGCAAAGTCTTCCCTCCAATCCTCTTTTCTTTTGAGTTTGCCTGGTCTTTCTGGAGACACTTGTGCTGCCAACTGCTAATAAAAATGTGAGTGTTTAAGCATCATGAGTAAGGTTTACAGACTGCTGTTCGCCTTTCTGCGCTGTCCTCCTACCTGGATTTCATTTAGGTGACATTTGCATGCACTAACCTGGAGTGCTCTGGTCATTGGGTCTGCACTGATCTACATGGGTAGCAGGTGTCTGGAGCTCTCAATGCCCAAGCTAGGAGGAAAGACAAGCAATTCGCCTCAGCTTCCCCATAAAGAGTAGATTTGAAAAATCCGAGACAGAGATAGTTCGGGGATGCTATAGATATACATAAACCCATGGACTGAGTGTAGGGCAGCATGCCCTTAGTCCAGCACCCTGGAGGCTGAGAGGGTCATGAGCTCAAGGCTTCCCAGGGTACATAAGGACATCCTGCGGTAAAAATAACTGAATAGAGCTGGGCACAATGGAGCACGCCTGAAATCCCAGCACTCAAGGAGGCAGAGGTAGGCGGATCTCTGGGAGTTCGAGGGCAGCCTGGTCTCCAAAGTGAGTCTAGGACACCCAAAGCTACACAGAGAAACCTGGCCATGAAAAAGCAAAAAGACAAACAAACAACAATCCCCCCACCAACAAAAAAACCCAGAATAGGTTAGGGGTGCAGCCGAGTTGCTAATATGCTTGCCTGACATGCATGAAGCCCAGGGTTAGAGGTAGAGCTCCTCATACACTAGACGTGGTGGTGCGTAGCTGCACATCTCCAGTCCCAGTACCTGGGAGAGAAAACAGCAGCTGGAGGTCATCTTCAGATACACAGTGAATTGCAGGCCACCTTGGGCTACAGAGACCCCCTCACATCAAACCAAACCAAACCAAACCAGATAAAATCTAACCACATATAAATATGTAAATAAATATATCTGAGATATTGATCATGGAAGACATCTTAGGGATAATTCACCTAATATTAGTGTCGCCCTCTTCCACCAGACAGGGTTTCTCTGTGTAGCCCTGGCTGTCCTGGAACTGGCTCTGTAGACTAAGCTGCCCTCATAAGAGTTTTGCCTGTCTCTGTTTCCCGAATAATGAGATTAAAGGCATGTGTCACCACTACCTAGATAAGTTTTTTTAACAGTATATTTATTTAATGGCCAATTAAAAATAAAAATATTAAATATGTTTCTTCATTGGGGCAAGATTCCTACCAGTACACGTAGACTAAACAGAGACCTGTGAAGAAATGACATACTATGTATGCAGACAGGTTTTGGTTACACCCTGCTTATTAATAGAATAGTTTAAGTCTAGACATAGCTAGAATTAGAATTAGCTATTAGACTAGCAATGGGGCTACCAGATATGACTGTCTTTTTTTTTATTGTTTCAGTTATGGGTTTCTCAACTTATTGCTGGTACTCTGCCAGCACACTAAATATAGGCTCCAAACACATTGGGTATGAAAGGTGGGTTGGAAAGATCTGTGATTTTCCTTTTAAAATCATGCTAAGCACCCATTCAGATAATGTAGCATTTATTTGCTCCTTGTAGGTTTGCTAGAACTTGTCCATAACACATTTCAACCAACTTTTATGAACAGCATTCTGCCCAGCCCGAACATGCTCATAACTAAATCCTCATGTACACTTATGCCTGGAATAGAGAAATAATTTTCAAGACACAAGAAAAAAAATGCCACCACCTATCTTTTCTTCTTTTCCCTTCCTCCCTCTCTCCCTCCCTTCTTCTTCCCTCTTTCTTTCTTTCTTTCTTTCTTTCTTTCTTTCTTTCTTTCTTTTTTTCTTTCTTTCTTCCTTCCTTCCTTCCTTCCTTGAGTCAGGTTTCTGTTTTAGCCCTGGCTGTCCTGGACTTGCTCTGTAGACCAGGCTGGCCTCGAACTCACAGAGATCTACTTGCCTCTACTTCCTGAATAGCTTCCTTTTCTTTTTAAATGTCTGCTTTGGATCTTTAAAGAAATGTACTTGAAATAAAACACTGTCCACGGTGGTGATGTCTCCTTTATACTCTCTCACGATAGCTCATTTTTGTACTCAGATATAACCTCTTCCATGATTTCATTGTGTATGTTCCTGCCACTGGCTTTTTTTTAAAAATCCAAATCTGGAGACGGTCTGTACTACCCACGAAGTGTTTAAATACAATCTAGGGGAGGGGTTGAAAAATACAAGATTTATATATGCAAACTATAAAATTTGTAAAGTTGTGTCATTTTATTTGCTTTTGTCTCAAACTGATTTAAAGAGCTACACATTTGAGGGCAGGGGCGTTGTCCCAGTTGGTAAAAAATGCTTGTCATGAGAGCATGCAAGGCTGAGTTTGAACCTCAGGACTCACCTAAAGGGCCAGGTAAGCATACTAATGGGCACTTGAAATCCTAGTGTTGGGGAGGCAGATGCAGGGGAATCTGTGGAGATGGGCTGGCTGGTGAGCCGTAGGCCCCAGTAAGAGACCTAGGTTCAAAAAACACTGTGAATGGCTCCTAAGAAATGGTTCTTGAAGTTGACCTCTGGTCTTTATAAGCACACACACACACACACACACACACACACACACACACACAGAGAGAGAGAGAGAGAGAGAGAGAGAGAGAGAGAGAGAGAGAGAGAGAGAGAGAGAAAGAGAGAGAGAGAGAGAGAGAGAGAGAGAGAGAGAGAGAGAGAGAGAGAGAGACTTTTATATGTGGATCTGTTTAATTGTATTATTGATCTAGGCTGCAAAAGAAATTACCTCAAAATGCAGTGGTTCATAACAACAACACATAGTATCTTGGTACTTCTGTGGGCCAGACATACAGGCGTGGCTTAGCCAGGTACCTCTAACTTATGATCCGAGTCAGGTAAGGATAAGAGCCTACAGTGTGAATCCATTTCTGGCCCCCAGCACCTCCCGATTCTCTGTAATCCAACTGGGCAGTCCTGTGGCTCTGTGGCAGGCTGTCAGCATAACCTCCCCTCTGACACGTTTCCTACCCAGGATCCCAGTTTGAATTTGAGCTTAAATTCTCATTAATACTGGATGAAGTAAGACCCTATTAACAATGAAACAGGTCTGGGCAAATTGACACTGGATTCAATCCATGTCTCCACATTGTTTTCCTAAGGCATTAGGAGAGGTCTTTCAACTGTCCCGAAGAAAGCAGAATCATTTCCACCCGAGTTTCACTTATCAGCATAATCTAACAAAAACAAAACATTGAATGGTTTGAAATGACTTGGTTTAATTGGTGGCGTGTTTTGTCTTTTCCTAAGCATTCACAAAGGGTCTTTTGAACAAACCATTCTAGGATTTTCTTTTTCTTTTTTCCTCCTCTCTCCTCTTTCTTTCTTTTCTTTCTTTCTTTCTTTCTTTCTTTCTTTCTTTCTTTCTTTCTTTCTTTCTCAAAAGAAGATCAAGCTTAGAGGTACAGCCTACCGGACCTTGAAGACCTCGCGTGGTGTTTGTCTGTCTCAATAGACTGAGCATCTCTTGTTTTCTAAGATTTCTCAAAGACTAGTGTGTGGCACTTGCAGCCTCTAACTGCTCCGGACACAGCTGCAGAGTGTGCAGCGACATGGACTCAGAAGTTCTCAGTGTGCATGGCCTTGTCTTTAGGACACAGTCTCTCCACGTCATCTGAAAAGACAGACAGCATGTAGGTATGTTTCCAGCACAGCACAGATGTCCCCTGGGCTTCACTCTTTCAATAGCTCTCAGTCCAATCTCAATTCCAAGTGTCCACTGAGCCAAGGACGCGAGACTCCTTTTATAAGTCTGTATCCACCTAGGTGTTGATGTGTTTAGAGTTTGTGGGTCATGATTAGATGAAGGGTGGCTACAAATGCATCCTGAATAAAGAAACAAAGGAGCAACAAATCATAGTGCCATCCAGGGCTGCTTACTGCACACCAACTGGTCATCTTGGTTTTTTTGGATTTTTTTTTTTTGGAAATTCTAGTTGTCATATTAAAATCAAGAGGAATTAAAATCTGCTAACATTTTCTCTCTTTCTCTCTGTGTGTGGTGTGTCTGTGTCTCTCTGTCTTTCCCATTGTCCTATTTCAGTTCAGAAGAAAACATTTCAATTTCCAATTTTTCATCTCTTATGAAGGTAATCTTTTTTTCAGATGTATGCATGTTTTCAGTCTGTGTAACATACATGTAAACAGACAGACGTGTGCTTTTCAGATAAGGTCTCATGGTGTAGCCCAGGCTAGCCTGGAACTCACTTTGTAGCTCAGGGTGCTTCACAATGTGAGATTCTTCTGCCTCTGCCTCCCAAATGCCTGGATTGCAGGTATGCGCCACCATCCCTGGCCACACTTTATTCTTTTTAACACACAGGTAACATTGTGTAGGCTCCTTAGACCAGTTTTCACTAATGGACATTAATTGATATCTTATATCTTCATTTACTCACTTATTTGTGTGTGGGAATATTGTTTCACAGAGGATTTGCTTTGGGTCTTAGTGGAAGATAGAGGAAAAGGTAGCTACTTAAGGGAACAACCCAGGGAATAAAGATGGAGGAGGCAGTTTTTTTTTTTTTCAGGAGAGTTGGAGAGAGAGAGAGAGAGAGGTTGAATGAGGGAACAAGCTAGACACAGGTGAAGACAGAATGAGCCAGAGAGTGAGAAGGAACCAGAAGATTAGAAAAGATTGCTGGAGTTAGTATGAGGACTAGCAGAGCAATTTAGAGGCTGAGAGAAAGCCAGAATGAATAACTCAGCTGTTGGAGGAGCCACAACAGCTGAGTTGAACCAGCCAGCCGTGATCTCAGAAAGAACAAGGAAGGGCGAGCTTATTGAGCAGTAAATCTCAGAGGCTGAAAACATTCTAGGCCAAGGCTAGATTGCAGGGAGGCTAGAAGCTTCCAGGACTAGGCCTAGGTTAGGTGATGGAGGCAGTAAGCCTCCCAGGCAACAACTGAAACAGGCGAATTAAAGTTCCTTTTCCAACACTCATTTAACTATGGCATAATCTCCAATATGTTATAGGGAAGGGAAGCTATATGATTGTGTGTGTGTGTGTGTGTTATAAGAAGCTGGTAATATTAGATTATAAACTGACGGATGGATGCACACACACATAGATACACTCATACATACATATGCACACATGTACACAATGTTTTTTTTCTCTCTTTCTCTGTCTCTCTCTCTCTTACACACACACAGAGGAAACATTGTGATGACAATTCCACATTATCATTGTATTGATGGTTCTACTTCACTGAGAATTCCCATTTTTAAAGACCTTAGAAGATAAGAGAAAGGCTAGTAAACCCCAAATATACAAATGGGAAATCTAAAGGAAGGAATGGATGAAGCAGGGGTCGGGGGAGCTCAAGAGTTCAGACAAGAGTAAATGTCTTCCAGGCCCAACAGACTGCCCATGGATGCGTGCTGGTGGGGTGGGGAGGGGGGATGGGCTAGTCTTGGGACTGTGAATTCCCATGTCTCACTGGGGGAGACACCGTACAATGAGCGTATCAAATGCCCCCCTACCCGTCCCCCCACATTCTGTTCTTTCGACTTCCTGTGTTGATTCCTCGGTCACGTGCTGGGTGAGAAGTTCCTGTAATCTAATGCTACCACAAGTTAATAAACAGATACCCTGACTTTATGGGCTTCCTTGGCGTGTGTCTGCTCCAAGTGGCGGCTTCATCGTTGGTATGTAAACAAACAAACAAAAAAAACGTGTCTATGAGTTTGCCAGGCTAAAGGCCAGACCCTTCTAAGCTTATCAAGAACCATGAATTCCGCTCCACATGTCCTTTGAAGGAGGAATTCTTTAAAGGGGATACTACAGGCCAGGGCCATGTCTAGGTTCTCCTTAAAGCACTGTTTGAGTGCTGTGGACTTCAGAGGGAGGCCTGGCTAGCAATGAATTAATCTAGTAATGATAGGCCAAGGCAGAATGCTTAGAAGCTTGAGGCATCTCAGGCACGGAAAGAATCCTCATCAACCTTCCTGACAAGCAGTTGGCAGATCTGCGTTTGACCGCCTTCCTGGCTGAAAAGTCATGCATACTGATGGTCTTATGGGTGTGTCCCTGGCAAGGTCTTTTGCAGAGTCTCTCCCCTTCTTAGTTTATTCCCACTCTGGGTCCCCCAAATGTTCCTCCATTAGGAACAGAAGCAACTGGCGATTTAGATGGTACTTCTGAGCACTTCTCTGTCTTTACTATCTCTATCTTCTACCTGGGGCTCTTTGCTAGGAAGTCAGATTTTTCTCTAAACACGGTTGCTGTCTTCTCTTGGCAAAAGGATACAGTTTCTGCCAAGCAAATACTTCTCTGCCTTGCTAATACAAAATTATAGAGGTCCTGTGGTAGCAGATTTTTCGTCAGTAGTGTTGCTGAGAAGGACTTTTCACTGTTAAAATAAAGCCCAGTGTGGTTTTCCTGGGTGCCTAAGAGCTTTGCACTATATTTTAGGAAACGTCTAGGTCATTTTCATCCCTCTCCTAGCATGTGTGCCCACTTATTTATTTTGGGGATTTTTTGAGACAGAGTCTCAGCCTGTAGACCCGGGTGTCCTAGGAACTTGCTAGCCTCGAGTTTACAGTGGTCCTTCTCCCTTTGTATCCTGAGTCCTGGAATTCGGGGCGTGAGCCATCATGCCTGGTTATGCTCCAGCTCTGTGATATGCATCTTTAGCATACCATTAGGGTTTTTTGTTTGTTTGTTTCTTGCCCGGAAGATTTACAATACGCCCATACAAAGAGAGCTCATGCATGCATCTTCTTTTCCTAGGTTCACCTGCATGTTTTCCTCTGTGGAAGGAGGCAGGTAAGGCTGGTCATGGACATTGAAACCAGAGACAGGAAGATTCTCATTTTTCTATTTCCTCTTTTGAGAAACTGCGTAGTCCACACAGCTTCCATTGGTTTTGCATGTACTTGTTTTTTAAATCTGAACTCATCAACCCTGTTATCCCATCTTCCTACTGATTCATGTGTTCAGTGTGGATCAGTATTTTTTTCTTACTTTTTCCCCTAATTTGGTTGTCAAATATCTTGCTAGATATTACTGTCTTGGATGTGGATAGCTTAAATGTGAACTGTCCGCCAAAAGGGTTCATGTGTTGGAACACTCAGTCCCCAGTGGGTGGCGCTGTTTGAGAAGGCTCTGCAACCCTTAGCAGGTGGCTCCTCACTGTAGGAAGTGCTGGGGTTAGGGGGCGGGCCTTGGGGCATTATAGCCTGATCCTGCTTCCTGTTCTCTCTCTCCTTCCTGAGTATAGCTCCACTGTGACCAACCAGCCTCCTGCTCCTGTCACCATGACTTTCCTGCCTCCATGTCTTCTCTGCCATGACTGGCCATTTTCATCTGGAATGGTGAACCAGAATAAACCCCCTTTCTTTTAAGTTGTCTTTGTTGAGGTATTTTTATCACAGCAATAGAAAGAGTAACTAAGACACCATGTAATTGTGATGTAAGTTTGTGATTCTCACTCCTGATGTGCACATTTCTTTTCTTGTTAGTATTCTTCAAGATGTCTTTAGCCATGGTATCTGGCACAGTACTTACATAGCAAGTGCTCTATAAATCTTGTTGAAATAAAGGTCCATTTTATCATTCAGACAGAAATCCCTTTAATTCTCCAGATTGAACTCTCAGATAGGAAAAGGAGGTCAAACCGTGCGGATGAATCAGTAACTTGTAGTGATTGGTAATTTCACAGTTTAAATAGCTTCATCAACTCGTGTTTCTTCTATGGATGTGTGGAAGTGAGCTGGGTAGGGCTCCCAGCGAGCATAGTGCCAACAGCTTGGCTTAGCTGTGGAACCTTGCGCAAGCTACTTCATCTTGCTTTGTCTCTGTTTCCACATGTGAAAACGGACATAACCAAATGATGCTGGATCATGTGTTCGATAGGAAGAGAAAATATCTAGGCTCATTCCTATAGATGTTCTGTTGAAGGTTATTTTTATAAAACAGTTTGTTTCTCTTAGTTCATTTCTTAACCTGGCTATCACACAAATAACAATGAGACTGGTTTATATTTGTTTATAAAGCTTTACAACACAATATTGAGCAGTTTAAGTCTGTTCTTAACTCTCTGTGTTATCTTGATTCCATCTTTGCCAAAAATACCCCAGTTACTTGCTTTTTTTAGTTTTTCCTTTGCTTCAGTTGAATCTTTGTCATCTCTCCTGCACCTCTGCCTGTGGCTCAGTATCCTGCTGAATTCCCTACTTCCTCTTCTAATGCCTCCTCCCCCAGCTAGCAGGAAGTCCAGCCAGCCATATTCTCTTCCCTTCTCAGTGATTGGTTGTAAGCTGTTTTATTGGCATTCATGGAGATGGTTGGGGAGCAGCGTTTACCAACATCAAGACAAGAGATTCTCAGAACAAGAATTACAACCAGATATGGGAGATACAGAAATCAGCAGTTGAATTACACAATAACCTTATGCCTACAATACTCAATAAATGATAGTTTCTCAACTCATCTTTCTCCTCATCATGAACCAGGGGAATCAAGGCTCTACCAAGCAAGATAACCTGATGGTCCCTTCCCAGGATCCCTCTCTTCCATTGTACCATCTGCTCTTAAACTATTCTTTCCCACCCACAGCCGGGATCAGTTATTTACCCAGCACACATCTGAGCATATTGTTAATATGGTTAATTACTCAGAAGACCTGGCTCCATTTTTGGGGGACCACACTCATATCTGTTACATCCACTAAGCCTTCTAGAAGAGTTTACTTTCTTTTCTTTCTCCCATCTCATCCCCTCCTGTAGTGGATATAAACATGTTTTTGTTTTGATCCCAAGTATATGATGTGAAACAGGCTTATGTGAAGGTGTGCAGTGCTTGTCTGCTGGAAACAGATTTGTGAGAGAACATGTGATGTTTGTCCACTAGAAGAGGAACTACCTCTTTTGGAGGCGTGACCTTTGCCAGCTGATAAATATTCTAGTACAGACTCTGAGAGTACACACACACACACACACACATACACACACACACACACACACACACACACACACACACATTCTGGCTTTTTGTTTTGACATTGCTCCCTATCGTTTGGCTGTTCATCGCTCCTAGAGAGAAACGCTCCAGAGAATGCTTTGAGGTTCCAGAAGTTGGCTTCTGCTCTGTATTCTGGCTGCTGCAGTTGTAACAGGTCTGCTGAACTCCTGACAATGAAGAGTGGAATCCCTTCAAGGAACTGAGTCTAGAAAGGTCTATTCCTGTTCCCATTTACCTCTTTTCTCTCCTATTTAGGGTAGGTGGGGTGGAAGGGAGGTATTAGCCTTGAAATACCCCAAACAAACTAGGCCGAAAAAAGTTCAAAGCCTACACCCTCCCCTCCTCTCCTCTCCTCCCCCTCCTCTGCTTCTCCTCTGCTTCTCCTCTCCTCTTCTCTTCTCTTCTTCCCTTCCCTCCCTTCTTATTCCCCCTCCTCCTTACTTCCCCATTTCCTCCTCTTCTTTCCTGTCCACTTCTTTCTTCACCTCCCCCTTTGCATCCCTCTGTTTCTTTGCTTTACTCTGCAGCTCTGACTGCCCTAGAACATCTGATCCTCCTGTTGAAAATATTTTCTGGTCCTTGGAGTGGGGACTCTTTGCCTTCTTCTATTCCTATTATTATTAAGTTAGGTCTTTTCATGCTATCCCAGATTTTCTGGATGTTTAGTAACAGGAATTTTTTTAGAGTTAACATTTTCTTTGACTGATATATCAATTTCTTCTATTGCATCCCCTCTGTCTGAGATTCTCTCTATCTCTTGAATTCTGCTGGTGATTTCTTCTTCTCTTTCCTAGGTTTCCTATTTCCAGGATTCCCTCAGTTTACATTTTCTTCATTGCTTCTACTTCCATTTTCAGGTCTTTAACAGTTTCATTAATTTCTTTCACCTGTTTAATTGTGTTTTCCTGTATTTCCTTAAGGGATTTATTCATTTCCACTTTAAAGGCTTCTATACTCTTTTTTTTTCCCTATAATCTTTATAAGGTTGGATTTAAGGACATTTTCTTTTTTTTCATGAGGAAAATTAAGTTCTTTATTAAACTTTTGAGGATAAAATGATTTGGTTACAACAGATTCAAAATCATTTGAGAAATAAGCAATAGGAGTGTAGCAGAACAACTGGGAATGTTTTGTGAATCGTCTGCATTGAGTGTTTGATAAAGAACTAAGGAAAGCAAAATGTTTTCAGTTTACTACAATAACTAATGTCACTTTTCCCACGGGATAGAGGAGGGATGAACAATGAACATCAGTCAGTGGGGATTTGCATTGTGGGAGTGTTCTCCCTTCAGTCTGTTCAGTAAGTTACACAGTGACTTCATTGCTCCTCCTGTTCAGCTAAGACAACAGGGCACTAACTTCTCTGGGGGTCCATAAGCGCACTATTTGTGAACTAGTAATCACTTTTAACTTTTAAGCACATTACTGCTAACCTTGGATTAAAGATTTAGGGTGCTTTTCCCCTTTTGGCTGGGGTCTATGAGAATTAATGTTGGTCACCTGTGGAAATACAAGGTTGTTTCCTTATTTTCAGCACATCCTTATACAACAGTGCTGTATTTTAGTTACCTGTTTAAAGCACCACTTCCCATCCTATAGATATGGTCTCATTTCATCCACATTCAATATCACACACATGCCCAATCCTGAAGCTCAGAACTAAATTTGGAAGTCAGGGCACATTCTCTATGCTCCCTTAACACTATAAAATACACACAAATACATCAAACAGCTATATTTTCAATTCATTTCTCTACTTGATATAACCATAACATTGATTCTCATTTTGAACAGTGTGGCATAGATTTTGACCATTGGAGAACTGAGACAAATCCTTAGTTTCATTGACTTCTTGTCTTGACTCCATATTACATGCCCCATTTTCCCTTCTTTAAAGTCATTTTCTTGTGTTTCAGCTGTGGTAGGAGATCCAGGGCTTGTTGTAGTGGCATAGCTGGACTCTGGTGGTGCAATATTGCTTCAGGTCTTGTTGGTTATGTTCTTATGTTGGCCTTTAGCCATCTGGCCATCCTTTGAAATCATTCTATGTAAGCAACCAAAGTAACAGACTTCCTTGTTAAGTCTACATTCAGATTCTGTTATGTCACGTGCACATTTATCATTGAGAAGTTTTACATATCTTCCCTGACTTCTTTAGTGACCTACTAATGATTCAAAAAGGCATCATTTAGGGGAGGAGAAGGCTTAGTTGGTAAAGCCTGTGTTGTTGCAAGTGTGAGGTTCTGAGTTCAGATCCCCAGAGCTGAAGTAAAGTCAGACACAATGGCGCACACACCTATAATCTCAGAGCTCCAACAGTAAGACAAGGAGTGGAGACAGGAGAGTAATCAGAAGGGTCAACTAGCTTAATACATGATGCAGCCATGAGACACTATCTCAAACAAGACAGAAGGTGAGGACTGACAAATGAGGTTGTTTTCTGCCATCTACATGTTCACTGTGGCCTGTGAGCACCTGCACTCAATCATGAGGACACACACACACACACACACACACTGTACACAGTGTACACGTTGTTTAATATTCATCTATTTGTATTGTTTTTCTTGCTGGACCTTGTAGTTTCATCACAAAGTGATGCATTGAGTTGTATGTAAACAGTTAAAGCTATACCGCTGTTCAGCTTTGCTGTATATCCTAGGACCTGATCCCTTTGGAGAGAATTCCCTGAACTCCTGAGAAACTGTGCATTCTGCAGCTGGGATCCTTCTTTCTTCTCTCTCTCCTTCTCTCCATTTTATTTATTTCTCTTCCTCTTTCACCCAGATGCATCATCACTTTTTCTTTTCTGTTTGAAGTAGGGATTGCGCTTACTTGAGAACAGATCTGAGTTGACTGTGAGGGCTGATGGCTTTAAGGTTTTTAGGTCCTCCCTGCATTTTAAGCAGATAGAAACTGTTAGTCTCCAATGTGCAAGGCTATCACAAAGACTGTCACTAGCCACCATTAGTAGTATGAAGAAGGAATGATCAGTTCATCCCCTCACGAGTAGCATCAACTTGTTGTCAAAGGAAACCGAACACTGCAACTAGTGCAGCGGGCCACTTTATAACTGGCTCTAAAATGTTGTGTCTCAGAGGACTAGAACAGAAAGGTGAGACATCAAACTGGGTCCTTTCTCCTTCATGGCATCTGGAGACAAAAGCGAAACTGAGATTCAGCTGAGCCATGAAGGAAGGTTTAGACTTAGCCAGAGGAAGGAGGCGTGGCTAGTGAAACAGCCTTCTATTCAGGTAAAGGGTGAGGGGTCTTAAAGGTCAGATGAGGGAGGAGTTTAGAAAAGAAGCTGAGGTGTTTTCTTTGAACTTTCCGTGGACAGAGTCAGGTCCTGTGTAGGGGGCAGTACTTTCTCTTTTTTATCGCTCATGTGAACTGGTCAGAATTTGTTTGGAAGGAGGCTGGGCCCAGATGACACAATCAGACAAGAATTTTACTAGGCTAGTGTATTACAATGAGATGATAATGAATCTGGGGGTGATAACAGGTCAGCATGGTATATTACAATGAGATGAGAATGAGTTTGGGGGTGATAACAGGTCAGCATAGCGTCCTTCAGGCCTGAAACCTGTTTTACTTGGTTCCATTCTACACCAGCTTCCCAAGAACAACCAGGTCCTGAAAGTCTGTGTGGCTGGCTCCTCAGAAATGAAATATCCCCTCCTGGAATGACACTTCCTAGTCTGGAAATAAAATTTACTAGAACCATGTAGGTTCTGAAAGTTACAAGAGTAGCAAGATCCTTCTCCAAGGTTCTAGACTCAGTGACGATTCTGGATAGAGAAGACCCCCAGAGCTGCCTGCGTGCCCTGTGTGTTCAGGGATCTGGCTTTCATGAATGTCACCCATGCTGGAATGGACCTTTTGGTGACATAGCTGCCTTCTGAGTGGCCCACAATCCTGTGAGGAACACCAATAAGTTATCTGTGCACTAGGGACATGAGTGTTATTGTTTCTTTGTCTGTTGTCTGTGTCCTGTGTGGGATGAATAGATTTTTTTCTTCATGCCTCACAAGGAAAAGCCATACAGCACTGGCAAGATAGATCCAGTCTGAATCAAATACAGTGCGTGGAGAGTGTACTTACCTTATATCAAAATTCAACTCTCATAAGAAATATCTCCAGTGGGGCTGTGTACTCAGGTGCCCCAAATAGGGAAGTTAAAGAGTTCTACTTTCCCTTCAAAGTGGAACTTCATAGTTACCCAAATAGGAGAAGAGCTGGCTAGTGCAAAGGTAACTTCCAGAGAAGAAATGTGTTAAGACTGACTGAATGAACTGCAGCCTGTTTGAGGCTCTTGTGAAAATGAATGTGGATTTGGGGCAGAGGGGCGATTGGGGGAGGGACTAGAAGGAGTGGAGGGAGGTAAAACAGCAGTCAGGATGCAGTATATGAGAGAATAAATGTTAAAAATGAGGATGTATTTCTCAAAAGACAGCTGGCTGTGGAAACACAGAAGTTTAGAGTCGAGTGAGGCACCCCCTGTAAACTGTTGGCAGTGAGGACCTGAGCTCTGTACAGGAGAGGGACATCTTTCCTTGGTTTATCTCATTAAAATAGGACACACTTTGGTCTCATCACGTGAGATTTCAATAAAATTTAAAACACCATTTGAGCCGTGAGTAATTGAAGTAGTGTGCCTGCTTATTATCAGAAAAAGCAAGGGACAAAGGTGTTGGTGAGGTGTGGAGATGCTGGAGTGGAATGCTTAGTGGTGTAGATGAGAAACTACTGTCTGATCCTCCTGGGCACACTTCAGGATATCTGCCTGAAAGAATTGAAGTCAGGATCTCAAGAGGATTTGGTCCTGCCATATTCATGAAAGATAGGCAAGATGTGGGAACGACCAAAGTGTCCTTCAACAGACAAGTGGATGGAGGAACTGTGTGATGGTTGTACACATATTTTTGTTTTGATCCTAAGTGTGGGATGGGGAACAAACTTGTGAAAGAACAGGTGATATTTATCGACTAGAAGATGAACCACCTCGGGGGCTTGGTTTTTGCCACCTGAAACACATCTTAGTACAGACTCTGAGACTTAGTACAGACACACACACACATATATATATATGTGTGTGTGTGTCTAATATATAATATTTAAAAATAATATATTTGGAAAGCACATTGTATTCTTCTCCTGTTCTGACGATGACTTCTATAAATACCATTTGAATTGACTCAAAGCATTGCTCCTTCTGTCGTATTTCTGTAGGCTTCGACCTTTTCCAAACCTACTTTATTTGGGGTTCTTTAATGCTTATGCCTCCCTTCTAACCTACCTACCTTAGAGAGGAGAGAAAAGAGGTTAATGGCAACAGGAAAAGTAGACCTTTTTGCACTCAGTTCTTGGGAGCGATTCCCCTGGTACAGTCGGCAGGATTTCAGCAGACCAGCAATTCAATCAAAGTTGCTGCTGGAATCTTCAACAGCAGCCAGGACCCGGAGCCCTGAAGCATTCTCTGGCATGGCTCTCTCTAGGAGCATCTCAAAGTGGAGCGATGAACAATACCAAGACCCAAAAAAACCTCCAGCCTCCTGTTCCCTCGCTCCGCCTGATCCTTTCTGTTCCCATCCTACCTGCCCCAGTCTATTAGCAAAATCTGTCCTATTTCCCCTTCTCGGGGAGGTCCTCCTGAGCCTTCCTTGTTACTTAGCCTCCCTGGGTGTTTGGATTGCAGTATGATTATCCTTTACTTAATTGCCAATGTCCACTTATAAGTGAGTACATACATTGTTTGCCTTTAACACACGTGTGACACATACATGCATAGACACATTAAAGATAAAGATAATTCTTTAAAGAAATTCTGTAGTCAATTTTGTGTGTCTAGAGGTCTTGGATGGTTTCTATTGGGTATTTTTATCTTTTGGGCCAATATGTATACTATAATTTTAATTCTTAGCTACCTGAAATGTGGGAGAACAATTCATGTATGTATATTGTTTTGCACCCAAATTCCTTTACTATTTTTATGGTTTACCAGCAAGGGTTTTGGGAGGAGTTTAAATAATCTATTTTGACTATATAGTAGAAACAATGGATATATTTGTATATTTTTCATACAGCAGAGGCAACTTAACACTTCACAATTATAATGCTTGGTGTCTGTGTTGTGCATTTGCTGCATGAGACTAGCTAAAACAATTTCCCTCCCTTATTGTATAAGTTAGTATAACTCTAAAATGCCAAAATTTATAGCATTCTTTTTCTTTATGTTGTGGGATGATATTATTATTAATTTAACAACAACAACAACAACAACAACAACAGTTTTTAAAAACAAATATCAATGTCCACATCTTCACTTCATCTTGTATTTCTGAGGTCAATTTAATGTGGTTGTGGTTACCTGTCTGTGGTACTGAGTTTTACTGACTTTTATGCTGTTTTGGTTATGGTACATTCCAACTGCAGAATTTAACTTCGTGTTCTATATTTCTTTTACAGTCTCCAATAAAATTAGTTCTCAATCTGTCAAGTTTCCTCAGTCGCCTGTGATTCAGTTTGGCCTTGATGTGGCTCTTTGTATTGATTTTTCTAAAGCACTTTCCTCCTCAAACCACACACTAACAGTATTATTAACCAGTGTGGAATGTGGACAGCAATTATTCAATTAGACATTGCAGAAGCATGGAACAACATGCTGTGGCATGGGTATGGGGTTTGGCTTGTCTCTCCAAAGTTTATGTGCTGGCAGCTCGGTCCCTGGTTGGCAGTACTGAAGCAATGGGCCTTTAAGAAGTGGGTCTTGTAGATGATAGTTAGATCGTGGGGTTTGTCCCTCATGAATGGATTGATATGGGTTCCAGGCACTGGGTGTGTTTTATGGGGCTGAACCAGCTCCTGAGGGAACAGGTTATCATAAAACAGGTTTAATTCTTGTCATCCCAGTTTCTTGATTCTTTTGTCATTAGGTGACCAGTGCGTCCTCTCCCTGGGCTTCTCTGCCATGTTATGATAGCCAAGGAGTCCTCATGAGACACAGATTCTGATATTGTTTGGACTTTTCAGACACCTGAAACCTCTTTACTTTATAAATTGTCTGGTCTCAGATGTTTTATTAGAGCAACAAAACGGACAAGGACACATTTTAAAGAAATAGTGCCGAGGCCAGCAAAATCCATTCTGGCTTAGTTGGCAATTTGTAAAAAACAATACATACCTCTTAGAGGAGTGAGGAGTGGTGAACTATGGTAGTTTTGATGAAAGAGAGACAGAGATACAAGCCCCTACAGTGCCTCTCCACCTGCAGTACAGGGAATGGGGTTGTTCTGAGTCATCCAGGTCTTCAGGCGAGCCACGGATTTCAGTATGAATTCGTGAGACCCCAGGAGACATGCTGCCACGCTCGCCTGTATTTTTTTATTCAAGAAGTGACCTTAGTTATTTGACTTCCTTTTGGAATTCACAACTTGTTAAGATGGCTGGAGAATTTCAGTTTTTATACTTATAATTGTGATGAATGCGTATATGTTTTTGGGTTATGGAGATAATACATTTTACATGTCCCCAAAGGAGGCCGTTTTCTCTTCCATTTAAGCAAGATCAGGTTTCTGAACTTGCCAGAAGCATTTTCAAGTCCTGGCCAATTTGTAGAAAGAATACAATTCAACATAGAGACTTCAGGAAAGTACTTTCCCTTTTATTCTCGGATAAACAGTCAGTAGTTTTACGCTACTCTATGTGAATCTTCAAAGAAAACACATGCTTTGTGTGCTTGTGGGCTTCCTGAGGGAATGGCAACCAATCAACTGATGGATTGTATTGGTTGATCAGAGGTGCTTGGGGAACTCATGAGATTCAGTTTGAGTACTCTGTTAGAATTCATCCACAGAAACTGAAAACCCACCTTAATCTCTCTTGACATCTGCTAGGAGCTTTCTCAGCTATCATTGAGTTACTTCTACTTATATGACTCACTCAGGGACCCATTATTTCAATACATTATTTTTTTTTGCATCTCCATTAAGATCACTTCAGGGAGCATCTATTTCCCATGCACCTGGCATACCTTTTCCTTGCTGGGCTCCCCTGTGGTACAGACACTGAATGGCATTGTTGAGAAGTTCCTCCTCCCATTTGTTACCTCATTTACTCACATCTCCTGTTGAAAAGTCACTTTCCTTTCATCCTTATCTCTTGGAACTGTTTTCCCATCTGTGGCTGGTGCTATGACTGCATATGTTCTTCCTGTTGTTTGAATGTGGTGTGTGTGTGTGTGTGTGTGTGTGTGTGTGTGTGTGTGTGTGTGTGTGTAGGAGACAGGCTGTGTATGTAGAGGCTAGACGTTGGTGTTGCATCTCTTCCTTATAGCTTTTCGTTACGACCTTAGTCGTTAAGAGCAGGTCTCTTGCTGGAGCTCACTAACTGCTTGAGGGGGGCTGGCCAGTGAGTGTGAGGGTCTTCCTGACTCCTTGCCTGCACTGAGATTACAGGTGCACACTTATGCACCAAGCTTTGTACGTGGGTTCTGAGGACCTGCACCACCTCCTAACCCTCATGACACTTTAGAGTTATATCCTGTATGAGCTGGAGCCCAAAAATGTCCTGAAGCTTTTTTTTCGTTCTCTGCTATGTTTATTTTTAAATAATCTACCCATATTCCCCTCTTGGACAGTCCTCTTTATACCCAATAATGGCTTCTAATGCCACACAGCTCCTGTCTTATTTTATCTTACTTTAACTTTTTATTTAAAAGTCCTGTAGGTATGCTTGTGTGATAAATGTATTCACCTAAGCTCCAATCCCTTCACCTTCCCTTCCACTACTAGTTCCCTTCTGTTCCTCTAGAAAATTTTACTTATGCTTTCTTTAAAAATATTTTGAGAGGGCACTGACTGCTCCTCCAGAGGTCCTGAGTTCAATTCCCAGAAACCACATGGTGGCTCACGACCATCTATAATGTGATTTGGTGCCCTCTTCTGACATGCAGGTGTACATGCAGACAAAGCACTGTATACATAATACTAATTAATGAATAAATTAAAAATATTTTGAGAATTCCATACATAAATATCGTATTTACATCATTTCTACCTGCCCCACTCTCAAACTCCTCTGTGTCCTCTCCTTCTATCTCTCAAATTTGTTACTTCTTCTATACTTAGCACATTTGCATGTGCATGCACACACAAACACACACGCACATACAGTTCATCCACCATTTACTGGTACTTGTATGTATATGTGTTTAGGCCTAACTACTGTGTGTTGTATAACCCAATAGGGGATTCATCCCTGGAGAGAACAGAGTTCTTGTTTCTCGGCAGCCTGTAGCTCTGCAGGGCCCTGTGAGAGGTGCCCCATGCATATAAGCATGTCAACTAGAGTTGTCAGCAGACTGGCCTTGTTTTGGCAACCATGTTGTTGAGGTTTCATGGGTGCATCATGCCTATCATATCTAGAAGGCATTAAAACAGCAGGCATCCTGCCCCTTCTTCTATCATGTTCTCTGGACCCAAGGTGTAGGGATTATATTGGAGATTACACCAACTGGGGCTGAGTACAACTCTAGACCTCCCTATGAATTTTGACCAATCATTGAGGTCTGTAATATCATGTCTCCACACAAAGAAACTTCTTGATAAATGGTGAGATCTGTACTTATCCATGGATATAAATATGAGTACTTAGAATACAGTTAGAAATTCTATTGGTTTAAGCAAATGGCAGTGATTCACTTCTACTTTCATGTAATATATACATTGATGACTTTATGTGGCCATATAAAATCTAGAGCCACAAATTAAAAAAAAAAAAAAAAGAAATTTCTCTCTCTGACCCTGGCTTGGTTCACTTAACACAATTGTCTCCACTTGTATCCACTTTTCCCAGAGAAACACAACTTCGCTTTTCTTTATGGCTGAAAATTTCCAGTCTGGAGATAAGCCACATTGTCCTTACCCATCCCTTCTTGTTGAACATCTAACTTAGCTACTGTGGATAGCGTGGCTGGTCTCCACTTTCCTGTGCTTTGCAATGTGCCCCAGGCATGCAAGTGTGGAGCTTTGCCCTGCGGTAGAGGCCAGAGATAGGCACATCCTCCCAGTGCTTAGTTATTTCTACTTAGATGAAGATGCAAGTGATAGTACCTTGAGGTAAAACAAGACCCACGTGTTGTCCCAGGTGGCACTGAATAAAGAACTTTTGTTGGTTCTAAGTATACTAAGAGGCTACTGTGGGTCTGTGTATTGATGACAGAAGTGGAAGACATTCAGAATATAAGCTTTTGTGAAGGAAATGCTATCAGAGCACATAGGAATCCCAGGAAAAGATGAAGCATCACCCAGACATTTTTTTCAGAAAACAAATTCAGATTTATTCAGAGCACATGTAATGGAGAAGAAAATTTAAAGCAAGACCAATAGTGAAAAACATAGGAGGCCACTGGGGAATGAAACCAATTATTTGCTGAGGAGGGTTAAGAAACAAGAACAGAGGCTTGCTTTGCTTACATTGCTTGGAGAGAAAGAAGGAAGATTCTTTTCTGAATCTGAGAATATAACTCAAGGCCAAGAGAAGATTAAATGGACCAGAAGGTTAAGCACTGAGTGGAAAGAGCAGACACCCCCAATAAGACAACCCATAGATAGTTAATGATGGCAAAGCATACAGGGTGATTTTGTTGGAGGATTTTGGTTAGATGATGGCAAGGCAGCATGTGACAGAAGATAGAGTGATCAACAGCAAGGTTGGGAGCAGCAGGACCCACAGCCTTGGGAGAGGCATCCAGGCACACAGACACTTGTGGGCTGGTAGCAAGTCCTGGTGCAGGTCACAGGTCCAGAGCAGGCTGGCTGGCAGCACAGGTTGAGGCAGAAGGGCTGGCAGCAGGGCTTGCAGCAGCTGGACTCACAACACCT
>OU015746.1:20961176-20974732 GCA_907169655.1 Acomys percivali
GGGTCATTCCTTCCTTGTTTTTAATCCTACTAAGTAAATAAACATCAAACTGGGCAATTATGTTTTCTACATTTGATGGAAAACACTGTCTTGTTTTCCCACTGGAGTTAAAGCTTATCCATTGACTTCCTGAAACACACTTAGCACAATCATCATGGTTCAGGTACTAAGTATGTCAAATTAATTGTGCCGATGCTCACTCCACCCGTTCTCTCCTCATGAATCATTTCTTTTTAATTTAAACACATTTTTATTGAAAAATAAAATAATTCATATTACATCTCATTTGCTATCCCATCCCATGCATCCTCCCATTCCTCCCTCCCTCCCATCCTGAATCATCTTTATCTTCCCGCCCCCGTACTCATTGTGTGCATTTAAAATCCTTCTGCTTCTTCCATGGTCCAGGTGTGGCTCTGTCCTGACTGTAGCTCACACAATGCCTACAATATTTTTAGCGTTCTCTAAGGAAAAGAGACCTAATAGGTCCTATGAGATATCCTGAAATCTCAAGAGCACTAAAAGGCAAGTTACACTATATAGTGTGGTCCACTTTAACCATAAACAGTCAGTGAGCGACAACAAGGAATACCCCATGACAATCAAACTGTCCCCACCCCACTTCCTGGACTTGAGACGGTTCACAGCTTTTCTGGTTTTGGAAAGTCGGTATATTTAACAGGCGGAATGGGTACAGGACTGTGTAGGTCTCACAAAAGTAAGCACAGCTGTTTCTTCTGATTCATGGGTGCAACAGCCCTGTCATTCCCAGAGGCTGGCACTGCACAGCATTCCTTTCCATCCTCCAGATAATGCATTCTGTCTGTCTGTCCACTCTTATGGTGTCCCTTGAGCCTCAGAGCAGGGTGAGAAAAGCATAGATGTTTCAGCTATGGCCGAGCACTCACAGAAGGGCTCCTGATGCTCCTGACCCACAGCTAAAGAGCTAGAGTCATGGTTGCTGTTGTTGTTGTTTTGTTTTTTTTTTTTTTGGATGGGTGACCGTTCCTTGGTTACACATGCCCCAGTGGATGGTCCACACCCCTGAGTACAGAAGCAGTACCAACTGGACCCAGAGGGGTCAAGAAGAGTTAGCGGGAAGGAGTGAGGGATATACAATGAAGAAACAATGTATATATGCATGAAATCTTCAAAGAATAGTTTTCTGAAAGTCACTATTTTTCTGGAGTGGACATTAGAATCAACATGGAAGTCAGTGACAAAGCTCATATTACTAAGAATATTTATATCCATATTTTCACTATATTTACATTTATATAAAATACAATATGTAACTAGCATGGATTATTTTGAACATGTATAGGGAGAGATTGATGCAGGTGTTACTAGTTATAGAGTTATTAGTAATGGTTTCTTATAATTTTTTTTTCATTTTTATCTTATTATAGTGGCTCAACTTTCATCTGATTGCTTTTCTTCTCAAATTTTTTACAAGACAACTGTTTTCTTCATAAACCAGAAAAAATTTAAAGAATGTAAATTTACATTTTAAAAATGTAATTATGTTTTATAATCTTTGCCATGACCTTCTAGGGCTGGAGGTTTGGGCATCCCAGGCCAATCTGATGGTCAGCCAGCAGTACCAGTTCAGGCATACCAGTTGAGATGCTGAAGAAGTTTGTTGGATAAGCAGCCATTGACACAAGCTCCCTAGAAGTCATCCTCAACACCACATCCCTGTGACCCAGCAAGAGACAGTTAAGAACACAGGTGGCTTCAAGGCCAAGCAAGTTCTACAGCTAAGTCTGATGGCCATTCTGATTAATCGATGACCTTAAATTACTGTGTTGTAAATCTTTTGATTCTTGCTCTTGTCATAAAATTCTGATTTCCGCTGGCGCATTTCATGAGACAGCATTCTCTTAAGGCACATACAGGCCTTGAGCCTGCTGGGAGATTGGAAAGCAATGCCTTGTCAGAGGGAATGGGCTTGCTCCAAACCCAGAGAGTACACGACAGGGCCTTAATCGGGAGGGCTGACTCAGAAAAGTCTGGGGAAGAGCCTAGAAATCGTGCCTCTATTCTTTATTTTCTCTGTGACATCCCAGTCCACAGCTAGAGTTTCCATACCCCAGAATAAGTTGCCAAAGGAGAGATGGAAGTGTAGCCACTATGTGACTTTAAAGACGGAAGCACAAGTAAGTGGCACAAAGTGGAATGGATTGACCTGGGAGTCAAAGGGGCAGGGAGTTTGAAAGACCTCAGGAAAACATTTTTTTAATACAATATTTTTATTGGTGCTCTGAGAATGTGCTTTTGTATGCGATGTACTTTGATGGTATTCATCTCCCACTCCTCCACATAACCGCTCCGGATCCACCTCTACCTTCCTAACTTCCTGTCCCCTTCTCGTTAACCCACTGACTTCGTTTGTACTGCCCACATACTCGAGGGTGTGAGGCCGTCCACTGGAACATGGTTGACCTACTAGGAGCCACACACTTCAAGAAAACTGACCATCCCTCAGCTACCACAGCTCCTCAGCTTAGGAGTGAGGGGCTCATGAGCCCCTCGCTGCTCCATGCTGGAATGTTGACCAGCCTAATCTTGTGTAGGTCTTGTGCAAGCAACCACAGCCACTATGAGTTCGTGAGTGAAGGGGAAACTCAGGTGTATGGAAGATACCTCTCCCCAGTACTCTTTTTCCTGCCTCACAGGAGGTACAAAATCATCTACCCGACCTCTCTCCAGCAAGGAGTCAGTCTACCAGCTGAATTCCTCAATATTTATAGCTCTCACAGAGACACTGACTCCAAAGTCATCTATCTCTGGGAAGGGCGGGGGTTGGTTTCTATCAGTGCTCTATGGCAATGAGATGGCTTTAAACAACACGAAGGTAGGCACTTGCTGCTGTAATTGACTGAAACCCCACCCTCAATGCAGCCTCTCAGTGCTGATGCTCCAGAGTCAAGTCTTTAACTAGCTTCCATCTGGGAACCAGCAGCACATGTAATTAGTAGTAGTTATGGGCCTGGTCCCTACCCCCAAGAAACCAAGTCTACAACCTTCCCCTGGAAAGGAGTTTGACCACACATCAAGCACTCCGGCTTTTATAGCTCCCATCAAAGGGACTAGCTCCTAAATACAAGAGTCCTTGGGGACCATAGGGATCAAAGAGGCAATTTCAAGGAGGCTCCAGAGCAGTGCTTATTTCTCTACTTTTAGTGTACACCTGGCAGACAAAACTACCCAGTTCCCGTTGCCCTCTGGAATGGGCTTGGCTTCCTATTAGGTGTGATGCCCCAAATTTCTCAGCTGTTCTCCATATGTCAGAATTTTAGTTATCCTTTTAGCCTTGAAATGGATGGAGCTGATAATTACCACAACTTCAAAAGCCTAAACAGCAGATGGGTAGACATTTCCCACAATCCCCCACCCAGGCTTCCCCCAGCAATAAATCCCAACCCCCCCAAGCCCCAGCTAATCTGCCTGCCTCTGCCTGCTGATGGGAGTGTAGTGCATGGTTGTATAAAAGACTAACTATCCCACTGCAGGGGACAGGAGTGAGAGAGAGTGAAGGTGCCATGAGGTCCTCCACCCAGCTTTGTGCTGAATGGGTTCAGGATAAAAACCAGCTCTCAGCTTGTCACTGAGGAATCAAGGAAACAGACCACACAGAGAGCAAGCCAATTCTCCAGCTTCTTGAATGACAAGGCTCTGCCTCACATCTTGGGACAGTTTCCTGGGGAACTACTTGGAATGAGACAGTGATTTGAACAAGAGCAAAGAGTGAGAGGCGCTTAGAGTCTCTGGCCCAAGGAGGCCAATCTCGAAAGTCTGGACCATCAGAGCTGGGAGGGGTGGAGGTACGTTCATATGCAGAAATCAATGGGAAGATTTGATTGAAATGAAGAAGAGAGGTAATGTGTCCTGAACAAAATAGCAAGACAAACGGGCAGACAGTTACGAATGTTGCAAGACCCAGGTGTTTCAAATAACTAACTAAATTCTGGTATGTTGAGAAATATATCAATTGGTACGTGAAAAGTCTCATGATTGATTTGAGGGTGTTTGTTTGTCTGTTTTTGTCAACTTGACACAACTGAGTCATCTGGAAAGAGGAACCTCAATAGAGAAAATGCCTGGGGTACATTTTCTTGATTGATGATTGATGTGGGATGGCCCAGCTCACTGTGGGCAGTGTCACTCCTGGGTAGATCATCCTGAGAGATAATAGAAAGCAGGCTGAGGAAGCCATAAGGAGCAAGAGCAAGCCGGTAAGCAGCACTCCTCCATGGCCTCTGCATCAGCTCCTGCCTCCAGATTCCTGTCTTGAGTTTCTGCTCTGTCTTCCCTCAGTGATGGACTACAAGCAGCAAACTGAAATAAATCCCTTTTCCCCCCTGCAGGTTGCTTTTTTTTTTTTTTTTTTTTTTTTTTGTCCTGGTGCTTTATCGCAGAGATAGAAAGCAAACTAGAACCAAAGGCATGTAATGGAGGAGGAGGAGCTAGGGCAGAGGACTCACGTAGGCAAAGGAAATTGTTATCAGCTTAGAAACCCTGCGATTACAATGAGACGGCTATCAATACCACAACAAATACCGATAGGGATTACACCATAGGAATAGAGATGAGTGAACATCTATCAAAATCCTCAAAGAAAATAACACAGAACAAAACCGAAAAGAAACATAAAATACAGTATGGGAGACAGAGCGAAAAAGAAAAAAAAAACAAACAAAAAACAAAACAAAACAAAAAAAACCGGGCAAAGCAGACCAAGCCTTTTTTCTGAACTTAATGGATTAGAAGTTAACACTGATAAGGAAGAGTGGGGCCGCTAACAGGTGTGGGGGAGTGATCACACTATTGGCAAAGGGCCAAGTCAAGTAGAACGTTTAGGCATGCTGTTTTGATTCTCTTATTTATTTATTTATTTATTTATTTATTTATTTATTTATTTATTTAAGAGCCCCCTTCGAGTGTAGAGATCAAAATGGCAATGCCAAAACTAACGGGATGCTGAGAAAGAAGTCATAAGAGAAAAAGTGACAAATGCCCTGCCTCAAAAAGGAAAGAGAAACCAGGCATGGGGCTCTGCGTTCCTGTCGTCTTAGTCGTGCAGAAGGTGAAGCAAGTTTGAGACCAGCCCGGATGACGGACACAGGGACACTATACCTCAAAACACAAACAAGAAACAAACAAACAAACAAACAACAAAAAGGCAAACAGAAGCAGAGGAGAAGGAGAAAGCAAAGCCAAAGAAAACTTTAGAATCTTAAAGTGAGATTATTGGATAGGAATTTTGTTTGTTTGTTTATTTGTTGTTTTTTCTGAGGCACAATCTGGTCTAGTTTGGCCTTAAACTTGGGTCCTTCTGTTTCAGCCTCCTGAGTGCGGAGATTGTAGGTGTGCATACCACAGCTAACTATTGGGTTACAGGTCTGCCTCTCCATTTTTAGTGACTATTGCCATGTGGCCCTCCAAAGAAGCCATCAGTTGAAACGATCGTCACCAACACAGACCATCCAGATCCTGCACATTGTCCTCAGCCCTGAGACCTATCGCAGCCTTGACTATGATCAATTTACATCTAGAGTCACATTTTCTTAGTTGCAAGTTCACTTAACTTCCTTTCTTACATCTATTAGCTATTCGTATCTGTTATCTTGTCTTGAGCAAACCTCTCACAACTGCTCTATTTTTTTAAGGTGCACATGATTTTAAATTAGTGTGTACTCACACGCACACAAACACACACACACACACATGAGAGGGGTGGACAGAGGCATTTTTTTTTCTGATTATCAGGTAACCTACCAGGCAAGTCATGAAATATTGCCCCAACATACAATATTTCCAGGAATGTGTAATACTCTTAGAATTCAAGTACTTTTGTGGGAGTGAAAATGAGCCACTGACTGCTGCATGCAGTCTTCGACATTCAAGACATGGTTTCAGTAGGAATGGAGATGGGACCCACCAGAGCCCAGCAACTCGCAGTCCGGTTCACGCTAGCAGGCACGTGTTTGCAGATGCGCTGTTGAGCCAGAAGTGACCGTGGAGTGCCACTGTTGAGCCTGGTAAGAGTCGTAAGCTGGAACCCCTGTAGAACTGCTATAGCAAACAAAAGGAATGGCACTAGAAAGTCCCCGGCTTAGCTGCAGGCACTATGCAAGAGTGACACTACGCTACTTGTTCTTTATGACTTGTGTGATAGTCTCTCCTCCAGCAAACCCTCTCATGTCGCCCCCCATACCAGCCCCCCTCAAGCCACCCCAACATCGTGGCAGCACGCTTGTGTGTTTCATATCAGTGGGAGTGCTTGTTTTGTACACTTTCCCGGGATAGATAAGTAAAACTGTATATGTCAAAGATGTATATGTTGCTTTGATATATGTATACACGGTGTAGTTACTACCACAGCAAACTAAAGACCACCTTCATCACCACCTCACATGAACTGTTACCATTTTGTGCTGAGAATGTTTGAGCTCTACTGTCTTAGCAGGTTTCAGTCTTATGATGCTGTGACTGTAGTTATTGCTGCTTTTACAGAACTTACTCACCACGCGGAACTAAGACTTCATATGCTTTGGTGAATCGCTCCCCACGTCCCACATCTCCACGCCTCTAGGCGACCACCATTTTGCCCGGTCTGCTTCAGGAATTTGACTACTTTCAATGAGGTGTAAGTGAGATCATGCGCTATTTGTATTTCCACTTCTGACTTACCTCGCTCCCTCAATGACCCAGGTTAGTTCGCGTTGTCACAAATGCCAGGATTTCCTCTCCCTTCTCTTTGAAAGTACCACGATGTTATCTTGGTTACTAATTTCTTTCATAAGAATATGACCATCTAGCCTTCATTCAATTATCTTTGACTTTTTCTGGCTCGTGTGCTTATAAGCTATACATAGTAGTCTTGAATTCGTTTATCTCTTTAAATCAGTAATTATATTTTTTAATTCTCTCATAGAACGCACTCCTCTTTTCACCAGTGTTAACTACCATAGTCTATCTGGTATAGGTCTTTCTATCAAATCCAAATCCCAGATTGTACACAGAATTATCTAAAGAAGATAGGAACTGGATGTTGGGCAACATATGCACTTGCCACAGCCCAAGATTGTTGGTCTGTCCATAGTCAAAACCAGAGAGAAGGAAGTTACTCTTTTTAAAAAATAAGCTTGAAGTTAAAGTGGGAAATCTTACATAAGGGGGAAAACTAATGATTTGGCAATTTTCTTTACTATAGAATTTTATTAACATATGAAAATTCTATTCTCTTTACTTAGATCACAGAAATGCAAAATTTTCCCCATATAAAAATAAACAGATGCTGAGAATAAATATTACAAATGTTGACGATACCAGTAAAGCATTTATAGGGACACAAGCTACAGTAAATAATTCCATTAAAACATAAGTTATGTACAATAACAGCAGCCTGCTCCCGTGATCTAGTGTGACACACTGGGTCATCTGACAAAATGCCATGGCCATAGACATGACAATTCCACGTGGCATTAGCCTGAACAATTGTTTTTAAGTAGTTGCTTGATGGCATCACTATTGAGGTGAATAGATGCAGTAATGGGTCAGAACAAGACCAAGTGTGGTAGACAACAGTCAGGCAACATGTTGGTTGACCTGAGGGAATGAAATTCCACAAGATGATCCACAGGAAAGTGGGTGACAGTCGGTGGTCTTGCAAAAGACAGGACAGCAGCAACTAGGTGTACAACAGCTAGGATGAAGGAAGCTGGACCCATAGCATCTGAGGCAACAACAGCTGGATACACAGCAGCTGGGGCGACAACAGCTAGACACACTGCACCTGGGGCAACAACAGCTGGGCACACTGCAGCTGGGGTGGCAACAGATGGACACACTACAGCTGGGGCCCCAACAGCTAGACATATAACAGCTGGGATGGCAGCAACTGAGGCAGCAGTGACTTGACAAACAACAGATGGGCCTACAGCCACTGCACACAACATCTGGGTGACAGCAGCTCGATACACAAGAGCTAAGCTGGCAGCAAGTGGTCCTGTAGCAGGTGGTCCTGTAGCAGGTGGTCCTGTAGCAGGAGGTCCTATAGCAGGAGGTCCTATAGCAGGTGGTCCTGTAGCAGGTGGTCCTGTAGCAGGAAATCCTGTAACAGGTGGTCCTGTAGCAGGTGGTCCTGTAGCAGGTGGTCCTGTAGCAGGCGGTCCTGTAGCAGGTGGTCTGGCAGCAGCTGCTCTTCTGGCAGCAGCCTTGGCCACAGCCCTGATCAGAGAAGACAGAGCCACAATGGCTAAAGCTGGAGGTTTGGCCTGGGTCTTGAAGAGAATGGGTTTTCTGAATTTTGGAGTCTTTTTTATACCTCTTACCTCCCCTTTCCCCCATAAAGAGGTATCTTTAGTTTTATGGGTTATGTTAACAGATAAGACGTTATGAAACTGGGTAACTGTAGACACTTGCTTTCAAATTGATGTTTTCAAATCAATCCTCGTCCCTTCCTTGTGTGCATCATATAATTTTAAATTGGTAGCTTTCTCTTCCAATTGGCGGTGGGGAACCAACAATTTGGGACTGGGTGTCACTATATTTTCCCCTCACCCATGGCTCAATCTAGACACATACTGCAAGGTCCCGTTCTACAGGACACACGGCAGATCGGAAGGCAATTGCAAAAACTAATAGACATGAAGTCATTCCCATTGTAGCATAATGGAACACACATTTGTACAGAGGACCAGTCACTCTACTGTGAGTGACTCTTGAGCCAGAAGGAAGGGCATGGCTCTAGGTGAAGGCTGGGGGTTAGGGAGTTGAGGAATGAAATTCCACCCAATGTATGTTGGCGTGTTTCCTTCCAGTGTTTGCTTGTTGGACAGGTGGTATCACCCTACAAATCAAAACTTTACTTTTTGAAATAAGCAACTGACATCGAGCCTTCAGTAGTACAACACGGCAGTCTATATTTTTAGAGACTGCCCAAGTTCTTCTGGAGGACCCGCCCAGGAAGGGCAATGACTTTATCTCCTCATGCCTATTCAGTTCTGCCAGTAAGAATATGTTCTGGCTGGGCAGTGGCGGCACACACCTTTAATCCCAGCCCTCGGCAAGCGGAAGCAAGCATATTTCTGAGTTTGAGGCCAGCCTAGTCTACAGAGGGAGCTCCCGGACAGCCAGAGCTACATGGAAAAGCACTGTCTCAAAAAAAAAAAGTCACAACAAAAATTAATATATTCTACCTGACGTCTCATCCTCTCAGGAAGATGAAATAGACGTAGGTCTAACAATCGGTTTGCCCATCACAGACAAATGTTGGCCAGGGACAAGTTCATTACTATGACAATCAAGCAGAAACCCAACAGCCTTTCTAGACCCAATTCCTTACTGCCCCGGCCACAAGCCATGTGGCGCTCCATTCTTAATGGCTCTCCATTGGATCTGCCCTTCAGATCTAAATGCAGGCATAGCTGCCTACCACATCAATATTGATGTTGCTCCTCCACTATTGTTATCCTTGCCAGAAGGGTAAGCTGCCCCTACTCCAGAATGTCTCTGGTGCCTTACAGGTCTTTCCCATGGGGTAACTATTCTATTGACTTTGTTTTGGTCAAGTATCTTTTTTCTGGTAGAAGTGGCTTCAGAATAAGGAAAGCCAGTGACGCAGCTTCAAGAGGCATTTTGTTTGTTCCTCTGGGCATGGCCAAACCCACCTGAGTTTTGACAGTATTGGCAGGATCTTAGAATGTCCCAAAAGGACACACTCAGAACACAGCTTTCAAACACAACCCAAGATCTTCCTTCTTGCAACTTTTAAATTGTTTTTTTTATCACATCTTTACCTATTTGTGTGGATAAGTGTTTGTATAGGGAGTGCACACAAGTGCCATTGCATGCATGTGGGGGGGGTGGTGGTACACATATATGCCACTGCATGTGTGTGGAGGTCAGAGAACTTGTGGGAGTCAGTTACCTCCTTTCTCCTTTCTACCACATGGGTCTCAGGGTTGACAGCATGCACCGTTACCCTTGGAGCCATCTTGCTGGTCCCTTTCATGAAACTGTTTCCTGGCCTACTATTTAAGCTCTTCCCTCACCCCCCTCACCCCCTCACCCCCTCAGAGTTATCACTAGTCTCCATGCACTCCACTTCTGACTGAGAGCTTCCTAGGCTACACATGATTCTTTTAGCATGGTGTCGTTAATGTGAAGGTGACTGGGGAGTGAGCAGCATGGTCCATTTTCTACCATGTTTGCTCCACGGATGCTTATCTCTGGGCTCATTTTACGTTTCATTATAAGAATGCAAAGAATCTCTGCCCTCCTCTGCCTCCTCCTCCTCTGCCTCCTCCTCCTCTACCTCCTCTTGCTCCTCCTCTGCCTCCTCCTCCTCCTTCCCCTCCCCTTTCCCTATCTTGCTTTTTCTATTTTCATCCTATGAGTTTGTGACTTTCATACTTCCCTAACATTTATTACCTTTTTGCTGTTGGTTTTGAGGGGTTTCATTTGTTTGTTTTCTGAGTGTTTGTTTGTTTGTTTGTTTGTTCAGGCAGGGTTTCTCTGTGTAATAGCCCTGGCTGTCCTGGACTCACTTTGTAGACCACAGAGATCTGCCTGCCTCTGCCCCCCACCTCCCCAGAGTGCTGGGATTACAGGCATGTGCCGCTGAGCCTGGCTGCATTTATTAGCTTTTAAGTCACTTTATTTATATTTAAAAAAATTAAATCCTCCCATATCACTTTTGTCTAGATGAGAAGTTGTGCCCAATACATCCCATCTGCTTGGGTCATGCCTTTTATTCCCTAGACCTTGTTTCGAGCACTAGACTGTGAGTTCCTTGTAGGAAACTACTGGTCTTCACATGTCTTATTATCCTTAGAGTTCAGTGGCCCTATGAACCTGCCAATCATCTTATGAATTCAAGAGGTAAATTAATGTTAATTAAGTAAGGTAGACCATGTTAGCTTGAAATACAGTCCTTTTTATAATACGGGTAGTAGATTATTTGTGCAAAATCAGTTTTCTTTTCTGTTTTGAATTGACAAATAAATTATATATATATATATATATATATATATATATATATATGGGGGACTATGTGATTTTTTATATGTGCATGCATGACACACTTTTTACATCCAAGTTAACATATTTACATTCTCAATCATATATTATTTCTGGCTGCGGAAAACATATAGTATGCTTTGTTCTAGGTGGTTTTGAAAGTAATCATCTGTAGTAACTTTTCTAAGAAATTGAACACTAGAACTGTTTCATTTTTAAAGTTCTATTTTTGTTTGTTTGTTTGTTTGTTTGTTTTGCTTGTTTTATGTATGTGGTGTTTTGCCTGTGTGTTTGTCAGTAAACCATGTGTGTGCCTGGTGCCTGAGGAGGCCACACAAAAGTGTTGGATACCCTGCTGTGAGCTGCCATGTGGGTGCTGGGAATTGAACCTGTGTCCTCTGGAGGAGAAGCAAGAGTACTTAACCACTGAGCCATACCTCCAGCACTAGAACTCTTTTCTCTAATTGTTTTATTGTATGTTAACCTGGTATTCTTCACTTCTGTCCCTCTATTGTCCCCAGCATCTCGGAGCTTCTATAAAATCTCTCCCTTCCTTCCTCCCTCTTCTCCCTCTCTCTCTCAGATTCCACCCTTGAGTGACTTCATGTGTATTTTCTTTCTATGTCTGGCTGATTTCACTTCATAACATCTTCCAATTCTATGTCATCACAAATTACAAGACTCCACTCATTTTATGGGTAAAGAGCATTCCATTATGTATAAGGCATTGTATTTACTACTCGTCAGTTGATAGACACAGACTAATTCTGCTTCCCAGCCAATGTGAATAATGCTGCAATAAACATGGGACTACGCAGACCTCTAACATAGTAGCAAAACTAATTTTCTTCATGCTCACAACAACCCAAACATCTTTTCATCTTGGAAGAAACAGTACGAGAAAATAAAATATTTTAAAATAAATGAGAAGATACATATTTCTAATATTAGGCAATATTTATTAAAGAATAGTTAACACAGCCTGGTGAAGGTCAAGAGCAGGATGACAGTTAGGGACTTGAAGGGTCTGTTTAGCTGCACCAGGCAGGTGAGGCATGCATGTAGAGGAGAGATCCTTCAGAAACATGAGTGGGACTCAATGTAGGACTCTCTTCTGCCAGTTTCTTACTGGTGTCAGGACAACAAAAGTAGGAATTCTTTCAGACAGGGAAAAGTTAACATGGATGAGAAGGTCAGATAATTGTGATTATGGTTGCCTCAGGGTTGGTAGTCAGGTGCAAAATTCAACAAGAGGGACCAGAGGAAGTTGTACGGCAGCAAGTAGTCTGGCAGCAGACTGGACGACAGCAGCTAGACACTCCACAGCTGGGACGGCAGGTGGTCTGGCAGCAGACTGGGCGGCAACAGCTGGACACTCCACAGCTGGGACGGCAGGTGGTCTGGCAACAGACTGGACGGCAGCAGCTGGATTGACAACAGGTGGTCTGGCAACAGACTGGGCGGCAACAGCTGGACACTCCACAGCTGGGGCGGCAGGTGGTCTGACAGCACACTGGACGGCAGCAGCTGGACACTCCACAGCTGGGGCGGCAGGTGGTCTGACAACACACTGGGCGGCAGCAGCTGGTCTGGCAGCTGGGCCTGCAACAACTGGACACACAGCTGCTGGGGCAGCAGCAGGTGGTCCTGCAGCAGGTAGTCTGGCAGCAGCTGGGCTGGCAGCAGCTCTCCTGGCAGGGACTTTGATCACAGCCCTGCTCAGAGCAGACAGAGCCACAACAGGAGTTGACCATGGTGTCAGAGATGGAGATATTGAGTAGGTTTCCAAGAGAGTGAGTTTCTCAGATATGTGAGTCTCCTTATTCCCTGTCCTCTTTTATACCCTGATGTTGTTGCCAGGACATTTTATTGTTATTGTTTCTCTAAATAAATAAACAGTTATTAAATTAGTTAATTATGGAAGACTCCATGTAAAGGTTAGATGGAATGGAATGCATTATTTTCTTTCTCAGGGTCAGAGTTTATCAAATCCAGTCTTTTCTCTTGAGTCACCTCTTCTGTTTCCTTGTGTGTATCATCAAATTTCAAGGATTCCTATTCTGACTCAGCTGATTGAGAGTTGTGAGTTGACATAGAAAACTAGATCCAATATTCCATGTGTCATCATTAAGCCTCATAACAGCCCTGTAGTGAGGCTGTGTCTCTCATATCTAAAGACGTTTGAATAGTAAACTGTTAAAGTGCTAGAAGAAAGTGTGAATGTTGAAGTGTGGATTAAGATTAAGTGGGGACAATGAGTTTGTGACATGGGCATGGGACCATCTCACATTGATATTTCTCAAGAAGGAAATTTAGAATGTCAACAAATGTGAGAAGGAATGCAACTTTCAATTTATAGAGAATAGTTAGGATAAACGATGTTTATATACATTAGTTTTTCTGAAGACAACACTGTTGATTTTAGACAACCTTCACAGACAGGCTGTGAAGCAGGCTTCTCTGAAGAATTGTAAACTCATAACTCTGTATTATTGCACTATATTGTTGGTATTGTTGTATTGTATTGT
>OU015746.1:20983633-20994371 GCA_907169655.1 Acomys percivali
GCTGCCAGACCAGGTGCTGTGAGTCCAGCTGCTGCAAGCCCTGCTGCAAGCCCTTCTGCCTCAACCTGTGCTGCCAGCCAGCCTGCTCTGGACCTGTCACCTGCACCAGGACTTGGTACCAGCCCACATGTGTCTGTGTGCCTGGATGCCTCTCCCAAGGCTGTGGGTCCAGCTGCTGTGAGCCTTGCAGTTGTTGATCAACTTACCACTGTGAAACCGGCCTGGTAGCCACAATAAAGCAAACTCAGTGCCATTTCTCTGAAAATAAGCCTTACACTGTCTAACTACTGGTCATCTCATTTGCAGATTTGTGCGTTTGCTTAGTAAGTACAGCATTATCTACTTTGTCTCTACTCATTCCTCTGGCTCGCAGTCTCAGCCTTGGGGGAAAAGGCTTATTTCATTTTCAACTTACAGAAAGTTTGCAAAACTCAAAAGAAAAAAAAAGAAAGCACTCAGATTTCTTCCAATGTTAATCATCATTTCATTTCCATGTGTTTATAATCGACTATGACCTATCTTGTAACTCATTCATAAAACCTTTACATTGCCTCTCATTGGAAGGCCATTATCTACGGTTTACTAATAAAGTCTTCACTCGATTGTCTCCTGAATTGTGTTGTGTTGTGTTTCTCTTTTACTTGTCATAGTTTGTTGTTTCATGTGAACCCCACATCCTAGTCTCAGATTTGGGCAGAGGCAACACACGGGATGTGAACCGTGTCAGATCACGCAGCTAAAGATAGAGAGCATCATCCTGAGAGCTGGACGTGATGGCTGCGGGTCTGGTGTGATGATGGGGATGGCTTAACGAAACAAAACACTGGGACTGAGCATCCCATGGCTCTCTCCGCCATCTGCCAATTACCTTTTCTTTTTTAAACTTTCTATTGGTCCTTTTGTGAATTTCACACCATGCACTGCACTCCAACCCCACTCATCTCCCTGTCTCCTTGCACCTGCTTTCCTTCCTTGCAACCTCCTCCCGCAAAGAAAAAGAAATCTCATTATGAAATATGTAGTGTGTCACAGTGTGTCTCACAGTATAACCTCTTGTCTGCATTTCTTTGCTTGCAAATGTTCATTGCAATGAGTCATTGGTCTGGTTCAAGGCCTCTGGCTTCTGCTATACTATCAATATTGAAACCTCACTGGGACACCTCTCAGATATCCCGTTGTCACCCTGTGTCATGGAGAGACTATAGTTCAGGATCTGTAGGACTGGCCCCTTCAGGTGTTCCGCAGTTCATGGGTTGGGTAGATGCAGGGGTGGGCCAACTCAAAGCCTAAAAGGTATAAGCATTGTTCAGTCTACCAGCTCTACCACACCCACACTACTGGGGTGAACTCTCCAACCCTGCACCATTTAGCTCATCCAATGCCACAGCCAGCAAGAGGCAGAGCCAGCTCTACTGCTCTCATTCCCCTGGGGCTGGCTCATCTGTACCCATGTCATCAAGGTCAGATCTACTGCATTACCCAGGTGAGGTGTAGGGCCCTCTCTCCTGAATTTCCCAGGAAGTAATGGGCTGGCCAACTCCTACAACCAGAGCCAGCTCTACTTTGCTGCTCAAGTGACGAGTTGCACCTGGTGAAGGACAGAGCCAATTCTCCCACTCTTATGAATCCTGGCCAGTTCTCCAACCTGCCATAGGTGGTAAGGGATGGGCAGGGGAAAAGAGCATCTCGCTCTTCCTTTCATCCGAACCACTGCATGGCAGACAAGTTGGAGGACCAGCTTCTGCCCTTAGGCTGGCTCACCCCCACCCCCACCAGGATCAACTTTACTATGCTGCCCAAATGAGGGGCCGGGCCAGATCTCAAGCTCTGATGACCTCAAGGCCAATTCTCCCACACTCATACCCTCAGAGCTGACTCACTTGCAACTCCACAACCAGGAACAGCTCCACTGTGCCTCTGGACAATGTTCAGGGAGGTCTCCTGACTATTGCAGCTGTCAAGAGGCAGGGGCAGCTCTTCTACTCTCACACTCTCAGGGCCAGCTTTCTCATAATGCCCAGGAGAGGGATGGAGCAAGTTCTCCCCAGTCCTCAGACATCAACATGGCCCCTGGCAGCAGCCCAGACCAGAGACATCTGCCTGGCCTTTGGTGGTAACAGACTGCTGCTGCTGCAGAGCCACCGACCCAGACATGGCCCTCAGTGGCAGCACAGGCCAGTATCTCCCCATGGTCTTAGGTGGCATCACTGGCTACTCACATCTGGCTGTTCCTCGCTACCCCTGAGTCTCCAGTTCTGCCTCTGTACGTTGTGCATACACCCTTTGCTTCTCTTGCTCTCCCATTTCTCTTACTTGCTCCTCTTAGACGTGACCAGGGTCTCTGGGTTTCTGGAGTTGTCTCAGGAGCGGTCTCAGGAGTATTCTGCCAAACCCGTGCAATGTGGCACTGGGCAGAGGTCATCTCAGATGTAGTCTGCCTGCCCAGACCTTCAAGGCCAAACTGCTGGTCATCTGGGGCTCACTCCCTGGCTGGACCCAATTACCTTTTCTTAGCAAAACCTCCCACAGCTCATCTAAATCCCTGTGACCACTGAACAAAAGAGGGGGTTTTAGGAGCCTAGAAAGCCATGTAAACTTTTTATTCCCTTGCTTTAAAAAATGCCACTGGTGATGACTTTTCAAATATTTTTCAACCACAGTGTGCTGGCTACTGTCTCTGGATTTTATTTTATTTTTTCACAGTGTGTGGGGTGGGGTGTGGGAGTCAGAGGACAAGTTTGGGAGAGTCATTTTTCTCCTTCTACCATGTATGTCGTAGGGCTCAAACTCAGGCTTGGAGGCAGGCACCTTTACCTGGCCAGCCAACTCAGGATTTTGATGTGAGAGGATAATCTAGAAAGAGTTGGTCTTCAAGAAATGGCATGCTTTCTGTCCTTGCTCTTCTGGTTACCTGTACAAATAGCCATATTGGGGGGGGGGCTGCATTGATTTGTGATGACACTGGTAAGAAAAAAAAGCTAAATTTTTAATATTCTAAATGAAAAGGGGCAGATATTATTCTGTGAGCTGAGAGAAAGTCCTTGACACAGTCTCTATTGCACATATGTACACATTGCACTAATTGACACAAATGTAACCCAAAGAGACTAAAGACTTAACATCAATTAAAATACTTGAAACTCAGCCAAGTGATGGAGGCACATGCCTTAAATTCCAGAGCTCTGGAGGCAGAGGCAGGTAGATTTTTGAGTTCAAGGCCGGCCTGCTCTACAGAGCCAGGACATCCAGGGCTACACAGAGAAACCCTGTCTCAAAACAAAACAAAACAAACCCAAACAAACAAAGAGTGAAATTATTGTAAAAAAATTTTAAATAAAAATATTAAATATATATATACATATACATATATACATACATACATACATACATACATACATCTCTTTGATCTGGAGGAGGGACAAGACTTTTTTAATCAATTAATTTACTTACTTTATATCCCAACCACAGGTTTCTCTCCCTCCTCTCCTCTCCTCTCAGTTCTTTCTCCCCGTCCCTATCCACTTCTCCTCCCTTTCTATTCAGAAGAGGGGAGGCTTCCCATAGATGTCAATCAGCCTTAGCATAACAAGTTGCAGTAAAACTCTGGCAAATCGTCTCCTATTGAGGCTGAAGAGGCAGCTAAGTAGAGGGAAAAGGCCCCAAAGGCAGGCAACAGAGTCATAGACAGCCTCTGCTCCCACCATTGAGAGTCCCACACGAAGACCAAGCTATGCAGCTGTTACATGTGTGTAGAGGACCTAGCTCAGTCCCACGCATGCTCCCTGCCTGGAAGTTCAATCCCTGTGAGCCCCTATGGGCCCAAGTTAGTTGACTGTATAGGTTTTCTTATGGTGACCTTGACTCCTCTGGCTCCCAAAATGAGGAAAGTCAATACTTTATCACCAGGAAAATGGCCATATTTGATTGCTAATGTGCAGAGCTTATGATCATCAGAGACAGTAACAGAAAAACAAAAAACAAGTTATAAAGTAGATGGTGTTTAAGAAACACGTAAGTAAACATACATGGTAAAAATTATAAAGAAATGGTCAATTTATTTGTTTTGTTTTTTGAGACAGGGCTTCTATGTGTAGCCTTGGCTGTCCTGGACTCACTTTGTAGACCAGGCTGGCTTTGAACTCACAACGATCTACCTGAAAATGGTCAATCTTAAAAGGACAGGAAAGTGCAAATGAAGACTAAAATGCAGCCTCTTGTATCTATTTTAATGTATAAAATGATCTTGTTTCACCTTTGGAAAAATAAAAATTTAAAACTATGGGGTTAATAATTGGTAAAGGCAGAATAAACATCCTTGTGCTCTCTTAAACCTATGTTCCACATTGCTGTGATACAATCTTGAAAGAGAGCTGGTAATTCTTGCAGGTTTACGGGTATCCAAGTAAGCTTGGGGGGTACATAAAGCATGAATGAAGTCCTGGGTGAATATCTATTGTTGGCATGGGCACAGTGATGTCATGAACTCAATGCTTCAGACCCATGGGAAACTAACAAAGCCCTCCCTGACACCCAACTCCACAGGTTCCCTCTGTGCTATACAGAAGAAATACAATGAGTCTTTGAGTTGCTATGTAGTTGGTACCTTCCATTAGAGCAAGCATAGGCCACTGTATCCCATCTTTACTGTATGTGTCTGTTCTTTCTTCATTCCCTCCCAACCCAGCCAGATCAAGACCCAAGCAACCCAGAACATGGCACAGTATGTCTTCGGTCCTTGTTCAGCATTACTGAGCATCTTAGGCAGCTCTTAATGAATAATATTTAATTCATGTAGTCATCCTCTTATTGGTGGCTTCACCATCAATATATTCAACCCACTACAGAGGAACCTTAATTCAGAACATGGCTGCTCTGGCAAGAGATCACATCCAAAGACCTAGGTCTGTGTGATCTGGCTGGTTTACAAATATGCCTTTAATCCAGGAGACAGAGGCAAGCAGCTCTGAATTCAAAGCCAGGCTGGTATAGGACAAGTTTCAGGTAAAGAAAAGGTCCAGGTGTGGTGATACATGCCTTTAATCACAAACAATGAAGGTAAAGTTAGTTTGTAGAAGGAATCACCCATGTTTGAATGTGATGTTTAATTGAGTGGCAGAAAAGGGGACAAATCAGAGAAATATTTGACAGAATAGGATATGTCCAATTCTCAAGAGAACAGAGAGGTTGAATGAGAGAGAGGAGGCAGTTTTACTGGGACAGTAATAAAGAGACAGGTTACAGAGAAGGAACAAGCTACACTCAGATGAATAACGAAGGAGCCAGGAGATGCAAGCAGATTGCTGAAGTTAGTTTGAGGCCAAGAAGAGCAATTCAGAGGCCGAGAGAGAAGCCAGATGGAATAAGTCAGCTGGAAGAGGAGATTGAGCCAGAATAGCTGAGTTGAATCAGCCAGCCTAAAGTTCAGTAAGAACAAGAAGGGGTGAGCTTATTAAGCAGTAAGTCTCAGAGGTTGAAAATATTCAAGGTCTAGGTTAGATTACAAATGCTAGACACTTCCAGGATTAGGCCTAGGGTAGCAGACAGAGGCAGGAATCCTCCAAGACAACAATTGAAGCAGGCAAATAAAAGTTCCTTTTACAATCCACCCCAGACCAAATTGTTCAGAAAAGCAAATGCAACTGTATTGAGTATATTACTCTATGAACAATGCAGTGGGACAATTATGCAAATCACACTTACGTTCTGTAAGATATTGGAGCTGCTGAGGCCAACTCAGTAGTAGAGAATTTGCCTAACATGCGTGAAATTCTTGTTTGAGGCCTAGCAATGCAAAAACAAGCAAGCATCCATTCAACCCAACTATTACAAGTTACCCAGAGATAACTTTCATAATACGTGTGGAAGACTGTGCACGTGTTAAATGTAAACATGCTGGCAGTTTGTATGAAGAATTTGTGCATACGAAGATTTTTTTATATCACTAAGGCATCATTAAACCGATTCCAATGGGTATTAAGGGACTACCATGTTTTGAAATGAATGAATGAATGAATGAATGAATGATATCTTGTGAGTTCCACAGTAAGAATTATCAACCTTAAAATGGAGACAAGCACAACAACAACACCAGTTGACATGCCAACGTGGATTGGAGAAATCGCACAAGGCCCCGCCCCCTAGATTCATCCTTCTTCATGAACAAGCCCTCTAACATGTCACCCAATCCCAGTGATCAGCCCTAAACACATGTACATGCAAGCAACATTCAATGGAGCAAGCAAGTCACATTTATATATTGTGCATGCATATATAACACTATATCCAATATACTATATATAATTATAATTAATATGTTATATATTATTGTTGCATACATATGTAACGTTAATAACAAAAGAGGCTAAAAACATTTAGAGTTAGGAGGCATGGGAGGGATTGGAGAAATGGTCGTACAGTGGCTAGAGGAAAGAAAGTGAAGAGGTAAGGGATATAATTACATTCTTATTAAAACTTTAAAAAGTAGTTAAGTTGATATTCTCTGTACTTTTGGGGCAAAGGAAATGAGATGTAGGCACTGTTAGCAAGACTGGCTTTGCCCAAGGTTGACACTCTCTCTTCAACTCCCTTTTCCTTTTATTGTTGCTACCCCAATTTTCTATCTTCTCAAACAGAGAAAGAGGTGTGAATACTAGTACAATGGCACAGTCAACAGCAATTATAAATCTATAAAAATATTGATATCCTTATCAGTTTACTGGAGACCTGCCAGGATGATGCAGAATTTTGAGGAAATGTCTGAGAAAGAAAGAATATTAAGAGGAGTTTTACAGCTTTTGTGGCCTCTTTCCTCCCCCAGGAGCTTGCTTGAACAGAATTAGTACAGAAGTGAGAGAGAGTCCCACAAGGTTGCTTGATCGGCAGCAAGGCTAGCACAGAAGACGACCGCGGAAAGGCTGCTTTTCTTCAAGGATTCAAAACAGTTGTGTAAACAAATGACATCAGACTGGACTAGATATGAACCAATTCCAGGATTTTCATGGTTATCATTGCACTTAAGCCAATTCCCCATCAATAAACACTGATCTCTTTATCATGGCGCAATGGCGAAGCCATGGAATCACCTGTGGTGTCCATTGAGAAATGAATGACAGAAGCACATGTGTACCTCTGCATGCTATTTAGCTGTAAGAAAGAATGATTTCTTTTTTGTGTGTGTAAGCTATGCACGGAAAGGCAAATACCGTATTTTTCCCACATATGTGCAATTTAGAGTTCTTTAATAGCTATGAAAATGGAAAGGGGTTATTTGGAAAGTGAAGGCTGCCATCAGAAAAGGAAAGTGAGAGAAGAAAGGATGTGGGGAGGGCCAAATATGACCAAAGTACACAGTATGCACATGCTAAAATGCTATAACTAAACGTATTATTTGTACAATTGATACACGGGTTAATTAATTTTTAAATAAAATGACAATGCAATGGCATGTCGTACATATAATGTAGGATAGTATCAGCATGGTTTTAAAACAATCAATATATACAAGAAACAGAAAGTGCTATAGACCCAACGTCCTAGAGAACAGGACTAGCTGCACATCAATAAGAAAGGGACTAGCAGGAACTGGGACCGAGGGGAGGACATCCTATTGGGACTCTAGATGAGAGAACCATGGGAGAATAGCAATGTAGAAGGATCCAGTGGGTCCTAGAAACCTACAAGTAGAACATTATGATAGGCAGATTTGGGTCATGGGGTCCCGCTCAAACTAAGGCCCTAGCCAAGGACAATACAGGCGGTAAAATTTAAACCCCTACCCAGATCTAGCCCATGGACAGGACAGTCTCCACACTTGAGTGGAGAGAGGGATTTGACTTTCTCAAGTACTCTGGTGCCTCACATTTGACTATGTCCCCTGGCGGGGGAGACCTAGTGGCACTCAGAGGAAGGACAGCAGGTCACTGAGAAGAGACTTGATACCCTATGAGCATATACAGAGGGAGGTAATCCCTCTGAGGAACAGTCATAGGGGAGGGGAATAAGGGGAAAATGAGAGGGAGGGGAGAATGGGAGGATACAAGGGATGGGATAACCATAGAGCTGTAACAAGAATAAATTAATTAAAAATAAAAAATAAAATTAAAAAAAAAAGAAAGGGACTAGCCAAGTCATAGTATACAAAATGACACTACTAAGGCATAAAATAAAGACTACTACCCAGAATGTATAAAGAGCTTTAGAGAGTAAATAAAAAGAAAGATATTTCAGCAGAAACAATTCAGATATGCTCTGCATCTCATGAAAGGGAAATGCAAACATCCTGTGAACGTAGGAAAAATCAGTTCATTGGTTCTCAGGAGAAATAAAATTAAAACTGTAATGAGATGTTATGGATTCCACTTAGAGCCAACATAACTCAAATACCAGGTCAGTGCAGGTGACAGAAATTCAGTATAATCAGGTTGCTATTGATCAGAGCTGCAGAACAGCCTTAGAAGATAACCTGCAACTCCAAGCCAGAATATCACAGAACATTTAAGCTTGCAAACCGCAAATATCTGTGTTAAGTTATTGTTACATTTTTCCACCAATCAGCATAAGAGTTGGCTCCTGGGCCTGGGAACATGAACTTAGTTTGGTTCTGCCAGCAAGATGGAGAAGGTGTCCCTGAGATGGGTGGAATCAGACAACTGTCTCCTTACAACAGAAGCTGTTCAACTACTGAGAAGTCCTGAGCTCCCCTGGGGTCTGGGACATTGAACTTAGCTTTCCCCCTATGAGTGAATAGAGTCTGAAAACAAAATGGTAGTTCTTAGAACAAGTTTCTTTTGTTTGTTATCAACAGAGGTAATACTAACTAGATGGATGACAAAAATGGAAATAAAATAGAGATAAAATACCAAGTATAAAAGAGATATAAGGCAATTGGAACAGTTACTTGCACAGAATACTTTATCTTTTCAAAGTATTTTAAAGATATATTTCTTCTGGGGGAATTTCATGAACAAAAACATTGAAACATGGTCATGCCCATCTCCTGATTTACCTACTCCAACTTTCCCCAACTTGGAATCCTTCCATCCTCAGGTAATTTCATCTGTCTGTCTGTCTGTCTGTCTGTCTGTCTGTCTGTCTGTCTGTCTATCTGTCTGTATGTATGTATTTTTGATAACCCACTAGGACCAGTTAGAGCTTACCATATATGCATGGGTTTGCAGCCATCCACTGGGACATGGGAAATCTACCAGGTGGCTATACACTCAAATCAGAGTGGTCCCACCCTGCTCAACCAGCAGCTATCAACTGCCAGATGGGTTCCTAAATCCCCTCCCAACGTGAGAAGGAATTCTGGCTGTTCTGATGGTGTGCAGGTCAGGTGCAGTTGGCTACAGTCAGCATGAGTGTTTATAGCCACATCAAGTTCAGAAGTTTGCGTTTCACAGCCCTCCTCCCCATCCTTCAGTTCCTTTCCACTTCCTCTCCTGCTATATTCCTTAATCCCTGGTGATGGAGTAAGGGTGTTACAAATAAGCACTGGAGGTCAATATTGTAACTTTTAAAAAACACATTCACAATGACCTACTAATGTTGTCCAGGCATGTGATTTATAGTCCAGAAACTTCACTCTAGAAATATATGAAAAAAAATATTCACTAGAAGATATGGACAAATATATCCATGAGAAGATGGTACACGCTGGTTTAAATGATGGAAATGTGTCCATCAGCAATGAAACACACTAATAAAGCTTGATCCCACCGTGCAATGATACCAACAGAAATGAATAAATGATCACTGTAGGCAACGGAGTCCATAAGTCTCACAAACAAATTGGAGAAAATGAAAAAATACAAGCTACGTGATTTTATTTTTAATAAAGATCAGAAATCGACAAACTCTGACTCACTAGTTGCCTCAGGGAGAGGGGCAGAGATAACACCATGATGACAGCAGCCAGGCATGCCACAATTTCCTGATGTGAATGATGAACACACTCCACCTCTATCATACTCAGTCAAGAAGTATATGTATTTTCCTGAAAATGCATTATGATTCAATTTCTTTTAAACAGAGGTGTATGATTTCATCTTACAGAATAGAATTTCCTCCCATTATGAAAACAATGCTCTGAACAGGGTGTCTGACTTGAGCTTATTGGTCCGGCCAATGAAAAGAAGGAAGATCTAAATGTTTCATGATTTCTAGATCCTTCTGTCATTTTACTGGCTCTGTTGACCGACACTTGAGTTTATTTGCATAAGAAAAAGACAGGGCATACAGCTGATGTAACACAGAAAATATTCACTGCCTGTTGAAGTATGGAATAAGCAGGGTTTACTAAGCAACATGCTTAGATCCACACATGGATGCAGTTTGACCCTATGAACATATCAGTATGATAGCCTTTCCATAATCTGCATTAAGCCACAGGTACAAGATGAAGGGAAAAAATTAACTACTTCCTATGGTCACAATGATCATCATGTAACCACGACCAGAGCAGGAACAATGCCAATGAATCCCTACACACACTCTCCACAATTAGCTACTTAAAGAAAATTGTCGAAGATTTGTAATACATTGAACAACTTCCTCAAGAGTATTTTCACATGACCATTGGACACAAACAACAAGGAAAAGCTATGCCGTGCTGTGTCCAGGGTATAAAAGCCCCAGGTCTGAAACAGCTGTCAGAATCCCAGAAAAACCTGTGACAGAACCCTCCCTCCACATCCAACACCATGACCAACTCCTGCTGCTCCCCTTGCTGCCAGCCTAC
>OU015746.1:21039028-21054652 GCA_907169655.1 Acomys percivali
TTTCTAGTTTAAATGCTTCCTGAGACCATAGCCCAAGTAGCTACTTCATGTCTGCTGCTGCGCTCCACCATATCTAGACAGCCTTATCTCGGAAGCAACTCAAGAATTCTGCATCCCTAATCATGTGTCACCTGAAACCCGCACTGAGACAGGGTGGGTTACTCCTAATCTCAGGATTGCTGCTCACTGCAGTGATCTATCTCATGAACCTGTAGCTACAGCTTCAGCCCAATATTTGTCTATCTCATGAACCTATAGCTACAGCTTTAGGCCAATATTTGTACAATTGTGTTATAGTAGACACCTTAAGTCTTTTTGTTGTTACTGTTTTTAATGCCAGAATGTTTTTATTTAGTATTTAATAGTTAAACAAGAGAGTGGGTCTCCTTATGACAAGTTCATATGTATAGAAAGCAATCCTTTCTCGGGTCTGCTGCCTTACCGTCCCTGACACTCACCCCCCTCACTGCCCTCCTGCAGACTCTAATCCTTTCCCATCTCAGGTCTCCTTCTTCAGCCTTTTCTGAGTCAGTTTCGCAGATGAGACATTTGATGCTTCTCCTCCTGAGCTGCATTTCTTTTACTTAACATGGTCTTCTATTCTTTTTCCCTGCAAATGACAGGATTTAATCCTTCCTGATGGGTGACAATGGCCTCCCATGTGTGCCACGTGCCACATTTTCATCACTCACTCATCCACAGATGCACACTGAGCTTATTTTAGGGCTTGACTATTATAAGCAGCAACTCTATAAACATGGGTGTGCTGGAATCTCCAATTGCACATCGCCTTCAATGCCACTCTGTGCATATTCAGGGGTAGCATAGTTAGAGGGATCATTTGGGAGTTCTACTAGTTTTTGAGAAAACTGCACTAATTTCCAGTTGATTCAGTTTACAGGCCCACTAGCAATGTATAAGAATCCCAGCCTTTTGCATCCACCTTACCATTTATTTTTATTTTCCTGGATGATTATTTTTATTTTCTGACTAGGGTGAGGTGGAATTTCAGTATAGTATGATTTACATCCCCCCATGGCTTAAATTTTCAACCACTGTCCATGTATTTAGTGACCCCTTGTGATTTTTTTTTTTTTTTTGCTTTGAAAGCATCTGTTTGTATCATTTACCCATTTGTTTATTGGATCTTTTAGGCTTTGAGACTGGAGAGATGACTTAGTGGTTAAGCACATTGTCTAATCTTCCAGAGGACCTCTCAGCAACCATATGGCAGCTCACAACTGTCTGTGACTCCAGGGGACCTAATACCCTAATATGGGCATACATGCAGGCAAAGAGCCAATGCATTCTAAATATAAGTAAATTATTAATAACATTTGAAAAGAAATGTTATTACAATTATTATAACTTCAAGAATCAAATAAATTTTTTAGGTCTTTATATGTCCCTCTGGGCAATGAACAGATGACAAAGATTCTTCTCCCAGGAGAGTGTCTCTTCCTCATTCTGTCATTTGTTTCAGTAGGTGTACAAAAACATCAAAGGAACTATGCCGGATGCAATTCCCATTTGTCGATTCTCACTGCTATTTCCTGAGCTATCACCACCCAAACTCAGAAAGCCATTGTATATGCTATAGATTTAAGTAGTTTCCCCAATTTTCTTTTTTCTGTTTTTTTTAACATGTCTTTTAAAAATTATTATAATTTACTCAGATTACATTCTGATTGTTATCCCCTCACTTGTATCTTCCCGTTCCCACCCTCCCTCCCTCTTCCACCCTATCCCCTCCCCTAGACCTCTGACAAAAAGGGACCTCCTCCCCCATCATATTACTACAAGCTATCAGGTCTCCTCCGGATAGCAGGCACTCCCTTTCTCTGTGTGCCTCCCACCAAGGGGAGTCCATGCCAGAGTTCATACCAGAGGCAGCCCTTGCTCCCTCCACAACCCTGGAGAATGAGCTCTCCATTGGCTATATTTGAACAGGGGGCCAGTTTCACTGCATGTATTGTCCTTGGTTGGTACAATAGTTTGTGCAGGTCCCCCTGGGTCCAGATCCACTGACCTTGATGGTCTCCTTGTGGGACTCGTGAAATCTCTGGGTCCTTCCATTCCTGCACTCTTCCATACACTCTCAGCACTCCACCTAGAGTCTGACTTTGAGTCTCAGCATTTGTACCATTCCCCTGCTGGGTTGAGTTTCTCAGAGGACATCTATGTTGGGCTAATATCCACTAATAAGTGAGTATATGTGATGTATATCTTTCTGCATCTGGGTTACCTCACTCAGCATGATCTTCTCTTGTTCCTTCCATTTGCCTGCAAATTTCAAGATTTGCTTGTTTTTAATAGCTGAGTAGTATTCCATTGTATAAAAATGTACCACATTTTCTTTATCCATTCTTTGGTTGAGGGACACCTAGGTTGTTTCCAGATTCTGGCTACTAGGAATAAAGCTGCTATGAACATAGTTGAACATATGCCCTTGTTGTATGGTGGAGCATCTTTTGGGTGGTATAGCTGCATCTTGAGATAGCAGTACTCCCAATCTTCTGAGAAAAATACCAGATTGATTTCCAAAGTGGTTGTACAGGTTTGTACTCACACCAGCAATGGAGGAGCGTTCCCTTTTCTCCACATCCTGGCCATTGTGTGCTGTCACTTGAATTTTTGATCTTTGCCATACTGGTAGGTGTAATATGGAATATTGGAGTCATTTTGATTTGCATTTTCCTCATAATAAAGGATATTGAATATTTCTTTAAGCGTTTCCCAGCCATTTGATATTCCTCTGTTGAGAATTTTCTGTTTAGCTCTGAACTCCAGTTTTTAATTGTATAATTTGATTTGGTGGTGTTGAATTCCTAATTTTCATCTTATACTTTCAAATTTTAGACCATGCATTAAGGTCTTTGATCCATTTTGAGTAAATTTTTATTTAAAATTTTCTTGGAGAATTTCATGTATGAGTAGTATGTTTATATAATTTCTACTCCCACTTTCTCCCCAACTCCTTCTCAAGTTCAGGACCTCTTCTATAATGGCTTTATCTTGGCTCAGCAATACCCACTATTGTGATTCCACCAACAAATTTAATAAGAATGAATTCAGGAAAAACAAGTGTAGTCACAATAGCTACCTTCACACAAAATAATATACACCTAGAAGTAAATCTAGTCAAAGATGTGATAGACTTATATCGTGAAAATTATGAAATTCTGAAGAGAAATGACTAAAGAACACATTGAGGCTGGAAAGGCATACCACATTCATGGAGTGGTGGTGGGGGGGGGAGCTCTGAGAAGATAGCCATATTGTCAAAGCTGAGCTACATTGTCAATGCAATTATTATCACAGGTGAAATGGCATCCTTCATTGAACTGGAAAAAAAGACCCTCAAATTCCTGTGAAAGCATAAAATATCCAGAACAATCAATCAATACAGTCTTAAGCAAGAGGAACAGCATTGCTTAGTTTTGAAATCAGCACAACTGTGATAAAGAACCTACATGCTAAAAGGCGCTGTGTTGAAGGTTATGGCCCAAAGCTTTCAGTACCTATGGCCACGAGGCAGACACCTCCAGATGGATTCTACAGCTAAACGCAACTACCAAAGGAATAAGGTGGAGAACAGTGTGAGTCACACTGACACCGCTCAAATATGACCTGAGTAGACCACCCGACCATACATCTACCGCCTTTGCTCTGCACTCACCAAATCGCTAGTCAAAATTACAACAGAAAGTGTCTTCAAAGTGTAGATTAGTGGGCACCTGCTGTGTTACGCCACTTGCCTCATAGAGCTACCAAAGTTACAACCTGAGAGTTCTGAAGGCTTGGCTACAATATCCTTATTGGTTTGTGGCTGTTGTATTTCTCCACTGACAATTGAAATTACAACTAAAAACACCAGGACTGCCCCAGTGGGTCTGACATCTAATGTAGTCTTCCCCACCCAACAGGTGTGCCCAGAGGCTTGTCCTTTAGCTTTTGTCAACAGACAAGCAAGCTATCCCGTTATCACACTAGGTTGCATGGAGTGGTAATAGGAATGATGAAGAGCAGTTACCAAAGGTTTCACATTCCCTTCAAGGAAACAATGTGTTGGTTTTCACATCAGGTGTGTCTGGGACCCAATGGACCAACCACAAGAGTGGCTTGAAGTAACACACACATTTTTTCCTACTCTCACTGCTGGATTCTAATGAAGGCCATGCAGGCATTTTCATATACAGCTGTCATTGTCAATTCTCTTTGGCTATCCAACAACATACAAATGCATGGACATCCCTATTTCTTCTGCATAGATAACCATCCATCATATTTGTATATATGTACATGTACACACACACACACACACACACACGTTGTGGCTTTTTAGTCGGCAAGATTATACTGTTTCAACTGATGGTCCAGAGATTATCAAAATATATAGGGTTAGTTACACATACATGTGGAACCCTAGAGCCTAGATTTGTGGCCATGCCAGTTTTGGTTGTCTATCTGGAATTATGGGTAACTCCAAAATCACTTAATGGTCCCTATAGAACCCCTTGGGTTACAGTACTCCACATTGTCCTACATTAACTCTGATAATTATGATGTTCACCAAGGCTGTCTGGGATCTTGTCTGTTCACCCCTGGAGAGCTGCAGTCTACTGTAGTATTTATTGTCAATGTTCCAGCTTTAGTGACATGGCTGTACTGAGTTTCTCTGTGATGCTGTTCACCCCACTGCCTGCTTTTCCCATATTACCTTAGTTAGCAGTGTCTCTGTGCCACCAAGGAAACCAACTGTTGGGTCTTCGGTGCATATGAATACACTTATTCCAACATACCCATTTCTCTGTAGAGTTTGACCCCCTTCTTCACCTTTCTATTAGTTGTGTGGGACCAGATAAATATTGATTAGTAATCTGTATCTCTTATATTTACTCAGAATGTAGCAACCAACCCACAACACATTCATTATTTCACAGTTTCTGTGCTTCAAGAATCAGGTGCAGCCAGACTTCCTAGTGTGTTACAAGGTTGTCACTGGGGTCATGTACAAGGAGTCAATTGAAAAGAATTGGATTCCATGATCACTTATGTGGTGGCTGAGAGTGTTTGATCCTTGGAAGCAGCTGGAGTGGGAGACCCAATGCTTGTCAGGTGGTGAACTCAGGCTGATCTCAGGGTTTTTTGTTTTGTTTTTGTCTGTTTGTTTCCACTTCAGGAATCTCTCCCACTTAGTATGAGTGCATGAAAAAAAGCCAAGAATGGAGTAAAAACCTGGAGGACAGAGAGGACTACAGACAAGAAAGCCACAAACCTCCTGTCATTTCATCAGTGAATGTTGCTATATGCTGTTGGTTAGAAGCAAGTAGCTTGAGGACAAGAAATTACATACATCTTAAACACTAGAAAACTGAAAACAGTTGGTGGTTTATTTCAAAATTGCCTGCTCCAGCTAGCAAAGGAATAAAATTATATGTGTTTAGTGAAATTATCTTTATGTAATATCCACAAACTTACTGTGTAATTAAACTGCATTTGTTGGAGACATGCACCCACCGAGGTAGCATCATAGCTAAGAAAAGTAATATAAAAGCAATTTAGAATTAATAATAGTGATTCCCACCACCCCCGAGGTCAAACGATACACATGATCGGGGAGCCAATGTTCCACAAGCAGTAATTTCATACCAAGCTTAATTCCCTATTGTTCCACTCTCATTGATGTGGCTTGGGTCCTGTGAGTTCTAGAGTGACCTAAAGTAGTAAAGAAGACTATTGGACTTCAATCTACAGTGTTCAAAGATCAGTGGTTCTAAGCCACAGACAGTTGCTTTCTATTAGTTAAATAACCATTATTGAAATATATATATATATTGGTTTTGGGGGGTTCAATCTTGCTGCCACTAAGGACTTGTGTTGGCCAAAGGTTTGTGATTCTATGTAAATTTTCTATGCAGTGAGAACTTACTGTCTTTTTAGCTATGGGGAAAGAGCCTTTTTGATCTTCCTAAATGGAAATAAAACCTTTCTTACTAATTAACACAGCCTTTAAACAATACCTTTATTTCATCTGTGGCCCCTCTAATAACAGTGAAACAAACAACAACAACAAACTTCCTACGTGTATCATTGTTTAAAGTATACATATCATCTAATTTACAACTTCAAGCCAATGAAAACCCAAGTAAATCAAATGCACGCTAAGCAAGTAAGTGTGATAAAAGAATATTACAATGCGCTTGGTCATTAAATGGTCCTAATTAAGACATTTAATTATGTCATCACATAGCTACAGCAAGTCTCTGCCTGTTTCTATACCAACAGACCATGAATAATGGACTGGTAGCATTCTAAATTTTTAGAAACCCCAGTCACCTGGCCACCTGGGTGGGGATTTTGCACCCCTTAACCAATTAATGTGTCCCCAATATAAACTGATAATCTTTCATGTAGACATATGCTTTTTAAAACAATTACTCATTCTTTTTACATTTTTTTCCACAGGCAGACCTAAAGGATGACCTAAAGGTCCACTTACCTGAGTAGACTAAGGTGAAGCTACAGGGCTAGGAACTCCACAGGCACAGGAGGTCTGGGGCCAAATAGAATAAGACACACTAAAGTTGTTCATCTAACTAAAGTTACATGTTAGAAAGGAAAGAGCTTGGGTCAGGAGTTGCTACTAGTGTAGGAAGGACTGCCTAGCAGTGACAGGACAAGAAGCCCACAAGGCAGGAATAAGGCACCTGGACTTTGAGGAATAACTGAGCTGTAGCCCATTTCCCCTAAGAGGTATTAAAACTGAACATTAGATAGAGGTTTTGTTTCTGAAAAAAAAAAAAATTAACATTTCATCACTTAGTTTTCTGCCCAAATTTTTCTGTGTTTCTCATTGACCAATAATCTAGAAAGTGAACCATGGTCCACATGAGGTATGAGATATGGCTTAATAGGCTTTTAGTTTTTATATCATTTGGGGCTTTTGTGGTCAAACCTGTGCCAGCCTGAACCCTTATGTGTGAGCCAACAGCATAACAAATTTGTATCCTCCTGGGTCTCGAGAAACAATTATGGTTCTGTAATACCAATGGTTACCTAGTGGTAGACAGTAGAGCCGTTTCTATGAAGCTGAAACATACAGTGACTAGACACACAATGTCATGTGACAATTGTTTAGAAGCCACGAAAGCAAGAAAGACACTTGGGAGATGGTTCAGCGAGACCTGATGATGAATCTTAACACCAGGGAAATAAAACCGCTGTGTTTTCCATCTACCTGAATAGTTTAGCCAGGAAAAGAAACCTAATTTGATAATCACCTGTTTATTAACATAAACAATAACAAGGAAGGAATACTGCATGTGAGGACAGCAGCCCCTCAGCAGGGTATAAAAGGGCATGTGGACAGGGAGAATCCCACTTCCAAACCTTCCAACCCACCTTCTTGTAAACCATCCCAGAACCTCCACCTCTGACACCATGGTCAACTCCTGTTGTGGCTCTGTCTGCTCTGAGGAGGGCTGTGGCCAAGGCTGCTGCCAGCCCAGCTGCTGCCAGACCACCTGCTGCAGGACCACCTGCTGCCGCCCCAGCTGTTGTGTGTCCAGCTGCTGCAGACCCAGCTGCTGTGTGTCCAGCTGCTGCAGGCCCCAGTGCTGCCAGTCTGTGTGCTGCCAGCCCACCTGCTGTAGCCCCTCTTGTTGCATTTCTAGCTGCTGCAGGCCTTCTTGCTGCCGCCCCAGCTGCTGTGTGTCCAGCTGCTGCAGACCCAGCTGCTGTCAGTCGGTGTGCTGCCAGCCCACCTGCTGCCGCCCAAGCTGCTGCCGCCCTAGCTGCTGCAGACCCTCTTGCTGCATCTCCAGCTGCTGCCGCCCTTGCTGTAGCAGTTCCAGCTGCTGTGGATCTAGCTGCTGTCAGCCTAGTTGTTGCATTTCTAGCTGCTGCAGGCCTTCCTGCTGCCGCCCCAGCTGCTGCAGGCCCTCTTGCTGCATCTCCAGCTGCTGCCGCCCCAGCTGCTGTGTGTCCAGCTGCTGCAGGCCCCAGTGCTGCATCTCTAGCTGCTGCCGCCCCACCTGTTGCCAGACCACCTGCTGCAGAACCACCTGCTGCCTCCCAGCATGCTCTAGTGGTTCTTGCTGCTGAGCACTGTCACCTATAGTCTCCTGTTCTTCATCACCCACCATTCCTGATGTAGACCAATTTTTTGTAAAGCTTTTGTTCCAGCTGAGATTGATTTCAGCCTCCAAAATACTGTCCCTACTCTTGCCTGTTTATTATCTTTCTCTAAAATGACCACATGTTTACATTTTCTCTGAAACCTGTAAAATTTGATCCTAGTCCCAAATAAATACTTGTTCTTTAAAAATGGAAATTCTCTTATGTATTAAATAAACCAAAAATTTGCAGGTGTACAGATATATATATATATATCATGTCTCCTTATTTTTCCTCTAAGATCATTTTCTTCATCTGTCAAGTTCTGAAGCTGATTTCTAAGTACAGAGAGAGCACGTGAACTCAGGTGGCCCACCCTGTCCCCTTTGCACTCCCCCGCCCAGAGAGGAAGATGTTCTCATAGAAAAAAAATGTGTGGGGCTGTATACCAAGAATTTCCTTTGATTGAGGCAGCAGCAGTAGGCAGGAGAGTTGAAGGCCCTAGGCACAGAGTTCACGCAGTGAGGGGGACTGGGTGAGCACAAGCCCTTGCTCACTCAGTTAAGTGGCCGTGCATTGCACAGCTTTCTCTGGGTCTTCTGTGGGACGAAGTGGGTCCGGCTGAGTCTGGAGGTGTTTGCGCTGACTTATGTCACCCCCTAAGTTCACCCCAGTGCTTCCTGAGGTCACTTTCCTCATAAGCTACTTTGTCTCGGCTCCCTGCGAAAAACCAAGTCTCAAGGACAAGCTGTCTAACGTTCACATTTCCAACCCTAGTGCCCCTTCCCTCCCATGAAAGTTCAATATCACACAGAGAGTTTCATGGTGTCATGATCTGGCCTTGATTTTTGCCTCACTGAGCTGTCAATCTTCTGAACACATTGACTATTTATTGATATTTTTCATTTCTTTTCAGTATTTTGAGTTTTTAAATATTCTGGATATTGATCTTCTGGGCAATGAATAGCAGGTAAAGATTTTTCATCTTCAAGCCTATCCTTCATCCTGTTGTCTTTTTTGATGAGGCCCGCCTGGTCCATCAGTTCTTACCATCATCTTAAAGTTTTCTTCTTATAATTTTTCTCTGGTGGTTTCAACTTTTCAAATTTTGAGTTTATCCATTTTGAGTTAGTATTTTCTAGAGGAAAACGCAAGGGTTTGTTTCAGTCTTTTACATGTGGATACCCTGTTTTTTTTTCTAATAAAAGTTGCTAAACGGACCCCCCCATATGTTCATAGCAACTTTTTTAAAGCTCAGAACATGTGGGTTTATTTCTTGATCCACTGTTAAACAGATCTACATACTTATCTACTCTTATGTTGTCATGTGCTGTAACTGTCACCCCACCTCTACAAGGCAGCTAGAGGCTGTGGGTGATGTGTCCTACAACTAATTCAATGATGACGACAACAAACAACAACAAAACTAAAAAAAAAAAATCCCAAGTAAATCAATCCCAATAATACAATCCCCAAATCTTCCCCTCCAAATAAAATACCAACTCCCACCTAACATTCTATGGATTTCCTTAAACTTCAATGAAATGTCCTTTGGGCATTGGTAAAAACAACCCTAAAATTTGCCAAAAAGGAAAGGAAAGAAAAGGAAAGGAATCTCCTCTCTTTCCCAGCTCCCTACTCACCCAAATCTTCTTTCTTTCTTTCTTTCCTTCTTTCATTTTCTCTCTGATAATAATATAAGCAGAAATCTAAAATATAATATAAATAAAATAAGATAAAATATGAAATAGGATGGTGCAAACAAACAGGAGAAAAACAGCCACAGAAAAAGCACAAGAAAAAGTGTGTGTGTGTGTGTGTGTGTGTGTAGTGTAGTATATATATACATTTCTAAATACATAAATACAATTTGCCCAGTCTGTGTAATGTTACTGATACACACACACACACACACACACACATACACACACACACACACACACACACACACACACACACACGATTTTCAGAAATGACAACTTGGTATTGGATAACCAGGAGATATGCTCTTCTGTGGGAAGACAATTTCTCCTACTTGGATCATTCCTTAGTTGCCTGTAGTTTATTGTGTAGGGTTAGGCATCCCGAGCTTTCCCTCATTCATGTTAGCATGTCTTATGATGCCATCTTTATTCAACTCGTGTTTAGGTAGCCATGTTGGTGAGATTTATGGGTGGAGCTTTTGACCTTCCTAGGAGTCACAGTCACACAGAGTCCCTGATGCTGTGGCTGTAACAATCTTTCCACTCCCTGTTCAGCAATGATCAATGAGCCTCAGGTACAGGAGTCACGCTGTAGATGTGTCAGTTTGGACTAGGCTCCAAAACTCCTCTCTAGTAATCAAGAAATCTTCCTATGCATGTCCATGTGGAAGAAGAGGTGTCCCTGTTGCTGCAGCAATCCAGGGAAGATCAGATTAATCTCATTCAGGATATATAGTTATTTAAATCCTTCATCTTTTCAAGCTTTACAAATATGACCCTATGAAGAAAAGAAAAAGCCTGTAGACTATGTATTTGCTAAGCAAACTAATGTTATGGCAAAGGGCTTTGACATTAAACGATTCTAATTTCTTGAGTTCTTTACATATTTCAAATATTAGTCCTTTGTCAGATGTAGGGGTGGTGAAGATCTTCTCCGAGTAAGGCTGTCATTTTGTTCTGCTGATAGTGTTCTTTGCCTTAGAGAAGCTTTTCAGTTTCATGAAGTTCCATTCATTAATTGTTGAACTTAGAGTCTGAGCTGTTCAGGAAGTTGTCTCCTGTGCTAATAAGTTCACGGCTGTTCTCCACTTTCTCTTCTTATAGATTCTGTCTATCTGGTTTTATGTTAAAGTCTTGATCTGCTTGGATTTTAGTTTTGTGCAGGGTGATAAATATAGATTATTTGCATTATTCTACATGCATACATCCAGTTAAACCAGCACCATTTGTTGAAGATGCTTTCTTTTGTTCATTGTATGGCTTTGACTTCTTTGTCAGAAAGAAGGTGTTAGTTGGTGTGTGGGTTTATTTGTGGGTCTTCAATCCACTGATCAACCCATCTGTTTTTATGCCAATACCATGTGGTTTTTATTACTATTGTTCTGTAGTAAGCTGGAAATCAGGGATGGTTATACCTCCAGAAGTTCTTTTATTGTAAAGAATTGTTTTAGCTATCTTGGGTCTTTTTTCTCCCCAGAAATCAATCCGGAGGTTTCTCAGAAAACTGGCAATATATCTGTGTCAAGACCCAGCTAAACCACTCCTGGACATATACCCAAAAGATGCTTCACCATATCGCAAGGACACATGTTAAATTATGGTCATAGCAACTTTATTCATAATACCCAGAAACTGGAAGCAACCTAAGAGTCCCTCAACCAGAGAATGGATAGAGAAAATGTGGCACGTTTACACAGTGGAATACTACTCAGCTATTAGAAAACAAAGACATCATGCAATTTGTGGGCAAATGGATGGAACTAGAAAAGATCATCTTAAGTGAGGTAACCCATACCCAGAAAGACATACATGGTATGTATTCACTTATATGTGAACATCAGCCACAAGGCACAAGATAACCATGCTACAACCCACAGACCCCAAAAATCCAAAGGGAGATGTTTAAATCTCATGCAGAAGAGGAAAAAATAGACATATGAAATAGATAGATGGAGGGAGATGTGTGGGAGGAGGGGTGGGGAGGATAATGAGGGCAGGGATCAGGTGTGGGGAGAGCAGGGGTGGGCAGTGGGGCAGTAGGAAGGGAGGGAACTGGAGAGAGAGCTGAAATCAGTGGGGGAGTATCTCCGGCACAAGGGAATGCCCCTAGGAGTCTATTGGGGTGACCCTAGCTGAGATCCCTAACAGTGTTTGACATGGAGCCTGAAGTTGCCACCTCCCACAGCCAGGTGGGACTTCCAGTGGAGGGAAGGCAACACTAACCCACCCATAAAACCTTTGACCCCAAATTTTTCTTTCCTACAAGAAGTCTAGGGATAAAGATGGAGCAGAGATTGAGGGAATGGCAAGCCAATGACTAGCCTAACTTGAGACCCACCCCATGGGAGAGAGCCAACCCTTGTCACTATTAATGATACTCTGCTGTGCTTGCAGACAGGAACCAAGCATAACTTGACTTCTGAAGGGCTTCATCTAGCAGCTGATGGAAACAGATGCAGAGACTCACAGACAATAGGCCGAGCTCTGGGAGTTTTGTTGAAGAGTGGGAGGAAGGCTTGAGGGAGCTGGAGGGGTCAAGGACATCACAAGAGGACCTACAGAGTAAACTAAGCTGGACCCATGGGAGATAAAACAGATTGAAACACCAATTAAAGAGCTTGCATGGGCCAGACCTAGGCCCTCTACACATGTGTAACAGATGTGCATCCTGGTCATCATGTGGGGCCCTTAATAATGGGAGTAGGGGCTGTTTTTGACTCTATTGCCTGCCTTTGGATCCCTTTCCCCTAGCTGGGCTGCCTTGTTTGGCCACAGTGGGAGAAGATGTGCTTAGTCCTGCTGTTACTTGAGGTGCCAAAGTGGGTTAGTACCCATTGAGGGCCACCCCTTCTATGAAAAGAAAAACGTGGGAGTAGTGGGGGAGAAGATATGAGGGTGGAAGTGGAAGGAGAAGAGAGTGGGGATCAGGTTGTAAAGTGATTAAAGAATGAGATACAGAGCTAAACTTAATTCTCAGCAGAGGAACATCAAATGGCCGAGAAACACTTAAAGAAGTGCTCAACGTTCTTAGTCATCGGGGAAATGCAAATCAAAACGGCTATGAGATTCCATCTTACACCTATCAGAATGGCTAAGATCAGAAACTCAAGTGACAGCACATGCTGGCTAGGATATGGAGGAAGGGGAGCACTCCTCCATTGCTGGTGGGAGTGCAAACTTGCACAACCACTTTGAAAATCAATCTGGCACTCTCTCAGAAAATTAGGAATAGTGCTACCTCAAGACCCAGCTATCCCACTCCTGGGGTTACCTGAAAGATGCTCCACCACACAACAAGAACATTTGCTCAACTATGTTCATAGCAGTTTTATTCATAATAGCCAGAATCTGAAACAACCTATGTGTCCCTCAACCAAAGAATGAATGAAAAAAAACTGTGGTACATTTTTACAATGGAATACTATTCAGCTATTAAAAACAAGGAAATCTTGAAATTTGTAGGAAATGGATGGAACTAGAAAAGATCATCCTGAGTGAGGTAACCCAGAACCAGAAAGACATGCATGGTATATACTTATAAGTGGATTTTTTAAGTGGATATTAGTCCAACATAGATGTCCTCTGAGAGACTCCACAGAGCTGAGGATCAAAACAGATACTGGGACTGCACCTGGACTCTGGGCAAAGTACTGACAGGTTGTCTGGAAGAGTTGGGGGGATGGAAGGACCCAGAGGGATCAAGAACTCCACAAGGAGACCATCAAGGGTGGTGAATCTGGACCCAGTGGGGCCCTGCACAAACTGATGCATCAACCAAGGACACTGTGAGCAGAGAACCTAGACCCCATGTTCAGATATAGCCCACGGACAGCTCCTTTAGTGAGGGTTGGGGGGGGCCAACAGACTACCTCTGGCATGAACTCTGGAGCCCCCAATTTGTTCATTGCCCCTTGGCAAGTCGGCCTTGAGGGTACACAGAGGAAGGGGATGCAGGCTGTTCTGATGAGACCTGATCAGCTGAGATTGAATGGTGGGGGGGGAGGAGGGACCCCTTGTCAGAGGTCTGGGGCTGAAGAGGGCAAAAGGAGGGTGGGAATGGGAAGATAAGAATGACGGGATAAGAATCAGATGTGATGTAAATAAATTATAATAAATAAAAAATTGAAAAAAAGCAAAAAAATACGTAAATTAATCTTTAAAAAGACCCTAATTAAGAAATTTAATGATGTAATCACACAGTTAACCTCTGTCTGTCTGTTTCTTGACCAGCAGAGGATAGCAAAGGGACTGAAATATCCCTCATTTTTGAAACATTACTCACCTAGCTAATTGGATGGTGGTTTTGTGCTTTTTAAGCATTTACTGTGCCCCACAATAGATACATATCAATTTCCCTTTATTCATATATGTGATATATACCTATTGCATATGTACAGATGAACATATTACATATATATCACACGTGTAAGTACATGTGATATATGCCCACAAGTGTGTGTATATACACATATCCACATGTGTAAATGAACATCAAGAAGGGATCCTAGGCCACCATTTGAAACATGAACAGGAGGCTCTGTGGCTCAGAAATCAGCTGAAAGCAGGACATTCATGTTTAAGTTAGAATAAGAGGCAATGGCACTTGACTGTCGACTGTTGTTGGAATGCACATCTTGGAATAGTCAGGGTATGACTGCAAATGCTCTGTTAAGCCAGAAAGATAGCTCGACAAAAACAGAGAAATGATCCCACAGGAAGAGCTGGGAAACCTGAGCTTTGTGTGAGCTGGTAGAGGTCTGCAACCCACTGTAAAGAGAGGCCCTATACATGACTATTAGAGGTTATCTGGCAAAAAGGAGGGTGAATAAACATCAACATTTCTCCATTTTTCCACTTTGAAATTGGCCCAGGCAATGTAGGAGTCACAGTCACCTGTGACTTGATATTCTAATCCTTAGGACCCACCTCATGCATTGTGGATGAGCCATCAAATGACAAACCTTTTCTCTCCTGTGTTACCAGAAACAATTATGGGATGTTAATAGTCATGATTACCTAAGGGTAGACAGGCAGTAGAGCCATCCACCATGAGAATGAATCATATAGTGAATAAACACATGATGTCACGTGACAGTTGTTTGGAAGAAATTAAGACAAGAAAGACATTTAGGTGATGGCTCAGCGAGAGCTGACGAGGAATCTTAACAGGAAAAGAAACTATGTTTCCCATCTACCTTGATAATTTAGCCAGGAAAAGAAACTTGCATAATTTGATAATCACCTATTTATTAACATAAACAATAACAAGGAAAGAATGCTGCATGTAAGGACATCAGCCCCTCAGCAGGGTATAAAAGGAGATGTCTGCAGGGAGACTCCCACTTCCAAACCTTCCAACCCACCGTCTTGTAAACCATCCCAGAACCTCCACCTCTGACACCATGGTCAACTCTTGTTGTGGCTCTGTCTGCTCTGAGGAGGGCTGTGGCCAAGGCTGCTGCCAGCCCAGCTGCTGCCAGACCACCTGCTGCAGGACCACCTGCTGCCGCCCCAGCTGTTGTGTGTCCAGCTGTTGCAGACCCAGCTGTTGCAGGCCTCAGTGCTGCCAGTCTGTGTGCTGCCAGCCCACCTGCTGTCGCCCAAGCTGCTGTGTGTCCAGCTGCTGCAGGCCCCAGTGCTGCATCTCCAGCTGCTGCCGCCCCTGCTGTAGCAGTTCCAGCTGCTGTGGATCTAGTTGCTGTCGGCCCAGCTGTTGCATTTCTAGCTGCTGCAGGCCTTCCTGCTGCCGCCCTAGTTGCTGCCGCCCCAGCTGCTGCAGACCCTCTTGCTGCATCTCCAGCTG
>OU015746.1:21054662-21076921 GCA_907169655.1 Acomys percivali
TGCAGACCCTCTTGCTGCATCTCCAGCTGCTGCCGCCCCAGCTGCTGTGTGTCCAGCTGCTGCAGGCCCCAGTGCTGCATCTCTAGCTGCTGCCGCCCCACCTGTTGCCAGACCACTTGCTGCAGAACCACTTGCTGCCGCCCAGCATGCTCTAGTGGTTCTTGCTGCTGAGCACTGTCACCCACTAGTCTCCTGCTCTTCATCATCCACCTTTCCTGATGTAGACCATGTATGAGCTGAACCCCAAGAGGCCAATCAAAACCTCTGTTCCAAGTGATACTGGCTTTGGCCTCCAAATATGCTTTTTCTGCTGCCACCTGCTTAGCAACTCTTTACAACATGAAACAAGTTTGTGTTTCCTCTGGAATCTGTGGACTCTCATCCCAATAGAAAACTTTGTTAAAAATGGAGACTTTCTTACTTACTAAATAAATATAGAATTTGCATTTGCAGATATAAAGACACCATGTTTCCCTATTTCTCCTTTTCATGTGGTCATCCCCACAGCTCAACTTCGAGTTAGCGCATCTGTAAATAACAAACGATTTGCAGCAGTAATTTCTAGTTTACTCACCCTGTTCCCTCTGTGTTCTGCCCCAACACAGAAAGATGGATTCATAGACCATGAACATATAAACCCACTTCCTGATGACTTTCTCTGACAAAAGAGGAGGCCTACATAAGAGTCAAAGCCTCTGTGTGGAGCAGTGAGAGAGTGAGTGAGAACGTGTTCTTTCTCCCTTCCCCTAGAATGCCCGTGGCCTCCCAATGTCCCCGAGGTCTTAAGAAGTTTAGACCATTGATGCTTCCTGGGATCTCGTACTGAATGTAGCTCTTGCTATTGGCTTCTCTTCTGTCTGGTCTCAATGACTTCTCTAATTCCCCCAAAACACTGGGATTATTTTCCACACAAGTGACATTGTAACTGTCGGTATTGTGTCTACTGCTTAGAACATATATCCCAAGACTCTCCTGCTAACCTCAACGTTGCTGCCACTTCCTATATTTTTCACACAATGTGGAGATCTCATGTGTTCTAGTTTGGTTTCTGCTGCTGTAATGAACACAATATCCCAAATCAACTCAGGGAGGTAAGAGTTTATTTCAATCTGGATGTGGCTGGTTTCATCCATTAAAAACATGGGATTATTACCCATGTGGACAAATCTTGCCATTCTGGTCATTATTAAAATGTGTGTGGTTCACAGCTGAGCAATATTACTTTTCCCCCAGCAGCTGGCATTACACTTTGCAATACTATGAGGACATCCAGGAAGGAGGAAGGTTAATCCTAACAAGGAACTTAACCCTTAATCCATAACTTGTGGTCAATGTGTACAGTGGTGGCATCAGCCATAGGGTTTTGCCATCAAGTTTTGGTGTCCGTGTGTCTGAAGCATGGGAGAAATGCTGTGGCAAAGGCTTTGTATGCATATGGACACTGTTTAAGTGATGACTAGCCTGAAGCAGTCAGTGAAACAGGCTAAAGTTTTACCGGTTAATGCTATGGGCTAAAGGGGTCTGAGTGTGAAGATATGCAAGCCTGACATTTCTTGACAGAAAAGTTGTATAGGGGTAAGCTGTAATTATTCAAAGAATAACCTAAGGCAGGAATTTTTGTACAAATGATCGATGAGGATGAAACCAGTGATTTACTAAATAAAGGATGATAGAGTAAGAGAGCGTGGGCTAAGATGCTTGCTAGGTGGACTCTGTTTCATTTGACCCATGAGGAAGATGCAGAGTAAGTATGAGTGAGACCACAGCTCTTCCTCCATTGGAGGCAAAAGAGCAGGACCTTTGCAGCTTTCTCAGTTGTCATTGCTGGTAGCTACTCAGGGAGGGAGGAATGGGTGCAGGAAGGACAGGCATGTCTTCAGGAAGTGACACCTACGCCTGATGGTGGTGATCTAGAGAGCAGCATATCCAGTTTGTGCTACCTGCCCTGTACACTCACACTAGCTGAAGAATAAGGAAATTTTAGGGGTTAAAGTCCTTGTGTGTAGTATCAGCATCCACCATACCCACCTGTTTCTTTAATCCTCATTATTGTTTCTGGTTTATCAACATTACCAGTACTGTAGGTGTGCCAGTGGCCACATGTCTGCTGTTCTGGGTTACTTGCCTTGAAGGGCCACTGTGATGTTTAATGTTAATTGTCAACATGATGGGTTCTTGAATTACCTAGGAGATGAGCCTATTGGGATACCCAATGAGGCATGACTTAACCTCTGGACATGCCTTGGGTTAATTGACTTGGGGAGACCCAAGTTAGCTGTGGGAAAGACCATTCCCCGCATGGTATAAAGTAGCTGATAGCTCACACTCATTCTGTGCTGTTGACAGTATGAACATCCACTTCAAGTTCCCACTGTCACAACTTCCCTAAATTGAAGGACTGCACTTAAATGAACCTCCCACTCCATGAGAGATTCTGGTTATTTTATTACAGCACCAAGAAAGGAAGCTAATACAGCTGGCACACTTACACCTGGAGACCTCTGATCTCTTGACTTCTAAGTTCAAACTGGACCATATGCCCTGCTACTTCCCCTTGTACAATAGAAAACTGACTCAAAAGCACCAAGGCTATAGCAGTGTGCCATCTAATGCTTGTGTGGTATCTCATCCTTGATACACAGCAGTGTTCCAGCTTTCTCATGGAGGTGGGGTGAGTCACATTTGAAAAAGCCCCTTTCTTTGACTAGACAACCAGAACTGTCCACTGACATCCAGCATATAGCATGGTGGTAGTAATGATAGCTTTTGATCCAAGGAAACACACAGACCTTCTCCTGGAGTCTTATCCCTGCCAACTTGTTTTGTTTACACCAGTTGTAAATATTTAGGGATCCATAGTGATGTTACAAAGACACTGAAGGCCACCAAAAAAAGCCATAAACTAATATAGACTTGTAACTATACAAATAACTAGTTAAATGCCATGAAGAGATGTACCTTACTAGTAATTCCCTATTAGCCTCTATATTCCAGCCAATGTATTGTAAAAAGAATTCCATGCTTTATCTATACTGGACAATTCAAAATATTACCCATGGAGCAGCCCATAATAATCACTGTCAGGTTAACCAGCCATCTTCTGGAGTAAATCTGACATGAACCAGTTTGTCAGTGTAACATTCAATACAGTACTCGGTAGGCATCTAGAGGTTAAAATCCCATTGAAATATGTTGTGGAGGAGGGGAGATGTGGCACAGTGCCAGGCACAACATTGAGTTTATACTTTGAGAGGCTTGTGCCACTCTGGCTACCCCTCTGCTACTGTGTCTTAAAGGATGTAAAGGTGCTGTTGCTATGTCCGTGTTCTACATCTAATCTCGTAACTGAGATTTAGTTGTGAGCCTAGACTATGTGGCTATCACATAGATTCATAACTAATTCTTTGTGGCCATCACTGTGATCTGCCATCCATCCATTTGTTTTGGTTGAAATGAGTTCTGTATTTATATGGTCCCACATGGATTCTGTTTCTCTACAGTCCTGTCACTACCATCATCTCAAGAAAGCTAGGTTGAATGCTGATCACATCAACAGCAGCTATCCAGGACTTGGTCAGGTTCTAATGGTGATTGTGTCCTCATGGCAATGGTCTTCCACATTAGTGCTCTCAGGACACAACTGGTCCATTATGACTGAGCCATAAGAATAATGAAATTTGATACTACTTGGTCATTGGACATTATTGCAACAGGTATGAATATGACTACCTGAAAGTCTGAAATATGTGCCTCAAAAATTATTCTTAAACACAGTGTATGAGGACATAGAACAATAGGTGGCAACTCCCTTGAAAGATAATAACACCCAGAAAGAATTTTGGATTGGCTTCATCAGGAAGCCACACTGAACCCAAGCACATTTGTTAAAGGACAACATGTTTTCCATTCACATTGAATTATTATTACTCAGGAAAAGGCACTTGTCTGATTTGATAATTTATTTGCTAACAATCATAAAACAAGAATGCTGCATATGAGGACAACAGATAATTAGTAGGGTATAAAAGCAGACCTTGGTAGGAAGACTTTCAAACCATACAACCCACCATCTTGGAAAGCCAGAGAGATACCAAAGCCTCTGACATGGTGGTCAGGTGTTGCTGTGGCCCATGTTGCTGCCAGAACACCTGCTATAAGACCACCTGCTGCCACCCCAGCTGTGATGGGTCCACCTACACCTGATACAGGACCACCTTCTGCTGTCCAACATGCCTTACTAGTTCACATTGCTGAGTATTTTCACCCAATCTTCTCCCCTAAAGCAACCAATATTCCTGATGTAGATCATTTGTTCACTGGAACCTGAAGGGATCTATTCCAATGGATACTGAATTAGCCATTCAAATATGGTGTTCCCACAATTGCTTGCCAGTTGCTAGAGTGTACCTAACCTTCAGTGTTGCTCTACAATCTGTGAACTTTCACTTTATGCCCACGTAACAACTTACTTTGCAGTATTTTCAAAAATGAACATTTTCACATACCTTAAGTAAAATGGAATCGTGTAGGAATACACAATAAACTATTCATGTTTCATCATTTCACCTTCATTGCCCACATCACTAAAAATATTTAGTTCATCTCTGAAAAAATGAGTACATCACAGCAGCTAATTTCTGAAAAGCAGGTCTGGTAGTTTGAATGAGAAAGGCCTCCACAGAGCCATATATGTGAAAACGTGGTCTCCAGTTGGAATTTTTGTGGGGAAGGATTAGGAAGTGTGGCCTTGTAGGAGGTGGTGTGTCACTGGGGCAGGCTTAGAGGTGACAACACCCAGATGCCATTCTCAGTTAGCGTTCCTTGCTTTGTGGTTGTGTGTGAGCTGTCAGCTCCTGTTCCAGAGCAATCTCTGACTGCCTCTTGCCATACACTCTCAACATGACATCCATGCCTTCTCACCCACTGAGAAGGTAAGCTACAAACACACTCTGTCTTCTGTAAACTGCCTTGGTTGTGGTGTCTTATCACAGCAACAGAAAAGCGCATAAGACACAAGATGATTCTTCTGCGCCAATTTTTCCTAATAAAAACTGACTTCAAGATCATGCACATAAAACCATTCTTAATGTGATATGTCAGTAGGAGAAATTTTAAGTAGGAAAATTGACACTATTGGAACATAGAGCTCAAGCAAAAGGGGAGGGAGGAGGAGGGAGAGGGAGTCTGTGAGCACTGGCTCTTTTCCTTTCTCTTTGAATTGGGTATCAGGAGCTGTGAGTGGCTTGGATCATGGCTGCCCTCATCTGTCTTTTTCTGCATTTCACTATCTCTCTTTGATTAATGAATGACTTCTTTAGTTCCCTTCCACTGCTTTGAAGATCATCTATCCCTTGACATTTTTGTGTCAAACTTCAGTACTGTGGTTCCTCCTTTAGGCTCAGAAACCATGATTCTATTATCTAAATCTCAGTATTCATGTCAGTCAACACATTTTTCATAACATATTGAGATTGCCATGGTCCTTTGCTAATTTTGAATGCACTTCTAATTGTACATAATGTTGCTTCAGCTTCTTGTCTTCAATGCTTTGTGCATTTAGCTTTGAAGTAATGGTAACATTTAATATAAATATTACAGAATAGTCCTTTTTACCATCATGTTATCTATGAAAGCCATTTTGTATTTATCCATTTATTTTAAAATTCTTCCCTCTTGTCATCCAAAGCAAGCTATGTTGGAAAAAACCTACTACCATTACAAGGTACTTTAACAATATCTACAGAGCCTGCTCATACCTGTATCCAAGATCCCCAAATCCACAGAACCTGGATTTACATGGAAGAGCACATGAAGATCATGATGAGAGAGCAGCACAGAAACTTCACTCATCTTTGAGTGCTTCAGTTTTTAGTGTACTCTACTCATGGAAGAAGAACACATTATTGATTTAGTACGTGTTAGATCCAAGATAAGTTGAACTCAAGATAAGACATACTGCCACAATGAAACACAGGACTTGTGGTTATACACTATAGTATGTCATGGTCATTATACTTTGGTTGGGAAGTTCCATAAAAATTATGAAAGGGAACAATGATGAACAGCATTTGGATTAAGAAGAGCCATCCAGAAAAAGGGTCAGAAACTACAGTCTCTCTGTTCTCGTGAAAATGGACTTTCACATTCACACTCTCTGTGCCCATCTGACCAAATATGTATGAGCCATCAGACTAATGAGACTGACATTCCTGGAGCAAGGCAAAACTAACTCTGGAACATAGAGTGTGAGCCCAGAGAACATCAGCTGACTGCTCCTTTACAAGCAAATGACATCCAAAAACAATTCCCATAGACCTCAGTGAATCTTTCATCTGGGAAGTAGTAAACCTTATAACTTTTGCCATGTCCTTGAGAACTGGGGATTATCCCCTACTGAAATAAATGTGACCTTAGTACACTTAACTTCAAGTATCATGAGTCTTCATTATCTCTTTTTTTGTCAAGTTACCTTAAATTAAGAAAACAATTACATCATCTCTCCACTAGAAATAGAACAATATCCCATAACAGACATATAAGGGAAATCTTGACCTCCAATGGTGGAATTGTCTGGGAAGGATTAGGAGGAGGGGCCTGGATACACAGGTGTACTCGTGGGGCAGGCTTTGGTGTTTTCAGAGCCCCAGGACTTTCTCAGTTAGTGCCCTGCCTCATCTAGGTGGTTCCAGATGTGTGGCCTCAGATCTTGCTCAAGAGCCATGCTCAGTTGCCTGCATCCATTGCTACCACCATGAAGGACACACCATCATATCCTTTGAAAGTGTAAGTTGTAATAAATGACTTCTCTTAGATGCTTTGGTGATGAGGTTTCATGTAATTTTCAACCTTTTCCAAACCTACTTTACTTGAGGTTCTTTAATGCTTATATCTTCCTTCAAATCCACCTACCCTATATAGGAGAGAAAAGGGGTTAATGGGAATAGGAGAAGTAGACTTTTTTGGACTCAGTTCCTGAGAGTGATTCCCCTGGTGTGGTCAGCAGGATTTCAGCAGACCAGCAATTCAACCAAAGTTGCTGCTGGAAGCTGGAGCAGCAGCTGGAACCCAGAGCCCCGAAGCAGTCTCTGGAGCAGTTCTCTCTAGGAACATCTTCATGTGGAGCAATGAACAACCAAACAATACCAAGATCCCCAAAAGCCCCTGCCTCTAGTCTAACAAGACTACAAGTAAGATTTATAAATGACTAACAACTAACTTGTATCTCCAACCATTCTGAACAGTCTGTAATAGTTAGTTCTCATAGGACTAGAACTTTACACAGCATTTTTAAACGAGTTGCATATGTTGCAAACGTTGAACAAAATCTATCAATATACAATATGTGCAATACATAAAGCAAAAGTTGAACAAAATAATCTTAAATTTCTATCGATCTACAGTACCAATGTAAAATATTTGAGGCTAATAAATCCTATCATCTACCTTTTATCCTATAGTTCTATATCCTCTCCTTTTATCCTTCACCTTTTCCCTCCTTTTCCCTTAACACTAGATAGGATAGAAAGATAAGAGAGAAAGAAGGATAGAGGGGAGGAAGAAATACATCCTAAATATAACCTTTACTAATTTATAACCAACCCTCCTAGACAATAACAAACATTGGTAATCCACCAAAAACACCCACTCCACCTATTGGGAATGGGGGCATTATGTTCTCAAAATTACCTTTTGCTGTCAGAGGTAAAAACATCTTTGGGTAACCTTAGAAAAATAAGATATTAGCCAAGTGCTGGAAAAGCTAGCGGTATCTGTTTCTGTTCAGTTTTTGTTTTTGTTTTTGTTTTTGTTTTTTTTGATCCATCTTTTGGGCTAGCCCTTTTAAAGTTGATATGCCTGGGAGTTCTTGAGGAAACAGTAGCTGAGGCAGTCTTTGAAGTTGAGTCACCTGGGAAGAAATGATTTGCATTCCCCTTGAGTACTGACTCAGGCAGAAACCTAATTTGACAATTGAACTATTATCAAACAATCAGGATGCAGGATTGCTGCACTTGAGCACAGAGTCCCCTCAGCAGAGCATAAAAGAACACCTGGGTATGGAGGCTTCCAAACCATTCAACCCACCTCCTTGCAAACCCAGACCAACCCTCAAACCTCTGACACCATGCAGTGCTGCTGTGGCCCATGCTGCTGCCAGCCATGCTGCTGCCAGTCCACCTGCTGCAGGACCACCTGCTGCCGCACCTGCTGCTGCCAACCCTGCTGCTGTGGGTCCAACTGCTGTCAGTCCAGCTGTTGCTAGACAGCCTGCTGCAGGAACAACTGCCATAGACACATCTGTTCCTGGCCAGTCTGTTCTCCTAGTTCATGCTCCTGTGCATTCTCACCCACTCTTCTTTTTGAAGCATCATATAGAATGCATGAATATCATTTGCTTCCCAAAAATTCACAGGCCATTCCAAAGAGTGTGTTCCAACTGATTTTGCTTTGGTGCAACAAACTTGCTGCTTCCACGACTTAGTTCCAACCTCTGAAACCTACACATCCCTGAATGTTTCTCCGCACTGGGGAAACACTCATCTTGAAACTATGAGACCCTGTGACTTTTGCCATAGTTTTGAGAAGTGGGAATTTTGTGCTAGTTAATAAATGTGACATTGGAACCAGCACATAAGTGTCACGAATCGTCATTTCTCCCTTTTGTCCTGTTGCATTACTATAGATAACTGTTACAACCTCTCTCCACTAGAAGCAGAACCGTAGCAGCCTTTCACACCAAGCTACTTCTATTGGTTTGAATGAACAACATGCCAGAAGCTTTGATCCCAAATAGTGGAATTGTCTTGGAAGACTTAGGAGGTGGGGACATGATACATAAGTATACCTCTGGAGTAGGTTTGGGGCTAACAGAAGCCAAGGACATTCTCAGTTGGTACCCTGTCTCACTGATGTGACTCTTGATCTTGTTCCAAAGCCATGCTCAGCTGCCTGCATCCAGTGCTACAACCATGATGGAAACATCCTTCTAGTCCCCTGAAAGAATAAGTCACAATATATGACTTTTTCTCTTAGGTGCTGGTGATGATGTCTCATCTCTGGAATAAAAATGTGTCTGAGGCCCAGTTAGTCCTTCTGTGTTTTTTCCTTGTAGCAATGGGTGACCTGAGGAGCATGCACAGAATCCCTCCTCAATGCCATCCTCTTACCATACAGGAAGCCTTTGGGAGCAGAGTTGAAAGTATTAGAACCTGAAATTCAAGCTGAGACAGGACAAATAAAAACCACTTCCAATTTTCTTCCCCTCCTCTTGGATGCAATGGTGAACCTAAGCAGAGTCCTTCAAGTTGTGAGAGGCTTGGAGCACTGCGGCCTCCCAGGTTGGCCTCTTTGGTATACTGGCCTCTGTTCAGTAAAGTGCCTTCTTGATCTGAAGTTCTTCCTAATCCCCCTTCAACCATATCCAAAGTCCTTTCTCCTAGGTAGATGGAACATAAACCCTCAGTCCTGTGTGTACTCCCAAGAATGCAAAAATCCATGGGGCCATGTTGGAGGAGCCTGCTGTTTGAGGTTGCAGTCCTCTATGTCCACAAGGCCTTTCTGACCTCAGCACTAGATGGTGTACTCCCTCTCCATACCTGGCCCTGGGGCTCTTGGCCTGACCCCTTCTGGAGAGTGTCTTTAGGCATAGATGCTTCTAACCATAACTAGAAATAGCCTTCTGGCACAGTTCCCTGCTATCATGTCCCTCCTGAGCCTAAAGAATAATTAGGTACAGTGTTCCCAATCATAAGGACATGGCTTCCAAAATCAAATAAAGTATAGCTGGAAACCCTAGCCTCACCAATGATGTATACCCATCCTTTAAACACCCATCCCCATCCCCCAAGGACTATATAGCCTTTGCTTCCCATGAATAAAGTTGAGCTATCTTGATGAAGTGAGTCCATTTGGCATTCTGTCCTATTTGTGGCCCATAGGACTCACCAGTTCATTGCTTCTGCTTCCTAGTTAATAGGACCAGTGGTCAATGACCAAAGGAAAGAGGGAGACCCACCATGCCATGCTCCTCATTTAAGCATTAGTGCCATTTAACACATTATTTTTAAAGAGCCATAGCCCCAAGTTTCGACATCTGAATTTTCTGTCCATTCATATAGTGGAAGAACACTGGCTGTCTTTCTATCTTAAAATATGTCCAAAATATACTTACAGCAACTTGTTTTTGCTATCTTGCACTTCTTAATTAGAAATAAGTGTGTGTGTGTGTGTGTGTGTGTGTGTGTGTGTGTGTGTGTGTGTGTTTACCCACATGAGTATAAACATGTGTAGAGTCCAAATGTGAGGGTCTACAGAGCTTAAGAGAGAGTCACAGGAACAGATGTAGGTTCATGTTTGGGGAGACCTGCATAAACTTAAATGTGTACAACCCACTCTCCAGCACCCAAAAATATTCTGTCCAAAGACTCAAAGCCAAAGACTCAAAGGCAGGATGTCAACACTCTGTTAATCACCTGTGTTTGGAATGCAGGATTTGAGGGGGCACATTGAATACCATTTCAGATTTTCCATGCCTCATCTTTCTCTGTACTTAGGTCTTTTGAAAAGTGAACTCCAGTACTGGAGAGACCTTGTTTAGCGTTGCTGGATAGCAGACTTCTGAGCTAAGCAGACAGATCCTTTCAGAGACATAATGTCATCAGACTACAAAGGATGTATCTGGTTAATGCCCTTGAGATTTGTTAAGCCCTTGAAGATCCAGTGTATGTATGTTGATGGCAGATACCACAATCCACAGAGAACATTCTGGTTTCCCTTGGCTGGACCCTTCAGCATGACAGGAGTGGGATAGTCCTGAGATTCTCTAACAGATTTGCCTGCCATGTCTTCCTCAGAAAATGCTCCTTACACATGGCTCTATAGTTTCTCATTTCACAGAATGAGGAACACCATGTGCTCAGGACCACTCCTTCAGGCAATAGTCTTTAAACATATTCAGGTTAGAATCATGATGTCACGCATTGCAAATGGAGGAACTAGAGGAGATATGGCACATATCTGAGAGGAAATGGCTACTTTATACTTCTGCAGGAAGGTCATGCTAAATTTACGCCTGGTTTACTCATTGATCAAGGATCTTCAGGGCTTTAATTGTGATTTCATTTTTACCCTTACTCAACAGACTAAAAGTCTGGCCTATGTCGAGATTGTATGTTATTTGTATGGGGGGTGGGTGAAAGAGAAAATGAATGTCTGTAGTTATCGATCCTATCCTGTCATATTCCCTCAGCATAAGTAGGGACAGATTCTCATGGTTAACAACAGATCTCACATTGGTTCAGTTTCTCTACTGTCTTGTCATTATCATAATCCTAGTAGAGCCACATATACACTATGGTGCATTAAGAGCAGCTAAAAAGGAATGGGAAAGGTCCTGAAGACCTTTGTGTTCTGATGCCAATAGCTTTTCTCATTCACACTCTCAGTACCCACATGACCCCATTATGTGTGAGCCATAGGACAAATGAGAACTGACACTCCCAAAAGAAGGAAAAATATGCCACAAAACCAACTCTGAAGCACAGAGTATGATCCCAGAGAGTATCACCTGACTACTTTCTTGGAAGGAAACAACACTGGAAAGCACTTCCCCTAAGCCTCAATGGCCATTGCCATTGGTTCAAAATACATCACATTGGGAAGGTATGATTTACACTCACCTTGAATATTGACTCAGGCAGAGATTCTCACCTCATTTGATGATTGAATTACTAACAAACCACCAGGAGGTATGAATGCTGCACGTGAAGACAGAGTCCCCTCAGCTGGGTATAAAAGCACATCTGGGAATGGAGGCTTCCAAACCATTCAACCCAACTTCTTGCCAAACCACACCAACCCTCCAGCCTCTCACACCATGCAGTGCTATTGCCAGCCATGCTGTTGCCAGCCATGCTGTTGCCAGAACACCTGCTGCAGGACCACCTGTTGCTGCCCCTGCTGCTGCCAACCTTGCTGCTGTGGGTCCAAATGCTGCTAATCTGGATGATACTAGACAAATTGCAACAAGAACAGCTGCCATGGACACACTTGCTCCTAGCCATCCTGCTCTACTAGTTCATGATCTTGAGTGTTCTTTCCCACTCTTCTGTCCTAAAGCATCAAATAGAGCTCATGTAGATAAATTGTCACTCACAACCAGTAAACTATTGCAAGGAGTCTGTTCTAACCAATATTCTTTGGTGAAGCAAATATGCTGCCCCACAACTTAGTTTCCATCTCTGAAACCTACACATCCCAGAATGTTTCTCTGCACTGGAAAAACTCATCTGGGAACTATGAAATCTTATGATATTTGTGATGGTTTTAAGAAGTGGAAATTTTGTAATTCTTAAATAAATGTGACCTTGGAACAAACATACAACTATGTGTGCTATGAATCTTCATTTCTTCTTTTTCTTTAGTTGCCCTAAATATGTGAAACTCTTACATTTCTCCTCTAGAAGTATAACTGTACAGCCTTTCCCACAATGCCACTTCTTTTATTTGAATGAACAACATGCCAGAGCAGACATATGTGGGAAGTCTTGATCTCAAGTGCTGGAATTGTCTGGGAAGGATTAAGGGGAGGGATTGCACTAATTGAGTATATTTCTGAGACAGGCTTTGGGATTTCAGAAGCCCAGGACATTCTCAATTGGTACCCTGCCTCATTGAGATGGCTCAGATTTGCAGCCTCAGTCCTTGCTCCAGAGCCATGCTCAGCTGCCTGCATCCACTGCCACCAAGACAGGGACATGCCTTCTAATCCTCTGAATGAATAAGTCCCAATACATGGCTTCTTTTCTCCAGTGTTTTTGTGATGAGGTCTCATCTCAGGAATAGAAATGTGCATGTGGGAGTTTGTGATATAAGGAGCTTGCACATAATCACTCCTCAACGCCATGCCCTTACCATAGAGGAAGTATTCTTGGGGAGAGTTTAAACCATTCGAACATGAAACTCAAGCTGAGAGGGGCCCTAAAACAACATATAGTTTTCTTCCCTTTTCCATGAATGCAATCGTGTTACTATGTAGTGTCTCCCAAATTGTGAGAGGATTGGAACTCTGCCACTCCCTGGAATAGCCTATTATTTCTGTGTCAAGTAGAGCAGCTTTGCACTCTCAGGTCTTTCTTTATTGCACTTCAACCACTTCCAAGGTCCTTGCCTCCAGTGTAGATTTAATATCAATCCCCAGTCCCATGTGTACTCCCAAGGATGCAAAAAAAAAAATCCATGATGCCATGTTGGAGGAAACGGATGACTGAGGTTGCAAACTTCTATGACTATGAATCCTGACCTCAGCCCAAGTTAGAGGACACCATCTCCTCAGCTGGAACTCCAAGTCTGTGTCTCATCTGATCTGGAGGGAGTCTTTATGCATAAATGTCTCTAACCTTATCTGGAATATGATCTTTGGCACTGTTGGCTGCTATCACTCTCCTTGTTCACACAGGATTATTAGTTATTGTGTGGCCATCCATATGAGAGGATCATGCTGCCAAATTCAAATAAAGTATCTCTGGACTATCTAGCCTCAACCAATAATGTACACCTATCCTGTGAAACCCCGACCCATGCTTCAAGGGCTGTACAGGCCCTGTTCACTCAGAATAAAATTGAGCTATCTGCTGAAGTGGCTCCCTAGTTTATTCAATCCTAACTGTGGGGCATCTGAATCACATTTCATCACTTTGTCTCCCTTGTTTCTGCAAACCAATGACCAATGACCCCAGGTACAAGGTAGAGCCACAATGCCATGGTCCTCATCTCAGTATTGTTACTACTTTGAATGTTCTGGGGATCAATATTAAAGTTGAAATGTCTCAATATTCTGCACACCCATGCAGTGCGAGAGCACTGGCCATCTTTCTATTTTCAAATGTGTGCACAAAATAAATTCACCAAAATGGTTTTCTACCTTACAATTCTTAGTGAGAAGTGCTCTTATCTGGAGTATGAATTTAAATGACAGAATAGCCCCTTTCACCCTCATATCACACCCACCAATGGAAGGCTTTGGGTTCTTTATCTACATATTTTAAACACTAACTCTGATCACCCAATGCTTGGTGTGAGGATAGCAAGGAAAACATGCATTCAGGGCAGAATAGTAGTAGAGACTCCTCATGTGGAAAGCCAAACACCATGTCCTCAGAAACTTGATTTACATTGTGGATCAGAGAGAGAGAGAGAGAGAGAGAGAGAGAGAGAGAGAGAGAGAGAGAGAGAGAGAGAGTGTGTTGCCCAGGATTGTCCCTCATCATTGGACAGCTTAGATTCTGTTATTAGAGTATTGTCCTTTAGGGAGAGGAGGTCAGCCTGCCATAAACCTTGTCATGGATCCATTTCTAAAATGTGTGCATGCATGTGTGTGTGTGTGTGTGTATGTGTGTGTGTTTGTGTACTCAAATGAGTATAATAGTGTACAGAGTCTAGTTGTGAGGGGGTAAAGAACTTGAGGGAGATTTATACACAATTTTGAGAACAAGACATGGGTTCTGTGAGCAGGACTTGCATACACCTAGTGGCCAGCATAAGGTATAGTGGGTTCAAACCATTCTTCAGCATGCAAACACATCCTGTGCAAACACCCATCACCAAGGACTCAAAGACTGGTCATCAACATACTCTTGAATTGCCAGTGTTTGGGATGCTGTTTTTGAGAAGCCCCACTGGATACCATGCCCAAATTTTCTGTGCTTGCAACATGTCTGTAATAAAGTCTTTTAAATATTGAGCTCTAGTACTGGAGAGATCTTGTTTAATGAGGCTGTATAGCAGACTTCAGAGCTAAGAGGGCAGATCCTTCCAGACATATAATGTCATCTCATGTTGAAGCAAGTGTCTGGTTAATGCTCTTGAGAAATGACAGCCCTTTGGACATGCATTGTTTGTTCATTGACGACAAATACTGCAGGGTACAGAGAGTGTACTGGTTTCCTTGCTTGGACTCTTTAGCGTAACAGAGGTGGGACAGTCCTGAGATACTCTGATAGATTTGTGTGCCATGTCTTCCTCAGCAAGTGCATCATACAGATAGGTCTCCACCTCTTTGTTTCACAGAAATTAGGGAAACCAAGTGGCCATGGTCATTCCTCATTCAAATGACCATTATCTGTTGTAAAGTTAGGGAAGTGATATCACATATTTCAAATGGGGGAAGTAGACATATATCACCTCCTTGAGAGGAATTGGCCGGGTTATACTTCTGATGGAGAGACACCCGATGGATTCACCGGGTCCACTCATTGATCAAGAACTTCAGGACTTTCTTTGTGACTTATTAGTTTTTACAATTCACTCAACTGACTGAAAACCTTGTCTACATCCAGATTGTAAATCATTCACATAGTAGGGAAATGGATGTCTGAAATCATACCCAGTAGGCTGCCATGTTCCTTCAGCTTCACCTGTGATCACATTTTAGGATTAATAGGTCTCACGTGGATTCTGTCTCTCTACAGTCTCCTCATTACCACTACCCCAACAGAGCTATAATGCACAGCATTGCCATTGGGAGTGGCCACTCTGGACAGGGCAAAGGTCCTGAAGGCTTCTGTGTTCTCATGCCAATGGCCTTTCCCATTCAAATCTCTATTCCCGCATGAACCATTACGTGTGAGCCATAAGACTAATGAGACATGACAACACTCCTGAAGGGAGGGAAGATAGGCCACCAAACCAACTCGGAAGCATAGGATTTAAGCCCAGAGGAGATCAGCTGACAGCACTCATGCTAGAAAATGACACCAGAAAGCACTTCTCATAGGCCTTAGAGTCCATTGGCATTGATTATGAACACATCACTTGTAGGAAGGCATGTTTTGTCTTCACCTTGAATAATGACCCAGGCAGAGACTCTAGCCTCATTTGATAATTGAATTATTAGCAAAGCATCAGGATGTAGGAATGCTTTATGTGAGGACAGACTCCCATCAGCAGGGTATAAAAGCACATCTGGGAATGGAGGCTTCCAAACCATTCAACTCACCTTCTTGCAAACCCAGACCAACCCTCCAGCCTCTGACACCATGCAGTGCTGTTGTGGCCCATGCTGCTGCCAGCCATGCTGTTGCCAGCCATGCTGCTGCCAGACAACCTGCTGCAGGACCACTTGCTGCCGCCCCAGCTGCTGCTCACCCTGCTGTTGTGGGTCCAACTGCTGCCACTCTGGCTGCTGCTAGGCAACCTGCTGCAAGAACCTGATGCCATAGACACCTGTTCCTGGATAGCCTGCTCTCCAACTTCATGTTCTTGAGTGTTCTTGCCATTCTTCTCTTCTGAAGAATCAAATGGACCACATGTAGGTCAATGGATTCCTATACTCAGTAGGCTATTCCGAAGAGTCTGTTCCAACTGATTTTGCTTTGATGCCAGAAATTCGCTGCCTTACAACGTGCCTTCTCTGACATCTACACATCCCAGAATGTTTTTCATAGGGAAACTATGAAACATGGTGACTCTTACCATAACTTTGAGAAGTGGGAATTTTTGTGCTACTTAAGTAAATGTGACCTTAAAACGAACACACAGCAACAAGTGTCATGGATTTTCATTTCTCCTTTTTGTCCTGTTTCTGTAATATTGGCATCTGTTACAACCTCTCTCTACTAGAAGTACAACTGCTGCAGCCTTTCCCACAATGCCACTTCTTTGGGATTGAATGAACAATGCCCCAGAGCAGACACATTTGGGAAACCTTGATCTCCAATGGTGAAATTGTCTAGAAAGAGTTAGGAGGTATGGTCTTGATACTCAGGTATACTTCTGGGGCAGATTTGGTGGTGACAAAATCCTAGGACATTCTTAGTTGGTATCCTGTCTCACTGAGTTGGCTCAAGATGTTCCGAGCCATTCTTGCTCCAGAGCAATGCTCAGCTTCCTGCATCCACTGCCACTGCCATGAAGGACATACCTTCAAATCCTCTGAAAATGTAACTCACAATAAATGACTTCTCTTAGGTGTTCTAGTATTGATGTATCATTTCGTGAATAAAAATGTGCTTGAGTCCCAGATATTTCCATGTACCATTTCCTTGTAGGAGTGGGTGAATTGAGAATCATGCACAGACTCCTTCCTCAAGAGGAGAGTTGAAAGTATTAGAACCGGAAATTCAAACTGAGAGAGGACCAAAAAAGGCATCCATATTTCTTCCATTTTTCTTTATTGCAATTTTATCCCCATGTGCTATCCCCAGTTCTATGACTGGCTTGGAGCACTGCTGCTCTCCTGTTGACCTGCTTGGTATTTTCCTGTGCAGTGCAGTACCATCATGCTCTTAAGTCCTTCTTTATCCCAATTCACTTCTTTTCAAGGTCCTTCCCCTTGGGACCTTCAGTCCTGTGTGTGCTCCCATGGATGCAAAAATCAAAGACTCCATGTTCGAGGACACTGCTGTTTGAGGTTTAAGTCCTCTATATCCAGAAAGCCTTCCTGAGTTTCATCGAGGAGGGAGGACTCCCTCTCACCAGAAGGACTTCAGACTCTGCCTCATGTCATCTGAGAGTGTCTTTAGGTATAGGTGTCTTTAAAACTCATTTGAGACATTTCATTAAGTACAGTTCCCTGTTAGCACTTCACTACCTGTTTGTGTAGCATAATTGAGTACTGTGTTCCCATTCGTATGATAGGAGCCTGCTGCCAAATGCAAATAAGCCATCCCATCAAGCAATAATGTACAACCCTTCTGTGACAGCACCTCTCCCCCATACCTAATGGACAATGTGACCTTTGTACACACCAAATAAAGATTAACTATCTCTCTCAAGTGGCTCTCTTGGTCATTCTTTGTTCTTGTGAGCCATTTGAATCTCCAGTTTGTCATTTTTGTTAGTGACCCCAAGAATGAGGAAGAACCACAATGCCATGTTCTCAGCTCAGCTCATTATTGCTGCATTTCACCACATTACTTGTCTGTTTGGTAGCCTCCTTGGAATTGACTGTCTACTCATGTGGGGGAAGAGCAATGCACATCTTCATATCTTTAAATATGTGCACAATATAGTTTCATGACCTTGTCTTCCTATTTAGAAACACTCTCACCAGGAATATGAATTCAAAGGGCAGAAGAGGCCCTTTAACTCTCACATCAAACACACCAATGGAAGGCTTTGTGTTAATCATCTACATGTTTTAAATGTTATCCCTCTCATCAACCAGTGCCTGATGTGAAGATGGAATGGAAAATATGAATTCAGGGACACATATAGAATAACAGTAGAGACTCCTCACAAGCAAAGACATACAGCCATGTCCTCAGAACCTTTGTTTACATGGTGGATCAGGGAGAGACTGTCTCAATATTGTCCCTCATCATTGGACGCCATGGATTCTGGTTTTAGTGTATTTTACTTTAGGGAGAGTAGGTCCAACCTACCACAAACGTTGTCTAGTCTCCCTTCTTTTAAAACAGATACCCTCCAGTCCCCCACCCATCTCTCTCTCTCTCTCTCTCTCTCTCTGTCTCTCTCTCTCTCTGTCTCTCTCTCTCTTTCTGTCTTTGTCTGTCTCTCTGTTTCTCTCTGACTCTCTGTGTCTCTTTCTGTCTCTGTCTCTGTCTGTCTCTCTGTCTTTGTCTCTATCTCTCTCTGTCTCTGTCTGTCTGTCTCTGTGTGTGTGTGTGTATACACAAGTGAGTATAGATGTGTGAAATCCAGCTTTGAGTGTCTAAAGAGCTTGAATGAGAGTTGCAGTAACTTTGAGAATCAGATATGGGTTCCAAGAACTGCCTTTCATGCTCAGGGCGACCAGGATACAGTTTAATGGGTCACCACACTCTCCCTCACCCAAAGATATACTGTAAAATCACCCATTGACATAGACTGTGAGGCTGGATGGCACCACAGTATGGACTTGCCTGTATTTGCAATGCATTATATGAGAGGGCCTATGGATACCATGACCATCTTGTCTAGACTTAGGTCTTTTTAAAAATTAAGCTCTAGCACTGGAGAGATCTTGCTTAATGATGCTTAGTAGGAGAGCTTAGAGTTTAGCAGACAGATCCTTCCAGAGGCAGATGTCATCTAGTGTAAAAGCAAGAGCCTGGTTAATGTCTTGAAGAAATACAAACCCTTAGTGATATATGGTTTATTTCTTGATAGCGGATATTGCAACCCACAGAAAATGTCCTGGTTTCCATTGGCTGGACTCTTCAGCATAACAGACGTAGCACAATGCTGAGATTCTCTAACAGATTTGCCTGCCCATAGTATCCTCAGCAAGGGCATCTGACACATGGCTCTCTGTCTAGTTGTGTCACAGAAATGAGGGAAGCCATGCACTCAGGATGATTCCTTAGTCAAGTGCTCTTTAGATACCTTAAGTTTGGAGTACTGATGTCATATTTCACATGTTGGAATTAGAGGAGATGTGGCATATCCCCTAGAGAAAATGGCCAGGCTATACCTCTGCAGGAAAGGCACTCTACAGATACACCTGGTCCACTCACTGATCAAGGATCCTCAGGGTTTTCTTCACCATTTATATTTTTACATTTTGTTCCATGGAAAGTAAATCTTGTCTAATCCCAGAGTCTATATCATTCACCAGTAGGGCAATGATGGTCTGTCACCATCCACACTAGCCTGTCACGTTCCCTCAGTTTCAACTGTGATAGGTTCTCATGGCTAACAGGTCTCATTTTGATTCTGTTTCTCCATAGTCTCATTCTCACCATCATATTAGCATATCTACATTGCACAGAATTTGCATTGAGAGCAGCCATACAGGACAAGGCAAGGTTCTGAAGGCCTCTATGTTCTCATGCTAATGGCCTTTCCCAATCACAGTCTCTATATCCATATGACCCATTATCTGTGAGCCATAAGACTAATAAGAACTGGCATTCCCAAAAGGAGGAAATACATGCCACAAAACAACTCTAAAGCATAGAGTGTGAGGCCAGAGAATGTCAGCTGATTTTCCCTTGGTAGAAAAGAACACACAAAAGCTCTTCACATAGGCCTCAGTGGCCATGGCCATTGACTCCAGTCACATCACCTGAGGGAAGGCATGATTTGCATTCACACTGAATACTGACTCAGGCAGAGGCTCTTGCCTCATTTGATAGTTGAACTACTAGCAAACCATCAGGATGCAGGAATGTGGCATGAGATGACAGAGTCCCTTCAGCAACCTTCCTTTTTATTTTCAAACCCAGACTAATGCTCCAGCCCCTGAAACCATGCAGTGCTGTTGTGGTCCATGTTGTTGTCTGTCATGCTGCTGCCAGACCATCTGCTGCTGAACCACCTGCTGCCAACCCTGCTGCTGTGGGTCCAAGTGCTGCCAGTCTGTCTGGCTGCTGCTAGAAAACCAGCTGCATGAATGGCTGCCATAGACACGCCTGTTCCTGGCAAGCCTGTTTTCTTAATTCATGCTCTTGAGTGTCCTCACCAATTCTTCTGTCCTAAAGCATGAAACAGACTGCATGAACATCAATTCTCTCCTGTAACTCATAGGCCATTCCAAAGAGTGTGTTCCAACTGATGTTGCTTTGGTGAAACAAATTTTGCTGCCCCACCATTTTGTTTCCATCTTTGAAGCCTACAAATCCCAGATTGCTTGTCTGCACTGGGGAAGCTCTCATCTGGGAACGATAAAACTTATGACTTTTGCCATAGCTTTGAGAAGTGGGAATTTTGCTCTGCTTGAATAAAGGTGACCTTGGGACAAACACACAGCCACAAGTGTCATGAATCTTCATTTCTCCTTTTTATCCACTTGCCTTAATATGGACAACTGTTACAATTTCTCTCCACTCGACATTGAACTATAGCAGCCATTCCCAGAATGCCATTTCTGTTAGTTTCAATGAACAATGCCCCAGAACATACATATAGAAGAAGCCTTGATCTCCAATGGTGTAAATGTCCAGGAAGACTTAGGAGGTGGGGTCATGATAGATGGGTATACTTCTGGGGAAGCATTAGGGGTTTCAGCAGCCCAGGGCATTATCAGTTGGTGTGGCTCCAGATGTGCAGTCTCAGTTCTTGCTCAAGAGTGATGCTCAGCTGCCTGCATCCACTGCCACTGCCATGGAGGACATACATTCTAAACTTCTGAATATGTAAGTGGCAATAAATGACTTCCTCTATTAGTTTGTTTTGGTGATGAGATCTCATCTCGGTCATAGAAAAGTGCTTGGGTCCCAGGTATTCCTTCTGTGTCTTTTTCCTTGTAGCAGTGGGTGACCTGAGGAGCATGCACAGAATCCCTCTTCAATGCTATTCTTATACCATCCAGGAAGCCTTTGGGAGGACAATTGAAACTATTAGAACCTTAAATTCAAGCTGTGAGAGGAGGGGAAAAGGCATACACTTTTCCTCCCTTTCTTATTGAATGCAATGGTGTCATTATGCACAATCTCCAAGTTGTGAGAAGCTTGGAGCTACCTTTCAGGTTGGCCTCCTTGGTATTTCCTTGCCCAGTAAAATATGTTCTAACTCATAAGTTCTCTTTAGTGTCCTTCAACAATTTCCAAGGTCTTTTCTTCCAATGTAGATTTAATATCAACCCACTATCCTGTGTGTACCCCCAAGGCTGCAAAGATTCATGATATCTATGTTGGAGGAACCTGCTGATTGAGGTTGCAAACTTCCATGCCCATAAATCCATTCTGAGATCAGCCCTAGTTTGAGGATTGTAACTCCAATGCTGCCTCACATGATCCAGAGAGAATCTTTAGGCATAAGGATCTCTAATGTTATCTGGAGTACTATCTTTGGCACAGTTTGCTGCCAGTATTCCCCTCCTCATTCCTATTGGATAATAAGTTACTGTGTTCACATCCATATGAGAGAGTAATGCTGCCAAATGCAAATGAAACATCCATGGAATTCCTAACCTCAACCAGTAAAGTACACCTATGCTGGGAAACATCCACCCATGTTTCAAGGACTATATAGCCCCAGTTCACGCAAAATAAAGTTGATCTATATGCTGAAGTGGCTTCCTTGTTCATTCAGTCCAAATTGTGAGGCACGTGATTCCCACGCCATCACTTCTGCTCCATTCTTTCTGCAGACCAGTGGGCAATGACCTCAGGAACAAGGGAGACCCACAATGCCATGCTCTTCATCTCAGTATTGTCATTAAACACATTACTTGTACTGTTCTGGGAACCAAATTAAAGTCAAAACTGCCCAATATTTTTTCCACTCATGTGGTGGAAGTACACTGGTTATCTTTCTGTTTTCAAATGTGTGCACAAAATACATTCACCAAATTGTTTTCACTACCTTACACACACACACAC
>OU015746.1:21076931-21120346 GCA_907169655.1 Acomys percivali
CACACACACACACACACACACACACACACACACACACACACACACACTCTTATCTGGAGTATGAATTTAAATGACAGAATAGCCCCTTTCACCCTGATATCACATGTACCAGTGGAAGGCTTTGAGTTATTTATCTACATACTTTAAACACTGACTCTGATAACCCAATGCCTGGTATGAGGATAGAAAGGAAAATATGCATTCAGGGGCACATAGAGAATCCTCACCTGGAAAGCCAGACAGCCATGCCTTCAGAACCTTGATTTACATTGTGGATCAGGAAGAGAGTGGCTCTGGATTGTCCTTTATCATTGGACAGGGTTAGATTCTGGTATTAGAGTAATGTACTTTAAGGAGAAGATGTCAAACCTGCCATAAATGTTGTACTATGTCCATACTTAAAGTGGATGTGCGCAGTGTGTGTGTGTGTACTCAAGTGAGTATATAAGTGCATAGGGTCTAAATTTGAGGGTATAAACAACTTGAGAGAGATTTACACATGCAATTTTGAAAACACAACATGCATTCTCTGAGAAGGACTTGCATATACGTACTGGCCACCATAAAGTATAGTTGGTTCAGCCCACTCAACAGCATGCAAACATTTCCTGTGCAAGTACCCATCACCAAGGACTCAAAGACTGGAAATCAACAAACTCTTGAATTGCCTATGTTTGGAATGCTGTTTTTGAGAAGCTCTATTGGATATCATGCCCAGATTTTTCTGTTCATGCATCATGTCTGTAATGAGCTCTAGTTCTCGAGAGATCTTGTCTGATGAGGCTGTCTAACAGATTTCAGATCTAAGAGGACAGATCTTTCCAAAGATATAATGTCATCTCATGTTGAAGCAAGTGTCTGGTTAATGCTCTTGAGAAATGACAACCCCTTGGAGATCCATTGTTTGTTCATTGGTGGCAAATACTGCAGGGTGCAGAGTGTATTGGCTTCCTTGCCTAGACTCTTCAGCATAAGAGAGGTGGGACAGTCCTGAAATTCTCTGAAAGATTTGTGTGCCATGTCTTCCTCAGCAAGTGCATCATACAAATAGGTCTCTAGCTCCTATTTTCACAGAAATAAGGAAACCATGTGGTCATGATTATTTGTTACTCAAATGACCTTTAGATATCATAAAGTTAGGGAACTGATATCATGCATTTCAAATGGAGGAATTAGACATGTGTGACCTCCCCAAGGGGAATTGGCATTATGCTGGCCACCTGATGGATTCACCAGGTCCACTCATTGACCACGAAACTTCAGGGCTTTCTTTATGATTTTTTTTACAGCTCACTCAATTGACTAAAATCTGGTCTAAGTCCAGATTATATATCCTTCACATAGTTAGAGAAATGGATGTGTGAAGTCATCCTCAGTAGCCTGTCATTTTTCTTTAACTTCAAATCTAATGATTTTCAGATCTCACAAGGATTCTGTCTCTAGACATTCTCATCATTGCCATTATCCAAACAAGGCTGTATTGCAGAGCAATGGCATTGAGAGCAGTCATAGAGGAAAGGGCAAGGCCCTAAAGGTCTCTGTGTTCTCTTTCCAGTGACCCTTCCCATTCAAAATCACATGACCTATGATGTGTGAGCCATAAGACTAATGAGACCTGACACTCCTGAGGGGAGTCAAGATATGCTTCAAAACAAACTCTGAGGCATAGGATGTGAGCTCAGAGAACATCAGCTGACTGATCTGTTGATAGAAAAATAACACCAAAAGCACTTCCTATAGACCTCAGTGGCCATTGCTTTTGATTCCAAACACATCACATTGGGAAGGCATGATTTGCATTCACCTTGAATATTGACATAGGGAAAGACTCTCACTTCACTTGATAATTGAATGTCTAACAAACCATCAGGAAGTAGGAATGCTGCACATGAGGACAGAGTCCCCTCAGCTGGGTATAAAAGCACATCTGGGAATGGAAGCTTCCAAACTATTCAACCCACTTTCTTGCGAAACCAGACAAACCTTCCAATCTCTGACACCATGCAGTGTTGTTGTGGACCATGCTGTTGTCAGCCATGCTGTTGCCAGCCATGCTGCTGCCAGCCATGCTGCTGCCAGACTACCTGCTGCAGGACCACCTGCTGCCACCTCTGTTGCTGTCAACCTTGCTGCTGTGGGTCCAACTGCTGCCAGTCTGGCTCATGCTAGACAAACTGCTGCAATGGACACACCTGTTCCTGGCCAAGCTGCTCTAATTGTTCATGCCCTAGAGTGTTCTTACTCATTCTTCTGTCCTAAAGCATCAAACAGAGCTCAGGTAGATCAATTGTCGGTCATACCCAATAGGCTATTTCAAAGAGTCTGTCCTAACTAACATTCTTTTGTGCAACAACTATGCAGCCAACAACTTAATTTCCATCTCTGAAACCTGTATATCCCAGAATCTCTGCACTGGGCAATCTCATCTGGGAACTAGGAAACCTTATGACTTTTGCCATAATTTTGAGATGTGAGAATTTTGTGCTACTTAAATAAATGTGACCTTGGAACAAACACACAGCTACAAGTTTCATGAGTCTTCATTTCTTCTTTTTCTAGTTGCTCTAATATGGGAAACTGTTATATATCTCCTCTAGATGTACAATTGTAGCTGTAGTCCTTTCCCACAATGCCATTTCTGTTGGTTTGAATGAACCATGTGCCAAAACAGACATATGTAGGAAGCCTTGATCTCAAGAGCTGGAATCATCTGGGAAGGATTAAGAGGAGGTAATCTCACTAATTGGGTATACATCTGGGGCAGGTTTTGGGATTTCAGAAGTGTAGGAAATTCTTAATTGGTTCCCTGCCTTATTGAGGCAGCTCAAGACTTGCAGCCTCAGTTCTTGCTCCAGCACCATGCTCAGGTACCTGCATCCACTGCCACCACCATAGGGACATTCCTCTAATTCTCTGAAAGCCTAAGTCCCAATAAATGACATCTTTTCTTTAGTGCTTTGGTGAAGTGGTCTCATCCGGGAAATAGAGGTGTGCTTGTGGGAGTTCGTGTTTCAGTTCTCTGCTAACGTTACCTTCCATGAGCCTATAGTATAATGAGGCACTGTGTTCCCATTCATGTGATAGGACCCTGCTGCCTAATGCAAACAAACCATGACAAAAATTCCTAACCTTCCAATAATATACACCTATCCTGTGAAGTGCCAGCTCATTCTTCAAGGATTTTATAGCCCCATTTCACCCAAAATAAAGTTGATCTCTCTGATGAAGTGGCTCTCTACTTCATTCAGTCCTACTTGTGGGGCACCCGATTCCTACTTTGTCGTTTCTGCTCCCTAGTTTCTGCATACCAATGGCCAATGGTCCCAGGAACAAGGGAGAGCCACAATGCCATGGTCCTCATCTCAGTATTGTTGTCATTATACTCAGTACTTTCAATGCTCTGCGGACCCATGTTAAAGTCAAAACTTCTCAATATTCTGTCCACTCATGTGGTGGAAGTACACTGGCCATCTTTCTATTTTCAAATGTGTGCAAAAATAAAAATACAAATAAATTCACCAGATTGTTTTCACTACCTTGCAATTCTTAGTGAGAAGTGCTCTTTTCAGGAGTATGAATTTAAATGACAGAATAGCCCCTTTCACCCTCATATCACATGCACCAATGGAAGGCTTTGAGTTATTTATCCACATATTGCAAACACTGACTCTGATAACCCAATGCCTGGTATGAGGATAGGAAAGAAAATATGCATTCAGGGGCACAAGCAGAATAGTAGTAGAGACTCCTCATGTGCAAAGCCAGACAGCCATACCCTAAGAACATTGGTTTACACTATGGATGAGGGAAAGAGTGGATCTTGATTGTCCTTCATCATTGGACTGATTAGATTCTGGTATTAGAGTAATGTACTTTAGTGAGAGGAAGTCAAACCAGCCATAAATGTTGTCCTATTTCCATTCTTAAAATGGATGTGTGTGTATGTGTGTGTGTGTACCCAAGTGAGTATACAAGTGCACAGAGTCTAGATTTGAGGGTATAAAGAATTTCAGTGAGATTTACTCACAATTTTGAGAAGCAATCATGGGTTCTGTGAGCAGGACTTGCACCGACCTAGTGTCCAGCATAAAGTAGAGTGGGTTCAGCCCGCTCCCCAGCATGCAGACATATCCTGTGCAAACACCCATCACCAAAGACTCAAAGATAGGATATCAAGATAGTCTTGAATTCTCTGTGTTCAGAATGCTGTTTTTGAGAAGCACCATTGGATCCCATGCCCAGAGCATTGTCTGTACTGAGGTGTTTTAAGTATTGAGATCTGGAGAGTTCTTGTTTAATGAGGCTGTCTAGCAGACTTCAGAGTGAAGAGGATAAATCCTTCCAAAGACATATTGTCAACTCATGTTAAAGCAAGTGTCTGGTTAATGCCCTTCAGAAATTTCTAGCTCTTGGAGATCCATTGTTTGTTCATTGATGGAAAATGCTACAGTGCAAAAAAAAAAGTCCTGGTTTTTTTTCCATGACTCTTTAGCATGACAGAGGCGGGACAGTCCTGAGATTCTCTAACAGATTTGCCTGTCACGTCTTCCTCAACAAGTGCATCATACAGATAGATTTCTAGCTCCTGCTTTCACAGAAATGAGGGGAACCATGTGGTCATGGTCGTTCCTCACTCAAATGACCTTCAGATACCATAAAGTTAGGTAAATGATATCATGCATTTAAAATGGGGGAATTAGGCATGTGTCACATCCCTGAGAGTAATTGGCCAGGCTATTCTTCTGCTTGTGGGACACACCATGGATTCACCAGGACCACTCATTGTTCAAGGAACTTCAGGGTTTTCTCTGTGATTTTTTTATTTTATTTTTATAATTCACTCAATTGATTGAAAATATGGTCTCAGTTGAAAGGCTATATCATTCAAATAGTTAGTGAAATGGATATCTGAAGTCATCCTAAGTTGCCTGTATTTTTCCTTCAGTTTCAACTGGGATAAATGCTCATGGTTTAAAGGTATCAGGTAGATTCTGTATCTTAACAGTCTTCTCATTACCATCATCCCAGCAGAGCTACATCACAAACCATTGTCATAAAAGCAGCCATAGAACAGTGCAAGATCATGAAGGTCTTTGTGATCTCAAGCCAATGGCCTTTTCCTTTCACACTCTCTGTACCCACAAAACCCATTATGTGTGAGCCATAAGACTAATGTCACCTGACACTCCTGAAGGAAAGCCAGATATGCAACAAAATCAATTCTGAGGCATAGGATGTGAGCCCAGAGATCATCAGCTGACTGTTCCATTGACAGAAAACAATACCATAAAACATTTCCTATAGGCTTCAGTGGCCTTTGCCATGCTTCCAAACACATCACTTGAGAAGTCATGATTTGCATTCACATTGAATATTGACTCAGGCAAATACTCTCACGTAATTTGATAATTCAATTCCTAACAAACCATCAGGTTGCAGGAATACTTCACATAAGGACAGAGTCCCCTCAGGCTGGGTAAAAAAGCACATCTGGGCACCAAGACCAAACCATTCATCTCACTTTCTTGCAAACCCAGAACAAAACCCACCTCTGACATGCAGTGTTGCTGTGGCCACTGCTGTTGCCAGCCATGCTGCTGCCAGACCACCTGCTGCAGGACCACCTGCTGCCACCCCTGTTGCTGCCAACCTTGCTGCTGTGGGTCCAACTGATGCTAATCTGGATGATGTTAGAAAACTGCTGCAAAAACAGCAGCTATGGATACACCTGTGCTTGGTCAGCTCTACTATCTCATGCTCTTGAGTGTTCTTTCCCATTCACCTGTCCTAAAGCATCAAATAGAACTCATATAGATCAATTGTCGCTCATACCCAGTAGGCAATTCCAAAGAGACTGTTCTAACTAGTATTCTTTTTTGCAGCAAATATTTTTCCCCACAACTTAGGTTCTGTTTCTGAAACCTATACATCTCAGAATGTTTCTCAATGCTGGGAATTCTCATATGGAAACTATGAAACATTATGACATTTCCCATAGTTTTGAAACGAGGGAATTTTGTACTACTTAAATAAATTTGACCTTTGTACAAACAAACAGCTATGAGTGTCAAGAATCTTCATTTCTTCTTTTTCTAGTTGCCATAATATACAAAACAGTCATATATCTCCTCTAGAAAGAAAATTTTAGCATTCTTTCCAAAAAAAGCCACTTCAGTTGGTTTGAATGATAAACATGCCAGAATACACATATGTGGGAAGTCTTAATCTCAAGTACTTGTAGGTCATCTAATCTCCCAGTTCATAGCTTCTACTCCTTTGTTCCTTAAGACCAGTGGCCCAAGAAACCACAGAGAGCCACAATGCCATGCTCCTCATCTCTGTATTGCTGCCATTCAACACAGTACTCTTAGTTCTGTGCAGCCCCATGTCAACTGGTCACATCTTAATTTTCTGTCAACTCCTGTGGGGGAAGAGCATGGCCCATATTTCTCTCCTCAATGTGTGCACAATAAAGTTTCACCAACTTGTTTTCACTACCTTCTACTTCCTTAGAAATAGACTTATTAGGAATATGAATTCAATTGACACGATAGACCCTTTCACCATTGAATAGCTTTGCTTTATTCGTCCACATATTTTAAACATTGTCCCTGTAATCACCCAACACGTTGTAGTAAGACAGCAAAGAATACATCCATTCAGGGGGTACATGCCAAATATAGGGAGATACCCTTCTCATGGAAACAGAAACATCCATGTCCAGAGAACATTGAGGGAAAAAATGTCTCAGTATTGTCCCTTATCATTGGACACATTAGATTCTGGTATTAGAGTACAGTACTTTAGTGAGAGGCACTCCAACCTGCCACAAATGGTGCTGATCTTACTTTTTTAAATGGATGTGTGTGCATGTGTTTACACAAGTGAATATAGACATTAATATATTCCAAATTTAAGGGTCTAGAGAACTTGATGGCAGATTAAAGAAACAGATATGTGTTCTGTAAGCAGGACTTTCAGGTTCAAGGAGACCAGCAAGATGTTTAATGTGTTCAACCCAGGCTCCCACACTCAAACAAATACTGTTGAGACACCCATTACCAAAGGATGAACCTAGATGTCAGTGTGTTGCTGAATCACCTGGGTTGGAATGCAGCATTTGAGGGGGACAATTAGGTACCACGGCAAGATTTTCCACTCCATGCAACTTGTCTGTACTTTGGGATTTTTAATATTGAGCTCCAGCACTGGAGAGATTTTATTTAATGATGGTGAGTAGCTGATTTCAGAACAAAGCAGACTGGCAGTCCCAGAGACAGAGCGTCATCTAGTGCTAAAGTAAGAATCTGGTTAATGTTCTTGAGAAAGGACAAGTCCTTAGAGATCCAGTGTTGATTCCTTGACAGCAGACACTGGAGTCCACAAAATATGTCCTAGTTTCCCTTGACTGAACTCTTCAGCATAACAGACATAAGATACTCCTGACATACTGTAAGTGATCTACATGCCATGTCTTTCTCAGAAAGTGCATCTTACACATAGCTCTCTAGCTCCTTGTTTCACAGAGTGGAGGAAAACCATGGGCTCAGGATCATTGCTCAGCCCAAGTTTCTCTAGATAACTTAAAGTTAGAGTCCTGATGCCACATTTGAAATTGAGGGCTAAGAGGAGAAATGGCACATCCCTGAGAGGAAATGGCCATTTTATACTGGTACAGAAGGATCAAATTCTACACACTCCATGTCCCCTCAATGATCAATGGCCTGGAGAGCTTCACTTGTGATTTTTTTGTTGTACATTATACTTACTAGACTGAAAATCTAGTGTAAGCGGAGATTCTATATGATTCAAATATGCAGCAAAATGAATATCTGTAGTAGTTTGCACCAGTTTGTCATGTGCCTTAACGTCAATTGATATAAATACTGATGGTTTACAGGGTCTCATTGGATTCTTTTTCTCCACAGTCTTTTCATAATCACCAGCCCAGCAGAACTACATCAGGTGGCATTGGAACTAAGAATGCCATAAAAGACATGGAAGGTTCGGAAGACTTCTGTGATATCAACCCAATGGCCTTTCCCATTCATACTTTCTGTACCCACATGGCCCATTATGTGTGAGCCATAAGACTAATGAGACCTGACACTCCTGAAGGGAGTCAAGATATGACACAAAACCCACTCAAAAGCATAGAATGTGAGCCCAGAGAACATCAGCTGAGTGCTGTGTTGGTAGAAAATAACTCACAGAAGCACTTCTAATAGGTTTCAGTTGCCACTGAATTGATTGTAAACATATCACGTTGGGAAGGCATGATTTACACTCACCTTGAATATTGACTCAGGCAAAGACTCTCACCTCATTTGATAATTGAATGCCTAACAAACCATCAAGAGGTAGGAATGCTGCACGTGAGGACAGAGTCCCCTCAGCTGGGTATAAAAGCACATCTGGGAAAGGAGGCTTCCAAACCATTCAACCCATCTTCTTGCTAACCCAGACCAACCCTCCAGCTTCTCACACCATGCAGTGCAGCTGTAGCCCATGCTGTTGCCAGCCATGCTGCTGCCAGCCATGCTGCTGCCAGCCATGCTGCTGCCAGACCACCTGCTGCAGGACCACCTGCTGCCGCCCCTGTTGCTGCCAACCTTGCTGCTGTGGGTCCAACTGCTGCTAATCTGGATGATGCAAGACAAACTGCGGTGAGAACAGCTGCCATGGACCCACCTGCTCAAGACCAGCCTGCTCTACTACTTCGTGCGTTGAGTGGAGTGTCCCTCCATACTCTTTCATCCTAAAGCATCAAATAGATATCATGAAGATCAATTGTTGCTCATACCCAGTAGGCTATTCCAAAGAGTCTGTTCTATTATTCTTTTGTGCAACAAATGTGTTGTCCCACAACTTAGTTTCCATCTCTGCAAGCTATACATCCAAAAATGTTTCTCTGCACTGGGCAATCTCATCTGGAAATTGGGAAACCTTATGACATTTGCCATAGTTTTGAGATGTGAGAATTTTGTGCTACTTAAATAAATGTGACTTTGGAACAAACACACAGCTATGAGTGTCATGAATCTTCATTTCTTATTTTTCTAGTTGCCCTAGTATGGGAAACTGTTATATATCTCCTCTAGTTGTACAACTGTATCTGTAGCATCCTTTCCCACAATGCCACTTCTGTTGGTTTGAATGAAGAACGTGCCAGAACAGACATATGTGGGAAGCTTTGACCTCAAGTTCTAGAATTGTCTGGGAAGGATAAATAGGAGGAAAACTCACTACTTGGGTATCGATCTGGGGCAGGTTTTGGATTGTCATAAGCACAGGACCTTCTAAATGGATGCCCTGCTTCATTGAGGCAGCTCAAGGTGTGCAGCCTCAGTCCTTGATCCAGAGCCATGCTCAGCTGCCTGCATCCAATGGCACCATGATAGGGACATACCTTCTAATCCTCTGAAAGCATATCTCCCAATAGATAACTTCTTCTCTTCAGTGATTTGCTGATGAGGTCTCATCTGGGGAATAGAGATGTACTTGTAGGAGTTTATGCTTCAGTTCTCTGCTAACGTTACCTTCCATGAGCCTGTAATATTATGAGGCACTGAATAGCCATTCATATGATAGGACCCTCCTGCCAAATGCAAATATATCATCCCTGAAATTCATACCTTCACCAATAATATACACCTATCCTGTGGAAACCTCACTCCCACTGCTCGGAAGATATAACTTTTGTTCACACTGAATAAATTTCAGCTCTCTTGCTGAAGGAGCTCCTTTGGTCTTTCAGTCCAATTTGCAGGCAATCTAATCCCCACATTCATAGTTTCTACTCCTTTGTCCATTGAGACCAGTGGCCAATGACTGAAGCAACCATGGAGAGCCACAATGCCATGTTCATCATCTCCATATTTCTGCCATTCAACACAGTACTCTTAGTTCCTTGCAGCCTCATGTCAACTTGTCACACATGAATTTTCTGTCAACTCTTGTGGTGGAAGATCATGGCCCATATTTCTCTCTTCAATGGGTGCACAATAAAATTTCACCAACTTGTTTTCACTACCTTCTTCTTCTTAGTTAGACATTCTCTTATTAGCAATATGAATTCAAAAGACACAACAGGCCCTTTCACCATTGAATGTCTGCTTTATTCATGCACCTATTTTAAACATTGTCCATGTAATCCCTCAACACCTTATAGTAAGACAGCAAGGAATTTATCCATTCAGGTGGTACATGTCTAACACACGATGATACTCTTCTCATGGACATCAAAACATCCAAGTCCAGAGAACCTTTATATACAAGGTGGATTAGGGAACGTGTGGTTCTGAATTGTTGCCTATCATTAGACACACTAGATTCTGGTATCAGAGTATTGTAAGTAAGGGAGAGGCACTCCAACCTGCCACAAATGCTGCTGTTTCTTCTTTTCAAAATGGATGAGTATGTGATTGTGCATGTGTGTGTGTGTGTGTGTGTGCATGTGTATGTTTATGCAAGTGAATATAGACATTCATATGTTCTATACTAAGACTAGAGAACTTAGTGGCAGATTAAGGAAACAGATATGTGTTGTGTGAGCAGGACTTGCAACTTCAGGGAGACCAGCATGAAGTTTAATGTGTTCAACCCATGCTCCAACACTTAAACATATACTGTCCAAAGCCCCATTACCAAAGGATCAAACTGGATGTCACTATGCTCTAAAATCACCCAGTTGGAATGCAGTATTCAAGTTGGACGATTAGGTACCATGGCAAAATTTTCCACTCCAAGCACCTTGTCTGGTCTTTTTAATACTGAGCTCCAGCACTAGAGAGATTTTATTTAATGAAGCTAAGTAGCTGACTTCAAAGCAAAGCAGACTGGCAGTCCCAGAGACAGAGCATCATCTAGTGTTAAAGTAAGAATCTGGTTAATGCTTTTGAGGAAGGACAAGTCCTTAAAGATCCAGTGTTTATTCCTTGGCTGCAGACACTAAGGTCCACAAAATATGTCCTGGGAACCCTTGCCTATATTCTTCAGCATAATAGATATAAGACAGTACTGACATTCTGTAAAAGATTTGCATGCAATATATTCCTCAGGAAGTGCATCTTACACATGGCTCTCTCCCTCCTTGTTTCACAGAATGGAGGAAAACCATGGGCTCAGGATCATTTCTCTGTACAAGGCTCTCTACATAACTTAAAGTTAGAATCCCGAAATCACATTTGAAATTGGGGACTAAGAGCAGAAATGGCACATCCCTGTGAAGAAATGACTGTTTTATACTTGTGCAGAAGGATCAGTTTCTACATACACCACTTGCCCTCAATGATCAAGGGTCTAGAGAGCTTCATTTGTGATTTATTTGTTTTACATTTGACTCAGTAGACCAAAAATCTACTGTAAGCCGAGGTTCTATATAATTCAAATAGGCAGCAAAATGAATGTCTGTCGTCATCTGCCTGAGTTTGTCATGTTCCTTCAACTTCAATTGAGATAAATTCTCACAGGCTACAGGTCACACTGGATTCTGTTTCTCCACAGTTTTTCATAACCACCAGCCTAGGACAGCTACATCACACAGATTAAGAGCATCCATACAGGACAGGGAAGGTTCTGAAGGCCCCCGTGATATCAAGCCAATGACCTTTCCCATTCATACTCTCTGTACCCACATGACTCATTATGTGTGAGCCATAAGACTAATGAGACATGACACTCCTGAAGGGAGGGAAGATATGACACAAAATTCCCTAAAAGCATAGGATGTGAGCATAGAGAACATAAGCTAAGTGTTCCATTGGTAGAAAACAACACCTAAAGCATTTCCAAGAGATTTCAGTTGCCATTGATTTGATTGCGAACATATCACATTGGGAAGACATGATTTACACTTACTCTGAATATTGACTCAGGCGAGGACTCTCACTTCATTTGATAATTGAATGCCTAACAAACCATCACGAGGTAGGAATGCTACATGTGAGGACAGAGTCCCCTAAGCTGGGTATAAAAGCACGTCTGGGAATGGAAGCTTCCAAACCATTCAACCCACCTTCTTGACAACGCAGACCAACCCTCCAGCCTCTGACACCATGCAGTGCAGTTGTTGCCCATGCTGCTGCCAGCCATGCTGCTGCCAGCCATGCTGCTGCCAGACCACCTGCTGCAGGACCACCTGCTGCCGCCCCTGCTGCTGCCAACCTTGCTGCTGTGGGTCCAACTGCTACTAGTCTGGGTGATGGTAGACAAACCGTAGCAAAAACAGCTGCCATGGACACACCTGCTCAAGACTGGCCTGTTCTACTAGTTCATTCTATAGAGTGGAGTGTCCCTCCCTACTTCACTACTTTTCTGTCCTAAAGCATCAAATAGATCTCGTGAAGATCAATTGTTGCTCATACCTAGTAGGCTATTCCAAAGAGTCTGTTCTAACTAATACTCTTTTGTGCAACAAATGTGTTGCACACTTAGTTTCCATCTCTGTACGCTATACATCCCAGAATGTTTCTCTGCCCTGGGCATTCTCATTTGGGAATTAGGAAACCGTATGCCTTTTGCCATTGTGTTGAGATGTGGGAATTTTGTGCTACTTAAATAAATGTGACTTTGGAACAAACACACAGCTACGAGTGTCATGAATCTTCATTTCTTCTTTTTCTAGTTGCCACAATATGAGAAACTGTAATGTAACTCCTCTAGATGTACAACTGTAGGTGTAGGATCCGCTCCACAATGCCACTTCTGTTGGTTTGAATGAACAACGTACCAGAACAGGCATATGTGGGAAACCTTGACCTCAAGTGCTCGAATCGTCTGGGAAGAATTAAGAGGAGAGAATCTCTATAATTAGATATACACCTGGGAAGGTTTTGCATTGTCAGAAGCACAGGAACTTCTCAATTGGGGCCCTGCCTCATTGAGGCAGCTCAAAATTTGCAGCCTCAGTTCTTGCTCCAGAATCATACTCAGCTGCCTGCATCCACTGCCACCCCAATAGGGACACATCTTCTAATCCTCTGAAAGCATATATCAAAATAAATGACTTCTTCTTTTTAGTGATTTGGTGATGAGGTCTCACATGGGGACTAGAGATGTGTTTGTAAGAGTTCATGCTTCAGTACTCTGCTAATGTTACTATGCATCAGCCTATAATATAATAAGGCACTGTTTTCCCATTCATATGATAGGACCCTGCTGCCAAATGCAAATAAATCATCCTTGAAAGTCATAGCCTCACCAGTCATATATAGCTATCTTGTGAAATTCCCACTCCCACCCCAAGCAAGATTATAACGTCTGTTCACACTGAATAAATTTGAGCTCTCTTGCTCAAGGAGCTCCTTTTGTCTTTCAGTTCGATTTGCAGGCAATATAATCCCCCCATTCATAGCTTCTACTCCTTTGTTTCTTAAGACCAGTGGCCAATGACCCAATAAATGGTGGATTGCCATAATGCCATGCTCTTCATCTTCGTATTGCTGCCATTCAAAACAGTACACTTCTGGGTAGGGGTTTAAATTTTACAGCCTGTATTGTCCTTGGCTAGTGCCTTAGTTTGAGCGGGACCCTTTGGCCAAAATCTGCCTATCATAGTGTTCTACTTGTAGGTTTCTAGGACCCACTGGATCCTTCTACATTGCTATTCTCACATGGTTCTCTTATCTAGAGTCCCAATAGGATGTCCTCCCCTCTGTCCCAGTTTCCTGGTAAGGGAAGGCTTTCGTGGGACATGCCCCTTGGGATAGTATGCAGATATAAGTGAGTATATACCATTTGAGTCTTTCTGCTTCTGGGTTAACTCACTCATTATGATCATTTCTAGCTCAATCGATTTATCTAGCCAATGGACAGGACAGTCTCCACACTTGAGTGGAGAGTGGGATATGACTTTCTCCTGTACTCTGGTGCCTCACATTTGCCTATGTCCCCTGGAGGGGGAGACCTAGTGGCACTCAGAGGAAGGACAGCAGGTCATCGAGAAGAGACTTGATACCCTATGAGCATATACAGGGGGAGGTAATCCCTCTCAGGAACAGTCATAGGGGAGGGGAATAAGGGGAAAATGGGAGGGAGGGAAGAATGGGAGGATACAAGGGATGGGATAACCATAGAGATGTAACAAGAATAAATTAACAAAATTTAAATAAATAAATAAAAAGAAGAAAAAAGTACACTTATGGGTGTGCAGACCAATGTCAATTTTTCCTCTGAACATTCTGTCAACTCCTATGGTGGAAGATCATGGCCCATATTTCTCTCTTCAATGTGTGCACAATATAGTTTCACCAACTTGTTTTCACTACCTTCTTCTTATTATTTAAAAATAGTCTGATTAGGAATATGAATTCAAATTACACAAATGGCCCTTAAAGCATTGAATGCATTTCTTTATTCATCCACATATTTTAAACATTGTCCCTGTAACCACCCAGCACCTAGCAGTAAGATAGCAAAGAATATATCGATTCACGTGGTACATGCGAAATACATGTATACACTCCTCTCATGGAAACCAAAACATCCATGTCCAGAGAACCTTTATGTACACAGTATACAGAAAGTGTGGCTCAATATTGTCCCTTATCATTGTACACTTTAGATTAAGATTCTGGTATCAGAGTATTGTACGTTAGGGAGAGGCACCCTAATTGGCACAAATGTTCTGTATCTTCCTTTTAAAAATGTGTGTGTGTGTGTGTTTACACAAGTGAATATAGACATTCATCTATTCTATATTTAAGGGTCCAGAGAACATGCTAGCAGGTTAAAGAAACAGATACCTGTTCCGTGAGCAGGACTTGCATGTTCTGGAAGACCAGTATGAAGTTTAATGTGTTCACCCTAGGCTCCCACACTTAAACATATAGTGTTCAAAACCACCATAAGCAAAGGATGAAACTGGATTTCACTACACTGCTGAATTGCCTAGGGTTGGAATGCTGTATTTGTGGGGGACAATTAAGTTCCATGGCAAGATTTTCCACTACAAGCATCTTGTCTGTACTTTGGTCTTTTTAATATGGAGATGCAGCACTGGGGAGATTTTATTTAATGAAGCTGAGTAGCTGATTTCACAGCAAAGTAGACTGGCAGTCCCAGAGACAGAGTGTCATCTAGTGCTAAAGTAAGAATCTGGTTAATGCTCTTGAGGAAGGACAAGTCCTTAGAGATCCAGTGCTTATTCCTTGACAGCAGACACTGCGGTCAACAGAAAATGTCCTAGTTTCCCTTGACTGGACTCTTCAGCATAACAGATATAAGACAGTCCTGACATTCTATAACAGATTTGCGTGCCATGTCTTCCTCAGCAATTGCATCTTACACATGGCTCTCTCACTCCTTGTTTCACAGAATGGAGGAAAACCATGGGTTAAGGATCATTTCTCAGTGGAATGCTCTCTAGATAACTTAAAGTTAGAATCCTGATGTCATTTTTGAAATTGAGGACTAAAAAGAGTTATGGACATCCCTTAGAGGAAATGGCCAGTTTATACCTGTGCAGAAGGATCAACTTCTCCACTCACCACGTCCCCTAAATAATCAAGTGTCTGGGGAGCTTGTTTTGCAATTTATTCGTTGTACATTTTATTCAATTGACCGAAAATCTAGTGTAAGCCAAGGTTCTGTATGATTCAAATAGGCAGTGAAATGAATGTCTGTCATCATCTGCCCGAGCCTATCATGCCCCTTCAACTTCAATTGGGATAAATTCTAATGGGTTACAGGGCTCACTGGATTCTGTTTCTCTATAGTCTTTTCATAACCACCAGCCGAGCAGAGACACATCATGCGGCATTGGCACTAAGAGCAGCCTTACAGGACAGGGAAGGTTCTGAAGGGCGCTGGGATATCAAGCCAATGGCCTTTCCCATTCAAACTCTCTGTACCCACGTGACCCATTCATTATGTGTGACCCATAAGACTATGAGACCTGACACTCCAGAAGGGAAGAAAGATATGCCACAAAACCCACTCAAAAGCATAGGATGTGATTCCAGAGAACACCAGCTGAGTGCCCCATTGGTAGAAAATAACACCATAAAGCACATCCAACAGATTTAAGCTGCCATTGAATTGACTGCAAACACATCACGTTGGGAAGGCATGATTTAGACTCATGTTGACTATTGAGTCAGGCAAAGACTCTCACCTCATTTGATAATTGAATGCCTAACAAACCATCAAGAGGTAGGAATGCTGCACGTGAGGACAGAGTCCCCTCAGCTGGGTATAAAAGCACATCTGGGAAAGGAGGCTTCCAAACCATTCAACCCACCTTCTTGACAACCCAGACCAACCTTCCATCCTCTGACACCATGCAGTGCAGCTGTAGCCCATGCTGTTGCCAGCCATGCTGCTGCCAGCCATGCTGCTGCCAGCCATGCTGCTGCCAGCCATGCTGCTGCCAGACCACCTGCTGCAGGACCACCTGCTGCCGCCCCTGTTGCTGCCAACCCTGCTGCTGTGGGTCCAACTGCTGCTAATCTGGATGATGCAAGACAAACTGCGGTGAGAACAGCTGCCATGGACACACCTGCTCAAGACCAGCCTGCTCTACTACTTCGTGCGTTGAGTGGAGTGCCCCTCCATACTCTTTCATCCTAAAGTGTCAAATAGATATTGTGAAGATCAATTCTTGCTCATACACACTAGGCTGTTCCAAAGAGTCTGTTCTAACTAATATTCTTTTGTGCACCAAATGTATTGCCCCACTACTTAATTTTTATATCTGAAACCTATACATCCCAGAATGTTTCTTTGCACTGGGCAATCTCATCTTGGAATTAGGAAACCTTATGACATTTGCCATCGTTTTGAGATGTGAGAATTTTGTGCTACTTAAATAAATGTGACTTTGGAACAAACATACAGCTACAAGTGTCATGAATCTTCATTTCTTCTTTTTCTTGTTGCCCTAATATGGGACACTGTAAGGTATCTTCTCTAGAAGAACAATATTAGCTGTAGCATCCTTTCCTACAATGCCACTTCTGTTGGTTTGAATGAAGAATGTGCCAGTCAGACACATGAGAGAAGCCTTGGTTTCAAGTGCTGGAAGTGTCTGGGAAGGATTAGGAGGAGGGAATCTTACTAATCTGGTATATTTCTGGGGCAAGTTTGGGATTTTCAGAAGCACAGGACTTTCTCAAATGGCACCTTGCCTCACTGAGGCAGCTCAAAATTTGCAGCCTCAGTGCTTGATCCAGAGCCATGCTCATCTGCCTGCACCTAATGCCACCATGATAGGGACACACCTTCTAATCCTCTGAAAGCATATCTCCCTATAGATAACTTCTCTTCGGTGATTTGGTGATGAGGTCTCATATGGGGAATAGAGATGTGCTTGTAAGAGTTCATGCTTCAGTTCTCTGCTAGTGTTAGTATCCATCAGCCTATAATATAATAAGGCACTGTTTTCCCATTCATATGATAGGACCCTGCTGCCAAATGCAAATAAATCATCCTTGAAAGTCATAGCCTCACCAGTCATATATAGCTATCCTATGAAATCCCCACTCCCACCCCAAGCAAGATTATAATTTCTGTTCACACTGAATAAATTTGAGCTCTCTTCCTGAAGGAGCTCCTTTGGTCTTTCAGTCCATTTAGCATGCAATCTAATCCCCCCATTCATAGCTTCTACTCCTTTGCTCCTTAAGGCCAATGGCCAATGACCCAAGAAACCATAGAGAGCCACAATGTCATGCTCCTCATCTTAGCATTGCTGACATTCAACACAGTACACTTATTGCTGTGCAGCCCCATGTCAAATTCTCACCTCTGTATATTGTGTCAGCTCCTGTGATGGCAGAGCATGAGCCATATTTCTCTCTTCAATTTGTCCACAATATATGTTCACGAACTTGTTTTCACTACCTTCTTCTTCTTTGTTAGAAATAGTCTTATTAGGAATATGAATTCAAATGACACAATATGCCCTTTCACAATAAAATGTTTTGCTTTATTCATTCACATATTTTAAACATTGTCTGTGTAATTACCCAGCACTTTGTCGTAACACAGCACGGGATATATCCATTCAGAGGGTACATGCCAAAGACAGGAATATACTCCTCTCATGGAAACCAAGCCATCCATGTCCAGAGAACCTTCATGTACAGGGTGAATTAGGGAAAGTGTGGCTCAGTATTGTCCCTTATCATTGGACACATTAGATTCTGGTATCAGAGTATGTATGTTAGGGAGAGGCACTCCAACCTGCCACAAATGGTGCCGTATCATCTTTTTTAAAATGGATGTGTGTGTGTATGTGTGTGTTTACACAAGTGAATATAGACATTCATGTATTCTATATTTAAGGGTCTAGAGACCGTGGTGGCAGATTAAAGAAACAGATATGTGTTCTGTGAGCAAGACTGGAATGTTCAGGGAGACCAGCATGAAGTTTAACGTGTTCAACCTAGGCTCCCACACTTAAACATATACTGTCCAAACCCCCCAATACTAAAGGATCAAACTAGATGTCACTACATTGCTGAATTGCCTGGGGTTAATGCAGCATTTGAGGGGTACAATTAGGTACCATGGCAAGATTTCCCACTCCATGCAACTTGAGTGTACTTTGTCCTTTTGAATACTGAGCTCCACCACTGATGACATTTTATTTTATGAAGCTGAGTAGCTGATTTCAGAGCAAAGCAGACTGGCAGTCCCAGAGACAGAGTGTCATCTAGTGCTAAATTAAGAATCAGGTTAATGCTCTTGAGGAAGGACAAGTCCCTAGAGATGCAGTGTTTATTCCTTGACAGCAGACACTGTGGTCAACAGAAAATGTCCTAGTTTCCCTTGCCTGGACTTTTCAGCATAACATATAAGACAATCCTGCCATTCTGTAAAAGATTTGTATGCCATGTCTTCCTCAGCAAGTGCATCTTATATGTGGCTCACTAGCTCCTTGTTCCACAGAACGGAGGAAAACCATGGACTCAGCATAATTTCTTAATCCAATTCTCTCTAGATAACTTAAAGTTAGAGTCCTGAAGTCACATTTCAGATTGAGGACTAAAAGGAGATGTGGCACATCCATGAGAGGAAATGGCCAGTTTGTACTTTGGTGAATGATCAAATTCTATACACACCACAGCACATCAATGATCAAGGGTCTGGAGAGCTTCATTTTCCATTTATTTGTTTTACATTTGACTCAATAGACTGAAAAATCTAGATTAAGCTGTAATATTATATGATTCAAATAGGTAGAGAAATGAATGTTTGTAGTCATCTGCCCGAGCTTGTCATGTCCTTTCAATTTCAATGGGATATATTCTCATGGGTACAGGTCTCACTGGATTCTGTTTTGTATGGTGTTTTCATAATCAGCAGGACAGGTGAGATACATCACACAGCACTGTCATTAAGAGTAGCCACACAGGACAGGGAAGGTTCTGACGGCCTCTCTGATATAAGCTAATGGTATTCCCATTCATAATCTCTGTACCCACATGACCCACTATGTGTGATTCATAAGACTAATGAGACCTAATACTACTGAAGAGAGGCAAGCTATGCCACAAAATCAACACTAAAGCATAGGATGTGAGCCCAGAGAACATCAGTTGAGTGCTCTGTTGGTTAAAAAATTACCCTAAATTACTTCCAAAATGTTTCAGTTGCCATTGAATTGTTTTGCAAACACAGGACCTTGGGAAGGCATGATTTACACTCACCTTGAATATTGACACAGGCAAAGATTCCCCACTCCTTTGATAATTGAATGTCTAACAAACCATCAAGAGGTAGAAATGCTGCATGTGAGGACAGAGTCCCCTCAGCTGGGTATAAAAGCATGTCTGGGAATGGAGGCTTCCAAACCATTCAAACCACCTTCTTGACAACCCAGACCAACCCTTCAGCCTCTCACACCATGCAGTGCAGTTGTAGCCCATGCTGTTGCCAGCCATGCTGCTGCCAGCCATGCTGCTGCCAGCCATGCTGCTGCCAGACCACCTGCTGCAGGACCACCTGCTGCCGCCCGTGTTGCTGCCAACCTTGCTGCTGTGGGTCCAACTGCTGCCAGTCTGGCTCATGCTAGACATAAGGTGGCAAGAACAGCTGCCATGGACACACCTGCTCAAGACCAGCCTGTTCTACTAGTTCTAGAGTGGAGTGGCCCTCCCTACTCTTCTGTCCTAAAGCATCAAATAGACCTACTGAAGATCAGTTGTTGCTCATACCCAGTAGGCTATTCCAAAGAGTCTGTTCTAACTACCATTCTTTTGAGCAACAAATGTATTGCCTCACAACTTAGTTTCCATCTCTGAAACCTGTACATCCCATAATGTTTCTCGGCACTGAGCAATCTCATCTGAGAATTAGGAAACCTTATGACTTTTGCCACAGTGTTGAGACATGGGAATTTTGTGCTAATTAAATAAATGTGACCTTGAAACAAACACAGTTACAAGTGTCATGAATCTTCATGCCCTAATATGGAAAACTGTTATATATCTCCTCTAGACATACAACTGTATCTGTAGCATCCTTTCCCACAATGCCACTTCTATTAGTTTGAAGGAACAATGTGCCAGAACACACATATGTGGGAAGCCTTGATCTCCAGAGCTGGAATCATCTGGGAAAGATTAAGAGGAGGGAATCTCATTATTCGAGTATACATCTGGAGCAGAGTTTGGATTGTATGAAGCACAGGACGTTCTCAATTGGTGCCCTGCCTCACTGAGGCATCTCAAGCTGTGCAACCTCAGTTCTTGCTCCAGAGCCATGCTCAGCTGCCTGCATCCACTGAAACCAGAGCAAGGATATGCTTTCTAATCCTCTGAAAGCATATCTCCCAATAGATGACTTCTTCTGTTTGGTAATTTGGTGATGAGGTCTCATCTGAGGAATAGAGATGTGTTTTTAAGAGTTCATGCTTCAGTTCTCTGCTAACATTACCTTCCATGAGCCTATAATATAATGAGGCACTGTGTTCCCATTCATATGATTGGACCCTCCTGCCAAATGCAAATAAATTATCCCTGAAATTCAAATCCTCACCAATAATATACACCTATCCTGTGAATTCCCCACTCCTACCCCAGCAAGGTACATCTTTTGTTCACACTGAGTAAATTTGAGCTATCTTCCTGAAGGAGCTCCTTTGGTTTTTCAGTCTGACTTGCAGGCAGTCTAATCCCCACATTCATAGCTCCTACTCTTTGCTGCTTAAGACGAGTGGCCAATGACCCAAGAAACCATGGAGAACCACAATGCCATGTTCCTCATCTCCATATTGCTGCCATTCAACACAGTACTCTTAGTTCTGTGCAGCCCCATATCAACTGGTCACATCTTAATTTTCTCTCAACCCCTGTGGTGGAAGAGCATGGCCCATATCTCTCTCTTCAATGTGTGTACAATAGATTTTCACCAACTTGTTTTCACTACCTTCTTCTTCTTAGTTAGGAATAGTCTTATTAGGAATATGAATTCAATTGACACAATAGACCCTTCTATCATTGAATGGCTTTGCTTTATCCATCCACATATTTGAAACATTGTTCCCGTAATCACCCAAAACCTTCTAGTGGGACAGAAAGGAATGTATTCAGTCAGGAGGTACATGCCGAATACAGATAGATATTCCTCCCATAGAAACCAAAACATCCATGTCCTGAGAACCTTTATGTACAGGGTGGATAGGGAGAGTGTGGTTCAGTATTGTCCCTTATCATTGGACACATTAGATTGTGGTATCAGAGTAATGTACGTTAGGGAGAGGCACACCAACCTGCCACAAATGGTGCCTTATGTTACTTTTTAAAAAGGATATTTGTTTTTAATAGCTGAGTAGTATTCCATAGTGTAAATGTACCACAGTTTCTTTATCCATTCTTCTACTGAGGGACACTTAGGCTGTTTACATGATCTGGCTATTATGAATAAGGATGCTATAATCATGGTTGAACAAAGTTTCTTGTTGTGTGCTGGAGCATCTTCTGGGTATATTCCAAAGAGTGGAATAGCTGGGTCTTGTGGAAACCCTATTCCCAGTTTTCTGAGATAGCATAAGATAGATTTCCAAAGTGGCTGTACTAGTTTGCATTCCCACCAGCAATGAAGGAGTGTTCCTCTCTCTCCACATCCTTGCCAGCATGTGGTGTCGCTTGAATATTTTACCTTAGACATTCTGATGGGTGTAAGATGGAATCTCAGAGTTGTTTTGATTTGCATTTCCCTGATGACTAAGGAGGCTGAGCATTTCTTTAAGTGTTTCTCAGCCATTTGATATTCCTCTGTTGAGAGTTCTCTGTTTAGTTCCAAGCCCCATTTCTCAATTGGGTTATTTGGTTTGGTGGTGTTTAATTTCTTGAGTTCTTTATATATTTTGGATATTAGACCTTTGTCAGATGTAGGGTTTGTAAAGGTCTTTTCCCAGTCTGTAGGCTGTCGCTTTACTCTCTTGACAATGTCTCCTGCCTTACAGAAACTTCTAAGCCTCATGAGGTTCCATTTATTAATTGTTGACATTAAGGCCTGGGCTGTTGGTGTTCTGTACAGGAAGTTGTCTCCTGTGCCAATATGTTCCAGGCTCTTCCCCACTTTTTTTTCTAAGTGACTTAGTGTCTCTGGTTTTATGTTGAGGTCTTTGATCCACTTGGATTTAAGTTTTGTGCAAGGTGACAAATATGGGTCCAGTTGCATTTTTTTTACACATAGACATCCAGTTAGACCAGCACCATTTGTTGAAGATGCTATCCTTTTTCCATTGAATGGATTTGGTTTCTTTACCAAAAATCAAGTGACCATATGTGTGTGGATTCATATCTGGGTCTTTGATTCAATTCCACTGATCAATCAGCCTGTTGCTGTGCCAGTACCATGCTGTTTTAATTAGTATTGCTTTATAGTACAGCTTGAGATCAGGTATGGAGATTCCTCCAGATGATCTTTTGTTGTACAAGATTGTTTTAGCTATTCTGGGTTTTTTTGTTTTTCCATATGAAGTTCAGAATTGAACTTTCAATGTCTTTAAAAAAATTGTGTAGGTATTTTGATAGAGATTGCACTGAATCTGTAGATTGTCTTTGGTAAGATGGCCATTTTTACTATGTTAATTCTCCCAATTCATGAACAAGGAAGATCATTTCATCTTCTCATGTCATCTTCAATCTCTTCAGAGTTTTGAAATTTTTTTCAAACAAGTCCTTCACTTGCTTTGTTAGAGTAATTCCTGAAAGTTGTGGACAAATGGATTGAACTAAAAATTATCATAATGAGTGAGTTAACCCAGAAGCAAAAAGAGTTAAATGGTATATACTCACTTATATCTGCATACTAGCCCAAGGGGCAGGTCCCATGAAAGACTTCACTAACCAGAAAACTGAGACAGATTGGAGGATATCCTGTTGGGACTCTAGATGAGAGAAGCATGGAAGAATGGCAAAGTTGAAGGATCCAGAGGATCCTAGAAATCTACATGAAGAAAATTATGATAGGCAGATTTGGGTCCAGGAGTCCCACTCAAACTATGGCACCAGCAAAGGACACTACAAACCGTAAACTTCAACCCCCTACCCAGATCTAGCCAATGGACAGGATATTCTCCACAGTTGAGTGGAGAGTGGGGTATGACTTTCACATGTACTCTGGTGCCACATATTTGACCACATCAACTGGTGGCACTCAGAGGAAAGAGAGCAGGCTACCAAGAAGAGACTTGATACCCTATGAGCATATACACGGGGAGGAAGTCACCTTCAGTCACAGTCATAGGGGAGGAGAAAATGGGAGGGAGGGAGGAATGGGAGGATACAATGGAGGAGATAACCATTTAGATGTAATATGAATAAATTAATAAAATAAAAAAGGATGTTTGTGTGTGTGTGCGCGCGCGCGCGTGTGTGTGTGTGTGTGTGTGCTTTCAACGTGAATATAGACATTCATATATTTTATACTTAATGGTGTAGAGAACTTAGTGGAAGACTAAAGAAATAGCTCTTTATCTGTGAACAGGACTTGCATGTTCAGGGAGACCAGCATTAAGTTTAATGTGTTCAACTTAGGCTACTGCACTGAAACATACACTGTCCAAAACCCCATTATGAAAGGATCAAACTGGATGTCACTACGCTGTTGAATCACCGTTTGAGTTACCACCATCTGAGGTGGTAATTAGATACCATGGCAAGATTTTCTACTCCATGAAACTTGTCTGTACTTTGGTCTTTTTAATATTTAGCTCCAGCACTGGAGATATTTTATTTAATGAAGCTGAGTAGCTGATTTCAGAACAAAGCAGACTGGCAGTCCCAGAGACAGAGCTTCATCTAGTGCTAAAGTAAGAATCTGGTTACTGCTCTTGAGGAAGGAAAAGTCCTTAGAGATCCAGTGTTGATTCCTTGACAGCAGACACTGCAGTCAACAAAATATGACCTAGTTTCCCTTGACTGGACTCTTCAACATAAAAGATATAAGATACTCCTGACATTCTGTAACATATTTGTGCGCCATGTCTTCTTCATCCACTGTATCTTACACATGGCTCTCTAGCTTCTTGTTTCATAGAACGGAGGAAAACCATTGGTTAAGGATCATTGCTCAGTCCACGGTTCCCTAGAAAACTTAAAGTTTGAGTCCTGATATCACATTTGAAACTGAGGATGAAGAGGAGAAGTGGCACATCCCTGAGAGGAAATTTCCAGTTTATATTTCTGCAGAAGGATCAACTTCTACACACACCACGTCCCCTCAATGATCAAGGGTTTCTAGAGCTTCATTTGTTTTTTATTTGTTGTACATTTCATTCAATTGAATGAAAATCTAGTGTACGCCGAGATTCTATATGATTCAAATAGGCAGTAAAATGAATGTCTGTCGTCATCTGCCCGAGCCTGTCATGCCCCTTCAACTTCAACTGGGATAAATTCTCATGGGTTACAGGGCTCACTGGATTCTGTTTCTCTATAGTCTTTTCATAACCGCCAGCCCAGCAAAGCTACATTATGTACTTTTGGCATTAAGAGCACCACACAGGTCAGGGAAGATTCTGAAGGCCTCTGTGATGTCAAGCCAATGGCCTTTCTCATTCATACTCTCTGTACCCACATGGCCCATTATGTGTGAGCTATAGACTAATGAGACCTGACACTCCTGAAGGGAAGCAAGATATGCCACAAAACCCACTCGGAAGCATAGGATGTGAGCCCAGAGAAAATCAGCTGAGTGCTGTGTTTGTAGAAAACAACACCCTAAAGCACTTCCAACGGGCTTCAATTGCTATTGCCTTGGTTGCAAACACATCACGTTGGGAAGGCATGATTTACACTCACCTTGAATATTGACTCTGGCAAAGACTCTCACCTCATTTGATAATTGAATGCCTAACAAACCATCAAGAGGTAGGAATGCTGCACGTGAGGACAGAGTCCCCTCAGCTGGGTATAAAAGCACATCTGGGAAAGGAGGCTTCCAAACCATTCAACCCACCTTCTTGCTAACCCAGACCAACCCTCCAGCCTCTCACACCATGCAGTGCGGTTGTAGCCCATGCTGTTGCCAGCCATGCTGCTGCCAGACCACCTGCTGCAGGACCACCTGCTGCCGCCCGTGTTGCTACCAACCTTGCTGCTGTGGGTCCAACTGCTGCTAATCTGGATGATGCTGGACAAACTGGGGCAAGACCAGCTGCCATGGACCCACCTGCTCAATACCGGTCTGCTCTACTAGTTCACTCTTTTGAGTGGAGTGTCCCCCACTACACTTCTGTCCTAAAGCATCAAATAGATTTCATGAAGATCAATTGTTGCTCATACCCAGTATGCTATTCCAAAGAGTCTGTTCTAACTATTATTCTTTTGTGCAACAAATGTGTTGCCCCACAACTTAGTTTCCATCTTTGAAACCTATACATCCCAGAATGTTTCTCTGCACTGGACTGTCTCTTCTGGAAACTAGGAAACCTTATGACTTTTGCCATAGCTTTGAGATGTGGGAATTTTGTGCTACTTAAATAAATGTGACTTTGGAACAAACACATAGCTACAAGTGTCATGAATCTTCATTTCTTCTTTTTCTAGTTGCCATAATATGGGAAACTGTTATATATCTCCTCTAAAAGTAGAACTGTATCTGTAGCATCCTTTCCCACAATGCCACTTCTGTTGGTTTGAATGAACCATGTGCCAGAACAGACATATGTGGGAAGCCTTGATCTCAAGTGCTGAAATTGTCTGGGAAGGATTAAGAGGAGGGGAACTCACTAATTGGGTATACATCTAGAGCAGGTTTTGGATTGTCAGAAGCTCAGGGCCTTCTTAATTGGTGCCCAGCCTCATTTAGGCAATTCAAGATGTGCAACCACAGTCCTTGCTCCAGAGCCATGCTCAGCTGCCTACATCCACTGCCCCCATGATAGGGACACACCTTCTAATCCTCTGAAAACATATGTCCAAATAAATTACTTCTCTCCAGTGATTTGGTGATGAGGTCTTCTGGGGAACAGAGATGTGTTTGTAGGGGTTCATACTTCAGTTCTCTGTGATTGTTACCTTCCTATACCTATACCTACCTATAATATAATTAGGCTTGGTTGTCCTATTCATATGATAGGACCCTGCAGCCAAATGCAAATAAGTCATCCCTGAAATTCATATCCTCACCAATAATATACACCTATCCTGTGAAATCCCCTCTCCAATCAATAGGAAGATATAACTTTTGTTCACACTGAATAAATTTTAGCGTTCTGGCTGAAGGAACTACTTCAGTCTTTCAGTCCAATTTGCAGGCAATCTAGTCTCCTTCTTCATAGCGTCCACTCATTAGTTCTTTAAGACCTGTTGCCAATGAACCAAGAAATCATGGATAGCCAAATGCCATGATCCTCATCTCCATATTGCAGTCGTTCAACACAGTACACTTATTGCTATGCAGACTGATGTCAACTTGTCCTCTGAATATTCTCTCAACTCCTGTGGTGGAAGAGCATGGGCCATATTTCTATCTTCAATGTGTGCACAATATACTTTCACCAACAGGTTTTCACTACCTTCTTTTTCTTTGTTAGAAATAGTCTTATTAGGAATATGAATTCAAATGGCACAATAGACCCTTTCATCATGGAATTTTTTGATTTATTCGTCCACATATTTTAAACATTGCCTGTGTTTTCACCCAACACCTTGAAGTAAGACTTCAAGGAATAGATCAATTCAAGGGGTACATGCCAAATACAGTTAGATACTCCTCTCATGGAAACCAAAACATCCATGTCCAGAGAATGTTTATGTACAGGGTGGATGAGGAAAGTATGGCTCAGTATTTTCCCTTATCATTGGACACATTAGATTCTGGTAGCAGAGGATTGTCTCTTAGGGAGAGGCACTCCAACCTGCCACAAATGGTGCTCTATCTTCCTTTTTAAATTGGAAGCGTGTGTGTGTGTGTTTACACAAATGAATATAGACATTCATATATTCTATATTTAAGAGTCTAGAGAATTTGGTGGCAGATTAAAGAAACAGATATGTGTTCTGTGAGCAGGACTTGGATGTTCAGGGAGACCTGCATCAAGTTTAATGTGTTCAACACATCCTCTCACTCTCAAACATATACTGCCCAAACCCCCATTACTAAAGGATCAAATTGGATGTCACTATACTGTTGAATCCCCAAGTTTGGAATGCAGCATGAGGTGGACAATTATGTACCATGGCAAGATTTTCCACTCCATGAAACTTGTCTGTACTTTGGTCTTTTTACTATTGAGCTCCAGCACTGGAGATATTTTATTTAATGAAGCTGAGTAGCTGATTCCAGAACAAAGCAGACTGGCACTCCCAGAGACAGAGCATCATCTAGTGCTAAAGTAAGAATCTGGTTATTGCTCTTGAGGAAGGACAAGTCCTTAGAGATCCAGTGTTGATTCCTTGACAGCTGACATTGTGGTCCACAGAAAATGTACTAGTTTCCCTTGCCTGGACTCATCAGCATAACAGATATTTGACAGTCCTGACATTCTGTTACAGATTTGTGTGCCATGTCTTCTTCAGGAAGTGCATCTTACACATGGCTCTTCGCTCCTTGTTTCATAGAATGGAGAAAAACTATGTACTCAGGTTCATTTCTCCATCCAAAGCTCTCCAGATAACTTAAAGTTAGAGTCCTGATAGCACATTTGAAATTGAGGATGAAGAGGAGAAGTGGCACATCCCTGAGAGGAAATGGCCCATTTATACTTGTGCAGAAGGATCAACTTCTACACACACCACACCCCTCAATGATCAAGGGTCTGGAGAGTTTCATTTGGGATTTGTTTGTTGTACATTTCACTCAACTGAATAAAAATCTTGTTTAACCAGAGATTCTATGTTATTCAAATAGGCAGCGAAATGAATGTCTGTCATCATCTGCCCGAGCCTGTCATGTCCCTTCAACTTCAACTGGGATAAATTCTCATGGGTTACAGGTCTCACTGGTTTCTGTTTCTCCACAGTCTTTCCATAACCACCAGCCCAGCAGAGATACATCATGTGGCATTGGCACTAAGAGCATCCATACAGAACATGGAAGGTTCTGAAGGCCTCTTTCATTTCAAGTCAATAGACTTCCCCATTCATACTCTCTGTACCACATGACCCACTATGTGTGAACCATAAGACTAATGAGACCTGACACTCCAGAAGGGAGGCAAGATATGCCACAAAACCCACTCAAAAGCATAGGATGAGAACCCAGAGAGCATCAGCTGAGTGCTCTGTTCATAGAAAATAACACTCTAAAGCACTTCCAATAAGTTTCAGTTGCCAAGGAATTGATTGCAAACACATCAGGTTGGGAAGGCGTTATTTAGACTCACGTTGACTATTGAGTCAGGCAAAGACACTCACCTCATTTGATAATTGAATGCCTAGCAAACCATCAAGAAGTAGGAATGCTACACGTGAGGACAGAGTCCCCTCAGCTGGGTATAAAAGCACGTCTGGGAATGGAGGCTTCCAAACCATTCAAACCACCTTCTTGACAACCCAGACCAACCCTCCAGCCTCTCACACCATGCAGTGCGGTTGTAGCCCATGCTCTTGCCAGCCATGCTGTTGCCAGCCATGCTGCTGCCAGACCACCTGCTGCAGGACCACCTGCTGCCGCCCGTGTTGCTACCAACCTTGCTGCTGTGGGTCCGACTGCTGCCAGTCTGGCTCATGCTAGACATAAGGTGGCAAAAACAGCTGCCATGGACACACCTGCTCAAGACCAGCCAGTTCTACTAGTTTATGCTCTTGAGTGCAGTGTCCCTCCTTATTCTTCTGTCCTCAAGCTCAAATAGATATTGTGAAGATCAATTGTTGCTAATACCCAGTAGGCTATTCCAAAGAGTCTATTCTAACTAATGTTCTTTTGTGGAACAAATGTGTTGTCCCACAAGTTAGTTTCTATCTCAGATACCTATACATTCCAGAATGTTTCTCTGCACTGGGCAATCTCATCTGGGAACTAGGAAATCTTTTGACTTTTGCCATAATGTTAAGATGTAGGAATTTTGTGCTACTTAAATAAATGTGACCTTGGAACAAACACACAACTATGAGTGTCATGAATCTTCATTTCTTCTTTTTCTAGTTTCCATAATATGGGAAACTGTTATATATCTCCTCTAAAAGTAGAACTGTATCTGTAGCATCCTTTTCCACAATGCCACTTCTGTTGGTTTGAATGAACCATGTGCCAGAACAGACATATGTGGGAAGCCTTAATCTCAAGTGCTGGAATTGTCTGGGTAGGATTAATGGGAGGGAAACTCTCAAGTTAGGTATACATCTGGGGCAGGTTTTGCATTTTCAGTAGCACAGGACCTTCTTAATAGGTGCCCTGACTCACTGAGGAAGCTCAAGATTTGCAGTCTCAGTCCTTGATCCAGAGCCATACTCTGCTGCCTGCATCTACTGCCACATGATAGGGACACACTTTCAAATCATTTGAAAGCATATCTCCCAATAGATGACTTCTTATCTTCAGTGATTTTGTGATCAAGCCTCATCTGGGGAATAGAGATGTGCTTGTAGGTGTTCGTGTTTCAGTTCTCTGCTAAAGTTACCTTCCATGAGCCTATACTATAATGAGACACTGTTTTCCCATTCATATGATAGCACTCTGCTGCCTAATGCAAATAAATCGTCCCTGAAATTCATAGCCTCACCAGTAATATACACCTATCCTGTGAAATCCTTACTCCCACCCCAAGCAAGATGTAACTTTTGTTCACACTGAATACATTTGAGCTATCTTGCTGAAGGATCTCATTTGGTCTTTCAGTCTTTTTTTGTAGGCAATCTAATTCCAGCATTCATATCTTTTACTCCTTTGTTCCTTAAGACCCATGGCCAATGAGCCAAGTAACCATGGAGGGCCACAAAAACATGTTCTTCATCTCCGCATTGCTGCCATTCAACAGAGTACCATTAGTATTGTACAGCTGCATGTCAACTTGTCACCTCTGATTTTTCTGTCAACTTCTTTGCTTGAAGAGCATGGGCCATTTTTCTCCCTTCCCTGTGTGCACAATAGAGTTTCACCAACTTGTTTTCACTACCTTTTTCTTCTTAGTTGGAAATAGTCTTATTAAGAATATGAAGTCAAGTGACACAATAGACTCTTTCACCACTGAATGGCTTTGCTTTATTGGTCCACATGTTTTAAACATTGTCCCTTTAATCACCCACCACCTTGTATTAAGACAGCAAGGAAGAGATCCATTCAGGGGGCACTTGCCAGATACTAGTAAGTACTCCTCTCAGAGAAGCCAAATTATCCTTGTCTAGAGGACCTTTATGTGCAGGGTGGATTAGGGAAAGTGTCGCTCAGTATTTTCTCTAATTATTGGAAACATTTGATTCTGGTGTCAGAGTATTATACTTTAGGAAGAGGCAATCCAACCTACCACAAATGGTGCTGTATCTTCCATTTAAAATGGCTGTGTATGTGAGTGAGTGAGTGAGTGAGTGTGTGTGTGTGTGTTTAAACAAGCGAATATAGACATTCATATATTCCATTTTTAAGGATCTAGAGAACTTGATGGCATATTAAAGAAACAGATGTGTTCTGTGAGCAGGACTTGCAACTTCAGGAAGACCAGCATTAAGTTTAATGTGTTCAACCCACACTCCAACACTTAAACATATACTGTCCATATCCCCCCTACCAAAAGACCAAACTGGATGTCACTACACTGTAGAATCACCCAGTTGGAAAGGAGAGTTTGTGCTGGACAATTAGGTACCATGGCAAGATTCTCCACTCCATGCAACTTATCTGTACTTTGGTCATTTTACTATTGAGCTCAGGCACTGGAGAGATTTTATTTAATGACGCTGAGTAGCTGATTTCAGAGCAAAGCAGACTGGCAGTCCCAGAGACAGAGCGTCATCTAGTACTAAAGTAAGAATCTGGTTAATGTTCTTGAGGAAGGACAAGTCCTTAGAGATCCAGTGTTTATTCCTTGATAGTAAACACTGCAGTCCATGAAAATGTCCTAGTTTCCCTTGGCTGGAAACTTCAGCATAACAGATATTAGACAGTCCTGACATTCTGTTACATATCTGTATGCCATGTCTTCTTCAGGAAGTGCATCTTACACATGGTTGTCTCACTCTTTGTTTCGCAAAATGGAGAAAATCCATGGGCTCACAATCATTTCTCATTCAAAGGCTCTCTAAATGACTTTAAGTTAGAGTCCTGATGTCACATTTGAAATTGAGGATGAAGATGGGATGTGGCACATCCATAAGAGGAAATGGCCAGTTTAAACTGGTGCAGAAGGATCAACTTCACCACACAACGTGCCCCTCAATGATCAAGGGTCTGGAGAGATTCATTTGTGATTTATTTGTTGCACATTTCACTCAATTGAACAAAAATCTTGTGTAACCAGAGATTCTATATGATTCAAATAGGCAGAAAAATGAATGTCATTAGTCATCTGCCTGAGATTCTCACATCCCTTCAACTTCAATTGGGATAAATTCTCATGAGTTACAGGTCTCACTGGATTCTGTTTCTCTACAGTCTTTTCATAACCACAAGCCCACAGAGCTACATCATGCAACATTGGCATTAAGAGGAACCATACAGGACTGGGAAGGTTCTGAAGGCATCTCTGATATCAAGCCAATGGCCTTTCCCATACTCTCTGTACTCACATGACCCATTATATGTGAGCCAAAAGACTAAGGAGACCTCACACTCCTGAAGGGAGGCAAGATATGCCACAAAACCCACTCAAAAGCATAGGAAGAGAGCCATGAGAACATCAGCTGAGTGCTGTGTTGGTAGAAAATAACACTCTAAAGCACTTCCAACAGGTTTCTTTTGCCATTGAATTGACTGCAAACATATCATGTTGGGAAGGTATGATTTAGACTCACGTTGACTATTGAGTCAGGCAAAGACTCTGACCTCATTTGATAATTGAATGCCTAACAAATTATCAAGAGGTAGGAATGCTGCACATGAGGGCAGAGTCCCCTCACTGGGTATAAAAACACATTTGATAAAGGAGGCTTCCAAACCATTCAACCCATCTTCTTGCCAACTCAGACCAACCCTCCAGCCTCTCACGCCATGCAGTGCGGTTGTAGCCCATGCTGTTGCCAGCCATGCTGCTGTGAGCCATGCTGCTGCCAGACCACCTGCTACAGGACCACCTGCTGCCACCCCTGTTGCTGCCAACCTTGCTGCTGTGGGTCCAACTGCTGCTAATCTGGATGATGCTAGACAAACTGGGGCAAGACCAGCTGCCATGGACACACCTGCTCAAGACCAGTCTGCTCTACTAGTTCATTGTCTTGAGTGGAGTGTCCCTCCCTACTCTTCTGTCCTAAAGCCTCAGACAGATATCGTGAAGACAATTCTTGCTCATACCCAGTAGGCTATTCCAAAGAGTCTGTTCTAACTAATGTTCTTTTGTGCAAAAAATGTGTTTCCTCACAACTTATTTTCCATCTCTGATACCTATACAACACAGAATGTGTCTCTGCACTGGGCAATCTCATGTGGGAAGAAGGAAGCCTTATGACTCTTGTCATAGTTTTGAGATGTGGGAATTTAGTGCTACTTAAATAAATGTGACCCTGGAACAAACAAACACCCATGAGTGTCATGAATCTTCATTTCTTCTTTTTCTAGTTGCCCTAATATGAGAAACTGTTATATATGTCCTCTAAAAGGACAACAGTAGAATCCTTTCCCATAATGCTACTTCTGTTGTTTTGCCTGAACAACGTGCCAGAACAGACATATGAGCAAAGGCTTGATCTCAAGTGCTGGAGTTGTCTGGGAATGATTAAGTGGAGGGAATCTCACTAATTGTGTATACATCTAGGGCAGGTTTTGGATTGTCAGAAGCAAAGGACCTTCTCAATTGGTGTCCAGCCCCATTTAGGCAGCCCAAGATCTTCAGCCTCAGTTCTTCCTCTAGAGCCGTGCTCAGCTCTCTGCAACCACTGCCACCATGAGGGGGACACACATTCCAATCCTCTGAAAGCATATCTCCCAATGGATTACTTCTTCTCTTCGGTGATTTGGTGATGAAGCCTCATCTGGGGAATAGAGATGTGCTTGTAGGAGTTCATGCTTCAGTTCTCTGCTAACATTACCTTCCATGAGCCTATACTATAATGAGGCCCTGTGTTCCCATTCATATGATAGTGCCCTGCTGCCAAATGCAAACAAATCACCCCTGATATTCATAGACCCACAAATAATACAACACTATCCTGTTAAATCTCAACTTCCACCCCCAGGAAGATATAACATTTGTTCACACTGAATATATGTGAGGTCTCTTCCTGAAGGAGCTCCTTTGGTCTTTCAGTCTGATTTGCAGCCAATCTAATCCAGACTTTCATAGCTTCTACTCCTTTGTTCCTTAAGACCAGTGGCCAATGACCCATGAAATCGTGGAGAGCCACAATGCCATGCTCCTCATCTGCCTATTGCTGCCATTCAACACAGTACACTTATTGCTGTGCAGGCCTATGTCAACTTGTCACCTCTGAATTTTCTCTCAACTCCTGTGGTGGAAGAGCATGGGCCATATTTCTCTCATGAATGTGTGTGTAGTATAGTTTCACCAACTTGTTCAATTACCTTCTTCTTCTTAGTTAGAAATAGTCTTATTAAGAATATGAAGTCAAATGACACAATTGGCCCTTTCAGCATTGAATGGCTTTGCGTTATTCATCTGCATATTTTAAACATCGTTCCTGTAATCATTGAACACCTTGTACTAAGACAGCAAGAAATATATTCAGTCAAGGAGTCCTTTCCAAATACAGGTAGATACTCCTCTCATGAAAACCAAAATATCTATGTCCAGGGAACCTTTATCTACAGAGTGGATTAAGGAAAATGTGGTTCAGTATTGTCCCTTATTATTGGACACATTAGATTATGATGTCAGAGTATTGTACTTTAGGGAGAGGCACTCCAACATGCCAAAAATGGTGCTTTACCTTCCTTTTTTAAAATGGATATGTATGTGAGTTAGTGTGTGTGTGTGTGTGTGTGTGTGTGTGTGTCTGTTTACACAAGTCATTATAGACATTCATATATTCTATATTTAATGACCTAGACAACTTGCTGGGAGATTAAAGAAACAGATATATGCTCTGTGTGCAGGAATTGCATGTTCATTGAGACCAGCATAAAGTTTAATGTATTCAACTCATGCTCCCAATCTTAAAAATATACTGTCCAAAACCCCACTATTAAAGTATCAAAATGGATGTCACTACATTGATGAATCACCTGGGTTTAGAATGCAAGATATCAGGTACCATGGCAAGATTTTCCTCTCCATGCAACTTGTCTCTACGTCGGTCTTTTTAATATTGAGCTCCAGAACTGGAGAGATTTTATTTAATGATGCTGAGTAGCTGATTCCAGAGCAAAGCAAATTGGCAGTCTGGGAAACAAAGCATCATCTAGTGCTAAAGTAAGAATCTGGTTACTGCACTTGAGGAAGGACAAGTCCTTAGAGATCCAGTGTTGATTCCTTGACAGCAGACACTGCGGTCAACAGAAAATGTCCTAGTTTCCTTTGACTGGACTCTTCAGCATAAGAAATATAAGACAGTCCTGACATTCTGTAACAGATTTGCGTGCCATGTCTTCCTCAGCAAGTGCATCTTACACATGGCTCTCTAGCTCCTTGTTTCACAGAACCAAGAATATCCATGAACTCAGCATCTTTTCTGAGTCCAAAATCTCTGAATAAATTAGAGTCCTAATGTCACATTTGAAATTGCAGATGAAGAAGAGATGTGGCACATCCTTGAGAGGAAATGGCCACTTTATACTTGTGCAGAAGGATCAAGTTCTACACACACAATGCCTCCTCAATGATCAAGGGTCTGGAGTACTTCAATTGCAATTTATTCAATTTACTTTTTACTCAATAGACTGAAAATATAATGTAAGCCGGATTCCATATGCTTCAAAGTGGCAGCAAAATGAATGTCTATCATCGTCTGCCCGAGCCTGTCATGTCTCTTCAACTTCAATTGGGATAAATTCTCATGGGTTACAGGGCTCACTGGAGTCTGTTTCTCCACAGTCTTTTCATAACCACCAGCTCAGCAGAGCTACATCACACAGCTTTGTCACTAAGAGCAGCCATACAGGACAGGGAAGGTTCTGAAGGCCTCTCTGATATCAAGCAAAGGGCCATTCCCATTCCTACTCTCTGTACCCACATGACCCATTCATCATGTGTGTGCCATAAGACTAATGAGACCTGTCATACTTGAAGGGAGGCGAGATATGCCACAAACCCACTCAAAAGAATAGGATGAGATCCCAGAGAACACCACCTGAGTGCTCTCTTGGTAGAAAATAACACCCTAAATCATTTCCAACAGGTTTCAGTTGCCATTGAATTGACTGCAAACACATCACGTTGGGAAGGCATGATTTAGACTCATGTTGACTATTGAGTCAGGCAAAGACTTTAACCTCATTTGATAATTGAATGCCTAACAAATCATCAAGAGGTAGGAATGCTGCACGTGAGGACAGAGTCCCCTCGCTGGGTATAAAAGCACATCTCAGAAAGGAGGCTTCCAAACCATTCAACACACTTTCTTGTTAACCCAGACCAACCTTCCAGGCTCTGACACCATGCAGTGTGGTTGTAGCCCATGCTGTTGCCAGCCATGCTGTTGCCAGCCATGCTGTTGCCAGCCATGCTGCTGCCAGCCATGCTGCTGCCAGACCACCTGCTGCAGGACCACCTGCTGCCGCCCCTGTTGCTGCCAACCTTGCTGCTGTAGGTCCAACTGTTGCTAATCTGGATGATGCTACACAAACTGTGGCAAGACCAGGTGCCATGGACCCACCTGCTCAAGACCAGCCTGCTCAACTAGTTCATGCCAACTAATGTGCTTTTGAGCAACAAATGTTTTGCCCCACAGCTTAGTTTCCATCTCTGAGATGTATACATCCCAGAATGCATCTCTGCACTGAGCAATCTCATCTGGGAACTAAGAGACCTTGTGACTTTTGCCATAGTTTTGAGAAGAGAAAATTTAGTGCTACTTAAATAAATGTGAACTTGGAACAAACACACAGCTACAAGTGTCATGAATCTTCATTTCTTCTTCCTCTAGTTGCCCTAATATGGGAACCTATTATGTATCTCCTCTAGAAGGACAACTTTAACTATAGCATCCTTTCCCACAATGCCAATCCCGTTGTTTTGAATGAACAACATGCCAGAACAGACATATGTGGGAAGCCTTGATCTCAAGTGCTGGAATTGTCTGGAAAGAATTAAGAGGAGGGCATCTTTCTAATTAGATATATACCTGGGGCAGGGTTTGGATTATCAGAAGCACAGGACATTCTCAATTGACGCCCAGCCTCTTTGAGGCAGTCTCATGTGGGGAATAGAGATGTGCTTGGAGAAGTTCGTGCTTCAGTTCTCTGCTAACGTTACCTTCCATGAGCCTATAATATAATCAGGCACAGTGTTCCCTTTCATATGATAGGACTCTGCTGCCAAATGCAAATAAATCATTCCTGAAATTCATAGCCTCACCAGTAATATACACCTATCCTTTGAAATATCTACTCACACTCCAAGCAAGATATAACTTTTGTTCACACAGAATAGATTTGAGCTCTCTTCCTGAAGAATCTTCTTTGGTCTTTCACTCTGAGTTGCCGGCAATCTAGTCCTCCATTGATAGCTTCCACTCCTTTTTTAAAAAATTTTTTTATTTTATTTTATTAATTTATTCTTGTTACATCTCAATGGTTATCCCATCCCTTGTATCCTCCCATTCTTCCCTCCTTCCCATTTTTCCCTTATTCCCCTCCCCTATGACTGTTCCTCCTCCTTTGATCCTTAAGACCAGTGACCAATGACCCAAGAAACCTTGGAGAGCCACAAAGCCACGCTCCTCATCTGCGTATTGCTGCCATTCAACACAGTGCACATATTGCTGTGCAGCCCCATGTCAACTTCTCACCTGTGAATTTTCTGTCAACTCCTGTGGCGGAAGAGCATCGGCCATATTTCTCTCTTCAATGTGTGCACAATATAGTTTCACCAACTTCTTTTCACTATCTTTTCCTACTTAGTTAGGAATAGTCATATTAGGAATTTGAACTCAAATCACAGAATAGGCCCTTTCACCTTTGAATGTTTTTTCTTTATTTGTCCATGTATTTTAAACATTGTCCCTGTAATCGCCCAAAACCTTGAAATAAGATAGCAAGGACTATATCCATTCAGGGGGTACAATTCTAATAAAGGTAGATACTCCTCTCATGGAAACCACAACATCCATGTCCAGAGAACCTTTATGTATGGGGTAGATTAGGGAAAGTGTGGATCAGTACTGTCCCTTATCATAGGAAACATTAGATTCTAGTAGTAGAGTTTTGTACTTTAGGGAGAAGCACTCCAACCTGCCACAAATGATGCTGTATCTTCCTTTTAAAAATGAATGTGTGTAAGTGTGTGTGTGTGTGTGTGTGTGTGCGCGCGCGCGCGCGCGCGCGTGCATCCATGTTTGTTTACACAAGTGAATATAGACATTAATATAGTCTATATTTAAGGGCCTAGAGAACATGCTGGCAGATGAAAGAAAGAGAAATGAGTTCTTTGTGCAGGACTTGCATGTTTATGGAGACCAGCAGGAGTTTAATGTGTTCAACCCAGTCTCTAACACTCAAACATATAGTGTCCAGACACCCATTACCAAAGGATGAAACTGGATGTTCAGTACATTGCTGAATCACCTGGGTTTGGAATGCAGCATTTGAGGGGGACAATTAGGTACCATGGCAATGTTTTCCACTCAGTGCAACTTGTCTATACCTTGGTCTTTTTAATAATGAGCTCCAGTACTGGAGAGATTTTATTTAATGATGCTGAGTAGCTGATTTCAGAACAAAGCAGAATGGCAGTCCCAGAGACAGAGCGTCATCTAGTGCTAAAGTAAGAATCTGGTTAATGCTCTTGAGGAAGGACAAGTCCTTAGAGATCCAGTGTTGATTCCTTGACGGCAGATACTTCCGTCCACAGAAAGTGTCCTAGTTTCCCTTGACTGGACTCTTCAGCGTAACAGATATTAGACAGTCCTGACAATCTGTAAGTGATTTGCAGGCCATAACTTCCTCATCAAGTGCATCTTACACGTGGCTCTCTAATCCTTTTTTCACAGAACAGAGGAAAACCATGGGCTCAGGATAATTTCTCTGTACAAGGCTCTCTAGGTAAGTTAAAGTTAAAGTCCTGATGCCACATTTGAAATTGAGGACTAAGAGGAGATGTGACACATCCCTGAGAGGAAGTGGACAGTTTATACTTGTGCAGAAGAATCAACTTCTATGCCCACCATGTCCCCTCAACGATCAAGGGTCTGGAGAGCTTCATTTGTGACTTATCTGTTTAACATTCCACTCAATTGACCAAAAATCTTGTCTAACCTGAGATTCTATATGATTCAAATAGACAGCGAAATGAATGTCTGTCGACACCTGCCCGAGCCTGTCATGCCCCTTCAACTTCAATTGGGATAAATTCTCATGGGTTACAGGGCTCACTGGAGTCTGTTTCTCCACAGTCTTTTCATAACCACCAGCCCAGCAGAGCTACATCATGCGGCATTGGCACTAAGAGCAGCCATACAGGACAGGGAAGGTTCTGAAGGCCTCTCTGATATCAAACCAATGGCCTTTCCCATTCAAACTCTCTGTACCCACGTGACCCATTCATTATGTGTGAGCCATAAGACTAATACGACCGGACACTCTTGAAGGGAAGAAAGATATGCCACAAAACCCACTCAAAAGCATAGGATGTGATTCCAGAGAACACCACCTGAGTGCTCTCTTGGTAGAAAATAAAACTCAAAAGCACTTCCAAAAGGTATCAGTTGCCATTGAATTGACTGCAAACACATCATGTTGGGAAGGCATGATTTAGACTCACGTTGACTAATGAGTCAGGCAAAGACTCTCACCTCATTTGATAATTGAATGCCTAACAAACCATCAAGAGGTAGGAATGCTGCACAAGAAGACAGAGTCCCCTCAACTGGTTATAAAAGCAGTCTGGGACTGGAGGCTTCCAAACCATTCAACCCTCCTTTTTGACATCCCAGACCAACCCTCCAGCCTCTCTGACATCATGGAGTGCAGTTGTAGCCCATGCTGTTGCCAGCCATGCTGCTGCCAGCCATCCTGCTGCCAGACTTCCTGCTGCAGGACCACCTGCTGCCGCCCCTATTGCTGCCAACCTTGCTGCTGTGGGTCCAGCTGCTGCTAATTTGGATGATGCTAGACAAACTGAGGCAAGACCAGATGCCATGGACCCACCTGCTCAAGACCAGCCTGCTCTACTAGTTAAGGAGAAATAATATGCTTTGGGCAAAAAATGTGTTGCCCCCTGCTTAGTTCCCATCTCTGAAAAATTTACATCCCAGAATGCACATCTGCGCTGAGCAATCTCATCTGGGAACTAACAGACCTTGTGACTTTTGCCATAGTTTTGAGATGTGGGTATGTTGTGCTACTTAAATAAATGTGACATGGGAACAAACACACAGCTCTGAGTGTTGTGTATCTTTATTCCTCTTTTTTTCTAGTGGCCCTAATATGGGAAACTGTTATATATCTCCTCTAGAAGTACATCTGTAGCTGTAGCATCCTTTCCCTCAATGACAATCTGTTGGTGTGAATGAACAATGTGCCTGAACAAACATATGTGGGAACACTTGCTCTGGAATTGTCTGGGAAGGATTAAGAGGAAGGATCTCTCTATGTAGATATACACCTGGGGCAGGGTTTTGATTGTCAGAAGCACAGGACCTTCTCAATTGGTGGCCTGCCTCATTGAGGAAGGCCAAGATTTGCAGCCTCATTTCTTCCTCCAGAGCCATGCTCAGCTGCCTGATAGTGTACATAAGTGACCCTCAAAATTCCACCAGAGAACTCCTACAGCTGATAAACACTTTCAGCAATTTTGCTGGATACAAATTTAACTCAAAAAAGTCTGTAGCCTTCCTATACACAAATGACAAACTTGCAGAGGAAGAAATTAGGAAGGCCATACCTTTCACATTAGCCACAAGCAATATAAAATATCTAGGAGTGACTCTAACTAAGCAAGTGAAGGACTTGTTTGAAAAAAATTTCAAAACTCTGAAGAAGGAGATTGAAGATGACATAAGAAGATGGAAGGATCTTCCTTGCTCATAGATCGGGAGAATTAACATAGTAGAAATGGCCATCATACCAAAAGCAATCTACAGATTCAATGCAATCCCTATTAAAATACCTACCCAATTTTTTAAAGACATTGAAAGTTCAATTCTGAACTTCATATGGAAAAACAAAAAAACCCAGAATAGCAAAAACGATCTTGTACAATAAAAGGTGCTCCTGAGGAATCTCCATACCTGATCTCAAATTGTACTATAAAGCAATAGTAATTAAAACAGCATGGTACTGGCACAGCAACAGGCTGGTTGATCAGTAGAATCAAATTGAAGACCCAGATATGAATCCACACACATATGGTCACTTGATTTTTTATAAAGAAGCCAAATCCATTCAATGGAAAAATCATAGCATCTTCAACAAATGGTGCTGGTCTAACTGGATGTCTAGGTGTAAAAAATTCAACTGGACCCATATTTGTCACCTTGCACAAAACTCAAATCCAAGTGGATTAAAGACCTCAACATAAAACCAGAGACACTAAGTCACTTAGAAGAAAAAGTGGGGAAGAGCCTGGAACACATTGGCACAGGAGACAACTTCCTGTACAGAACACCAACAGCCCAGGCCTTAAGGTCAACAATTAATAAATGGGACCTCATGAGGCTGAGAAGGTTCTGTAAGGCTGGAGACACGGTCAAGAGAACAAAGTGACAGCCTACAGACTGGGAAAAGATCTTCACCAACCCTACATCTGACAAAGGTCTAATATCCAAAATATATAAAGAACTCAAGAAATTAAACACCACCAAACCAAATAACCCAATTGAGAAATGGGGCTTGGAACTAAACAGAGAATTCTCAGCAGAGGAATATCAAACGGCTGAGAAACACTTAAAGAAATGCTCAATCTCCTTAGTCATCAGGGAAAAGCAAATCAAAACAACTCTGAGATTTCATCTTACACCCATCAGAATGGCTAAGATCAAAAATTCAAGCGACACCACATGCTGGCAAGGATGTAGAGAGAGAGGAACACCCCTTCATTGCTGGTGGGAATGCAAACTACTACAGCCACTTTGGAAATCTATCTGGTGCTATCTCAGAAATCTTGGAATAGGGCTTCCTCAAGACCCAACTATTCCACTCCTTGGAATATACCCAGAAGATGGTCCAGCACACAACAAGAAAATTTGCTCAACCATGTTCATAGCAGCCTTATTCATAATAGCCAGATCATGGAAACAGCCTAAATGTCCCTCAGTAGAAGAATGGATAAAGAAACTGTGGTACATATACACTATGGAATACTACTCAGCTATTAAAAACAAGGAATTCCCGAAATTTGTGGATAAATGGATTGAGCTAGAAATGATCATAATGAGTGAGTTAACCCAGAATCAGAAAGACTCAAATGGTATATACTCACTTATATCTGCATACTAGCCCACGGTGCATGTCCCACGAAAGCCTTCACTTACCAGGAAACTGGGACAGAGGGGAGGACACCCTATTGGGACTCTAGATGAGAGAACAATGGGAGAATAGCAATGTAGAAGGATCCAGTGGGTCCTAGAAACCTACAAGTAGAACATTATGATAGGCAGATTTTGGCCAAGAGGTCCCGCTCAAACTAAGGCACCAGCCAAGGACAATACAGGCGGTAAACTTTAAACCCCTACCCAGATCTAGCCAATGGTCAGAACAGTCTCCACACTTGAGTGGAGAGTGGGATATGACTTTCTCACGTACTCTGGTGCCTCACATTTGACCATGTCTCCTGGAGGGGAAACCTGTTGGCACTTAGAGGAAGGACAGCAGGTCACCGAGAAGAGACTTGATACCCTATGAGCATATACAGGGGGAGGTAATCCCCCTCAGGAACAGTCATAGGAGAGGGGAATAAGGGGAAAATGGGAGGGAGGGAAGAATGGGAGGATACAAGGGATGGGATAACCATTGAGATGTAACAAGAATAAATTAATAAAAAAATAAATAAAAATAAAATGAATGTGTGTGTGTGTGTTTACACAGGTGAATATAGACATTGATATATTCTATATTTAAGGGCCTAGAGAACTTGATGGTAGAGTTAAGAAACAGTATGTGTTCTTTCTGCAGGACTTCCATGTTTATGGAGACCAGCACGAAGTTTGTGTTCAATCCATGCTGCCACACTTAAACACATATTGTCAAAATCCCCTATTACTAAAGGATCAAACTGGATGTCACTACACTGTTGAATCACCTGGATTGGAATGCAGCATTTGAGGGTCACAACTAGGTACCGTGGCAAGATTTTCCACTTCATGGAACTTCTCCGTACTTTTTCCTTTTGAATATTGAGCTGCAGCACTGATGACACTTTATCAAATGAAGCTGAGTAGCTGATTTCAGAGCAAAGCAGACTGGCAGTCCCAGAGACAGAGCATCATCTAGTGCTAAAGTTGGAATCTGGTTAATGCACTTGGGGAAAGAGAAGTTGTTAGCGATCCCGTGTTTATTCCTTGACAGCAGACACTACTGTCCTTGAAAATGTCCTTGTTTCCCTTGATTGGATTTTTCAGCATAACAGACATAAGATACCCCTGACATTCTGTAACATATTTGCGCGCCATGTCTTCCTCATCAAGTGCATCTTACACGTGGCTCTCTAGCTCCTTGTTTCATAGACTGAGGAAAACCATGGGCTCAGGATCATTTCCCTGCACAAGGCTCCCTAGATAACTTAAAGTGTGGCAACATTTGAAATAGAGGGCTGAGAG
>OU015746.1:21138474-21163618 GCA_907169655.1 Acomys percivali
CCCAGCTGCTGCAGACCTTCTTGTTGCATCTCCAGCTGCTGCCGCCCCAGCTGCTGCAGACCTTCTTGCTGCATCTCCAGCTGCTGCAGGCCCCAGTGCTGCATCTCTAGCTGCTGCAGCCCCACCTGTTGCCAGAACACCTGCTGCAGGACTACCTGCTGCCGCCCAGCATGTTCTAGTGGTTCTTGCTGCTGAGCACTGTCACCTACAGTCTCCTGTCCTTCATCACTCACCATTCGTGATGTAGACCATATGTGAGTTGAACCCCAAGAGGTCAATCAAAGCCTATATTTTAACATGATTTTTGGTCTCCTAAACACTCACTGTTTTCCCCCAACCAGGTCTTTCTCTCTCAAATATAAATAAATAAATAATTAATAAATAATAAAAATGGGTTTTCTCTATAATCTATCATGCCATTCCCACACTGATGTTTATTTTCTGTTATTTTTCTATAGTAGAAATATTTCTATACATCAAATACATCTGAATTTTAGACATCCAAATTAAAATACATCTATCTCCTTATATCTCCTTTAATTGCCTGCAGCTCTCAACTTTTTTTTTAGCCCCTCTCAAAATAATGAAAAGCCCATGGTGGATGAATTTATCTGTGCCCTTTGTTTCCTCTGTTCTCCTGAGAAAACAGGAAGGTGTTTCCTTGGAGCAGTCATGTGGTTCCCTTTACTGGGTCTCTCTCTGGCACACAGAAAAGAGCTGGGCACAGAAGCTGAAGCCTGGGACCCAGAGTGAGCAGTGGAAGTTAGTGAGCACATGCTCCCATTAGCATCTGCCCACCGAACATGTCTCAGTCCCATGTTCTTGGGTGGAAATGGAAGCCAGCCCCATCCAGCTGTGTCCTGCTCACGTGTACTCTGCACTGGTTCTCTTCCCATCCTGGAGCAATTTTCTCAAGACAACTACCTCATCTCAGGCCTTGTCTTCCCAGTGTCAGTGTTGCTGACTTTCCACACACTTTTATCCAAACATGTGGTCACCCTGAATGGTGTCACCTTCGGATTGCTTCCACTTAACTGCAAATCTTCTAACATTTCTCTCTTTATTCTTCACAAGTTATGCACCATTGTTTTATATACTAGTCTTTATTTGTCCGCTTTGTTTCATTATTGTACCTGAGCCCTAGAAAGCAATATCCACGTCAGTAACACTCTAAAAGAGGCTGTGTTTAAAGGGGATGCCACCTTATGGCATCAGAGCTAAGTGGGAGTCACTAAAAGCACAGCCAGACACAGAGACTTTTACCAAAAGAAAAAAAATCAAATAAGGACATACTTTCAAATGCATTCCGGAAGACAGTCATGGAAACAAGTCAAAATCCTAGAGACTGAGAAGCCCGAATCTGACTTCAGTGACGCCCACCTTTCCAGTCTCCAGCAGGTTCAGGAATGGCATGCTTTTCCTGCACACAAAGTGGCTTTTGCTCTGTTACTCAGTGTCACTCCTTAGGCCTCCACAGTGTGTGGGGAGAGGTGCCTATGCAGCACGTAGCTCCTGCTGATGGCACTTCCATCCACTGAGGACAAGCACCCGGAGAGCAGAAAGCCACTTGCATTATGCCTGATGTTAGCATGTGGACAAGTCATCTTTCTTGGATTCTTTCCACATGCCAGAGCAGAGAGAGAGAGAGAGAGAGAGAGAGAGAGAGAGAGAGAGAGAGAGAGAGAGAGAGAGAGAGAGAGAATGAAGTTGAGGATTTAGGGAGATGGGAGATACCAGGGAAGATTTGGGGGGAGGGGAAAGAATAAGCTCAAAATATATGATGTGAAAGTATTTAAGTAAAAACAAAACATTGTCAAACAATATTTGAAAGACAGAGAGGAAGATGATAGGACATTCTCATAACGCTAACTATACAGATGAATTGTTTGCCAGGCAAAACCTGCAACATCTGGCAAACATCTGTTTCAGTGGCTCGTGTATCATCATTACACATGTATACATCAATATGCTAATTACTGAAAAATGACCTGACGTATGAAGACCTTTTCCTCTTGCCTCACACAATGCCATGACAATGGGCATCATTCCCATTGGTTAGGGAAATCAATTACATGATAATAAATATGTCTGGACAGCTATCATTATGGTAAAAGATACTGCCGGAGAGAGGAAAAGCTGTAATCTCAAATGCAGAGACTCGTGTGACAGCCCTCTGTGAGGGAGATGGAAAGAACACACTCCAGAAGTGATCAGAATTCAATATGAGTCAGGAGGAGACCAGACCAGACCGGTAGAATTTATTACAACTGGGCAAGAAAATGTTGTTTCTAACAAACTAAGCCATTAAGTGGGTAAATGCTGTTACTCAAAGTGATAATTACTCCTCTAGGCAGCAAATAAAATATAAGGAAAGCATACTCACTCAGTGTGTAAGAGGCTGCCTGTGATGCGGGAGGCTTCTAAACCCCAGAGCCTGGTTCTCTTAGAAATCATGCCAGGTCCCAGCCATGGACACTGCGGTCAACTCCTGCTGTGGTTCCTCTGTCTGCTTGGTGTGGGGCTGTAGCTGGGAAGCTGCTGACAGGGGAGCTGCTGCATCTCCAGCTGCTGCCCAGCTACCTGTGGTGGCTCCAGTTGCTATGGCTCAGCTGCTGCTACCCTGCTGCTATGTGCTATATGGCCAAATCTCCTGTTAGACTCCTTACCACTGCCCAACCTACATCATCTGGACCCCTCACCCCTACCCTGCTCAACACCACACTGCTTGGAATACTTGTCACACCAATGGCTGCTTTCACTAGTCACATAAAATGCATTTTAGCTACCCTGTGACTGGAAAGATGGATAATCAGCTGCTAAGTCCTGTTTGGTATAACATTCAGAGTTGAGTTGAGTTCCTACGGGGAATAGCAAGTTAACCCAAGCTGAATGCATCTATTTTTAGACAGGTCATATTTTCATCCTGAGTGCTGGCTTATTATAATGGTTTCATAAAGCCTTGTTTCCAGTTCTCGATTAAGAGCTATTTCCCATCTCCTGATGTGTTAAATACTCGTGTGTGTGTGTGTGTGTGTGTGTGTGTGTGTGTGTGTGTGTGTACACGTGTTTAGTTCTCACTTCATACCAAGACCACTTTTCTCATCACCAATGTAGAAAAGCATGCTTAGAATCAGGGGCTCTTTGTCCCTCTTACCTGGGCTGCAGTCAGAACAACCCAAGGCATTTGCACTGTGGCACAGAAGAAGCTATTGGCATCTTCAGGTCCAGACTGTCTGTAAAATATGGGTGATGCACTATACCTCCCAAAGATTTAAAGACCTGTAACATGCTTATCACAGGGCCTGACACATAATATAGGCTCTCTGTAAGTGTATTTAATGTTATTGAAGTACTTCCTAGGACTAAAAATAATATCTTATCATAACATCCTCCTTGGTGAATATTAGGAAAATATGTGTCACTCTTTGATTGTCCTGTATAATTTAAAGTGAAGCATTGCTTCAGCACCTCAAGTGTCCTCTAAGGGTTATAGTGAATTCAAAGTCATGAAGTTATGGAAATTCCACCTGATTTGTTATTTCTTGTCCCAGTATAATCTATTATTGGCTGCATAAAATTTGAGCATCTTTCCTTATATCTTTCCAGTTTTTTTCTTCCCCTTTAAACATATAACTCTCATTTGGAATCCAAAAATGACTTCTTAACCCCAAATCTCTGGTAATGCATGAGTTTTGTGCCAACCTCCTCATGAAAATAAAATGACCATCAGCAGATAAGGAAAACCCTAGTTCCTCCAGAGAGAAATGCCTTCATTGATTCAGACAACCACGCTACCACGGCCTGTGCATTTTTTTTGGTCTCTTTTTTTATTTTTATTTTTTTATTTTATTAATTTATTCTTGCTACATCTCAATGGTTATCCCATCCCTTGTATCCTCCCATTCTTCCCTCCCTCCCATTTTCCCCTTATTCCCCTCCCCTATGACTGTTCCTGAGAGGGATTACCTCCCCATGTATATGCTCCTTTATAGTCTCGTAAGACCTTTTCTCACTCCTCTGTCTTTCTGAGGATGATCAGGAATGGGCATTTCTTGCCCATTCATATTTCTCACCACAAAACCACAAAATGATCATCCTTGTCTTGGAGATCCCTTATAGCATGTACATAAGTACCATGTTTGCAAAAAAGATTTATATCTGTTGGTTCACAAAAATATATTAAAACATTTTAAGCTCAAATTTCTGTACATTATACAGTTGGTGATGTTCTATTTACAAACAACAAATGAAACTATATTTTATTTTATTCTTCAATTTTATTTTTCAAGATTATTTCAATTTTATTTTGGTTTTTAAATTTTAACTTTTAGTTTAAATGTAATTGCATCATTTCCTCCCTTGCCTTTCCTCCCTCCCCTCCAATCAATGTTTCCTCCCTCCAAACCCTTTCATGCCCTCCCACTCTTTTTCAAATTGACAGCCTTTTTTTTCTTTGATTATTATACACACACACACACACACACACACACACACACACACACCTAGATAGATAGATAGATAGATAGATAGATAGATAGATAGATAGATAGATAGAACCTGCTGAGTCCATTTATTTTCATGGGCCACATCAGCCTTGCCTAAATGTATACTAAGGATGTTTCATAAATTAATAAAATGTTAACTATCCCTAGCTATCATTTTGTTTAATTTATAATTCTAAATAAGTACATCTGGGGTTTTTCAAGTCCATCTAGATAATAAACAGTTAGTTATAAAGGGCAACAAAAGATGTTCTGATCAATAACTGAAAATGGATTTTTAAAAACTCACTTTACATCCTTTTTGCAGCCCCTCCCTCCTCTCATCCCAGTCCCATTCTCCTACCTTTTCCCCCTCCCCTTCTTCTCAGAAAAGGGGCACACCCCAATAACAACCCCACCAGCACATCAAGTCACATCAGAACTAAGAGCATCCTCTTCCACAGAGGCCAAACAAGTCAGCCAAGCTAGGGGAAAATGACTCAAAAGCAGGCAATAGAGTCCATGTCAGAGACAGCCTCTACTCCACTTGCTAGGGGACCCACTTGAAGATCAAGCTGTCCATCAGTTGCATATGTTTAGGGGGCCATAGGACCAGTCCGTATATGCTTTTTGGTTAGCTCTTCAATATCTATAAACACCCATGTGCCTAGGTTAGTTGACTTTATTGATCTTCTTGTTGAGTTCTTGTCTCCTATGGGTCCCTCTATCTCCCACCCCCAACTCTTTCACAGGACTCCCCAAGCTCCACCTAATGGTTGGCTGTGAGTCTCAGCATCTGTTTCCATTTTCTGCTGGGTGGAGCTTCTCAGGGGACAGTTATTCTAGGTTCCTGTCTGCAAAAGTAGCAGACTATCATTAACAGTGGCTCTCTCCCATGGGGTGGCTCTCTCCCATGGCATGGCTCTCAGGGTGGGCCAGTCCTAGGGTGGACTTTCTCTCAATCTCTGCACCATCTTTATCCCCACATATCTTGTATGCAGGGCAAACTTTTGGGTCGAAAGTCTTGTGGGTGGATTTGTGTTCCCCTCTCTGCATTAGAAGTATTGCCAGGCTAGAAGATGTCCCCTTCAGTCTCCATGTCCTCCAGTAGAGTCATCCTCATACCTACCATGTCTCAGGCCTCCAACTTTTTCAAGAGATTCCCCCATTCAGTTTACCTTCTCTCTCCCAGCCCTCGCACCTTCCTCCCTGTTCTCCCCACATCTGATGCCCATCTTAGTTTCCCTCCCCACCACACACCTCCTACTCAGTTTCAACTCTTCATCCACTTCTCCTGTCTATTCTACTTCCTCTTCTGGGTGAGATTCAAGTGTCCTTCCTTAGGGCCTCCTTATTACTTAGCTTCTTTGGGTCTGTGCATTGTAGTGTGGTTATCCTGTACTACATGGATAATATCCACTTATAAATGAATACATGCCATGTGTGTCTTTCTGGGTCTTGGTTATCTCACTCAGGATGATCTTTTCTAGTTCTATCGATTTGCCTTCAAATTTCATGATTTACTTGTATTCAATAGCTGAGTAGTATTCTGATGTGTAAATACACCACATTCTCTTTGTCCATTTTTCTGTTGAGGAACATCTAGGTTGTTTCCAGTTTCTGGCTATTATGAATAAAGATGCTATGACCACAGTTGAGAATATGTCCTTGCCATATGGTGGAGCATCTTTTGGTATATGCCCAAGAATTGTATAGCTGGGTTTTGAGATAAAACTATTCCCAATATTTTGATAAAGTGCTGGATTTATTTCCAAACTGGTTGTATAAGTTTACATTCCCATCAGCAATAGAGGAGAGTTCCTCTTTCTCCACAACATTGCCAGCATGTGCTGTCACTTGAATATTTTATGTTAGCCATTATGACAATTGTAAGATAGAATCTTGTTTTGATTTTCATTTCCTTGGTGAATAAAAAAATGTTAGACATTTCTTTAAGTGATTTTTGGTCACTAGAGATTCCTCTACTGAGAACTCTTGGTTTAGCTCTGTACCCCATTTAAAAATTGGATTATTTTGTTTATTGGTGTCTAGTTTCTTGAGTTCTTTATATATTTTGGATATTAGCCTTCTGTTGGATGTAGGTTGGTGAAGATCTTTTCCCAATCTGTAGGCTGCCATTTTGTTCTATTGATAGTGTCCTTTGCCTTAGAGAAGCTTTTCAATTTCAAGAGGTTCCATTTATTAATTGTTGATCTTAGAACCTGAGTTGTGGTGTACTGTTCAGGAAGTTGTCTCCTGTGCCAATGAGTTTAAGGCTGTTCCCCACTTTCTCTTCCAATAGATTTAGTATATCTGGCTTTCTGTAGAAGTCTTTGATCTACTTAAGCTTGAGTTTTGTATAGGGTGATAAATATGGATCTATTCGCTACATGCAGACATTCAGTTAGACCAGCACCATTTGCTTAAGATGCTTTACTTCCTTCCATTCTATGGTTTTGGCCTCTTTGTCCAAAACCAAGTGTCTATAGTTCTGTGGATTTACTTCTGGGTCTTCAGTTCAATTCCACTGATCAACCAGTCTGTTTCTAGGCCAATACCACGAGGATTTTATTATTATTGCTCTGTGGTACAGCTTTAAATAAGGAATGGTGATTCCTCTAGAAGTTATTTTATTGTACAGGATTGTTTTATCTATTCTGGGCTTATTCTATATGAGGTTGAGAATTGTTATTTCAAGGTCTGTAATGAATCATGTTGGTAATTTTATGGGAATTGCATTGAATCTGTAGATTGAGTTTTATAAGATGGCCATTTTTACTGTTAACCCTACAGATCCATGAGCATGGGAGATGTATCCATCTTCTGATATCTTCTTTAATTTCTTTCCTTGGAGACTTGAAGTTCTTGTCTTACAGGTCTTTGACTTGCTTGGTTAAAGTTAGACCAAGATACTTTATTTTATTTGTGGCTATTGTGAAGGGTGTTGTTACCCTAATTTCTTTCTCAGTCCACTTGTCATTTGTATACAGGGGGGCTCTTGATTTTTTTTCTTTTTTTAAAGTTAATGTATCCAGCCACTTTGCTGAAAGTGTTTATCAGCTCGGAGGGTTCTCTGGTAGAATTTTTGGGTCATATATATAATATTATATAATCTGTGAATAGTGATACTTTGGCTTCTTCCTCTCCAATTTTTATCCCTTTGATTTCCTATATTTGTCTCATTGTGCTAGCTAGGAATTCAAGTACTATATGGAATAAATATGGAGAGAATGGCAGCATTATCTTGTCCTTGATTTTAGTAGAATTGCTTTATGTTTCTCTCTATTTAATTTTATGTTGGCTATACAGGCTTGCTGTATACTGCCTTTATTGTGTTTAGGTAAGTGCCTTATATCCCTGATCTAACTAAGACTTTTAACATGAGGGGGTGTTGGATTTTTGTCAAATGCTTTTTTTGCATCTAATGAAATGATCATGTGGATTTTTTCTTTCAGTTTGTTTATATGATGGATTACATTGATGGATTTTCATATGTTGAACCATCCCTGCATCCCTTGGATGAAGCCTACTTGATTGTGCTGGATGATATTTTTGATATGTTCTTGAATTTGGTTTGTGAATATTTAGTTGAGTATTTTTGTATAGGTGTTCATAAGGGAAATTGGTCTGAAATTCTCTTATTTTGTTGGATCTCTGTGTGATTTAGGTATCAGGGTTACTGTGGCCTTATCAAAGGAGTTTGGCAATGTTTCTTCTGTTTCTATTTTGTGGAATAACTTAAGGAGTATTGGTATTAGATCTTCTTTGAAAGTCTGGTAGAATGCTGTGCTGAAATCATCTGTCCCTGGGCCTTTTTTGGTTGTGAGATTTTTAGTGACTGCTTCTATTTCCTTAGTGGTTATAATACTATTTAACTTGTTTACCTGATCTTGATTTAACTTTGGTAAGTAAAATCTATCAAGAAAATTCTCCATTTCATTTTTTTCCCAATTTTTTGGAGTACAACCTTTTGAGGTAAGACCTAAAAATTCTTTATATTTCTTCAGTGTTAATTGTAATGTCCCCATTTTCATTTCTGATTTTGATACGAATATTGTCTCTCTGCCTTTTGGTTAGTTTGGCTAAGTGTTTGCTTATTTTTTGATTTTCTGAAATAACTAGCTCTTGGTTTTGTTGATTCTTTGTATTGTTCCCTTTGGTTTCTAATTTATTGATTTCAACCCTGAGTATGATTATTTCCTGCCATCTACTCCTCTTAGGTATGTTTACTTCTTTTTGTTCAAGAGCATTCAGATGTGTCAAGTCACTAATGTAATATTTCAATAATTTCTTTATGAATGCACTTAATGCAATGAAATTTCCTGTTAGCATTGTTTTCATTGTATCTCATAAGTTTGGGCGTGTTGTATCTTCATTTTTATTGAATTTTATGAAGTCTTTAATCAATTAATTAATTAATTTCCAGACCCAATGGTCACCGAGTAGAGAGTCATTCAGTTTCTATGTGTAGGCTTTTTATTATTTCTGTTGTTGTTGAAGTTAAGCCTTAATCCATACTGATATGATAAAATATAGGGGGTTATTTCGATTTTCTTGTATTGGTTGAGGCTTACTTTGTGACAGCCTATACAGTCAATTCTGTAGAATGTTTCATGAGGTTCTGAGAAGGTGTATTCTTTTGTGTTTGGGTAAAAAGTTCTGTAGATATTTGTTATGTCCATTTGATTCATGACATTTGTTAGTTTCTCTGTTTACTTTCTGTCTTGATGACCTGTTCATTGGTGAAAGGTGGATGGTAAAGTCTCCCTCTATTAATGTGTGTGGAATCAATGTGTGACTTAAGCTTTAGTAATGTTTCTCTTACAAATGTAGTTGCCCTTGTATTTTGGACATAGATGTTCAGAATTGAAGTGTCATCTTGGTGGATTTCTCCTTTGATGAGTATGAAGTGTCCTTCTCTATCTCCTTTGATTAATTTTTGTCAGAAAGCCTGTTTTATTAGACATTAGAATGGCCACTTCAGCTTGTTTCTTGGGTCTGTCTGCTTGGAAAATCTTTTTTTCTACCTCTTTATTCTCAGGTGTTGTAGAAGGATAAATTATTATTTCTATATTAAGTAACACAGTAAGTTATTTCAGCAATAGTTTTCTTTAACCAGCTATTTCCCCGTTGACTGACACAGAAAGACTGCTGGGTGATTTATTTTTAAGCTGTAACCACTATGCTGGAAAGATCCTGAGCTACTCTCATCCTAGTACCTTTAAAACCCACATAAAAATAAAATACTTGCCAATCTGATGACTCCTGGGCAGCTTCTGCTCCATCAGTCTGTTCCTCAGCCCCATGATCAGTGCCATCTTTCCTTATGTTGACTCCTCTCTCTCTCCTCTTCCTCTGCTGCCTTCTCCTTCCTCAACCCCAACCCCAAGCACCTAAAACTGCACCTCTCTCTCTTCTACCCAGTCATAGGCTACAGTGTCTTTATTTAGCCAATCAGAGATCATTGGAAAACATTTCTTATCATTACAAGGTTATAGGAGATAGTTCAACATTCATAACAATGCCTATGGCAGGGCAGTAACCAGACCTCAGGGCACTGAAATCAGCATTTGAAAACAGTTGGACCTTCCTCCAACACTAACATAATATCTATCTTTGTTGTTGAGGTGTGTTTCTTATATGGAGCAGAATGATGGGTCCTGATTATGCAACTATTCTGTTAGCCTGTGTCTTTTTATTGGAGAATTGAGTCACTTGATGATGAGAGATATTAATGATCAATGCTCCTTAGTTCCTGTAATTTAAATGTTGATGGTAGAGTGTATGCTTCTCTTCTTTTGGCTTTGCTGCAGTGGCGTTATTTATTTCCTGTGTATTTTTGGGTGTAAATGACCTCATTGGGTTGGACTTTTCCTTCTAGTATCTTCTGTAGGAGTAGATTTGTGCATAGATATTATTTAAGTTTGATTTTGCCATGGAATATCTTATTTTCTCTGTCTTTGGTCATTGAAAGTTTTGCTGGGTGTAATAGTCTGGGATAACATCTGTGATCTCTTAATATCTGCAAGATGTCTGCCCAGGCCCTTCTAGCTTTAAGAGTCTATGTTGAGAAGTCAAATATAATTCTAATAGGTCTGCCTTTATATGTTATTTGGCCATCTTTTAATATTCTTTCATTTTTCTGTACATTTAGTGTTTTAATTATTATGTGGCAGGGATAATTTCTTTTCTTGTCTAATCTATTTGGTGTTCTGTAAGCCTTGTGTGTATTTATAGGCATCTCTTTCTTTTGTTTTTGTTTTTGTTTTTTTTTCCTGATACAGGGTTTTTATGTGTATCCTTGGCTGCTCTAGACTTACTTTGTAGATCAGGCTAGCTTTGAACTTACAGAGATATTCCTGTCTTTACCTTCCCAATGGTGGGATTACAGGCATGTGTCACCGCACTGGCCTGTTATCTCTCTTTTTAATTTTGGGAAATTTTCTTCTATGATTTTGTTGAAAATATTTTCTAGTCCTTGGAACCAGAAATTTTCTTTTTCTTCTATTCCTGTTATTTTTAGGTTTTGTCTTTTCATAGTGTTCTTGACTTCCTGGATGTTTTTGAGGGCTCACTTTTCTTATCATATATATATTTTATTACAAACTTACTATCTGAGAGTACCTTACTTATAATCTGACTAACCTAAACAATAGGAAAATAAGATTAAAGAATAGAATAATGAAACCATAAGGATATCCTGGCATAATCAGCAGGATTTCTTCTGTTGGAACCTGGAGCAGCCAGAACCCAGAACCTCAGCCGGACCCAGGAGCCCCAAGCCTTCCCTTGAGCGGTTCTCTCTAGGAGCGTCTCAAAGTGGAGCAATGAACAGCCAAAACTATTTCAAGTCTCCAAAGACCCAGCCTCTTGTTTTTGTCTCATTTTATACCTCCTCTCAGAATTTGTTCAAGGATGTTTTTCAGCTGGTTAATAATCAATCTACACCAATGATGGTTTGACTTCTAAGGCGATAAACATCACCTGCTCTCTCACAAGTCTTTTCTCATCCCCCACTTGTGATCTAAATAAAAATAATGTTTATCTCTCCTTCATGCTTTGTGTCAGGAAGGTTTTAGATGTAACATTTTCTTTGTCAGATGTATTGATTTCTTCAATTGTATCTTTTATGTCTGATAATCTGTCCTCCATCTCTTGTATTCTGTTGGTGATGTTTACCTCTGTAGTTCCCATTTTCTTCCTTAAGTTTTCCATCTCCAGGATTTTCTTATTTTTTTTCTTTGTTATTTCTATTTTCAGGTCTTGAACCATTTTATTCATTTCCTTCACCTATTTGATTGTATTTCCCTGTATTTCTTTAAGTGAATTATTCATTTCCTCTTTAAAGGCTTCTATCATCTTCATAAGAATAACCATTGAGATGTAACAAGAATAAATTAATAAAAAATTAAATGACAAAAAAAGAATAGATTTAAGGTCATTTTCTTGTGTTTCAGCTTTGTTAGGATATCCAGGGCTTGATGTATTAGGATAGTGGCTTCTGGTGTTACCATATCACCCTGGCTCTTGTTGATTGTGTTCTTACACTGGCCTTTAGCCATATGGTTGTCCTTAGTGTTGGCTGGTTGTCTCTGTTGCCCTTCCCAGGAAGGCAGGAAGAGCCCTGATCTAAAAACCAGAGAGGCTGAGTGTTCTTGGGATCTGTGATCCAGAGGCTGGATCTCAGGGATTAGCCCTCCACTTTTCTCTGCTGTCTGTGTCCTGGTTGGACACACAGGCAGGGGATTGGGGTGGAGGGGTCTAACCTGTATGATCCTGAGGTCCTGCTGGTCACCCCAGGAAGGTGGGTAAGTCTGTGAGTTAGAGGCTGGAGCTGTATGTCCCTGGGGTCCTGGCAGGTCTCATCAGGAAGTGTGCCTCTGGAGCCTTGGAGCCCTCCTCAGGAAAGCAGATAATGTTTGAGTTGGGAGAGAGGAGCACTGGAACCCTATGTCCCTAGAGCTCAGGAGGCCTCCTCAGTATAGTGGGTAGCACTGGCGGTGAGGATGGGGGCAGGAGGCTGGAACTTTGTGTCCCTGTAGCCTGGGGGTGTCCTCTCAGGAAAGTGGATAGTCCCACTGTTCTCTGGGGAAAACACAGATGTTGGCATTTTGCAGTCAGCAGCATGCTACTCACTTGTTCCAGTCACTGAGTTCCAGAAACCCAGACACTGTGCTCATTGGGCACTGCCATCTTGGCATCTTCTCTGAAAAGGAAGTTTTAATCCTCCCTTTTTCTCTGGAGTAGTCAGAATGTAACAAAGACAGCTCCTGAAGATTAATGGAATATTCTCTGTCAACAATCAAGGTGGTTCCCGTGGTTACTTCACTAGCCCTAATGTGTAAGACTTTACAAGAATTGTAATCCTAGAGATACTGCTGTGTAGGTAGAGCCAGGCCAGGGGCCAGTCACATTCTCAGGGCAAGGGCCTTACTGTGCTTCTTATTTTTGCCCATATTATTTTGAGTTCACTAGCATGTTGCCACAACAGCAGACTGGATTTGAGAACCATCACAAGCAAGTTAATTTGATATATTAACTGCTATGACACTGGTACATAAAAAGTATTAGTGGACTGAAAATCAATTCCAGAGATATACCAGAATAATATTTTTTTATTTACTCTTCTTTTAGTGGTGGCTATAATGATCAATTTTAATTGTCAACTTTATACTCTAATCTAGAATCATCTAGGAAGACAGTCTGCATGAGGGACTATCTAGATCAAATTGGCCTTTGGACGTGTCTGTGGGAAATTGTCTTGATTGTTTTAATTGATGTAAGAAGGGCCACCTGTGGTAGTCAGATGAGCAATATACTGGCACTTTAAGTAACTTTAAACCTGAATTCTTGTAGCACTAGAAAAGATCACATCATAATATGAATCTTTGCTTTGAACCTCATTACTTTGTTGTTTGTTTTTATTCTTTCATATATTATGTCCAGACCACAGTTTCCTGTCCTTCCTCTCCTCCTAGTCCCTGCCCCATACATACCTCCCCTCTCCTCCAGATGCACTTCTCCTTCAGAAAATAGCAGGCCTCCCAGGGATATCAACTGAACACAGCATAACAAGTTACAACAAGACTAGGCATAAGCCCACATATTCAGGCCAGACAAGGCATCCTCATAGAAAAAGGGTCTCAAGAGCAGGCAAAAGAGTCAGAGATGCCCTCCTACTCCCACTGTTAGCAGTCCCATAAGAACACTCAGCTATACAACCATAACATCTATGCAGGGGACCTAAGTCAGACTCATGCATTATTAACTTTTTATTTATTCTTTAATACTTTTATACAGGCCTGGCTGTATTTTGATCATATGTTCACTGCTTGTTGTCCTCTCTTATATCCACCTACACCCACTAACCTGATGCTTCTTTCTTCCTCAGAACCCCTCATAGTTTCTTATCTGTTTTTGTGACCCACCACTGAGCTTCATTAGGGTGGCTTGCATAAGCGTGAGTGTGGAGGTTACTTACTGGAGCATGGAAAACTCGTCAATGCTTATGCCACTAACAGAAAATGACTCAGCCTCCTCCAGCAGCCTTTAACTGTGAGTGGCTCTTTAGGAAGGGGTGAGGCCTCATGATGCCCTCCCCCATCCACGGTGGACTGTATGAGTCTTGTGCGGGTAATCATGGCCACTGTGGGTTCATGAGTGCAATGGCTATGTCATGTACAGAAGACAGTGACTATAGTCCTCCAGTCCTTCTTTCAGCTGTCACATTCTCTCCACCTCCTCTTCCAGAATGTTCCTTGTGGCTTGGATGTGGTAATATGAATGTGCTACTTGGAGCGATGAGTCATTGCATTAACTGTCACCCATTATTGAGAAGCTTCTCCTTCCAAGTGTCCTAGCTAGGGTTTGATTGCTGTGAAGAGACACCATGACCTGCAACTCTTATAAAGGAAAACATTTAACTGGGGGCTGGCTTACAGTTTTAGAGGTTAAGTCCATTATATTCATGGTGGAAAGCATGGCAGTGTGCAGGCAGACATGGTGCTGAAGAAAGAGCTGAGAGGTCTACATCTTGATAGCAGGCAGCAGAAGGAGACTGCGAACCACACTGGGTGTATCTTGAGCACAGAAGAACTCAAAGCCCACCCCCAGTGACATTCTACCCCCAACAAGGCCATGCCTCTTACTAGTGTCACTCCCTGTGGGCCAAGCATTCATACACATGAGTCTATGAAGGCCATTACTATTCAAACAACCACACCAAGGTTGAAAGCAGCATTTGTCTGGAATCCTGGTGTCTGGTATAAATTCTATGTACGTAATTTCTCTGTAAGCACTTGTAAGGTTGGGAATAAGTCTTGTATTCATCTAAATGTTTATAAAAATTAAACATAAACCAGATTACAAAACTTCTGGAACATATGAAAATATTTGGTAGAATGTCAATAAGGCACAGCAACGAGAAGGCTTAATGTTCCAGAAAATACATTTTAAACTATTGGGTATATTATTTTATCTCAGCCTGGAGGCAACTCTAAAAACGGATCTCAATCCCACAGATCTGTGAGGCATTAAAATACTGAGCCCTTCTTAGCCATTTCTATTGGCATAATGCTCTTGTGGACTGTGTACAGTTTACCCTTGTTCATTCAACTGTTGATTTGTCAACTCCACTCTCTGGTCTCAATCAGGACATCACATTGTGATGTTTATTCTAAGTATCTCCTGTTTCAAGTTTGTGTGAGCATGTCACCATTTCTTCTCTGTATTGCAAATAAAACAAACTAGCCAATGCTGAGCAATAACAGAGAATAGGGTGGGACATCCTGATCAAGGAAGAGGAGAAGAAAGGGAAGGAAGAAGAGGATGGAGCCATGAGGAGAAGACCAGGCAACATCAAGAGAAATGAACCAGGCCTAGGAGATGATGTAAAAGCAAGTATAATGTGGGAAATCTGAATGGGAAGAAGCTATACTAGCATGGAGGTTTAGGATGGAGTAATTATTGCTCAACTTTGTGCTATAGGCTAATTAAATAGATCTTGGTCTCTCTGGGTGGTTATTTTGGATATAAAGCTGGTTAAGGAGTAACCGCTGACATTTCTAAAATGCTAATTCAATATTAAATACTAATAATCCTTCAACACATTTCTCAGTGCACAGGGGTCCTGAGACTGACCACATTGTGGAATGTCCTAAGAATTTCACTAGCTCAGTGAGTATCTAGGATGTATACATGGGTCCTAGGCAACCTGAATACCCATACTTGACAAAAGGGCAGCTTACTTCCTGTTTTCATTCCAGTAGTACACCTGACTGAAACCAGCATTTATCCAGTGCAAATTCCAAATCTCTCAGAAGCTCTCTTGAAATCATGTCAGGATGACAACTGCAGCACAGATGATGACTCTCACATGTCATATGACAGGCAGGGACTGAGGGCCTGTAATACTCCAAGTAAGAAGAAAATTCAAGAGATGATTCATGGAGAATACCAGGAAGCATGAGAAAAGTGAAGTAATTATTTCCTACATAGTGGTAGTAATTACTAGAATACAACAACTTACTAAGTGGTATTTGTATCATATAAACAAAAACAAGGAAGTAGTATTTATTTTCATAATTACAGAAATGACTTAGCTGAGTATAAAAGGAGACCTGCAGCAAGGAGACTCCAAAACATAAAACTCACTCACTTGTAAACCCACCCAGAATCTCCACCTCCGACACCATGGTCAGCTCCTGTTGTGGCTCTGTCTGCTCTGAGGAGGGCTGTGGCCAAAGCTGCTGCCAGCCCACCTGCTGCCGCCCCAGCTGCTGTGTGTCCAGCTGCTGCAGGCCAAGCTGCTGTGTGTCCAGCTGCTGCAGACCCAGCTGCTGCAGGCCCCAGTGCTGCCAGTCTGTGTGCTGCCAGCCCACCTGCTGTCGCCCCAGCTGCTGTGTGTCCAGCTGCTGCAGACCCAGCTGCTGCAGACCCAGCTGTTGTCAGTCTGTGTGCTGCCAGCCCACCTGCTGCCGCCCCAGCTGCTGCCGCCCCAGCTGCTGCATCTCCAGCTGTTGTCAACCTTCCTGTGGTGGTTCTAGCTGCTGTGGCTCCAGCTGCTGTCAGCCCACCTGCTGCCGCCCCTGCTGCTGTTTGAGACCAGTCTGTGGTCAAGTCGGCTGCCAAACCACTTGCTACCGCCCCACCTGTGTCATTTCCACCTGTCCCCGCCCCATGTGCTGTGCTACACCTTGCTGCTGAGACCTTTCCTGAACATGCCCACTTTTTCCCACATCCTTTGTTATGAAAATACACCTTCTTGAGAGAGGCCTTTCCTTTTGATTGGGTGTTTATACCCCATACTTAGGAAAGCTGCCTCTGGTAACTTCTACGTCATCTCATGACAAAATGTGGAATTGGAGGGTAAGGAATTAATATAGAGGAGGGTGGGAGTGGATCTTGAAGGAGTTATGAGAGAGGAATTGGGGGTGTTAAAATGATCTAATACATTGCACACATGTATGAAATTCTGAAATAATTCATACAAAATATTTTAAAAAGAAATTAGTAAGAGTGCAGGGCTCCTCGACTCACAGGTAGAAATACGTTCAGCACCTATAGAGTTAGATCAAACCTTCAGAGCTGAAAGTCTCATGGTGCCATCTTGTTTTCCCTTTAACTACGACATTTCTGTACCTTGTCACTGCTACTTCTAAATAAACCTCGTTTAATTGGAACAGAAATACACATCTCTTGTATCTGTTGCTTTATAGTGAATGTCTTCATTAAATGGAAATAATATACAAAAGCACAACTGCCCCCAAACTTTCCTGATCTTGCTCTCAAAGCTTCAAAAGATTTCCAACATGGTGAGTTCAAATTCAAAGCAGATGCTGAGACTCACAGACAAACTCTGGGGTGGAGTGCAGGTAGTCTTATGGAAGAGTGAAGAGTTGAGGAATAGAGGGACCTGGAGGGGTCAGGAGCTCCACAAGGAGATCAATGGAGCCAACAAATCCTGGTGGAGGAGGGGGTGCTGCAGAGACTGATGCATCAACCAAGGACCATGCGTGTTGAGGACCTAGAACCTCTGCTCATATGTAGTAGATAGGCAGCACAGTCTCCTTGTGGGTCTCATAATAGGGTGAGTAGGGACTACCTCTGACATGGCCTCTGGTGCCCACTCGTAGATCACTTCCCCCTGGTGGGGTAGCCTTCCCAGGACACAGAGGAAGAGGATACAGGCAGTCCAGATGAGACTGGATAGGCTGAAGTCAGATGTTAGGGAAGAGGGGCTCCCCCTTTCTGAGGACTAGGGGAGGAGGAGAAGGGGAGGAAGGAGGGAGGGAGGGAGGGAGAATGGGACCAGGAAGCAACAAGGGAAGGGACTGCAATCAGGATGTAAAGTGAACACATTAAAAATAAAATAAATCATTAAAATTTTTTTACAAAAAGTAAGTCATTACAGTTGGTCTCAGTGAGTTCATGAGCACATCAACCTGCTATGTCTAGAAGACACTGGCTTTTGCAGTCCTTTCACTTTCTTTTTCATAATGTTTCCTGAGCAGTGTGTGCATGTGTGTGGTTGTACATGTGTATGTGTGCATGTGTGTGTGTGTATGTGTGTGTGTGCCTGCACACGCGCATGCCTGATTAAATGTTCTGTTTAAACCTGAGTTCCTCACAGTCCCTCATTCTCTACCTTGGTGTTTGTGAGTCTGGATTAACTGCCCATGTCAACTGCAAAAAGAAGCTTCTCTGATGAGGGCTGAGAGGTACCTACTTTCTTCAGAGGCACAGTCGCTGATAAGTTGCCCACGTTCCAAGAAATAGCCTCCTAGCCATGCTCCTGCAGGCAGCCCTGCTTACACTCAAAGGCATGAAAGAAGGAAGCGGGCTTATCAGGAGACAGCTCTGGGTCTGAGGAGGGGAAAAGACTGGGTGACAGGGAATGAGAGAAACTAAATCCCACTACACACCGGAATGAGCCTGACAAAGAATAAAAGATAAACAAAAGTAAAAGAATACCTTAACTGACAAAAAGAATTATGACAATAATATATGATATTATATACAATAATATAGAACCCAAGTATTAAAACTACATGTAGCCAGCTTGCCAGAGTAGTCATAATAACGCTTTCAAGCTTGTTGTCTCTTTGAATATCAAAAATATCTGCATGGACTTCAAAGTGAGTGAGGTGCAATGAAAACATGGAAGGAAATCCTTTTTTTTTTTAAAGCCAATGCATGGCGGTTTCCCAAAACATGAAACCCTGTGAAGATTAACTTTTGGGCGTGAAGAAGCAGAGTCACAGACTCCAACTTTCTAGAAGTATCTTCCCTGCATTCTTCCACTCAGCTTCTCAGTTTTGCTCCCATCCATTCGTAGGAAAATTACCTTCCCTGGAGGACAAACTTGCCGTTCTGGGGTGTTTCCAGATAACATAAAATGGACAACACTCATGAAATGCGTACAGATCCAGTCCCTCAGACTCCTCCAAACCCCACCTTTGACTTGCTCCTTTAAAGGCATTTCCTTCCCCCCTCCTTTCTCCTCATAGTCTCACATCCTATTCCCTTACTAAAAAGGGATGTTCTTCCCAAGACTAATACACATTTCACCTTCTACCCCAACAATAGCTCCAAAACCACCCCTACATCCTCCTCCTTTCTTTGGCCTCCATTTTTATGTGCACTCTCACACACTCCAAAATCCCAAAGCCCCCCCTCTCTCCTGGCCTTCCTAAACATCTCAAAACCCTTCCTATTACATTCAAAGATCCCTTTGCCTACATCTTCACACTCCTATATCCCCTTATATTTAGCCAGGCTTCAAACACATCATTCAATCCCTTTACTCCATGTGGTTTCTATGCCCCACCTCTTCACCCTACAATACCCCCATATCAGCAGTCAAAAAAAAAAAAACTAACAAAACCTTCTCCTAGTCCAAGATCTTCACTCCATAATCACTGTCATTGCTTCTCTCTACCCAGTGGTCCCCAGCCCTTACACCATCCTATCTGATATCCCTGGAAACACTATTCATGTCTTAGTCCTAGACCTTAGAGATGCTTACTTCTCAACGCCCCTAGATAGTCATTCTCAAGATCTTTTCCCCTTCACTTGGACAGACCCCGTATTCAACAATCCTGACAACTGACTTGCACCATCCTTCCCCAGGGACTCAATGACAGCTTCTGCTCCCCCAAGCCCCCTTTTCAGCCAGGCACTCATGATGGACCTGGCCTGACCTCTCCCTTTTCCCCCTGTGCCTGATTCAGTGTGTAGATGACCTCCTCTTTTGCAGTCCTTCCCTCTCTGAGAGCCAACCTGACACCGCCTCACTCCTCAGTTTCTTCAGCTCCAATGGTTACCAGATGTCATCTTCCGGAGTCCAGTTCTCCTCTCTTTAATTCATTTATCCAGGATTCTCTCCCATGCCAATCCATACACACCTCACTTTGGACCACCTTGCCCATCTCCACTCCGCATCTTTGCCTTCAACAAAATCCAAACCGCTTTCCTTTTCAGGGCTGGCCAATTGAAGGAACCAGTCCCCTTAAGGACTCCCATTAAGGCCAAAGTCTGAGAAAATGTAAAAGTCGGCCTACCCAATCCTCCCTTAAAGACCCCCATTAAGGCCAAAGGATGTAAATTTCTAGAGGGTCCAGCTTGAACCAAGGACAGACAGATATCAGATCACTGTGTATGTGTGTGGCAGGGACAGGAAAAACCTTGAAGAGTCCAAGTTGATTCAAGGTCTCAGTCTGTGCTCAGGGTCCAGCTGGACTCAAGGACAACCAGCTGTGTTTAAAATTTCCACTGCCCCTCCCCAACTAAAAAAGTCCCTAAATGCCCCCTGTGACTGCTTCAACCAATCTTTTTCATAGGTTAACTTGCCCGTCCACCCATTATCCATCCACAAACCACCAAAACTTGTAACTCCCTGCTTGCAACTTTTCTGTCCAAATGCCAACCAAACACATACTGTAAAACTCATTTCTTTGTCTAAAACCTACAAAAGGCCCATGCCTCTGCTTCTCGGGGTCTGTAACTTGAAAGAACTGGACAGACCCCATCGTGATGGCTCAATAAATTCCTATTCATTGGCATCGACAATGGACTCCGTCTCTTAGTGGGGACTCCGGAAATAGACTAGAGATCTCTGTAGAGGTCTCAGTCTTAGACAATCTCCTCCACTCCCTGGATATTCATTCCTAGTATATCCTGTATACCAAGCTGCCTCTGGATCTCCCATGAGCCTCCTCCTCCAGTGACAAACAATTCTTTAAATGGAAAACAAAAACAAAAACAAAAAACAACTACGCTCCCTCTCCTTTTAGCCCTGGCCTTTCACCTCCTAAATCTACGTAGTCCTTTCCATCCTTATGCTTCAAAACAAAACAAAGCACACTTCTGATGTCTCGGAACACTTTCTAGGACTCCTTTTTGTTCCTGTCACTTACCTCTCCAAAACCTTCTGTGGCTGACCTCCCTGTTTACACTCTCTTGACACAGTTTTTCTGCTTATCTCTAAATCTAACAGTTAACTCTGGGATTTCTCCCTCACAATTTACTCTTCTCTCTCCCTCCCTCCCTCCCTCCCTCCCTCCCTCCCTCCCTCCCCCCCTCTCTCTCAACTCTTACCTTACAGAGGACTCCCAATTCCTTTCTCTTGTCAAAAACTCATCACTCACACTCTTCATCTGTCATCCCCTCAACTCCTTCACGGTTATCCCTTTACCCCAACATTCTCCAGGCACACTTCACTCTTGTCCAGAGACACTAGAAGACCTCCTTCCCCATCCCTTTCACATACACGGGGGGGGGGGGGGGAGGTCCTCTAGCTATTTCTGCCTATACCTTTTATACAGATGGAAGCTCCTTCCTGTCAGATGGCCACCATGTTGTGTGACATGCAGAAGTCTCAGATGATGCCATCGCCAAGGCCCCCTCCTGACCCCGCACACTACCAATCAACAGACACAATTGGTAGCCCTCACCAGAGCTTTCCAACTTGCTAAAATTACACCATTAATGGTGTTCACAGACTCCGAATATGCTTTCCATAACTTGATAACATACATGGCCATCTAGAAGGAACAAGGGCTTCTAAACACGAAAGAAAATTCAATTATTAACTCTTCATATATCCATAACATCCTAAGGCCTCTCTTCCACCCTGTCAAATTGACTTGGTTCATTGTAGTGCACATCAGACTGAACCCCTCCATTGTCAGTAAAACAATAATTGTGCTGACATGATTGCCTGTCAAGCTGCCTTTTCATCCCTCAAGACTCAACCCCACTTCTCTACAGGATACCCTACTACATAACCCAGATAGCACCATACCTGACCCTTCCTTCAACCCAGGGCATCATTATTTACTTATATCATATATTTCACTCTGATACTAAATCCTTTCTCCAAATGCACCTGACTCTCACGCCAGCAGATTAGACTATTTTACAGAATGGAACCTAAACCTACGATGCATATCAGCAAACTAACCCCACTGCCACTATACAACCCTCTATCTTTTCCACTCTCCAAGTTATAAATGCCTGAAATTGTAAGAGTTTAAGAAAGTGTTTTAAGGTATGCAAATACAAGTTATGAAGGTCTGAGAAAGTTTAAAAACTCATTTGTAAACATCTGTAAGTGCAAGTTAAGAAAATGTTTTAAGGTCTGAGGGTATGAAAGCTTAAGTAAGTTGTGAGGATCTGAGAATGTGATTTAAGGAATGACTCTGAGAAAATTATTTAAGGCAGATGAAAAGTTGTTTCAGATTCCCTCCCTCTCTCTGTGTTACATGAATAGACTGCCCTTTCTACCATGTAAATTTTAGTACTAACATATCTAAAACTTTTTAATAGAAAGATATAAGCTTAAAACATTTCTATAATCTTTAGGAAATCAACTTAAATCTACCTGTCACAAGTTAAGTGGACTCCAGGTAAGGTTGACAAGTAACTCCTGTCAATCAACACCCTAAATTCCCTCATCTATCTATTCCTGACAGTGATGTCTCTCCTCCTTTTCCTGGTCCTCTCCCATTTCCCTTGTCTTGAGACTTCCCTTCCCCAGTTACCTGGACCATGCGCCTACACGTTTCAAATGTACATCCCTAAATTCCTTAACTTTACCTTTCTAGTCTATTTGTCCCAACAGATTTCAAATCAACTGCAGACCATTCCAGCAACTCACCAGCCCCAGATGCTGCCTCAGAATCTGCATCCTATACAGTGCCAAAGTGGCTAGCCCCAACTGATTCTGCCCCACAAACTGCTCCAATGCTTCCTTGCTTCCCTAGCCCCAGATTGTTCCACAGAGCCTGGACATCAGCTGACACAGCCTACTCTTCCTGACCTTGGCCAACATTCCAGCTTCCTTGGGTCTCTAAGAATAATGTCCCAATATCATCAGGAAGCAGCCAGAGAGCTCAGCACCCAGTGCCCCAATAATAAAACAAAAAGGAGGGAAGGAAGTGCTCTCTGGCAGGCCCAAGCATGGCAAATGTGGCACCGACAGGTTTTGCCCTTTACCCTTCTCTTTCCCTTGCTAAAAAATGTTATATCACATCCCTAAGCCTCTGATCCATTCCCTTATAGCCACTGGCTCATTCCTAAGACTAAAGGCCAATGTCCAGCAATCAAAATTTGTTATTTGGCTACACTGGCTAACATGTCCAATTGGGACTCACCAACCTACTCTAGCATAGACTCCTCTTTTCTCCTGAAAAACTCACTCCTGAAAAACAACAACAACAACAACAACACCTGCTGCTGCTTTCTGTCTATCTTTGTCTGACCCCTGGATTTCCCCTCCAGAATAATACGTCTCCTATGTGCTAAGAATTTAGTGTCTGGTTATATCCTGTACAGACTCCAATGGGTCATGACTCCATGTATGTTATGGACTAGGGACATTTTTATATAACTGCAATAGAGATATACACTTAAATTTTGTTTAAAGAATACTATTGTCTATTGTCTAATGTGCATTCCAGATCCAAATATTGTTAAATATTGTCCTAAACAGGAATTTCTATGCATACCTACACATTACATTTCCATAGTGCATCTCTTTGATTTCCTTAAATCTAAAACATTCCTTCATCCTGTCACTATATGTTAAACAAGGTGAGCCAGTCATTGTGTAGAGAATTACTCAGCCTTTGTTTTTTTTTTTATGTTTTCCTATAGGTACAGTCAAGTTATGCCACTTACAGGAATAATAAACAAGATGTCTTCTCAGAAAGTGACTGTATTTATGGTGTGTGTGTGGATGTGTGTGTATGTGAGTGTGTGTGTGCGTGCAGGTACGTGAGTGTATGTGTGTGTGTGTGTGCCTGCACACCCATGTGTGTACAGATGGAAGTGTATGCTTATGCTTGTGGGGATGAGGGCAACCTCAGATGTCATGCCTCAGGCTCTGTCCACCACTCTGTTTTTGAGAGAAAAATCAGTCACTGGCCTGACTGGTTCTCTCTGCCTCCCCAGTGCTGAGGTAACAAGTGCAAGCCACCATGCTCGGAATAGCTTCTGGGGCCTCAGCTCAGGCCCTCAGGCCAGCAGGGCAAGCGCTTTACCCACTGAGCCACCTACACAGCCCTGAAACCAATCTGATCCCCAGATTAAGAATTCGTTCCCAGTGAGTTAGTAGTTTTCCATTTTGAAATGAACAAATTATTGATAAAGACATATTTCAAAATATATGAATATCATGTTCCTACTCAAAGCCATGATTTAACTAAGCATCATTCCACTGTTGTGACTAGATCTTTGCCTTCTTTTTTATTTCTCTACTTCACCTTAGTATAGACTGGTTATTTTTTTATTATTATTTATTTTACTTGATGTGTGGCATTCCATTGTCATCACTGTTTTGGTGTTCAGGTGATTCCATACTGGGCCAGTGAGAGTCCCTTCAAGGTGGCCAAGGTGGCACAAAGTGCCTTTCCATATTTTAAAACAGTGAGTCATTAGTGCCAGTTTGACACTGGGTAAAGGAAGTCTTGTTTCTGCTGCAAACCTTGGAGTAGTCTGGACAGCACACCATCCAATGAGCATCCATGATTCACAGACAAGACTCCCTTCCTCATAGCTCACAGGGAACTATCTCACAAAGATAAGCTTTCCTCCCCATCTCCCTACTATAATTGTGTTTCTCTTTAGACATCAAAAGGGATGTGCGCATCACAAGACAAATTGGCTTAAATAGCATCACGAGTGATACACAAACCACAAGCATACACCAGTGACTGATTCCATGGGATGAACCCACCCATGGACAAACAAGGAAGCAGGGAGGGTAATTCCCTGACAAAGACCAGACTAAATAACCTTAATGCACAAGGAAACACAAATCTTTTCCTCAAGTATGTAAAAAGGAAAACCAATGGTCTAGCATAATGATGACTATTTCTCCAGGGAAAAGAAAAATAACTAGGAAATCCTCTAGGCTGTGGTCACAGCATTTTCAGCAGAGTATAAAAAGGGACACGCAGAATGAGGATTTTCAGATTCACTACCCTCACTCCCATCCTAATCAGAACCTCCACTTTTGACATCATGGTCAACTCCTGTTGTGGCTCTGTCTGCTCTGAGGAGGGCTGTGGCCAAGGCTGCTGCCAGCCCACCTGCTGCAGGACCACCTGCTGCCGCCCCAGCTGCTGTGTGTCCAGCTGCTGCAGGCCCCAGTGCTGCCAGTC
>OU015746.1:21205110-21219179 GCA_907169655.1 Acomys percivali
TGCCGCACCACCTGCAGGACCTCCCCATGCAACACCTGCTGCTGAGCACCTGGGACAAAAGGCATTCTTCAGAAAATAGTCATGTTCCAGTTTCTCTGTGTATCCTCCTGCCTTTAGCCATCAATTCCCCAAACCAACCAACTTGTGAATGGAGGCCAGGCACCTTCCATTGACACTTGTGCAAGGGTTTGTTCTTCTTTCTGTCTTGGGTCCAATGTCTTGGAACATATTTATTTTAAAATAAAATTCTCTTCATTGGCCTCACAAACTATTGCTTTGATCTTACCTACTTGTGCCTTTTAAAATATTTTCATTTATGCTTTGAGAATCTACTCTATGTGTACAACTTATGTTGGTCACATCTCTCTCCCACACTCCCCCTTCCTTCCAGACCATCCTCCCCTCTTTACCAACCATGGCCCTCTCACATCATGCCTCTTTTTTGTTAACCCACTGAATCCAGTTAGTCTCGCGCTATTTGCACGGGTGCAGGACTGTCTCCTAGAGTATAGACAACCTACCAGAGGTGGGGATTCTGTTTTCTTCATGCTCTTTTTTTTGTTTAAATTAGGTCTCAAAAAAATGATGATTGCTTACCATCTTCAATTCTCACACTGCATAGACTATGAGAAACATCCAATTGAGGTTTTAAATTTTTTCCCCTCAAAAATCTCACAAGGCCCCACCCCCTCGATGAAAGGCTATGTGCGATTAATGACCACTGAGAGAGAGAGAATCAGTCTTCATCATGGGTGAGCACTACAACTGGTTATCTAAAGCCAAATTGGTCAGGGCTAAAGCATAGACAACATGAGCAACACATAAAGTTGACTGTGTGTATTCACATGTGTCTGGATATGTAATAATCAAAAGAAAAACATTTAACTCTGTAGTTTAAATTTCTTTTTTTTTTTTTACTATTTTGATTTTATGTGTTTGGGTGTTTTGTCTATGTGAATGTCGGTTCACCATGTGTGTGCCTGGTCCTTTCAGGAGTCATAAGAAGGTTCGGGATCCCCTAGAACTGGAGTTACAGAGAGTGATGAGCTGCCCTGCCAGTGTTGGGAATTGAACCCAGGACCCCTGGAAGAGCATCTAGTGCTCTTAACCACTGAGCCATCTCTCCAGGTTAAAATGTTTCCTTCACTAAAAGCCTCTGTGGAGATGAGTCATATCTACCTCCAGATAATTAAATAAAAGAATATGAGAAATAAAAGTGTACATATGGTATAGTATCGACAAAGACCTTACTATTGCTTAGAAAGAATAAACAAGTTTAAAAAATGTTAATATCTTATATGACTTAAAATGTCCAGATTAGGAGGAAAGTGGCTTTCTCATCCATGGAAACAGCACAGACAGAGGTATGGAAGGAAACACCTCGGGGGCCACCCATGCATTTTTGCTGGAGCACCGAGTATACGATGAGCCACAGTGGAGGACTATTTAGAGAGTGAACATGTCTTGCCTGTCAGGCAGCACAGCTGGTAAGTAAGCTCTCTGGGGCTGGGTCCATACATGGCATGAAAGATTGGTGCTGGGGTGAAGTTTCTTAGGAAGACAAAAGGGCATAGTGTAATTAAACATGTGGTACTTATATTGAAAACAGAATGGTTTCTACACCTAAAATATGAAGGTCAAAAAGATGATTTATTGGTTTTTATTTCATCATTCAATGGTGACTTGTAGCCATTTTAAACTTCGATGGCTAACAGAGAATATACATCTTTACCGGAGCCAGCTTGCATAATCTTCCAACGCAACCATACCACTGCTTGAAACAGTCTCCCCATGCCATCAGAGCCAACTGTGTGCTTCTGTTCACACACATGGGATCAATAAAACTACCCCAAGAGGCAAAAGTGACTCTTGGTCACAACATGTTGTTCGTGTAAGCCTTAACCTAAACGCTTAGTGCACATGTCACATCACTTTGTGTTGACTCCCAGGAATTGTTTTAACTTTAGGTTTGCTAAGCTTAAAACTTAAGTTTTTGCATTTGTACCTACTAACACCTATTTATAATCCACTTTTAATCTCCCTTATAAACATTATGAACCAGAAAAAAATAGTATTTTCCTGAATCCTTTTGTCTCCTTGGCTCCTCTTTGTATATTAAGCCATTTTCCTCTTTGGATCAACACCATGCAGGGCACATGGCATAGTAACATAAAATTACATAAGTTGACATCAAACTCTGCCTTTGAGGGACACTGCCCAAATGGTCCACACAGCATGAATTTGTAGCTATCATAAAGAAGTATAAATTTCACTTGACTGGTTTACTGGTTGCAAATTTTAGCCTCCTCCTTATATTAAATTTGAGGGCAGCAGGTTTTGTTCTATATGCTCCACTGAGCGACAAATGTTTCCTCAAATATTAATTAATGTCCTGAGTTTAGAAGGGCTCAAAGAAAAGAGGAAAAAATAGTATCTGGAGGGATCTGTGAATGACTGTTAGTGTGTAACTTACCACTTTCTGTGCCACGACGTAGGAACTTTGATCTTTTACCATTAAAATAAAAGTGGAGCCATAAAGATAGTCTTCTTCAGGGACAACCCAGGGTCAATGGTTCTTTTCTGAATATTAGAGATTTGTGCATATGTCCTCACAATTATAATTACAGGCAAGAGTCACCTTGTCAGGTGCTGTGACCACAAACACAAAACTGAGGCTAAGACTCAAGTGGAAATCACGACTCTGTTTGGACTTAATGGCATTTAACATGTCTACCTCGAATGAACATATGTGAGTATTCACTGAGCAACAAGGAAACAGCCATTTACAGATATGTTTAAATTAACTCAGAGACCCAGAAAGTCTGGTTTTGAGAGTAACAAGATAAAAATGTCGCCTGTCACAGAGCAACTGCCCAAGGCTTATAAAAGGCCCCAGATGGAACAAGCAGCCAGAATTCAGAAACTCCTCTCAACTACACAGTTCTCAACCCAACGCCTGGCACCATGGCCTGCTGCTCTACTAGCTTCTGTGGCTTTCCCACTTGCTCCACTGGTGGCACCTGCGGTTCTAGCTGCTGCCAGGCCAGCTGTGGCACTGGCTTTGGCCAACAGGGTGGCAGTGGAGGCGTGAGCTGCCGCACCAGATGGTGCCGCCCTGACTGCCGCGTGGAGGGCACCAGCCTGCCCCCCTGCTGTGTGGTGAGCTCTACACCCCCAACCTGCTGCCAGCTGCACCATGCCCAGGCCTCCTGCTGTCGCCCATCCTACTGTGGACAGTCCTGCTGCCGCCCAGCCTGCTGCTGCCACTGCTGCCAGCCCAGCTGCTCTGAGCCCAGCTGTTGAAAACCTTCTGGCAAGAATCTTATGATGATGACACTTCAAAATGAACCAACTGGAACCCTAAAAATCTTCTGAATTTCAGTATTGATAACTCAGCTATTGTCACAGCTACGTAATTTCCCAGGAGGTAGATTCATTTGCAGTGGAAGAGCTAATATCTTTGTTGGCTTGAACATTGACAAAAGGCCTACGATGTGGAGAAGGATATATAATACAGTACAACAAAGATTACCAGACCTATTGCAATAGCCTATTGGTATTTGTACTTAATAAAAAAAATATTTGGTTTCTTGCATGGTAAAAAGTTATTGTCAATACTTTCTTTTCTTTGGAATGTGTTAATAATATTAGGTATTGGAATTTTTCAAAATCTTAACATGGTCCTATAATTTTTTTCTTTAAGTATGGTTTTTCTTTTAATAATAATTCTTTTTCTTTGTTTCCCACTAAATTGCCCATTATTTCTGCAACCAAAATGCATCATTAAAAACACAACAATAATTAGGACCCTCCCCTGAACAAAATGATTTCTGTGTTCCAAAAAGTCACCTTTTTACAAAAAAAAGGAGCTTTGTGTTATTTAGGTGTCTGAGGCATTCCCAAACGCATCTGGTCACTCATATGTGAGTCTACATCTGATTCCTTCAAACATCAAAGGGAAGCTAAGGTGTAATGCAAAATGAAAGACCATAAACTCAAGATGACAAAATAATAGCATAAGATGTTTCTGTTCACAGCTCGTGTAAGCAACAATTTACGACTCCTTGAGTAAGTTGCCTCACTTGCCTGGGCAACCATTTCTCATCTAAAAACTGAGTTGTGTCTCTTTCATGGAGAAATATGCAGATCATCTAATAACCAAGAGCATTACCCTCAGCTGGCATTATCCTCAGACATCCAAAGAGGGAGAGCACTCAATGAGCCAACAATATTCTAAGCTCTATTGTTGTGCTGGGTAGTTTGTTTGCCAACTTCACACAATCTAGAGTCACTTGGGAATAGGGGGCTCAAAGGGAGCAATGCCATGATCAGATTGGCTGTGTATATGTCTGTAAAGGATTCTCCTGGCTATTAATTTACACCAGAGGATTCAGCCCACTGTGGGCATCACCATCCCTAGGCAGAGGCTTCTGGGCTGTGTGACAAAGCAAGCTGAACCAGGTTGAAATCCCACCAAAAGCAGATGAAGGCTCCCTTTTCCCTTCATTCTCATCAACACTTGTCAGTTATTTTCTTGATTTTAACCATTCCAAGTGGGGTGAGATGAAGTATCAATGCAGTTTTAGTTTGCATTTTCTTAATTGCTACAGATGTTGAGTACTTTGAAAGGTCTTTCTTAGCCAATTTAAATTCTACTTTTGAGAACTCTGTTTAAGATCTGTAGCCCATTTCAACTGGGTCATGTGTTCTCTTGGTTCTTTGTCTTTTGAGTTCTTTGTACATTCTGGATATTAATTCTAGATATGGACAATTTCTCAAAATCCCACCCCTAGGTGAAAAGCTATAATAGGCAATCAATGACCCCTGAGAGCAAGAGTTAGTTTCCTCCAGGGACAGCTCCCTGACATGTCATCCAATCCCAGGTGGTCAGCCCTAAACCCATGTGTGTATCAGCAGCACTAAAGAGACTCAACTCAGTAAGGGATATATTATTTTTTTAAAGAAGGGGTTATGAATTTGAGAAGGCATGGGGCATGAGAATAGTAGAAGGAGATGAGGGAGGGGTAGGAATGATGTGAATATAACACTCCAACACTCATATATGAAATTTTCATTAAATAAATAAATAAATAATACATCAGCACCAGAAGATAAGAAAGTTGGCTAACTACAGACTGGGAAAAGATCTTCACCAACCCTACATCTGACAAAGGTCTAATATCCAAAATATATAAAGAACTCAAGAAATTAAACACCAGCAAACCAAATAACCCAATTGAGAAATGAGGCTTGGAACTAAACAGATAATTCTCAACAGAGGAATATCAAATGGCTGAGAAACACTTAAAGAAATGCTCAACCTCCTTAGTCATCAGGGAAAAGCAAATCAAAACAACTCTGAGATTCCATCTTACACCCATCAGAATGGCTAAGATAAAAAATTCAAGCGACACCACATGCTGGAGAGGATGTGGGGAGAGAGGAACACTCCTTCATTGCTGGTGGGAATGCAAACTAGTACAGCCTTTGGAAATCTATCTGGTGCTATCTCAGAAAATTGGGAATAGGGCTTCCTCAAGACCCAGCTATTCCACTCCTTGGAATATACCCAGAAGATGCTCCAGCACACAACAAGAAAATTTGCTCAACCATGTTCATAGCAGCCTTATTCATAATAGCCAGATCATGGAAACAGCCTAAGTATCCCTCAGTAGAAGAATGGATAAAGAAACTGTGGTACATATACACTATGGAATACTACTCAGCTATTAAAAACAAGGAATTCTCGAAATTTGTGGATAAATGGATTGAGCTAGAAATGATCATAATGAGTGAGTTAACCCAGAAGCAGAAAGAATTAAATGGTATATACTCACTTATATCTGCATACTAGCCCAATGGGCATGTCCCATGAAGGCCTTCACTTACCAGGAAAGTGGGACAGAGGGGAGGACATCCTATTGGGACTCTAGGTGAGAGAAGCAAGGGAGAATGGGGAAATAGAAGGATCCAGAGGGTCCTAGAAACCTACAAGAAGAACATTTTGATGGGCGGATCTGGGCCCAGGGGTCCTGCTCAAACTATGGCACTAGCCAAGGACAATATGAGCAGTAAACTTTGAACCCCTACCCAGATGTAGCCAATGGTCAGATCAGTCTACACACTTGAGTGGAGAGTGGGATATGACTTTCTCACGTACTCTAGTGCCTCACATTTGACTATGTCCCCTGGAGGGGGAGACCTATTGGCACTCAGAGGAAGGATAGCAGGTTACCAAGAAGAGACTTGATAGCCTATGAGCATATACAGGGGGAGGTAATACCCCTCAGGAACAGTCATAGGGGAGTGGAATAAGGGGAAAATGGCAGGGAGGGAAGAATGGGAGGATACAAGGGATGGGATAACCATTGAGATGTAACAAGAATAAATTAATAATAATAAAAAATAAAAAATAAAAATACCATATCTTAAAAAAAGAAAGAAAGAAAGCTGGCTAAGCATAAGCCAAGGAGAAAGCCAGTATGCAGCTTCCTTTCTTCCTCCACAGTTTCTGCTCCAGTTCCTGCCCCGACTTCTCTCAGTGATGGACTCTGACTTGGGAAGTAGAAGCTGAATTAAACCCTTTCCTTCCTTAACTTGCTTTTGGTCCAACTGTTTCATAGAAGCAACAGCTAATCAAACCAGGGTAATCATCATCTTGAAGATTTCCTACGTTGATTTAGAGCACTAATGAGGCCACAGTGTCACACAATAAGATTAGCTGTGCCCACTGTGGCTAAACTGAGTGAGGCAGGATGTTTGCTGTTCTTATCTCCCTTGTTAATGACTTGTAACGAGTGCCCTTCGCTATGTACTTTGGAAGATGATGAGAGGAAGGATCAGTCTACCAATCTGTATTTTCGTACCTATACAATCCTCTTAAGTCCTGTGAGGCAGAATGCAGAATGCGGAACACAGTGTGGGTCCCATCTCATCAGGATTCTCGTTCTAATCCCCAAAGAGTGTATTATACCACGGCAAGCATGAAGCAGAAGATGCACAGTGGAGCTTCCATTCCATGAGATAAAAAACTTTGGTCATAGAATCAACATGGTGAATTACAGGTCATGATTAGCAGCATAGAGCAAGTGGCTGTTTAAAGGTTATGGAGTCCTCTTCTGTGGTGATAAAACAAAGTTTTGACATCAGAGGCTTAAAATCCACCATGAGGCTAAAATGATAATACAGTTGGTGAGAGAGTTTGCTGTGGAAAGGAGAGGACGTGAGTTCAAATCCCTGGTGCCCACATGAAAAGCCAGGCATACCTATGCCTTCTGGTATGCCCGGCACTGGAGGAGTTGGCACAGAGGCATCCTAGGAGCATTCCAGCCTAGTCAACTTGGAGAGCTTCAGATTCACTGAGAGATCTTGTCTCAGACAATAAGTCAGCAAGATGGCTTAGCATCTTGAGAATCTAGTCATCTGAGTTACATCCTTAGAACCCGTGTAAAGATGGAAGGAAAGAACAGACTCCACGAAGTTGGTATATTACTGCTACGAGCACTTCATGGCATGTGCACCCCTTACACACACACACACACACACACACACACACACACACATCATCATCATCATCATCATCATCATCATAATAGTAGGAGGAGTAGTAGTTGTTGTTGTTGTTGTTGTTGTTGTAATAATAAAATTACAATAATAATATGTAAAAGAAGATGAAGAATACAGGAAGATTCCTTGTCCTCATCTGGCCTCCTCCAAAAGCTCATGCCTAGGAGTGTGCATGTACTATATAATACACACATACACAAAATGCACTAAATGTCACTTTATTATACACTTTAAAGTGGTTCTTTCATTCTATATGAGTTTTACCTTTGAGTTATTAAAAAAAATTAAAGAATAAAGCCTCCTTAGTACAACTTTACAACAATTATAAAAGCATCACCTTGAAGTCACCATGTAACCAGGGAACACAGCTTATCAGACCTATGGTACATTGGCATTAAGAACCATACACACCTGCTGCGTGAGCACAACCCTACATCCAGGCCCAACCTATACATTTGTGCCTAATGGGCTTACAGCATGGTCAACATCCCAGATCCTAATATGTAGGTCTCTTTTCTCCCAACTGGATAAAACTGTTCAGGGTTGAGATATCCTTTACCAAGAAGGTCTTAACACAGAAGCATCAGAAGGATATAGGTTGGTATTTAGAAAACTCAAGGGAGGCCTTACTATTTGTTTAAGTCTAGGAAGTTGGGGTGAGAGGAAGTCCTTGAGGTTTATTTGTTGCTCAGTTGAGGTCACTGTGATGGCATACAAGGCACAGAAGCATGGATACCCTAGGCAGGTATGCTGCATTCACTTAGCTGGTGCATCAACTACCACACTTCCTCCTTCGGAGATCTAAGACAGAATTAGATCAGAACAGCTTAGAGTATTGGTGAAATGAATGTGAAGAAAGCCAGAACCAGGACCCTCCTATCTGAAACAGAAACCACTCAAAACATTAGTATCACCCTTAAAGAGAGAGTCAAATACTCAAAAATAACAGTAAAAAAAGGCCCCTTGTTCTTGTTGTACAGATGTGGTCTACACCCTCCAAAATGAAGTAGTGAAAATTTAATTTAATAAGCAGAATATTTTATAATATCAATGTCCAGATACCTACATTCCCCCTTAGCCTATAGACACAGATTCCTGGTTATTATAAAAGGATAGAAAGTCTACCAAGAGTAAACCGTGAATATTTTTTATTTGTTTTGATTTTCATGGAAATCAATACAGAAGAAACAGACTCAAACAGTGGGGGAAACTGAGTCTGGTTACAACCCGCATTCTTGATTTAATGAAGATTTGTAAGGGAACGTTCCAACTCATCTTCACTTTGTGCCAGAGAAGTGGAATTCTCACATTTCAAGTGACACATCTTTAAAGTTGACTGTGCATGCATCTCCAGGTGCAGAGGTCAGGTAAGGAGGAGTTGGCTCCTCCTACGACGATGACATGGGTACCAGGGATCAAACTCAGGTCATCAGGCTTCCTAGCATGCTCTTTTATCTGCTGAGCCAGCTCACTGGCCCGTGAGCATTGTGTTTCCACTGTTAGTAATTACCTAGGTTTATAATCATGAAAGTTGGCTTAAATCTTGTACTGAGGGAGCTGTTGAAAACAGTGCCAAAATAGAAAAGCCCCAAAACAATAATGCCATACACAATGCCATTATCTTCAGGGCTTTTATCAACTGCAACCCCTTTTATGTACTGCAACACCTTAAACAGCCGAGATAGGTATCTTTTGTACCAAGCGTCCTGCTGAATTTGAATTTCAACATAAATTAAATAGCCCCTGAGATTTGTATCGGAACACCTGCACATTTCAAGTGAAAAAGTAGCCAAGCAAAGAGGCTGGGGGTGGGGGGATGGGATACTTCACTGGGCAGTACTCGCCAAGTGAGTGTGAGCACTTTTGTTTGACTCTACAGGATCATATACTGCTGGAGGTATCTGTAATCTCAGAACTTCTATGGAGATATGGGAACTGGGGTCAGGAGAATCCCCCTAGAAGCCTGCAGGCCAGCTAGCTTGGCCCACAAACTGCAGAACATGAGACCTTGCTTCAAACAAGGAACAAGGTGAGGAACCATGCTGGGGTTGTCTTCTGACCTCCACAGGAGTTCCAGGGCACATGTGTGCATTTACTCATGTACATAAATGTGTACACAAAACACACACACACACACACACACACACACACATGCAAATGGAAAAAGAAAACTAAGTTTTATCTGCAACCAGATGGTAGAAGCTCAGACTTCAGACTACTGACCACTTGGCCTTTGGGAACTCTCTCTCTCTCTCTCTCTCTCTCTCTCTCTCTCTCTCTCTCTCTCTCTCTCTCTCTCTCTCTCTCTCCTCTCCTCTCCTCTCCTCTCCTCCTCTCCTCCTCCTCTCCTCTCCTCTCCTCTCCTCTCATTCTCTCTCTCCCTCATTCTCTCTCTCCTCTCCTCCTCCTTCTTCTCCTCTCATATAATACATCCTGACAGCAGTTTCCCTTCCCTCCACCCCTCCCAGGCCCCCTCCCCACCCCATGTCCTCTCTCCCCCTCTCTCCAAGTTCTACTCCTCATTCATTTCCTCTCAGAAAGTAGTAAGCCTCCCAGGAATATATATATATATATATCAACCAAAGATGGCATAACAAGTTACAATAAGACTAGCCACAAACCTTCCTATCAGAGCTGGGCAAGGCAACACCATAAGAGGAAAAGGGTCCCAAGGGCTAGCAAAAAAGTCAGAGACATCCCCACTCCCACTGTTAGGGGTCCCACAAAACCACCAAGTTAATCAGTTAATGACTCAGTTTCCTCCCCTGTATTCTGAGAGCAGCAGTGCCCTTAGGATTGCTGGGAAAATGAAGTGGCTTGCTACAAGATATAGGCAGTTATCAGGGTACATGATGATGCTCAAAATCATCATCACTGGTGACCATGCCTTCACATCTTCCAGATGCAGAGAGGCATCTTTTCCGTCCACTTGGACCCACCTGTGCTTCCCAGGCAAAGGAATTAAACTCCCACGTGAGGCTCAAGACCCAATTACAAGGGTCAGCACTGAGTAATTTTGACTCTCCTCAAATAGGAGCCGCGTTAGTCAATTATTCTATGGCAATAGAAAAATTATAGTGAATATGAGTGGTCAGACTTATGTTTCTAATGAACGCTAATGACTACTTCACCATAGTTAAGCACCCTAACTGAACAGCAAATAAAATAAACTTTTTATGAGCTTTCAGAAGACAGAACAAGAACTCAGAAGCAAACAATTATCGCTTAGAGGAAAATTACATAAACATAAACAAGGAAGAGACTTTGGAAATTAGGGAAACAGCAGCCAGCCAAGGATTATAAAAGGACTGGAGTGGCAGCCATCACTCAAACTCAAAAACCTTCTCTAAGCAAACGAACCTTCAGCACAGAGCAACAACTAACACTATGGCCTGCTGCGCTACTAGCTTCTGTGGTTTCCCCACATGTTCCACTGGTGGCACCTGTGGTTCTAGCTGCTGCCAGCCCAGTTGCTGCCAACCTAGCTGCTCCCAGTCCAGCTGCTGCCAGCCTAGCTGCTGCCAATCCAGTTGCTGCCAGCCTAGCTGCTCCCAGACCAGCTGTTGCCAGCCCAGCTGCTGCCAGACCAGCTGTTGTCAGACCAGCTGCTGTGGAACTGGCGGTGGCCAGCAGGGTGGCAGTGGAGGCGTGAGCTGCCGCATCAGATGGTGCCGCCCAGACTGCCGCGTGGAGGGCACCTGCCTGCCCCCCTGCTGTGTGGTGAGCTGCACACCCCCAACCTGCTGCCAGCTGCACCATGCCCAGGCCTCCTGCTGCCGCCCATCCTACTGCGGACAGTCCTGCTGCCGCCCAGCCTGCTGCTGCCACTGCTGCCAGCCCAGCTGCTCCCAATCCAGCTGCTGCCAGCCCAGTTGCTCTGAGCCCAGCTGCTGTGAGCCTACCTGTTAAGACCCAGCTTACTGATTCTCAAAGGTTCAATTTTCAACTCCTGGGCCGCTACCACTTTCTTCAACTTTGATTTGGCTTGTTTGGGGTCTCATAGAACTTTTTTTTTTTCATCTAGCACTAGAAAGGCTTTGATATCACCTGTGAAAATTATAAAATGCAAATTTGATTCCAAAATGAGAAAATCAATTTACCTTGGCATTGCTCCTGTTTTCCAAGGCTCAGTGCTATCAAGGCCATGGAAGAATCCTTTATGCTAAAATATTTTCCATTCTTCTTCCATTATTCTGTAAATTGCTTTTTAAGAAAAACAGGTTAATATGTCATAAATAATAAATTCTATCTGTTGGCATATCAAAAATCGCTTCCTTTTTTATTTAATATGCAATTGATAGATATTTCATGGATATCCACATAAAAGATGTCTGAGTTTGATTCTATACACATATTTATTTTGTGTGGGGAGTCAGATATGCACACTCCATGGCATGTCAGTAGAGATCAGAGGCAGTCTCTCTTCCTATCTTATGATGCTAAGGATTGACCTTGGGTCATCAGACCTGGTGGCAAGCACCTTCACCCACTGAACTATCTCGTCAGCCTCTGTTCTTTATATCCTTCTTCTTATACCTTGTTAGGAGATGGGATGTGTTCCAGGGGTGGTTAAACCACATAAAAAGCTGCATTTCCATGCTCTGGCTTCATTTTGTAGCTGTTATTAAACACTCTGTCCACGCAACATGGGGAGGAAAGGGTTGTCTGGTTATACTTTACAGTCCGTTGCTGAGGGAAGTCAGGGCAGGAGTCCCAGGGTCAGGAACCATGGAGGAACGCTGCTTAGTGAATTGCTCTCTAGCTCACTTGCAAGCTCATCTTTAGCTAGCTTTCTTACAAGGGATGGTGCTGCCCACAGTAGGCTTAGAAATCCTCAATCAATTAATAATCAAGACAACCTCCCAGGCAAACCTGATAAGGATATTCACTTGGCTGAGAGTCCCTTTCAGGCTATTACAGACCATGTCCCGTTGACAGCTATCACTAAGTAGGACGGCCCAAGGCTCTTAATCTCACTCACTTTTTTTTCACAATGCTTTTACAATAGATGCATAGAAGCCAGAATTGCAGAGTAAAGAATACAAATGTGACTTCCTTTTCCTTCCACTAGCTAAAAATGCTGTTTCAGGTGATCTTTAAAACAAAGGTAACATATGTTAATAAATCACTCATTTATTTGCTTAGAGTCTGCCAGGACAGAGCAAAATAGGCATCAGGACAGCCAGCCTCTTCCAAGAAAACATTCACAAGCAGGTAGAGATTTTAAAACTATTTTTTTTCTAGTTTATAGACAGAAAGTGAGGATAGAGAAGGTTTTGCTCATTATTTACAATTAATATATGTTCTTTGGTATCAGATATTTGCTTAATAAAAATGTTTATTATGTACAAATGTGTTTTTATGTAATATGAATATAAATATATTTTACATAGCTAAGCATGAGTATCAGGAAATGCCTTATAAATCTAGGCAGCTAATATAAGGGGACCTTGGACTTGGACCTGAAGGCTTTAAAAGATGATAGGTAGGTAGGTAGATGATAGATAGATAGATAGATAGATAGATAGATAGATAGATAGATGATAGAGATAGTATTAGATATTATAATAGATAGATATTATAGAATAAATAGATGATTGATAGACAGAGAGACAGATATAGTATTAATGGGTCATCAACATATTTTAGTGGGTAATGGTGCTTCTGAACAAGAGTGACCATCTGAGTTCTATTTTTGAGATTTACACTAGTGAAAGAAGAACTGAGTCCCTGAAGTTATCCTCTGAGTGCCACATGAGCCCTGTGGCACACAGACAGACATACACACAAATAGACACACAAAATAAGTAAGTATAAAGAATCAAATGAGAAATACTTGGAGTTAGATTATAATGTATACATTCAAAGAGTAGCAAAAGCCAGAAGATTAGAAGGCGTGGAAAAGGGACAAAACACAAGCGAACAGTTTCCTTTCCAGACGGACTGTCCAACAACCTGCTCCAGTCCAGAGGAACCTTATACGGCCAACACAGAAATGCAGACACAGTCCAGGGCACAGTCCACTCTTGTGCCCCCTTAAGCACCAACCACTTTCAGGTTTGCCACTTAAACAGCCCATGATTATAGAAGAAAATGAAATACAATCATACAATCACATGATTGATCAAGGTGCGGTGTAAATTCAACCTTTTGCTGTTACTACTTTGCGTTTGGGGTTGTATTAGTTTGAAAACAGGGGTCTCACACATCCCTGGCTATCCTCAAATTTACTATGTAGCCATGGTGAATATGTAATCTTGAACTTCTGTTTCTCCTGCCTCTACTCTCAAGTGCTGCCATTACAGATGTATGCCACCACATCTGATTTATATAGCCCTAGGGATTGGACACAGGACTTCATCCGTGTTTGGCAAGCACTCTAAAACTGAACTACAGCCACAGCCAAACATAACCTGTTAGTCATTCTTTTATTGTTTTCTTTTTTCTTTTTTATCCCTAGTGAGGTCATGAATCTTAAAGGATTCATGTAAACGTAAAGTCAC
>OU015746.1:21220385-21239679 GCA_907169655.1 Acomys percivali
AGAGAGAGAGAGAGAGAGAGAGAGAGAGAGAGAGAGAGAGAGAGAGAAACACACAGAAACCACTTGAATTTCTATACACAAACAGTAAGCAATATGATGAGGAAATTATAAAAGAATTCCATTTACAATGGCCTCAGCAAGAATAAACTCTGAGGGGATCAAGTTGACTGAGGGGAAATATTTGGACCCCAGAAATAACAAAAGATTGCTGGGATAAATTTTGAAAGATGCAAAGAAGTGTAAAGACATCCAGTGTCCATGGATTGCAAAACTCACACTGTTAAAATAGCAATACTCCTGACAGATCTACAAATCTAATGCAACCCCTATTCAAACCTCAGTGGTGCCTCTGTAGTCTTCCCCAGCATGCACAGCAAGCGGCTCACAACTGCCTATAACTTCAGCTCCACAGGCCCCTGCACTCTATGCACGTACTCACACTCACACATATAATTAAAAATAAAATCAATCATTTTTTAAAAGGACAAAATTAGCTTTGTAAACGTCCTGGTGTTAAAGTGTATTTAAAAACTAAATTCATCAAAAACAGTGTGATGTGTTAACACAAAGACAAGACATGCAGGTAGAATGCTCAGAAATAAAGCCTTATGCATAGTCCAAAGATTCTCAATAGGAAAGAAGACCCAAGTAGAGGGCGTCGTTCTCGGCCTCTCCCTGTGCTGGGCCAGCATGGCAGCAGTGAAGGACCTGAACCCTAAGACCGAGGTGGCCCAGGCTCAGGCAGCGCTGGCAGTGAACATCAGGGCAGCGTGGGGCCTGTAGGATGATCTGAGTACCAACTTGGGGCTTGAGGGCACCAGGAAGATGCCCGTTTCTGGTGCTGAAGACATCAAGCTTACTAAAGATGGCAATGCGCTGCTTCGTGGAATGCAAACTCAACACCCAACGGCCTCGTTAATAGCAAAAGTAGCCACATCCCAGGCAGACATAATTGGTGATGGACTTCATCCAATGTCCTAATCGTTGGGGAGCTGCTGAAACAAGCGGGCTTCTACACCCCAGGATAATAACTGAAGGTTTTGAAACAGCAAAGGAAAAGACACTCCTGGTTTTTGGAACATGTCAAAGTAAGTAGAGAGACAGACAGAGAAACATTCATCAATGTGGCCGGAATGTCTCTACGAACTAAAGTTCATGCTGAACTTGGAGATGTCTTAACAGAGACTGTAGTGGACTCCATTTTGGCCATTAGGTAAAAAAGATGATCCCATTGACCTCTCCATGGCTGAGATCATAGAGATGAAGCACAAATCTGAAACCGATACAGTCTTACTCAGAGGTCTTGTTTTGGATCATGGAGTGCGGCACCCTGATATGAAGAAAAGAGTAGAAAACGCCTACATCCTCACATGCAGGGTGTCCTTAGACTGTGAGAAGACAGAAGTGGATTCTGGGTTGTTTTCTTTCTTTCTTTTTTCTTTTCTTTTCTCTTTTTTTCTTTTACAAGAGTGCAAAAGAGAGAGAGAAACTAGTAAAGGCTGAGAGAAAATTTGCTGAAGATACCGTGAAAAAAAAAAAAACATAGTAGAACTGAAAAAGAAAGTCTGTGGTGATTCTGATAATGGATTTGTCATCATTAATCAAAAGGGGATTGACCCCTTTTCCTTAGATGCCCTTGCCAAAAAAAAAAAAAAAAAAAAAAAAAGTATCGTAGCTCTGCGCAGAGCCAAGAGGAGTAACATGGAGAGGCTGGCACTTGCCTGTGGTGGGGTCACTGAATTCCTTTGATGACCTGAATCCTGACTATTTGGGACATGCAGGGCTTGTCTCTGAGTATACACTGCGTAAAGAGAAGTTCACCTCTATTGAGAAACGTAACAATCCCCGCTCTGTCACATTTACTGGTTAAAGGACCAAGTAAGCACACACTGACTCAAATCAAGGATGCAATAAGAGATGGCGTGAGGGCCGTCAAAAATGCCATTGGTGGTGGCTGTGTTGTCCTCTGCGCTGGTGCAGTACAGGTGGCAATGGCAAAGCTCTGGATTAAAGATGAGCCCAGTGTGAAGGGCAGGCCCCAGCTTGGAGCCCAGGAGGCATCGGCAGATGACTTGCTCATTATTCCCCAGGTCCCTGTGCAGAACTCTGCTTTTGAGCTTCAGGAAACATTAAAGTTTAAGCTGAACAAGTTGAATCCTGTCAACTTGTAGGTGTGGATGTGAACACAGGCGAGCCAATGGTGACAGCAGAAGTGGCTGTGTGAGATGGCCACTGTGTGAAGAAGCAGCTGCTGCGCCACTGGACTGTGATCGCCACCAACATTCTCCTGTCTGATGAGATCAGGAGCTGGGATGTCCTTTCTGAAAGGTTGCAGAAATCCACCATGCGGCTGCATCTGTAATGCTATGGAACAACGGTGGGGGAAAATGGACATTTTTGTCCAGGCTTCAAGTGATCTGGAAAAGAATTTCCCCATTAAAGAAAAGTAACAGGATGTTTGGCACCTGAATAATTATAATATTGTAAAAAAAAAAAAAAGGAATTTTTCACTGAGTGTACGAATACACTCAAAGCAGGTGATTTGTAGCCCACTGAACAAGATGTTAGCCATGGTAGTACAAAATTACATATTAAGATAAGTGTTGTCTATCTTGTTCCTTAAGTGTTCTTTGAAAAATTCTAGTGGTTTTTCTCCTAAACAAAGCTTGGTGGTGCATGCCCCTAAGCCTAGCACTTCGAAAGTAAAGTCAGGAACTTCTGCGCCAGCCCAGGCTATAGGAGACCCCGGCTCAAAAGAATGATAATTTTTTTTGTTATGGATGTATTTTAAATTAGCCCGCAAACTCCCTGTTAAACATGTAAAAATGTTGCCAATGTAAAACACATCTGAGTGATTTATGGTTTTCATAGTCTCTCTAATAAATACTTAAGAGTAAAGCTTTAAAAAAAAAGATTCTCAAAGGGGTTAGAAGGTCCAAAGGTTAAGATGATCGGCACAAATATTAAGCATAAATCTCATGAAATGAGTATTTGGCACAATTAAAATTTCAATTTAAACATGTATAAATGGAAACTTTTTTAAATAGAAGACGCATACATTTGTTATTACTTCTTCAGAAACAAAGGTGTCAAAGAATAAACACCAAAAATGCTAATATTGGTTATCTCTGATATACTAGCTTGAAAATGATGTGTGTGTGTGTGTGTGTGTGTGTGTGTGTGTGTGTGTGCACGCACATGCACTAGAGAAAAGGGATATGAATTTTCTTTATATGACTCCATCACTGTTGCCTTGTTCAATGGTATCCATTGTTATAATATATATTCACATTTATATTTATAACATGACAAAGACAGAAAACAATGTAAAGGCAGAGTCATTGAAGGATTTGGTTTTTAATGTGTGCATTCGTGACCAAAAGGAAGAAGCACAGAGCCTTGAGGACCTCCTGACTTGCACAGAGCGATCCCAGGAAGGCAGACTTTGTTTGGATGCTGATCAATTAAATAGTGCATGTTTTGATGACACCAATATTAGTCTTTCGAGTCTGCGCAAATTGTTTATGAAATCATGATTGTTACTGAGTGGCGGCTTAGGAAACAAACAATCAGTTGGGATGGGCTGTGCCTAAGGTGATCAAAGGTCAGCTGAGACAAAGGAAGCCAGGACAGTGGTCCGCCCAACTCTAGTATGTCATGTGACTTTCATAGAGGGCTGTTGTGTTTGTCAATACACCTTCTCTTAGACCAGAGAAAAAGGAGGAAGCACTATGTCATTTAATTGATCACTGACTATAACAAATAATGGAAACACTGTTTATAAGTTTCTCAATTACTCAAACACTGACCAATCAAAGACTGACTTTGCAACTAGCGTCACGGGAGATGCTAAATGTTAGGGGAATATGCATCTCCCGGGAGTATATAAAAGGCCAGGTGAGGAAGGTACAAGCCAAACTCAGAAACGTCTCTTCACAGAACAACCAACTATCTCCTGACACCATGGCCTGCTGCGCTACTAGCTTCTGTGGCTTTCCCACTTGCTCCACTGGTGGCACCTGTGGCTCTAACTGCTGCCAGCCCAGCAGCTGCCAGCCCAGCTGCTGCCAGTCCAGCTGCTGCCAGCCCAGCTGCTCCCAGTCCAGCTGCTGCCAGCCCAGCTGCTGTCAGACCAGCTGCTGCCAGCCCAGCTGCTGCCAGACCAGCTGCTGTCAGACCAGCTGCTGTGGAACTGGCAGTGGCCAGCAGGGTGGCAGTGGAGGCGTGAGCTGCCGCATCAGATGGTGCCGCCCAGACTGCCGCGTGGAGGGCACCTGCCTGCCCCCATGCTGTGTGGTGAGCTGCACACCCCCAACCTGCTGCCAGCTGCACCATGCCCAGGCCTCCTGCTGCCGCCCATCCTACTGTGGACAGTCCTGCTGCCGCCCAGCCTGCTGCTGCCACTGCTGCCAGCCCAGCTGCTCTGAGCCCAGCTGTTAAGAGCCAGGTTCCTGAGTATCTAAGAAGGAAATGGAAAGCACTGGAGAATTGTGGGGGTCGCTAAGGACGTGCTCTGCGTGGTGGATGCTAAGTATCTTCACGTGGCTGACCTGTTCATCGGTAGTGGAACTATTCACTGGAATCCCCACAGATGTGCTGCAGTGCAGTGAGAGCATTCAGTCTCCATGCCCAGGGACTCTGCTTTGCTTAGGCAGCATGCATAATACGACAGTCCTTCATTCCAGCATCACACATGGGCTTCCTTCCTTCCCTAGTTCTTGCTCCCCACAGTCTTCAGCCATGCTTTCTACCTGAATCAACCCTATAGCTCTCAAATAAAGTGTTTTATGCACAAGTGAATCGATTTCTGTCCATCTTCTAATTTTAAGCTGCCACCGGAGGCAGTCTAAAGCAAGTCCAGTCTTTAGACACATAGTCTAAAGCAAGATGTTTGTATGAAAACTAACTTACATTTGAATCCTCTGCTAATAAAAATGTTCTTTGCATTAAATAGTCTTCGTGGCTATCCACATATGTGAATGTTTTATTAAAGCAGATACAGACCAATAGGGTTATCCTGGATGGATTTTTTTTTCTACCAACTCTACTCTTGTCCCATTTAGTATAGTAGATGATTGACCTCACTCATGCACAATACAAACTGCATTCTCCACTAACTAGACTGGAAAAATATCTACCAGTACTATTTTCAAGAGAGCTTGGGTTTAACCTCTACAGCTTGGCCTGTCTCCTTTCCACTGATCTCCGGCTATGCAAGCTTCAACTCTCAATTGTCATCTGCACTTACAGTACTAGATGACCGTGAGCCCTGTGGCTCTAACTGCTGTCAGCTTTGGGGTGTAAGTGCTGAGTTCTGCCGTCACATCATACAGACGCATTAGAAACCTCAAGCAGAGACATCAGCATCTATAACTTACAAGCCAACTGAAAGATGCCTTTCCTAAGAAATCACCACAAATCTAGACTAAAAAGAGATGTATCCTACCACCTAATTTAATTCTTATATAAGCAGTTGACTACAATACACAAAATACATAAACCTAAGAAGACCTAAGAAGGCTTTTTCAGGTTGTTTACAAGCCCACAGCTCTTACCTCTCTCGTTAAATCGGCAGCAACCATGGATCACAAACAGGAGGGTACATTCCAGAAAAGAGAAAATTAGACGGCTGCACATTTTTTCAAGGTGTCATAACCCCTAGATATTTTCCCTAAGCTTTTGTTCCACCACTAAATTAGGACAAAAATAGCTTGACATTCCCTAGTGTCTTCACAGCAAATAAGCCTCAGTGGGCGGTGCTACAACTTGAAAGTGCTATTTACTCATTCTTGAGTGGTTCGAGCATCCGTGAATCAGACCTTATACTCCGCCCCTCAATTAATCGCCACTGAATCAGATTCAATAAACATTTAATAAGACTCTATGAAGATCAGGCTGGATTTCTGAAACAACAACAAGCAGTTTGATTCTTGGTGAAAAAAAAAAAAAACTTTCTGGCCTGAAAAACAAATCATTTTTACACACTTCCAATCAGCTGAAAAGAAAAGAGTTGTAGAGGTCATTTGAGGTGGTGCTGGATGGAGTCGACGTGGTAGATGCTCCTATTACACATGATCAAAGGTGTGCTCAGTTTGGCAAATTCACCAGTGTTATAAGTTCAATAGAATTTGGTCTCTATGTCCAGAAAGGAAAAAAAAATAAGACTTAAAAGGAGCAGACGGTCTTCTGCAGTAGAGGCTTGCATAGAAAGCCAAGTGGAATAACAACCATTCGGGGGTGGGGTGGAAAAAGGGGTGTTGCCTTAACCTAACATGAGAAGGCTCTTTGAACATGGAAACCACAAGCACTACCTTAAAGAGTACACGGCCAACAACACGAGTCACAGAGACCTTATAAAACAAAGTCATCCCCATAATATGCCACAAGTATTCCAATGGAAGCTAATCAGAGGACCACTGAGGAGCAAATTTGAACAGAAACGAGAAAAAATATGCTAAGAATTTTATAAATAGCAGCTCGCTTGACTATATAAAGGGCTCCATGCTCAGGTTGGATCACAAACTCAGAAACTCATCCAAGCTACTCAACACCCAGCCAACTCCAAACACCATGGCCTGCTGCAATACTAGCTTCTGTGGCTTTCCCACTTGCTCCACTGGTGGCTTTGGTGGCTTTGGTAGCTCCAGCTGCTGCCAGCCAAGCTTTTGCGAGACCAGCTGCTTCCAGCCAGGCTGCTGTGAGGCTGGCTATGGCATCGGTGGCGGCTTTGGCTGTGGCATCGGTGGCGGCATCGGCTATGGCATCGGTGGCGGCATTGGCTTTGGCCAACAGGGTAGCAGTGGAGGCGTGAGCTCCCGCAGCAGATGGTGCCGCCCTGACTGCCGCGTGGAGGGCACCAGCCTGCCCCCTTGCTGTGTGGTGAGCTCCATTCCCCCAACCTGCTGCCAGCTGCACCATGCCCAGGCCTCCTGCTGCCGCCCATCCTACTGTGGACAGTCCAGCTGCCGCCCAGCCTGCTGCAGCTACTGCTGGTAACCTACCTGTTAAGAGCCAGGTTACAGGTTTTTCAATTGCCAAGATCATGGTATTCTTGAATTGTGTATCTCTTTGATCAACCCTGGACTGGTAACAAATTCTCAAACCTTTTCTTCATCGTCTGTTATGGGGCTGCAGAGTACAGATGCATCACAACACTGTCTGGGTCTGTTCTACTATCAATACCTTGGCTCGCTACGATGGATCCAGAAACGCCAAGAACCCACATGCCGATCACCGAACTACTCAACATACTGCCTCTGAAACTCTTTCAGAATTGAAAATCATCAAGATCTTAGGGAATGTTTTCTTAAGAGCAGTCCACAACTCTATTCGCCCTACTTGGTGACCAATTTTTATCTTCTGTTTACTTAAAGCTTTTCTAACCTCAAAGACACCAGACTACAGCTGAGAGACATTCTTCAGATGTCATCGGAGAAAATGGAAGCTTTTTACCCAACTTCCAGCCTTTAAGAAGTAGGCTGGACCATTCTACACTTGACCATTGAGGCCCCTTCCTTATTTTGTGGGTCATAATTAGGTTCCTGTTGGCTACTTCCATTCTATCTGTAGTATTGTGTCTTGTGAAGTTTCTTAATAAAGGTTATATGCTGGGCAAAGAAATCATGGTTTGTTTCTACTTGTGTATGGTGTTTCACCTGCTTATGATTTTAGAAAATGTACTTGGGTGGATTCACTTGTCTCTTCTGAGGGACTGAAGTCATCCATGCACCATGTATTATTCATTCCATTAAAATGTATTAATTACCACTTTGAGGCAGGAAACTGGATGATAGAGACTAGGAAGATGAGGGGTCATTTCTTATCTGTGACATGTCTCTTCAGAAAGAAAAGGCATATGCTCAAGGAGGTACAATGTAATGAGATAAATTGTAATCTCTTCCCAGTTCACAGACATGCCCTTAGTGGGTGGTGTGTTTGTGTCCAGTATATCTTGACAGGTCTGTTTACAATAGGCTTACCTACAGGCCATGAAGTGACAAAGTCCTACCAGAATAGTGTGAAATAATAACAATTAAGATGGAAAGAAATGTTTTTTGTCTAAAAATGGAGTAGAGGAAAGAGATTATGTCATTGGGGACTCATGGATCTTGTGATGTGATTCCCTCCCCATTAAGTCAACGAATTCACATAGTTGTTGAGAGTTTCTGTGAGAAGCACTAAAGTAGCTGGGCTTCCTGTGGGGGTCAATTTAGAAAAGGGCAAAAGTCACCTGGGAGCTGACAGAACAAAGGGACAAAAAGAAAATAATGGCTCAGGGGCTCTCAGAAATTACCAAGAGGTTTTAGATAATCCCCCCCCCCCCAGTGGAAATAGTATCTTGAGGTTTTTTGCTTTTTTGTTTTGTTTTGGGGGGGTTTTGTTTTGGGTTTTTAATTTTGTTTTGGATCTTGGTTTTTGGTTTAGTTTGGTTGGGTTGGGTTGGGTTGGGTTTTGTCTGTTTGTTTGTTTTTTGTGTTTTATTTTGGTTTCTGTTGTTGTTATTGTTGTTTTTACTAAAAATAAGACAGAGAGCAAGCACCGAGATGTAAAAATGTAAGTGATTGTTTCACCATAGGATCAGTAAGGTCTGTGTCACAGTGGCGACTACAAGAGAGACTTCACAAAGAAGAGAATCCTTTCAGGGAGCTTTGAAGGTCCTTCCCAGTGGAAAGAAAAGGATGTGAAAGAAAAGCCCACGTACCTATTAGAATCACTAAATCCAAAGCAACAACACAACCAAACGCTGCTGAGGATGTAGGGCAACAAGGTCTCACTTGTTGCTGGTGGGACCGCAGAACAGTACAGCCCCTTCTTACTAAACTGAGCATACTGCTACCAAAGAATCCATAAGCTGTGCTCCTGTGTGTAGACCCGGACGAGAGGAAAACTTAATATCTACATTGAAAACCTGCACTGATGTTGATTCTTAGTGGCCAAGAGGGTCATTCAGCAGGTGAACAGGATAAGGGGAGAAACAAACTCTGGAGCATCTAGGTAATGAAATATCATCCGGCTCATTGTAAAATAAGTGAAATTTATCCAGTCTCAAAAGGTGACACACTAAATAGTTCAACTCTAGGTCATTCTGCAAAAGACAGAGAAACAATTAACAATCCCTAAACATTGTGCGTACTGTGCTGTGCAGATATCTGCGGTCTGACACTGGAAGATTAAAAAGAACAGGTTACAGAAGTAGAGAAGCACAGGACTACCTAATGAAACCTACAAAGCAGTGACTTTGGTTTCTGAGACAGCATCCTCTCTCAGAAGAACGGAGCACGCATGGTTCTGTATTTACTTCCTCCTCACCTCAGCCAGTGTTTTTATTAATTATCTTACTTAATCACTTTACAGCCTGATTACAGCCTCTCCCTTCTCTCCTCCCATCCCACCTTCACAGCCCTACCCTTCTTGTTCGAGACATGCACCTAATGCTTGGAACAAAGTTCCGTGAGCATCTCACATGGATCAGTCTGTACCAACAACAGCAGCTTGCCTACCGGTGAGGAGAGCTAGTATGACTCCATCAAGACAATGTTTGTTGGATTTCCAAATCCAGAAGCCTAGAACATGCCTGGTGCCTGCTGCAGTTGACTGCAATCAACTCTCAAAAAAAAAAAAATGCCAGCTTCCTACATCAACATCTACCAGTCCATAAACAGTCAAGTGATGGCAAAGGGGACTCGCGTTTCAAATTCTAAAACAGAAGCAGGAACATTTGTCTAGCCGGGGATTGTTGGCAGGGGAGGGTTGATGAACAGCCGAGGGATGGGAAACAAGGCGTTAAAGGATGGGGAAAGGATTACAAGGAGAAGAAGGAAACAAATCAGAGGAGATAAGATTGAGAGTAGACACGGTGAGGAAGCGTAGGGGACAAGAGGCAGAATAAAGAGTCCTGAGAAAGATGCCCAGGAAGGGGGAAGATGGACATCAACCCAGCTTGTTTAGTACTGCGGACCGTCCTACGCGCTAATACTTACCATTGATACGTCATTCTAGGTTTGTTTTCTATAACCCTTGTATCACGCCTACAAGAAAGAAAGCTATGTGGACCCTGGCTTGCACGTGGGCAGGTTAAGTCTAAAAGAGGCGAAATAATCTCTTGCTTTCTGATGCATAGCGCATAAGAGAGAAGATGGTTTGATGGCTCTGAGCTTCAAACCTCAGTCGCTGCTGCTGGTGTTGCTGACAAGGATACAAGGGATGGGATAACCATAGAGATGTAACAAGAATAAATTAATTAAAAATAAATAAATAAATAAATAAATAAATAAAAAGAGAGAAGATGGATTCTGAATCCAAACTCCATTAAAAAAAAGGAAACTGAAGAATTAGATGGACAGCATGCCAAGGTTCCTAAGCCTGGGCCAGCAAGATGGTTCACCACCCACCAACCTGAGTTCAGTCTCTGGAGCCCGTGAAAAGGTGACAGTAGAGAACTGAGTCTACAGATGGGCCCTCTGACATTCACATGTGCACCATAGTATGCATGCTTACACACACACACACACACACACACACACACACACACACAAACACACACTAATAATAATAATAATAATAATAATAATAATAATAATAATAATAATAATAATACCAATACTAAATTGAATAAAATAAATTTTCTAATATTAAAAACTGGTTACTTCATGGGTCATGAGCTTTGGACACTGCCTCCTAATTTATATATTTTATTACTCTAATTTATATATTTTATTACTCTAATTTATATATTTTATTACTCTCTGACACTTCACTTACTACAGCTCCTACTTCTGTGACAAATTATTCTTCTGTCCTTTTTTTTTTAACTACTATGCTAATACCTTCTATAGATAGATAATAATGGTCTATATTAAATTCTCTGTGTGTTTGGCAGGGGGGAGGGGACTGGCACTTCTCTCCTCTTCATTGGATCCTTGCTCATATAAATTTGGCACCAAAAGTAGCCCCCCGCCAAAAAAAGGACGTTCTACAATGGAATTTGGTGGCTACTTTGATAGGGCCCCTGAATTTGAACTTGGTGTTAAATTTCTTGTCAATAAGAAATGAGATACAATCACACCACAGTTATTACTTTGATCTAATGGCTGGGGCCCCATTTGGCTGCAGTTCTTGACTCTCTGACAATGGTGATGACTATGAAGGATGAGGATGAGATGTCGTCTGGCACTGCCTCTGCAGTATCCTCAGAAGGAAAGTGACTAACTTGAAGTCATAACACCCAAGCCAAGTCATTATCAAAGAACCATAAAAGATGTAAAAAAACCAAACAAACAAACAAACAAAACATTTTTTAAATGCCTCTCATCTTCTGTAGCCGTAGAGCTGACACTGTCCAAAACTGAACACAGATGATTACTGCATGGGTTGTATAATTTGCATAAATTATGATGCAATCAGTTGAATAAGTCTAATTTAGAGCCTGGGTCTTCTTCATGGCTCACTGTTTAGCATTTGGATTCATTTCCTTCTCACGTGTTTACAGAGGCTCCCCCACCCCAACTGCCAAACAAGGATTGGCCAAATCCTTCTACACCCTGGACCTCTCTAGCAGCTTGGGAGCATCTCTCTAACGTGCTCCCTGCTCCGTTTCCAAAGGGCTCGTCTGATGAGCTGTTCTTCCAGAAAAACACAGGTTGCTCTTTCAGGAATAATGGGGGTATATCTGTTCCAGGTGTTGTCTGGGAATATCTGTAAACCATAATTCCTCCTCAACAGATCGCTCAGAAGGAATTATCCATGAGGCGAAACATGGACTGGAAGAGAGGGGACAACGAGGCATCAAAAGTCCGGACCATTGCTGGGCCACTAGGATATTCTCAAATCTTATGGCCGCTTTTCCATTTTAGCACATTGCTCTGGTGAGTACCCGACGTCACAGCTTGGCAACCAGGTAGCACAGATTTCATTACAAGCGCAGTTGTTTGTTGCCTTCAAGGAGGTTTTGCTCACAAGCAACCCACAAGTTTATCAGTAGATAGGCAGTTTGGGAAGAAGGCATGAATTTTCACTGAGCCCCACAGGCCTGTTCTCAACCCTCCTGAGGCTACATGTAGTGACCGTGTTCTTCAGGGCATCCCCAACATCACCGGGTCTGCTGCTTTGTAAGGATCAAATGAAGTAACCGCCTGTATTGCAAAAGGAAGTTTACTGTAATGCCTCCCGTGTTGCTTGTTCTCCTAAGCGCCAGCAGCATTTTGAGTTATTAAAAAGGTTGGACTACCACACTCAAATATAGTAGACATTGACTTGATAACACTCCAAAGCCCACAGAGAGGTGCATTTCTCAAGTTAAAGTAAGTTCAAGGTGTGGCGAGTTTTCTCTACTCGTAGAAGAGAGGTTCCACCATGTTCTAGTCAACTGGACTCTTAAGAAACATCACTGACGTAATGGTTTTCTTATTTGTGTGTTGTAGGATTTGCTTCTTTAGCTAAGACCCCCGAATGCTTTCTGCTTCCTGTTTATCAGAAGAAATCGGCACAATGTCATCCGGCCAACAGACTGATAGAATGTGCGGAAAGTCGTGACGACCAAGTTCTCTCCAGTGCGCATTGTGGCAGAGCCGGAGAAGGTCCATAGTCCTGAGGCAGTAACGGGAAACGTTACTGTTGGTCACAATGGGTCAAAACAAACTATAGCCTGATGGGGGGGAGGGGTATTTTTCTTTCATTTATTTATTTAATCACTTTACAGTCTGATCCCAGCCCCCTTCCCCTCTTCACCCCAGTGCTACCCTCATTCTCCCCTTCCTCCATCCTCCTCTCTCCTTCTTCTCAGAGAAGGGAAAGGGTATTTTAAAACAGTATTTTATTTTCACACGGTGCTAATTTGCCCAGTTGGAGATGCTACATCTTGGATGACAGAACCAGTTGGGGTCGCCGCCTGAATGAGTTTAAGATAGGAGTTCCATTACTCTCCAAGGTTTGTCTGTTTTCTCAGAAGAAGGAAGTGAACCAGATGGAGGGAAAGTACCAGCATCCTGGCTAGTTTCAAGTCCCTGCTACTGGCATCCATCTTCAAGACTTCCCCCCACGGAACCAAGAATAGTTTTGGCTCAATTATCTTAATACCCAAGGGAATGTCTAGCAGTCCCTACTCAGACCTTCTACTTCTTGTCATTTAAGCTAAAATTTATTCTTCGCTTCGGTGCACAAACGTGGGGATTCTAACAGTTTTCAAACATGACTGTTTCAATTAAGCATCCACAAACCAAGGAGACCGTCCATAGACCACTGTGCTTCCATCAAAGACTAAGATTCCTCCGCTCACTGCCTACTTGGGATCATAAGCTGGCACCACCAGGCCCAACTCTACAGTTAAGTGTTTATGACCTTAGCACGGAAGTCTCTCAAGAATCAGGTGACACTATGTGGTGTTCTCTGTGTGGCATTCGGCTCTTTTCCTCAGCTGCATCGGCGCTTGCTTGACACACCGTGTATGACGGAGCCTGCTGTCCATGACAGTTATAGAATACCAAGCTCCACAACACAGGTTTCTCCAGCTCCCGTGTTAAACTAGACCCTGCCACCTTGAACAATGCCCTCACTCCTGACTCGACACCGTCCTTTGTGTGGATCAGCAACACAACCCATGGTAATGTGACTGCACCTAATCACTTCATTATGAGATCGGAGCTCGGACTTAATATGGACACATATAGCCTACCCCACCATGCCGAGCCTTAAAGAATAGTTTTCTCTTCTGTGACTTTATCCTACACAACATTGATTCTGACCAAATCAGTCATCTGGCAGAAATGTAAATGCAATGTATATACTTTGTATCATAAGTCCATGCCTACGGAACTAATTAACCTTCACCCATAAATTCTTAACTCAAACCAGCTAGCCTAACAGAGCAGACCAATGGCCTCCTGAAGACTGTTGTGGCATCATTTTGTGATATACTGGAGGATAAGTCTTTAGAGGGTCTATAATAGACTTTGAGCCTCTGAACAGTAGACATAAGGGCAACTCCATAACTTCTTTTAAAGGTTTTATTGATTCACATTCTATACCCCAGTCCCGCTCGTCCCCCCATCCCCTCATATCTGCTCTTCACCCTTGCAACTACCCCCCTCAAATAAAACACACAAACAGCAACAAAACAAAGCATAGAAAGCATCCACTGTTGAAGCTGTAGTGTGTCACAGTGTGTCCCACAGGAAATCCTTCTGTCCACACATCTTCACTTGCAAGTGTTCATTGCAATGAGTCATTGGTCTGGTTCAAGGTCTCTGGCTTCTGTGACACCATCAATGTTGGATGCTTGTCGGGACTCCTCCTGATTATCCTGTTGTTGCCCTGTGACATGGAGATCCTGCAGCTTTGAGTCATCAGAATTGGCTTTTTTCACCCATCCCAACTGTCTGCAGATGATATTGATTTTGGGGTGGGCCATCTCAGAGCCTTGGATCTTGGGCATGGGTGGTAGCTGAGCTGGTCAGCCCGTCAGCACCACCAGGACAAGCTCTCCAGCACTGCTGTGGCTAGGCCACCGAATCGGCCATGGGCAGGAGACAGGGTCAGCTCTCCTGCTTCCATGCCCTTGAGGTTGACTCACCTGTACCCACACTTCCAGAGCCAACTCCACTGTGCTGCATGGTCAAGATTTGGTGCCCAGTCTCCCAAGTGCTACAGTGAGGGGCAGGGTAGGGGGGACACACAGGGCTAGCTCTCCAGCTCTCATGAGCTCAGGGTCACCTCTTCTGGATACTGCAGATGGCAAGAGGGAGAGAGAAAAGTCATCACCTACACACTCACACCACCTCCCGGCAGACAAGTGTCAGGGTGAGCTCTCCCACAATCTCACACCCAGGGGCTAGCTCACCTGAGAACCCACCCTCTACCAGGGCCAGCTCTGCTGTATTGCCTAGGTGAGATGCAGGGTCTTTGAGAGTGCTGCACCTGGTGAGGGGCAGGGATAACTCTCCCAAGCTCAAGACCCTGTGTGCAGCTTTCCTGATTTGCAGGGGTGGTAAAGGGCAAGGGTATAGAATGCCCTTTGAATACTGCCCTCCTTGTATGCGCTTTTCCTCTCTAGCCCCCTCCCTCCCTTTGTGGTACTACAGGCTAAACTAACTTCACATAGATGTAACATTACTTAACAGACCAATCGTATGAAACATATTCTGTTACCACGGTTTTGCAGATGAGTAAATATTTTGCTTTCACTCCCACATTTATAAAAAGGGGGGAGGAAATACCCATCCACCTCCAACCTTAATGCCCAAGAAGAGGTCTGAGTAGATGGTCCCCTTGGTATAATCCTTGCTGCACAGGCATGAGGTTCTGAGTTCGGTCCTCAACACCAGCATAAAAAGGCTGAGAGTGATGTGTTCATAAACTCAGGCCTAGGGGGACTGACACAGGAGGGTCCCTGGAGCTTACTGGATGAGCTCCACGTTCAGTGAGAGACTTTGTTTCAAGAAATAAGATGAAGAGCGATAAAGGCAGACACTCAACATTGACCTCTGGTCTCCACATGCATCCACACATATGTGCATGTATATGCAGACAGGCATGTGTAAAAAAAACCAAATTAAATAAAGTAAAAACAATAAAGATACCTCTTCAGGAAGAGGCAACGATGGAAGGAACAGAGTCAGGCCTGTCGTCTCAGTCAGACAGAGGCTAAGTCAGAAGATCTGTTATTTCAGGACAGCCTGGGCTACGGTGTGAAACCCTGTCTCGGCCAGTAAGATAGCTCAGCAGGTGACCTGTGTTTGATCCGCAGCAGCCACGCCTTGGAAGGTAAGAGCTGACTCCTAAAAGCTGTCTTCTGATCTCCATGAGTGTGTGGAGATCCAAGAGACCTAAATATGACTGTTTTGGAATATGCAGACTTCAGAGTAACTGATCTGGGTGGCTGTTGTTAAGCTACGTTTTCAGCTCCACCATCGTCCTCTGACTTCTATAGCAATCTCTGAGATACCTGCGATGGTGCCCGGCAAACCCCTGCTACTCGGCCAGTGTCGCTACTAGACTTGACCACTAGGGGGCAAGAGAGGGAAACTGCACAGTCTGCAGAGGAGGGTCCTGCCCCTTCCTTTTTCCTGCTTTCTGCTTACTCTATGCTGTCACCCAGGGATCCCTGCCTCACCCCAGCAGGCTCCGCACCGTTGCTCCAGCATCTGCGTTCAGTTTTCAGTTTTCTTCATCCTCATAGAACCAGCTTCATTGCTTTTTCTCAGCCCATCGCACTAGCTAGCCAGTCATGCATCTCCAAAAATGTGTTTTGCTCTTCAGGGGAACGCCCTCTCTAAATGAAGAGATATGCTTCCATTTTTTTTCCTTCTTTTAAAAATTACGCTTTTGAAATAAATGTATGATGTCTTAGGGGTTCCTTTAAAACCTTTAATCATGTAGCCAACAACTAAGTTAAACATCATATTAAATTAGTTCAATGCAAATAGTGTGTGTAGTTTGTGTCTCTTGGCTAACCCCTCTTATATTTGCCCCTTTTGAATTTTTTAATTATTTAGTGAACTGTTTGTTCAGACTTTTCACTCAGTGTCTTTGATTGCTCCGCATAGCTCATTGTGGGGAACATATTCATCTCTGTAATTTAGAGGAAACACCCAGAGAATAGTATTTGGGCCCCAGTAAATTTAGTTTAGAACTAGGAAGATCTCCCAGCACCACTGAATTCATGAGTTAAAGAATCTCCTGTAGGCTTAAACTTTTTCCAAACCTACTTTATTTGGGGTTCTTTGATGCTTATACCTCCCTTCCAACCCACCTACCCTAGACGGGAGGTAAAAGAGATTAATGGGAACAGGAGAAATAGACCTTTTTAGACTCAGTTCCTAGGAATGATTCCACTGGCGGAGTCGGCAGGGTTTCTGCAGACCAGCAATTCAACTAAAGTTGCTGCTGGAGCCTGGAACAGCAGCCGGAACACAGAGCCATGAAGTGCGTTCTCTGGAGCGGTTCTCTCGAGGAGCATCTGGAAGTGGAGCAATGAACAGCCAAACAATACCAAGACCTAAAATGCACCCCCCTCCCGGTTTTGGTACATTGTCTCAGAGTCTGTACTAGGATATGTTTTAGCTGGCAAAAGCCAAGTCCCTGCAGGAGGTGGTTCGTCTTCTAGTGGATAAACATCACTTGTTCTCTCACACGTCCATTCCCCATCCCACACTTGGAATCAAAACAAAAATATGTTTATATCCACTACATCTCAGCATCTGTCCCAATCTCCTGCTAGGTAGAGTCTCTCAGAATGCATCTATGTTGGGAGAATATGCACTTTTAAGTGAATATATACCGTGTGTGTCTTCCTGGATGCTGAGACTCACAGGCAGACTCTGGGCAGAATGCTGAGAGTGGTATGGAAGATCTAGCCAGTGGACAGCTCATTCGCCATGGTTGTGGGGAGAGCTAGACCTGTCTCTGACATGAACTCTGGTGCCCCTGATTAGATCACGTCCCCTTGGCGAGGAGGTCCACAGAGGAAGGGGATTAGGTGAGACCTGATAGACTGTGGTCATACGGTGGGGGAGGAGGTCCCCTTCTATCAGAGATCTAGGGGAGGAGAATAGGGCAGAAGAGGGAGGGAAGGAGGGAACAGGAAGATACAAGTGAGGGGATAACAATCAGGATGTAATCTGAATAAATTATAATAAATTTTAAAAAAAAGAAACCTCCATGTTTCTTTAAAAGGTTTCCTACAGGGAGAGGTTGATGTCTAAGAAGACCCTCTGTTGACCCCTGATATGCCCCAAGCATGCGTCCATAACTGTAACGGAAGAAGCCTGAATCCCACTGTGCCCTTTAGATGCCAATAGGCAAAAATGAATTTTAGAAGTCCACGGGCGTAAAGCGATTTGGGGAAGTTTTGAAGGAAGAGACTGTGACTCATCGCCTATGCTGAAGCATGGAAGCTTTGGGCGAAGCCCGGGATTTGAGAATTAAGCAAAGCTGTTTTTGTAAGCACAGCAGCTACTAATCCAGAGGAATAAGTGTGACTTCACGTGGGGCCTGTTCATCTCTAAGCACACCCCTTTCTCATCCCCGGTGTGTGTGTTAACAATGCTGTGGGAGAAAGAAGTAACTCGGGACTCCCGGAGCGGTTGGCTTCAGGAATGATGAGGGAGTTTGAGGAGAGTTAGAAATGACAGTGTTTGGGAGCGATGGTTGCAAAGAGTGCAAAGCGGAGGGATCCGAGTTTCTCCACTCCGAAGGTGGCGGGGAAGACAAAACACTAGAATTTTGATCTAGTACTCGGAAAACTACGTGGTTCCTGTTTTTTTGGTTTTTTTTTTTTTTTTTTTTTTTAACCTTATTTTAACACTCACCGTTTTAGTGGGCAGAAAGGACCAGAATAAAAGAAAGCTGAAGAAAGGCCAGGGATAGGGTAGGACCTGGGTTTGGAAGGATGCCAATGTCTTGTCTTACGTATTAGCATCCACTAAGTGGTGGGGCAGGGGGGACTTGTGTGGTGCTTCCACTGTAGGAGGGAAACAGAAGAGAGCGATGAAGGGAATCAGAAACCGCAAGTTAAAAGGCTCAGATCTGCTCCCTGGCTGACTGCAGACGGGTTTCAGAGATGGCTCTGACGCCTTTTGTAATTGTTTAGTGAGGCTTCAATATCTCAGAGAACCGCCATGAGGACCCTCAAAGCCATTCACAGTCATTCACAGCCTGACACTCAGTAGATGGTGTTCTCTGCCTCGCTTCACTCCGATCTGTGTCTTTTGGAGCAAGAAAACCTTTAGACTATTGAAAGGACAGAAGATCCAGACACTCATGTGTGGGTGGGAAATAGCTGCGCCAACAGGAAGGGGGATTAATGCAAGTGATTTCTTACTGAGTGATTGGCCCTTTGTCCAATTAATCTACGCCTGAAGACCAAACAAATACCCAGGCACGAAGGCACAAGCCTAAAATCCCAACACTCAACACTCAAGAGGCTGAAGCACACAGACTGCAGGTCCAAGGCCAGCCTGGGATTTACAGTGAATCCTTATCTCAAAAACAAAACAAAACAAAACAAACCTGCTCTTTCCACTTGTGGGAATGTTTTCCTTGTGTAAAGTTCCTCCCTTTTCCTTCTTGCTCTCTTCTTTCTTCACATACTTTTCCACAGCTGACCAACAAGCCAACCACCCTGTCACTGGCCAGCTAAGCTTCCCTTATACCCCTCACCTCAGCTAACATGTTATAGGTGTATTTAAATAGCACCCCTTGGATATAAAACCTATGTGCTAATGAAAACACAAAGAAGAAAAGAAGTAATCAAGCTGACAGAGACTCTGGAGGCCAGCTGGTTCTCTGTGACTAGTCTGTC
>OU015746.1:21259679-21273053 GCA_907169655.1 Acomys percivali
GCAGCCTGGCTGTGAGGAGCCCTGCGTCCCAAGGTGCTGCTGACCTGCGGCTCCCTCGCTTGGCGCCTGCCTTTGGAAGATACATCCCAGAAGCTCTGGCACTTACCTGGCAGAACCTGCAATTACTTTACTCTGATTTAGAAGTAGGAGTTGAATGACACTGTTGGGACAGCAGCCTCCCCTGCCTACCTCAACAAAAAGAAACCAGAGTCTTTGGTAACTCAGCAGCTTTTATCTGTAACCACATGCAGTTTGGACGGCTGATGCTTCAAGCCTTCTGAAGATGTTGATTCCTTCATCATAATATGCGCCTTTCTTTGGGTGTTTTGGGCTTCTGTTTTCAGTCTTGGGTGGTATCTCTCTGCAAATCAAGGAACTTCTTCGTGATCTTCCTAATAAATTCCGTGTCTATGGCATAGCACAAACGTCTATAATTGCTTTTTGTTTGTTTCTATAACTTCATTAAATGTGTTTCTTAACTCCTTAGGTCATCATTTTAAGAAAAACCAAGAGCATAGGTAAAACTGAAAATAATGTAAAGCAGTAAAGCAAGACTTAGTGGTTTTGTTGATCTTTCTATTCTGGGGGGAAACTATGTGGTCTGGTGTCATAGTTAAGGTTTCTAGTGCTGTGATAAAGCACCATGACCAAAAGCAACTTGGGGAGGAAAGGGTTAATTTCACTTACATTCCCTTATCACAGTCTGTCATCAAAGGAATCAGAGCAGGAACCTGAGGCAGAAACTGAAGCAGAAGCCATGGGGAAACACTGTTTATTGGCTTGCTCCTCGTGGCTTGCTCATCCAGTTTTCCTATGCAATTCAGGACCCACCTCCCCACGTGCCCCTGACCCATTGCTGGTCTCTCTCCCACACCAATCATTAATCAAAACCGTACCCTACAGACTTGTCACAGGCCAGGTTTAGGGAGGGCATTTTCTCAATTAAGATGGCCTCTTCTCAGATGCCTCTAGCTTGTGTGTCAAGTTGACAAAAGACAAAAACAACAACAACAGCAACAACAAGAAAAAACCACCAGCCAGGACACCTGCTATACAGAGTTGAATGAGAAATGCTTCCCACTGGCTTATGTATTTGAACCCTGGACCCCAGTTGGTGGCACTGATTGAGAGGTTATAACCCTTTTAGGAGGTAGAAAAAGTTCATCACTGTACAAAGGGCTGCCTTTGAGGGTTTATACCTTGGCTCCACATCCTGGTCTCTCTGTGTGTCTTCGTGTCTCTCCTCTCCTCTCCTCTCTTCTCTTCTTTTTCTTCTTCTTCTCTCTCTGTCTCTATCTCTGTCTATGTCTCTCTCTCTCTCTCTCTCTCTCTCTCTCTCTCTCTTTCTCTCTCTCTCTTCTCTGTTTGTCTCCTCTCTGTGTGTGTTTCTCTCTCTGTCTCTATCTCTTTCTCTTTCTGTCTCTTTGTCTATCTGTCTCTGTATCGGTCTCTCTGTACCTGTCTCTTTCTCTCTCTGTCTCTCTCCTTCTTCTTTCTCCTTCTACTCCTCCTCCTCCTCTTTCACCTCTTCCTCCTCCTTCTTCTTCTTCCTGACTGCCAGGCCTGACTCATACTCTGGCTGGCACTCCTTCTCCACCATTATGGACCATATCCCTCTGGAATCATAAGCCAAATTAAACCCTTTCTCCCAGGTTGTTTTTGACCATGTATTCTACCACCACAACAAGAAAGTAGCTAGAACCCAGCATACAAGATTCAGTAGCCAGACGGACCTGAAGGTAAATTTCCCTGAATTGTCTGCTCAGAGCTGCTTTTAGGCCATGGTTATTGCTGTACTATTCATTGTACCCAGGAAATAGAACCCTCCTAAATGCCCATCAGTAGAAGAACAGTTAAGGAAAAATATACAAAGAGTTGTCCCACTTAATTAGTCACTGGGAAAAATGTAAATCAAACCTCAACCTTTGCACAGGGTAAAATGTCTGAAGCCGTAGCATCTGACGTGACTAACTGGAGAAAAGTCAGATTAACCAGACAGCTCATTCATTATTGATGACAGCATGAGTGATATGACCTCATTATGGATTGGATATTAAATGTCCCCTAAAATTCATGTGCTGAAGGCTTGGTCCCCATTTGAATGGAATGTTGGGAGGCAGTAAAACTTTAGGAAGAATGGCCTACTAGCAGGAAGTAGGGTTTCTGGTAGTGTACTACTGAAAACGTATTGAGACCCTGGCTCCTCCTCTCATTATCGGCTTCCTGACAGCCACAAGGGGAGAAGCTTTTTCCTTTTCTCCTTCCTTCACTTTCTGCCACGATGTTCTCTGTACTGGGTTCAAAGTGATAGGACCAAGTGACCACAGACCAAAACTTCTGAAGTCATGAGGCAAAACAAATTTCTTTTAAGTTGTTTATCATAAACATTTGCTATAGTTGTGGAAAACTAATATAATTCCTGCAAGGAGAAAAGTCCATAAGTTTCTTGCTTAAGACTTAGTTTATTTATTTTTAATATTTTTATTTTTAATTATATGTATTACATCTGTATTGGTGTGTGTGTGTGTGTGCGCACGCGCGTACATGAGTTCACGTGTATACATGATTGTAGGTACTTGCAGATGCCAGAAAAAGGTGTTAGACCTTTCAGAACAAGAGGAACAGGTGGTTGTGTACTGCCTGACATGGGTACTGAGAACCAAACTCAGGTCCTCTGCAAGAGCTGGAAGGGCTCTTAACTGCTGATAGTCTCTAACAGTTTCTTATAAAAAAGGAATATAGAAACATATACTTACCAAGACCTCAATATTTTTTCTCTTAATATTGACCCAAGAGAAGAGGGGAAAAAATACAGCTATAAAAACATTTGCAAGTGAATGCTATAGAAGTTGTATTTATAACATTCATCCACAGAAGAGACGAAAATTTACCAAGGTGACAAAACGCTGATGTAACATCAGATAATTAAAAGATATAATACTAACTGAAGGAAGCCGGACATAAAATTATGCATAGTATGTGACGTTATTCATAAAACTCATGAATACTGAACAGTACACCATGGTAGTTGGAATCACTATACTATTTACCTTCAGAACAAAGAGAAAAAGGATAGCACATAACCTCTCAGTGTGATCTTGACCAAGGTGATCCCAGGAACTACACCTCGTCATATATAACATTTTCTAAATAAATTAATGTGAAGAAAGAAAGTGAACATGTTAATAACTATTCGATCCTTGGGGCCCAAGATGACTCATTTAGCAGTATTAACTTTCATAAAGTAAGATATATTTCCATGTTTACTGTTTGACAACCACAGTAGGAAACACAAGTGTTGAAAGAATATGCCTTGTGTCTGTATGGAAACTTCACCCGTCGATAATATATGTGATGGCCTATAGCTTAGGCAGGAAATAGGAAGTGGGACACCCAGCAAGCAGAAAGGATTCTGGGTTAGAACCAGGCACACAAGATTCACAAGGAAGATGTGAAGAGGACTGACACGTGGTACCTGAGCAGAGGTAACCAGCCACGTGGCAGAACTTAGACTAGAATAAATGGGTTATTTTAGTTTATTAGCTAGTCGGAGAAGAGCCTAACTACATGGCCTAAGTATTTGTAAATATATTTTGAGTCTCATGAGTCATTACTCAGGTAGCTTAGGGCTGGGAGGAGAAAAACCACATCAACACAAATTTTATGGTAAAGGCGAGTAAGGCCCAAAGGGATTCTATACCTAGAAAAAAGAAATGCAGCTAATGAATAAGAATGCTGCACTTAAATAGACATCTAATTCAGCTGTGTGGAAATGCAGCCACTAGGGCAACAATCTTCATCCTCCACCAATTTTCCTTGTCTTCAACATTAATATTTGTAAATGATTGTGTATTAAAACATAAGTCCCTATAAGAGTAAATAGATTTATCTTTAGCAAACTTTAATTAGTGGGTTGTTATACGCTAAGAACCACAGACAAAACATAGAATGTCTTAAAAGAGACTTTGGGGGGTGGGGGAACAAGAGGCTCCCTAGAGCACACTGGCCAGCCAGCCTACACTTCAGGTTCTGTGAAAAACTTCATCTCAAAAGTTAAAGTGGCACATGCCTCTTATCATACCATCCAGGAAGAGGCCAGCCTGGTCGACATAGTCTACCAGGTCAATCAGAGATATATAATGAGACCCTGTCTCAATAATAATAATAAAAGAATAATAATGATGATGATGATGATGATGATGATGATGATGATGATGTAAAGAGCAATTAAGACACCCAAAATTAATCTCTGGCTTCCACATACCCACATATGTGCACATGTATGCATTTGTGCATGCATGCATGAGTACACACACACACATACACACACACACACAGGATATACCATATGAAGGTGTGTCTCTGCATATTCAATTGTTAATTCTATACCAGCAGAGAGCTGTGGTCCATCACCAGTCTCATATTTTGTAACTATTTGCTCCTTCCTCACCTGCCTTGGGCAAACTAGAATTGTATGTGGTTGGCTTTAGTAAAGATCTGACGGCCAATGGCTGCACAGGAAGTGGAAGGCAGATCTTCCTGGAGGAGAAATGGGCTCTGGGAGAAGATTCGGAGGAGGGAGATTCTCCAGTGGGACAAGGAGGTGGACAGACAGGAACAGGAGCAGAGAGGTAACAGCAGTCACGTTGTACAAAAGTAGCTGAGACACCTAAGCTTTAAAATATTAATAAGCCTCTGTGTCATTCTTTCTACCACTGGTGGGTTCAAGATAGACCCGCTCTACACAGGGGGGTGGGCTCTTATTGATGCTGGAAGCAATTTTCTATGTGTAACTTTTGAAACTGAAATAAAACCCAAAAATTAAAGTCAAACAACCTGAAATTACACTTTATAATAAAGGTGAAATGCTAGAATGAAAGCAAAGAAGTTCTGTTACAAATCCTCTTCCACCTGGTTCTGCACCTGAGGTGCTTACTCAGTGGAACTTCTGGTTGTAACAGGCATCGTAGAATCATATTATCTAAGGTCCAATATTTTTAATTTTCATGAAATTGAAACATTCCTAAATAAGCAAGAGGAAACAGACTCCCTGTAACAGAAATCCTAAGTTTTGTGGCTTCCTTGGCTCTACTTCTAAGTATAATTAGTGAGGGTTCCCCAGGGACTGAAAGGGTACAGCCAACCCTCAGTGTGGAGAGATCTCTGCTCTCCTTAGAAATACAGGTGAGGACTGGGGTTGCAGGTCAGGGTGGGTCATTTGTGTAGCATGAATAATATCTTATGAGAGATCTCCAACACCAAAGGCCAGGAAAGAAGGGAGGGAGAGAGGGAAGGAGGGAGGGAGACTACTTTTAAAAAATAATATATAGCATCTAAAATGGAAAAGAAGGCAAAGCTTAAGTGTGTGACGTCCACTCGGGACAGAGCCAGTCTCATAAGCTAAGCGAGGTTGGGCACGGTTAGTGCTTAGCTAGAGACCACAAATTTTAGATCATCAAAGCTCACAATTCAGACCTTGATCACCAGTTCATCTTTTTGACTCATGGGGCACACCTTATTGTCACCGCTCTCTAAAATGGATGCACACACCTTTACACTCAGTATAAACCTTTTCCTTTACCACGTAAGCTCATGCTTCAAGCTCTCTAAAAAAAACACTCCAAGATTGCCAACCACAGTGACCGTTTCCATGGTGGCTGGTAGCACAAACAGACACATGTGATGTAATGAGCTGTGATGTCCATTTCTAAAGGAGGTGAGAGCATCCAATTCTCAAGATCAAAACCTCTGTATCACCTTCTGTATCTCTAGTTATCTCTACCTATAATTGCCTATGGTTCAAATTTTCTATTTGGTCCCTTATTCTTGTCAAAGGATAATGCTTCCTATGGCCATTGCTAAAATAAGGATTTTTTTAAAAAATAATAATAACACATATGGAAACGGCGTTAGTCCTGACTTAGTAACCTGAAGTTATCCTCCTTTTACAAGGCATAAAACTTCCTTGGTAAATAAGCAACACTAATGAGATGTTTGTAGGAAAACTGGCACCCGCAGTGCTAGAGAAAACATTGGTGTGTCCTGTAAATACCCATTTGGGGAGCGATATAAAAGTCTCGGGAGGGAAACAGATGGTTGGAGACCAGGGGAGACCTTGGCGATACTGCATCCAGTCTGCTCAATCCTTCTTAGAAGATGGCTTCCGACGGCTCCCCTGGGTGCTGCTCTTCTGAGCCCTGTGCAGGGGCGTCGGGCTGTGTGACTGCCTCACCCTGTCCCACTGACACAACTTGCCTCCCCACCACTTGTGCCATAACCAGATGTCAAACCCCGGGCTTCCTCTGCAGGGCCCACCACCCAGCCAGTTGCCTCGCGCCTCCGTGTTACTTCGGCGCTGGCGGTTGTAGCAGCCCATGCCTGATGGGGAGCTGTGCTTGGTGTGAGGAAGGGACGTTCAACAGCAATGAGAAGGAGACGATGCAGTTTCTGAATGACAGACTGGCCAGCTACCTGGAGAGGGTGAGGAGCCTGGAGAAGAACAACGCAGAGCTGGAATGCAAGATCCGAGAGCAGTGTGAGCCCAATGCCCCACTGGTGTGTCCTGACTACCAGCGTTACTTTGACACCATTGAAGAACTCCAACAAAAGGTTGTGTGTCTCATTGGCCCTAATAGCCTCCATTTTCCATTTCATTTCTGCTTTCTCTCATAGTTATACTAAAGCAGGTTGCTTTATGGATGTAAAACAAAGGAAAGAGGGATTCCCCGAACGAGGTGATGGATGACAAGTCAAATGACCTGTCTCAGTCTTAGCTAATTATTGAGTGACTATAGAAATGTCATCTCTGTAGGTTGGTGGGGGAAGTGACATATGTACATGTGGGGAGGGGATGCATGCATGTGGGTGAGGAGGCCTGAAGTCAATGGCAAGTGTCTTTTATCCCCACACACACCTTGTTCATGAGACAGTCTCTCATTGAACTCAGTGATTTGGCTGACTGGCTGGCCAGGGAGCTCCAGGGAGCCTATCTCCACCTCCCCAGTAAGGGGGTTAACAGGCACTGACTGCTATACTTAGCTTTTCTATGTGAAATCTGTGGGATTGAACCCAGGTCCTCCTGCTTGGCATTTCAAACACTTAACCAACAAAGCCATCTCTTCTTTTAACTGATGAATTTCTACAGCCACTGACAGAAATGCAATTCTAATAAGCACTACCAATGGCGGAAACTTTAACCAAGCCAGTGGTGACTATAAAATGCCTTACGTCACTTATAAAGAGAACTTTGAGCTGCAAAGATGGCTCAGCGGTGGTCATCAGCATTGTATCGCTCATCAGCACATGAGTTCAGTTCCCTATACCCAAGTACAGACCTGACACCCTCTTCTCACCTCCTAAGGCATTGCACAAGTCTAAACTCTCTCTCACATACACATACTGCACACACACACACACACACACACACACACACACAGGCACACATTCACACATACACACACTCACATGCACATACACAAACTCACTCATTCATATACTCACACACACACACTCACACATACACATACAATCACACACATACTCACATGCATATACAGATATTCACATACACACACTCGCTCATGCACACACACACATGCATATATAGTCATACACACATACTCACATGTATACACATACACACATATACACATAACTAGAAAAAAAGACAAAAATATTTCTCTTTAGGAAGGAACCACTTTTTATTTCTATTCTTTGTTTCTCAATTGGCTCTGCATGGTTTTTTTTCTGGGTGAAGTGGTATAGTTAACAGGAAACACAGGCTGAGAGCGATGTTATGCTAACTTGCGAAGATTTCCATAAGCAAATGAATGGCATGGCTGTTGAGATAGATGCTTGGGTTTGTTCCAAAGAGCTGTTGGTTACATGGTGACTTACCTCTTAGATACTGTGCACGAAGGCAGAGAATTCTAGACTTGCCGTACAGGTGGACAACTGCAAACTGGCTGCCGATGATTTTAGGTCAAAGTAAGTCCAATTATATTTATTTTTTTTAACCACTCTGCATTTGATGTATATAATTTACATGTTAAGCTTTAAATTTAATTTGAAAATAATTAATGGCTTCCGGTGAGAGAAAATATTCTCTGCATAATATCTTTTAACTGAGACTGTTTGAGACTTGGGCTTCCCATTATTTGGAATGCAAGGGAAATTGTGGCCTATGGCTCCCTTGCAACCCCAGCACTTTTAGCCAAGCAAGCCACTCCCCTCTCTGTCTCTTGTGCTGACAGGTATGAGAGTGAACTGTCCCTTCGCCAGCTGGTGGAGAATGACATCAGTGGCCTCCGTGGGATCCTGGGTGAACTGAACCTGTGCAAATCAGATCTGGAGGCCCACGTGGAGTCCCTGAAAGATGACCTCCTTTGCCTTAAGCAAAGCCATGAAGAGGTGAGCGAAGGGGCCACTGTGCCAAGGACGATAGGAACAGTTCTACTGAGAGATCTCATGTGACTAAACTGAGCAGAACAGATATTGCCTAAGCTGGAACAAAACCGGAGGCATGCCTACTGGGCCACCTGATCATCCCAGTGCCTCTCAAGGTAGATGAGACATACAATGTGTGTGTAATTATGTAAGATAACCCTTAGCGACTTGGGGGGGGGGATTGGGTGAGGCCATTCTCTCTCCCCTGCCATTGCAAGGGCAGAGAAGGAACTCCATTCACAGCTTTCTCCATAGCTCTGTTGTACAGCAAGAAACTTGAGCTAGTAAACAAGCTGTGTATCCGTTTCGAAAAAGAGGGGAGGGATAAATAGTCGTGCAATATTTGGGTTGTGTCTTTAGATACTGTATATCTATAATCTTGCTTCTGTCATAAGCTGTTAAGAATGGAAATCAGGAGGCTTGAGAGATGGCTCAGTGGTTAAGAGCATTGACTTCTCTTCCAAAGGACCCAGGTTCAATTCCCAGCACCCACATGGCAGCTCACAACTGTCTGTAACGCCAAGATCTGACACCCTCACACAGACATACATGCAGGCACAACACCAATGAACATAAAATGAAAAATGAATAAAATTTAAAAAAAGAGTGAAAAACAGAGTGATATAACAAAATAAAGCAAAATTTACTCTTTGGCTATTTTGATGCTAACAGTAGCTAGCAATTATGGGTGCCTTAGCATGAGTCAGGGATTTTATAAATGTACTGTGTGCTTGTGTCTCACAATAATCTTCTGGGAAAATGGTACAATATTATACCCATTTTGGCAGATAAAGAAACTAAGACATTTGGACCTAATAAAAAGAGGACTGATGGAAAAATGGCTCAGCAGTTAAGAGTGCCCACTGTGCTTCCAAAGGACCCAAGTTCAGTTTCCAGCACCCACTTCAGGGAGCTCCCAACTGCCCATAACTCAAGCTCCACGTGGCATATAGACACACCTATATGTAAACTTTTGAAAAATCTTTTTTAAATAGAAGTAATAAAAGAAAAAAAAAACTCAATCAAGAGAATCCGAATCAAAACCCCAGACTTTCACCCAATGTGCCAAAAATCAAAATATGGTGCTATTCTTTTTATCACATTAACATTTTACACACACACACACACACACACACCACTGTGACAATCTTTATTCCATTTCCACTCTCAGGAGGTCAACCTGCTTCGTGAGCAGCTTGGAGACCGGCTCAGCGTGGAGCTGGACACTGCCCCCACTGTGGATCTCAACAAGGTCCTGGATGAGATGCGGTGTCAGTATGAGAGGGTGCTGGCCAACAACCGCAGAGAGGCGGAGGAGTGGTTCGCTGCCCAGGTCAGTGCTGGAGGCGGCGGGGGGTGTAGAGGGGGTGTGAGGGGGAGGTGGGGGGGAGCAGGCTTCCAGGAGGCTGCCTTGCTGGAGCTCTCTAACAGGGGGGCGGGGCCTGTGTTTCAGACAGAAGAGCTGAACCAGCAGCAGATGTCCAGTGCCGAGCAGCTGCAGGGCTGCCAGACTGAAATGCTGGAGTTGAAGCGCACAGCCAACACTCTGGAAATCGAGCTCCAGGCGCAGCAAACCCTGGTACGTGAGACGAACCGTGTCAGCCTTTGTCAGCAACGTGCCCAGAGATGCTGTGATCTTTGACAGAAGTCCAGGGAGATGCTCCACGGTTCACACAGCAGGTCTGGGCTCCCAACTAGCCAGGGTGACATCTCCCTGCCTTTCTCCACGTACATCACTAGTACATATTGGAAGGAGAGTGACAAAGCAACAGGCTTGGTGACCTCACCGGGCTGCCTCCCTGGTCCTGCTAGGCCTGAGCATGTCCCCAGTACCACCCACTAGACACAAGAAGAGTCTCAGAACACAGTGGGACAGAGACACACCTAGCCACAGATTTTAATTCCTCTTTATCCGCAAAACAATTTTCCAGTTTCACCCTCGTGTCTAAAACAAGTAAAAATCAACTTTCAAGTGTGTTCACACTACAGCTGAGATCTGCACATCACCACACCCCCTCCCCACCCAAACATCAAGAACACCGCGCAGTGACAGTCACATATACTAGGTCCCAGCAGGCAGTACAGGTTGGGTTGAGTCCAAGAACTACACCTAGATGAACCTCACCTGAGCATTCATCTAGGAGAGGCACAGTGGAATTCATGTCCAACACCTTCCCCAGCCTCCCTGAGCAGGCTAGAGCCCAAGGAAGTGAGCGCCAGAATCACCTACAGTTCTCAGTGGAAATGGAATCTGGTTGGTTGACCCCGCCAGCTCACTCCCCCCACCCCCACCCCCACCCCCATCTTCTGTCATTGTGCCAATACGGCACTGCCACCCCCTGCCAGGTACTGGGCTGAGTTTCTTCCAAAATGCTGTCAACCCTCCTCTAGCTATACAAATAAGTGACAGAGGTGATAGGCACTGTTCCAAGCGCTTGCTCCCCACATCAGCTCTCTCACCCTAGCAGCCTCCCTACATACTTTGCATTCTCAATTGGCTAGAGAGTAAAACAGGCTCAGAGAAGCTAAGCAACTCGCCTGAGGTCTCCGAGCTGGTCCAAAGCAAGGATCTGTCATAAAAGGCTCTTTCTGAGGAGGTCTTCCTCTTGCAGACAGAGTCTTTGGAATGTACTGTGGCAGAAACGGAGGCCCAGTACAGCACACAGCTGACCCAAATGCAGTGCCTCATCGACAGTGTGGAGCAGCAGCTGGCTGAGATCCGCTGTGACCTGGAGCGACAGAACCAAGAGTACCAGGTGCTGTTGGACACCAAGGCCCGGCTGGAGTGTGAGATCAACACGTACCGGGGCCTGCTGGAGAGCGAGGACAGCAGGCAAGTTACCCAGCTACACGCTCCCCAGAGTCCCAGAGGAGAAGCCTGTTTTCTCAAGGCCTGACCGAGGCCAATCCCCACTAAGATGTTTGAGGGGGGGTCTTCCTTTTGGAAATGTGAAGAAAAGGCTAGGCTGGGTGGCTCAATTGGTGTTTTAGTTACTTCTCTGTTTTTGCGACCATGACCAAAGACAACTTAAGAAAGAGAGTTTATTTTGGCATATAGTTGCGGATGGGTCAGAGTCCGTCATGACTGGGCAGGCTGTCACTGTCGGCAAGCATCAGGCCTGATAGCAGGAGCAGGAAGTTTAGAGATGACCGCTTCAGCCACAAACAGGAAGCAGGGAGAGTGGACCGGAAGTGTAGCACTTCACAAACTCTCAAAGCCCACCCCTCGTGACGTACTTCCTCCAACCAGGCTGCACCACCAATCCCAGACAGTTCTGCCAACTGGGAACCAAATGTTCAAAACCTGAACCCACAAGGGACATTTCTCATCCAAACTACCACAGTGTGTAAAGATACTTACTGCCAAGACTGATGACCTGTGGTCAGTCCCTGGAACCGACATGGTAGAAGAGAACTGACTGGCTCCATAGGCTGTCCTCTCTCTCTCTCTCTCTCTCTCTCTCTCTCTCTCTCTCTCTCTCACACACACACACACACACACACACACACTAAGTGTAAAAAGAAAAAATTTGAGTGAAAAATAGCTGAGGCTAAGTCTAAGATAAATGTCCTAAAATATCTTCAAGATGTAAAACAGAACGATTTTCACAAGAGCGACACTGGGGCCCTGCATGACAGAACATTTGACAAACTACAGAGAAGAAGGTGTGAGGCAGGCATTGGCTGCTGTGTGCTGAAGCAGGCACGGAGGTGGAAGCAATGGCTGTTCTGGGTCCAAATATGGAACAGGCTAGAGTCACATGCAAAACTTCTACTGAGATTAATTTGAAAAGCAATGTCAAACGTTCCCGAGATGGCATGCTGCCAGAGTTCTCTTGCGAAACTTGGTTTGAATTTGTTTTCCCCCAGACTCCCCGGCAACCCATGCTCTACAGCGCCCGTACCAAACAGCACGTGTGAGCCGTGTGCAGCCTATGTCATTTGCACGGTTGAGAACTGTTGTGCATAAAGATTAAGTCTCTAGCATGGTGGATGGAAATCAGAACTGTTGGTGCTCAAGAAAGAAATCCAGCCCTCAACCAGGCACACCAGTGCAGAAACAGGGATCCACAGAGCTTTCGGGTCCTGAAAGTCTGCACTGAGCACCCTGAATCTGTTGGTCATGGCTTTTGTTTTAAGCTGGCTTTTGATATTCTGGAAGCCCATAAAGTATTCTTGCAAATCTCCAAATGGAACTTGCTTCATTTCTTTGGGATGGTAAAGATAGTTAGTTTAGTGGCTAGTTGTCCTTGGTTATAAGGGCCACTTACCAGAAGAGAAATTGCATAAACCCATGACTGCAGTTTGAATTTGCATAAGTCCAGGCTGCAAGTGTTCTTCGCTCTTCAAATAGATTAAACAATCCACGAGAAATGTTGTGTGTCTAGAAAGATGTCTGTATGTTTCTTTCTCAGAAATAAATAACATTTATTTTATTTTTAATTATAAATAAGGTTCTCCTATTTTAACTTTTGCATATTAAAGAAAAACATACAAGTCTTCCCCATTAATGGTCAATATTTAAGAGGGATTTCAAGTTTTCATTCTTAAAACTGGTCTTCCAGTTATATCACTATCCATATACTAACAATTGTTCTTAACAATTTATACAGTTATATAATTTCTTTACTTATGTTACCTAAGCATCTTAATCGTAATTTAAAAGAAAACAGTGTCTGTGCTCATCATTTTAGGAGTTGGGTTACTTAATATAGAATAAGGTACACCTAGGTTAGAAAAATAACTATTCTGATACATTTAAAAAGAAAAGGAGAGACAGATGCCATCATTCACATCTGTAATTTTAGCTCTCAGAAGAAAAAAAGCAAGGTGACTTCAAGTTCAAGAACAGGTTTGCATATTAAGAACCTGAATCAGGTGTCCATAGTGACCTTAGAGGCTATAGGGCAAAGTGTCCATGGTGACCTT
>OU015746.1:21273063-21291346 GCA_907169655.1 Acomys percivali
GGCAAAGTGTCCATAATGACCTTGGAGGCTATAGGGCAAAGTGTCCACAGTGATCTTCCAGACTATGTGCATCATATCCATCCTCCCAAACTCCACACAGACCCTTCCCACCCAGATATTCTCTATTTGGTTTTAACCCACTTAGTCCTGTTTGTGTTGTGTACATATTCTTGGGGCGGGGCCATCTGCTGAAGCAGGGTCAACCTACCAAGGACCACACCCTTAAAGAATACTGACTCTCCCTCTTGAAGAGGCCACTAACTGCTCACAGCTCCTCAGCCAGGATTATGGGGGCCTGTGAGTCAGTCTCCACTCCATAATGAAATGTTGACTGTCTTGATCTTATGTGGCATGCACCACTAACTTGGGGTCATGAGCACAGTGGTACTGTCATCTTCAGAAGGCACAGCTTGTTCCTGGACCTCTGTCTCTCACAGTCTTTCTTCCCCCCTCTTTCACAATAATCCTTGAGTTTTGGGGTAAGGGCATGTTGTAGACACCTCATGTGTGGCTGAACAACCCTCTGACATATTTTCTCTGTACTTTGACTAGCTGTGAGTTTCTGTGTTGCCACTGTACACACTGCACAAAGAAACCCCTCTGATGAGGTCTGATAACAGCACTTGTCAGTGGGTTACAGACGCGAATTTAGAGGGTGGTTTGATGCCATATCCATTTAGCAAAATGATAGCAGAATATATATGCAAATGAGCCAACAGGCATGGAGCTTGGTCAGTCCTAACATGATTTCTTCTGTGACCTGTGAGCCGAGTGTCTAGTGTCTTCAGCAGAGTATCTTATCCTCCAGTTCAGGGGGAAACCCTGGGATTCTACATGAAACAAATATAATATGCTGAAAAGTGGAGGAAGAAGCCAAACCATCTGGAAGATTAGAGACTCAAAGAATAGTATTGCGGTCGGGACCCTGGGATTTCCTTTCCACCCCTTATATCCCACAGCAGGAGCTGAAGGGATCAATATTCCTTTAACATCAACAAGTACAAGCCAGAAGATGATGTCCCAGGGAGAACTTGACCTCTGTGGATAGAGAACAAGAAAGAGGTTTCTACACTTTCTAGGTGTGGAAAGACAGAAAACCTTTAGACACTAGGCACTCAACTCAAACAAAACCCATGGGGGGAGGGGGGAGGGGAATGTTATTTTGTCTGTCAACACACACATTAAGACAGGACTTCTCATCTTTTCCAGGCCATAACGGCCACCAAATTCCCCCACTGGGGTCAAGTCAGAGAAGGCGGAAGAGGGGACCCAGGACTGTCATTCCCACTGGGTGATACTGAGACCTGCCCCTAACACAAGGAAGACTATGGGGCGAGCTTGGACTTAATGTCTCGTTCTAGCTGTGAAAAAATCCTCCTCAGGGCAGTGTCTGAGCAGGCCTGGAGATAAACAATAACAAGAGCATACAAGAGGCAGTAGGAATATGATTATCCCACCAGGCCTGGTAGCACCCAGGGGAGAAGCCAAATCTCAGCCTCCCCACACTAAAGAAGAGACCTCTCTTCAGGTGTTAAAACAGGAAGTGGAGAAGCTGACCCCGACCCCTCTTTGGCATCATGAGGTGGCATCTCCCTTCCCTTCCCGAATGTGAGGAAACCCTGTTTGAACCAGATTGAAATGACAGCCAGAGTCTCGGAATAAGGTGTCCCAGTGTTCGGGTGTCTATCCAAGACCACTCATCCTTTCAGAAGCCAGGAAAGCATCTATGCAAACAATAGATCACAAAGTGCCCCCAGGAGGGGTGCTAGAATAACCTGGGGAGGGACTCAGAAGAAGTTGCCATAGAAAAGCTTCCATGGCCACATTCTGATTGGCTCCTTCAACAAATGAAAAGCACAGGGCTGTCTCAGCAAAGAAGACATCAGGAAGAGCCATGGGAAGTTTTCAGAACTGAAAAATACCGCAAACCCAACATGTGACTCTCAGTGGATAGGCTCAGTCACAGAACTTGGTGTGCCCAAAAGAGAGAAAGAGCAGAAAGTCTGATCACCGAACAGGAAGATGTCCCTCAGCCTGGACAACAGAGAGAGCCTAATCCAGAAGCCCCGGAGCACTCTGGGAACTTTGAGAGCATATCAGAAGAGCTAAGCTCTGTGTCATTCATCTCATGGAGAGGAAGGAAGTGGATGGCAACATGTATTTACAGAAATAAAAGTTGAAATTTTTTTCCACATCTTACAAAGATCAAATAGTCAAGAAGACAAGCCAACATCCAAAAGGATAAATTTAGTAACAAGAGTCCACACAAAATATAGGATGAGCAACTTCTGAAAAACCAAAAAGCAAACATTAAAGTAAGAATGAGGGAAGTGAGCAAAAAACAAAATTTTACCTATTAAAGGGAAAACTATTTAAGCAATGACAGCTTTGACACCATAAATCATTGTGGTTTTGTCATGGAGACAAGTACCTGAGAGGAACAGTTTAAAGTGGGAAAGATTTGTTTCTGATCATGGTTTCAGACTCTTTGGCCCATGGTCAGCTGGGTCCATTACAAAATGAGTGCGCAGCAGAGGCTGGTCAACTCATAGTAACAAAGAAGTGGACAGACAAACCTTTCAAAGGCATGCCATCTCCAGGGATTTCCTGTAACCAGACCCTACCTGCCTCATCAAACTTCTCTCACTTCCCAAAATCTTGAGGCCACAGGCCAAGCCTTCAACACCTGAGCCTCTGGGGGGACATTGCATGTCCAAACCACTATAGCCATGGAGACCAGAAGGAAGCAGCACTAATTTTTTCAAATGTTAAAAGAAAAGAAACTGCCAACATGTTACCATTTCTTATGTTTATGTGCTTATTTATTCACTCACAAGATGGCCACTTCAGAGGCTGTGCGTGCAGCACAGCTGATGGGGTGCTTGCGTGCTCAGAGCTCTGGGTTTGATGACAGCACTGGGCGTGGTTGGTGCAAGCCTATAATCCTGGCCCTCCGGAGGTGGTCAAAGAAGGATGGGTAGTTCATATCAACCATAACTACATAGCAAGAATGAGGTCAGCCTGCGATATATCCAGTCCTATCTCAAAAACAAGCAAACGCACACAGTAAAACAACTGTTTTGTTACTTTACGTTAAGTGTACAAAATATTGGGCCTCATTGTGACATTTTCGCCCATACATACAACGTGCCTTGATCACATTCAACACCTTTACTCACCCTTCCAGATCTCTCCTTGCAGATCCTTTCTTCCTCCCTGGTAGCTCTTCTACTTTCACGTCCATTTATTTCTAGGTTCCATAAACATATGATAGAAACATGAGTGATCCCACCCAAGTCTGACTTATTTGGCATACCATGATGATTTTTTTATTTATTTTTAATTAATTTATTCTTGTTACATCTCTATGGTTATCCCATCCCTTGTATCCTCCCATTCTCCCCTCCCTCCCATTTTCCCCTTATTCCCCTCCCCTATGACTGTTCCTCAGAGGGATTACCTCCCTCTGTATATGCTCATAGGGTATCAAGTCTCTTCTCGGTGACCTGCTGTCCTTCCTTTGAATGCCACTAGGTCTCCCCCGCCAGGGGACATAGTCAAATGTGAGGCACCAGAGTACTTGAGAAAGTCAAATCCCTCTCTCCACTCAAGTGTGGAGACTGTCCTGTCCATGGGCTAGATCAGGGTAGGGGTTTAAATTTTACCGCCTGTATTGTCCTTGGCTAGGGCCTTAGTTTGAGCGGGACCCGATGACCCAAATCTGCTTATCATAATGTTCTACTTGTAGGTTTCTAGGACCCACTGGATCCTTCTACATTGCTATTCTCCCATTGTTCTCTCATCTAGAGTCCCAATAGGATGTCCTACCCTCGGTCCCAGTTTCCTGGTAAGGGAAGGCTTTCATGGGACATGCCCATTGGGCTAGTATGCAGATATAAGTGAGTATATACCATTTGAGTCTTTCTGATTCTGGGTTAACTCACTCATTATGATCATCTCTAGCTCAATCCATTTGTCCACAAATTTTGGGAATTTCTTGTTTTTAATAGCTGAGTAGTATTCCATAGTGTATATGTACCACAGTTTCTTTATCCATTCTTCTACTGAGGGACATTTAGGCTGTTTCCATGATCTGGCTATTATGAATAAGGCTGCTATGAACATGGTTGAGCAAATTTTCTTGCTGTGTGCTGGTGCATCTTCTGGGTATATTCCAAGGAGTGGAATAGCTGGGTCTTGAGGAAGCCCTATTCTCAGTTTTCTGAGATAGCACCAGATAGATTTCCAAAGTGGTTGTACTAGTTTGCATTCCCACCAGCAATGAAGGAGTGTTCCTCTCTCCCCACATCCTCTCCAGCATGTGGTGTCGCTTGAGTTTTTGATCTTAGCCATTCTGATGGGTGTAAGATGGAATCTCAGAGTTGTTTTGATTTGCATTTCCCTGATGACTAAGGAGGTTGAGCATTTCTTTAAGTGTTTCTCAGCCATTTGATATTCTTCTGTTGAGAATTCTCTGTTTAGTTCCAAGCCCCATTTCTCAATTGGGTTATTTGGTTTGGTGGTGTTTAATTTCTTGAGTTCTTTATATATTTTGGATATTAGACCTTTGTCAGATGTAGGGTTGGTGAAGATCTTTTCCCAGTCTATAGGCTGTCGCTTTGTTCTCTTGACCGTGTCTCTAGCCTTACAGAAGCTTCTCAGCCTCATGAGGTCCCATTTATTAATTGTTGACATTAAGGTCTGGGCTGTTGGTGTTCTGTTCAGGAAGTTGTCTCCTGTGCCAATATGTTACCATGATGATTTTTTACTCTGTCCATTTTCCTGCAAATGACAGCATTTAGAAGATTATAGAGCACTAAAATGGCCCAATGTTTTGCTACTAATTTCATGATTTTGCATGCAGTCTTATTAAATAAGATCTAAATACTGGGAAAGCAAGACTCTCAGGTCCTTGGCGTACCTTGCTTATGACTTCCTGTGCATATGTAATCTTTTCCAAATCTAAGACTTTTAGAGAAACTCAACAGACAACCAGAGGGGTAGTTCTCCCATTTTTTTCTATTTCTTTTTTGAACACTCATACAAATTATACTAACAGTAGTTAATGTAGGTTTAAGGAAAAAAATCAAATTTCAGACCTAAGTCTTTATATCAAATGTGTTTACACAGCCCATCTGGTCCTCTGATAATAAGAAGTTGTGAAAATACTTAAGGCAAAATGCTTTCCAGATCAATTAACTCATGGGCTGTCTTTCCAGCTCTAGTATGGCTCTGATGATGAAACACAAGAAACACACGAACACAGTGCAAGAAAACTGCCAAGTCCAAGCACGTGTTTCAGCAGATTACTCCCTCACAGGGCTGTCACCTGCCTGCTCTCTGTCTTCACCATAGTTTTGCTTCCATTGTAAGATATATATAGATATATAGATATATTAAATACATACTGTGTGCGAACCAATCGTGCCCCTAGGGCCCCATGCTACGTTTTGTTTCTGAGACAAGGTCTCACTGTACTTCAGGCAATAGCTTCAAAATCTCCATCTTCTCCCAAAAGCTTCCCAAGTAGCTGGTACCACAGGCACTTCCCACGACCCCTTGCTTGAGATGGTAGGATCACTAAGAAGCAGGACCTCACGGAATGGAGTCAGATCCAAATCCAGCTTTGTGAACGAATTAACATTGTCCAGGGTGGGGGGAGGGAGTGTATGAAGTCATATGAAATTAGTTTCTGTCGCAGTTATAAGCAGGCTGGGAACCTCCTTCTACCCACACCATGAAATCACCTTACGCTCGCTGACATCTTCTGATGCTGTCTGCCCCCCCCCAAAAAAAACACTTTACTAAAGCTATCTCTTATATCTTATATCTTATATCTCTTATATCTTATATCTTATATCTTAACTGTGAGCTGAATAAGCACCTTTATAGAGCACACAGCCTCGAGTTCTTGTTACAGCCGCAGAACATGAACTCAAGCACCATGTACGTTAAATGGACCTCTTCCACGCAAAATTTGACTAATTAGAATAACAGCACAGAATGAGCATCAAAGACTGTGACTGACTTCCAAACCCAACAACAACCTTGCTAGTATTCTAAAGACCTCTAGTCCCATTTCCAACTCCACAAGCACAGCACAGACGTTACTCAAAATGTGAGAAGTATGTGTAATCAGGTCTATACTTCTTCATGTATCTGTCTCACTGTATCGTAGCCTCTGGCTTTAACACAAACCTTGTCAACTTAGGCAAACAGAGAAAATAATGGAAACCTCTGATTACCAGTAAGTGTGTACTATCTGCTAGCCTTAGTCTTACAAATGCACATTTCTATCTCTACAACCTATTGCCTGTCTCTGTGTCTCCTGTTTGATCTTAATAAAACATGTGAATGATCAAAAATATTATATTAGATGCTATTATATCATTTATATCTAATTATAATATTTTGTAGTGATATTTTTATTTATGTATATATTATGTATATTATATATATATTCTTGTCCAACAATTTTCTCAGAACCTGTAAACATTTATTGCTGAACCATATCCAAGTTTCCCATCAGAAAGATTGTCATGGCTACCTTCCACCATGCAGGACAATATGTATGGTCAGCAAACCTGTTTGTCTTTGGGACATTAGAGGCTGGTTTTAGCGTGGGCTCCTGTAAAACCAAAGTAGGAAAATCTTTATCAATGCTGGCCACTTGGGGGACCCCCAGCTACCTTTAGCCCATCACAGCCCTTTGCTTAGTATAGGACTGACATGTTTCTAATGGTACAGGTTAGTCCCAAATCTAACCTGCTCTTCAATTACCCAGCCCGCTCTCACCGGCATTAGGGTTAGGAAATCAAGATTTTTGGCTATAGTCCACTTGCACAGGCCAAATAGCCATTCCTTTCTATCTTCCAACAGTGATTTAAAACCTCTAAAACCACAAGACCATTAGGTGGATTTCTTTTCTTACCTCACAGCAGTACAGTATAGTTACATTTGTATAGAAATTCAAACATTTTTTTTCTCTACACATAGAACTTTATTTTTTTATTTTATTAATTTATTCATATTACATCTCAATGGTTATCCCCTCCCTTGTATCCTCCCATTCCTCCCTCCCTCCCATTTCCCCTTACTCCTCTCCCCTTTGACTGTGACTGAGGGGGACTTCCTCCCTCTGTATATGCTCATAGGGTATCAAGTCTCTTCTTGGTAGCCTGCTATCCTTCCTCTGAGTGCCACCAGGTCTCCCCATTCAGGGGATGTTAAGACTGGAAAACTATTAGCCTGATATGACTCTAGATCACAATGCATTGTACAGTTCACCCAGCACCTCACAACAAATTAATTGATACCAATGATGCTGCTGCTGATGACGATGCTGATGATGATGATGATGATGATGATGATGATGATGATGTTAATGACAATGATTAAACCAAGAGCAAATTATACACAAAGGGCAGGGATGTCAGTAAAAAGAAGCTTGGCATCTCGAAACACTGCTGTCAATCAAGCCTTTCTCTACATTCATTCCAACACTGGGCACATGTGCATATACAGTATGTATTCTTCTGGCTCATCAAGCATTTAAATGGCAGTTTGCTTCTGGACTGAATAATAAAATTCATGCAGTGATATGCAGAAGGGTCCTAATTTTGGGTTAAGAATATGATGTTTTCATAGCATTAGTAATTCGGTTAACAGGATGCCTTCTGTTTTAACACTTTGTGTTACATAAAAATTATGGTGACCTCTCTATATAAGTACTAACACACATGGGGTGGTGGGGCATGTTGCAGTCTAGGGTCTGTAGACAGCACTCCAGAAGGACTCTGGGAAAACAGTGACCTTGAACCTCACCTGCAAGAAGTATTCATAACTTGTGGGTCTCCCACTCTCACAGTAGGTATTTAGGACAGTCACATCTTACTTCACAATATGAGTATGTTAGAATAATATGTTGCTGGCCAATATCTTTCATTTCATGAATGTCAGAATGTGGTTATGCAAAGTTAGGTTATAGTGACCTCTTGATGAAATTTTTAAAAATATATATGAAAAAAATAAGCTACATGACATTGCTCTGGAGAAACACAGCATAGTAATATATTGGGGTTTTGCCTCTGTTTTGTGTTTGAGACAGGGTGTAGCCATGTAGTCCAGACTCTCCTCAGATTCACAGTCCTCCTACCTGGGCCACTCAAGAGATGGAATTACAAACATCCACTTCATTCCTGGTGAGCATAATGTTTTACAGTAAGCTGTTTTATAAATAGAAAGAATGTACTCTAAAAATGATCATTAAAGGTACAGCATAGTAAATCTATGAACCAGTGAATCATTTAATAGCATAGCCTGTGCATAACTGAGTGTGCTATAGTGTAGTACCATGGGTTTGCACCAGCATAGGCACAAATGTGTCATAGAGCATCATAATGGCCACGGTGTCACTAAGTGATGGGAACTTTTCAGTTCTGATACACTGTGAACCCTTACTGGCTCTACAGATAGGAGACAGGCCCTACCTAGCCCTCAGCTACTCACCACACATTGGCTGCTAACCCACCTTCCACTGTCCTGCACAGCCCCACACCCAGAAGCCTCTGCCCAGAGCAGAACCATGAGGAAAATGCCTGTTGTTTCTCTCAGATTTTTACTTTTATAGGAGGAAAGTTGAGTGTAAATTTTTACTACTCAGAAATCCCAAAGCATATATAAGCCTAGTACTTGGAATATAAAACATCTCAGAATCATTCTTTGCCCCAGAACCTTGGGTCATAAATCAAAGACTTCCAGTCTGGAGAGATGCCTCAGTGGTTAAGAGCACTTAGGGTCTTGGCATAGACAGGGCCTTAGTTCCCAGGACTGATGTGATGGTTCACAATCATCTGTAACTCCAGTTCCAGGGTATGGGATGCCCTCTTATGTCCTCTTCTGGCACCAGGCCCACACATGGTGCACAGACACCCATGCATGTATCAACAGGTCCACACATGGTGCACAGACATCCATGCATGTGTCATCAGGCCCACACATGGTGCACAGACATCCATGCATGTATCAGCAAGCTGAGACATAATTATGTAATGGAGTCGCACACAGCAGCAATAATGAGCCACTAGTTATCAGAGCATAGATGAATCTCAGATACATGACAAGATGATGGAGCAAGGGAGAAGTGAATATAAACAATATGATTATACTTACAGAAGCTTCTAGAACAAGCAAGGCTTGCCTACAGTGTTGTATATCTGAAGTGGTGGCCACGACAAAGGGGAGGGGGGATTTAGTTGAAAAGAACATGAAGTTTCGAGGCTGGTATTTGATATTCTATTCTATCTCCTAATCTGAGTGGGGTGGATATGTGTCTGTGTTAGTGTGTCTGTGTCTGTCTGTCTGTCTGTCTGTCTGTCTATCTGTCTGTGCTTCAAACTTCTGTGAGCTATATATTTTCAATTGATGTATTTCATTGTAAATTAAACTGTTAAAAAAGTTAAAATTATAAATTAAGATGTGCTGCCGCTGTACACATGACTCTTGGAGACTTTTGTCATATATCCCAAATAGATCAGGGGTTTCAAATATAAAATGTAAATCACAAGTATGCTAAAAAGAAAATGTGGAGTTCGCTTAGAACGTCAGAATGTGGAAGGTCCTTGTAACAGCCACTTAAAATTAAGAGTCTATAAGGCACTGATAAGCTTGACTATAACATCTGAGACGATTCCTGATCTCAAAGCTGTGTAAGGAAGGCTGGAGGGAGAAGGATAATGGTGCTAACAGTAGCATTCTCTTGCAGTTTGTAGCTCTTCATGATAACTATCTTTCTGCAATGTATTGATTGTATCACTTTCAGGGCCGAGAACGTCAAGCCTGGAAATTAGTGTTTCTCTTCACCTTTCTCTGTCTCTCCTTGTAAGTTGTTTCTCCCTTGACTCACCTCCTTCTTTCGTACTATTGAACTGATTCCTCTTTGATTCCTGCAAAGCCACAGTCAGTCCATTAATTTCTTATTCTGGCCTCTCCAGTGTCCTCTTTACTATGTGGTCAGTTTTCCTTTCCCTGTAAGCATGTTTGTGTCCCGTCCATAAAAATCCCTCTTTCCTGCAGCTGCAAGGCTCTTCTTCTATGACAGCATCACCTGCCCTCTTTTCATTGTGATAGAGCAGTGGGGATTCGTCACCGTCCTTTTCCTACCACCAGCTCATCTGTTCACTTTCAGCTTTCTGGCTGCGCCGTGGCTACTGTACGTGACCTATCTTGATGTGTTTTCTTTAGCACTCTTGAGATAGTCAACAAACAAAATTTACAGGGATCTTAAGGAAGCCACGAAATGTATTAGTTTGGTGTACAGAACTATTTAATGATTCCAGTGGAACAAGTTCAGGCTCTCCGTTGCCTGACAATGCTTTTGCATGGCCCGGACCTAGCCAACTTTGTTGATCATACCACAGCTGTATCCTCAGCCGTACTCTGTGTTCTCCCTGCCTGGTCTCTCCACTAGACTCTTTTGTTTCATTGCTTATTTGTTTTGTTCTGTTTTTTTTTCGAGGCAGGGTTTCCCTGTGTAGCCTTGGCTGTCCTGGACTCACTCTGTAGACCAGGCTGGCCTCAAACTCACAGAGAGCTGCCTGCCTCTGCCTCCCTGACTGCTGGGATTAAAGGTGTGCACCTCCGCTGCCCAGCATCCACTGCACTTTCATTGTTAGTAGTTTCCACCATCTTCTCTAATCTGGGTGTTTCTCACTTGCTGGGGGTAAGGGGGGGTGTTGTACTCATCATCTCCATGTGGTGGCACAGGATTGTCCCCAGAGTGCAGCTGGGGGCCTGTATTTCTCACACTGGTTTTAAGCTTATCCTGCTTATCACACACTAAATCCAAATCTACTTAGGACTCTCTCCACAGGCTAATCAGTCTATTGTATCAGTCTGACTTTTCAAACATCAGTAGCACACTATTTTAATTACTAAAGATGTGCATTTTGTTGGACTATCTTGCAATGGTTATTTCTGTTTTCCTGGCTAATGTCTCTCATAAAACGTCAAAACATCATACCGAGTTGAAGAAAGCCATTTGTTTTTGTTTTTGTTTTTTTTAGAGGATGTCAATACATTATTGGGATGTAAACTGAATTAACACAGATACTATTGAGATTTTACTTAATGATGTAAACTGTGTTTCCATTCAAGAACATGGCCATAACCTTCTGTTTATTCTGGTTGTCTGCCCTTGGATGTAGCTAAATACTTTGTTCATGCAAATGTTGTACCTTTTTAAACAAATTTGATTCCTATCATTTTAATTTTGTTGTTACTATTATGAATTATGGGTTCCTTGCAAATTTGGCTGTACCCTGGCCTCAGAGCCTGTCAATATATTTTGTATGACATGGCAAAAGGGACATCCTTACAGAGGTCCTTGTCTCATTGCCCATGTGGAGACAGAACTTCAAGGTGGAAGTGGGTGTGGGAGGAAACTGTCCTTTCCATGGCACAGGAGGCAATGATGGTGTGCTGGTGAGTTTTTACCAATCTAACAGCTATTGCCATCTGGAAAGAGAGAACATCAACTGAGAGAGCGCCGACATCAGATTGTCCTGTAGGCCTGTCTGTGGGGCACTTTCTTGGTTAACGGCTGACGTGGGAGAGCCCATCCTTCTTCAGGCAATGCCACTCCTAGGCCGGTGGTTCTGGGAGATATGGAAAAAGGTAACTGAATGTGGGCCCGGAGAACAAGCCAGTAAGCAGTGTCCCTCCATGGCCTCTGCTTCCGGTCCCACCTCTTGAGTCCCTGCCCTGACTTCCCTTGATGACAAGATATAAGATGAACCTTTCCTCCCTCAGCTTGCTTTTGGTCCTGGTGTTTACCACAGTGATAGAAGCAAACTAGGACAGAGGGGATGGCACCAGGGTCCCAAGATCCCCTTCACAGACACACCTCCACTGGTGTAACTCTCTCCCTACCTCCTTAAGAGTTTACCCTCTCTCTATCATGCCACATCTGGTTGACCAATCCAATGCCACATGGGCCTTTAAGTGACTTTATCCAAGCATAGAAGATGGGGTCATCTCTAGAAGCCAGGAAACGTGGAAAATCATCCTCTCTTGCTCCATGAGGAGTCAGAATCAAGTGACTTTTTTTGTAAATTTCTTAATGTTTTCCTCAGAAACAGCATGCACGCCTTTTAACATCACATCAAGTCCAACAGGTTCGTGGGCAATAAGAATGCTACAAAAAAAAATAGACTTTGGGCAATCAAAAAGCAATCAGTGTCTTTCCTCAGAAACGCCCTGTTAGCAGGAAGGCTGGATGAAACACCATCCCAGCCATTGGATTGGTAAGGCCCTGTTTAAACATTTTAATCCATACTCGGCATGGCCGAGTCATGAGGATGGGGAAGTGAGTTGGTCAGGTCAAAATCAAAAGGAAATGCTGATTTCTACGTTCCCTCACAATTAGCAGACATCATTAATAGTTTCCCTTTTCTAGAGAAGAAAGGAAAAGATGGTCGGACTCATTCCAGGTCAAGTTGACCGTCAGCCAGAGAGGTCAGCAAGCATTTAAAGATCGTAACACACACACACCTGCTTAATGATGGATGCTGTTGAGAGTGTGACGGAGTTCCTTTTGAAGACCCGGTGTGAGGCTCTGGACCCGATGACAACTGGTAGTTGCGATGGGTAATAACTTAGTAACCACGTAAATGCACGTTTTTATGGGACACGTAACTCTTCCTGGGCAAGTAAAAAAGCAGATTAATGAGACGTCCCCGTGGGATTTGACATAAGCAGTAGAAAGGAAAGCACCCCACCTCCTGTGTCGCCACCTACGAGGGAGGCTATATAAGCACTTCAAAGAGGAAAAGCCACAGGCTTGGCATCTAGGCTCAGTTGAGGGTGCTTCAGGGTGGTGACCACAGACTCTGAGACGGCGTGAAACTGGGACACACACTATGGATACCACGGGCTCTCCGGTGACTATCTCTTCTTCGACCCCACCCCAAAACTGCTCTGCAAATACAAATTTGAGGGCCAGCTCTTCTAACAATAGCCGTTGTCATGATGGTCAGTCAACTGGCTGTGCGCCTCGAACTCCCCAGGGCCAGGGCTGCCAGCCCACCCCCTGCCTCTATCGCACCCCTCACTATTTGATAAGAACCTACAGCTTCCATCCCTGTCTGGATGACTGCAGCTGGTGCAGCGAAGGCATCAACAGCCATGAAAAAGAGACGATGCAGGTTTTGAATGAACGCCTTGCGAACTACCTGGAAAAGGTGCGGATGCTGGAAGGAGAGAATGCAAAACTAGAGGGTAAAATCCAGGAGGAGTGCAGCAAGGCAGCCCCTGTCCTGTGTCCCAACTACCTGTCCTACTACAGCACCATCGAGGAGCTACAGCAGAAGGTAAGAGCTCAGCCAAGTGCTGAATCAAACTACGAATCGATGGTCTCTAAACCATGGGTGCCTGTTCAATTTTATTCTTTCTAGAACCTTCTATGCCGATATGTTTTTATTAAGTTTTTTTTTTTAAAGAAAAGAAAAGAAATTCCTTGAGTGAAATTCATCTTGAGATAGCACACAAAGTTTTATGTTACTTTTTACTTATTGTGAGTGTGTTTTGCCATTTTATAACCAAATAACTCGGGATTGAGACCTAATGAGGTGCTACCACATCTTAAATAAAAATAAGAGGACAGGGTCTGGCAAGCTAAATTTTTTTTAAAATTCTAAACAGTTTTAGCTCTTATCCATGTTACAACTGCTTGTACCTTAAATGTTCGTGTTGCCATCTTCACAGCATTTAGATAGTGTGTCTCTACACCAAACCTTGGTTTCCTGTTCAGGGGTATCTGCTACATACCTGGGTTCTTAATTTTTATTTTTTTCCCACAAGTATTTACCAAGCAACAAAAATATTCTAGCTGCCATTCTAGACTCTAACAAAATATGCCTGGCCTCAAGATTTACATTCTACTATGTCATGGTAAATTGGGGAGAGATTAGAAAACATACTATATGTATTTAGTAGAAAGAAATGTACCCAAAGGTTTTTCTGCTTTTTGCTAATCTCTTAGGAAAATAACAAGAACTCGAGTCTCCAATATTTCCCACATTTCTTAAGCATTGCTCTGAAGAGTCAGGAAAATTCTAGCTAGTCTTCTGCTATCTGGAACACACGGCCCTTTGGTTCTTAAAGTAGAGGATCCCGGTGTTTGTCTCATTTGTGTGTGCAATCTCTTAATTCTAGATCTTGTGCACCAAGGCTGAGAATTCCAGACTGGTCTCACAAATTGACAACACCAAACTGGCTGCAGATGACTTGAGAGCCAAGTAAGCTTGCCCAGCACTGTCACTGCGTGTAGAACTCACCCCAAGTCTGACTCAAATGTTCCCAGTGAGACTGTCCCCGCATCCACTAAGCTTCCCACACCATAGCCCACCAGCGCTGACCCAGAAAAGACTCAATGTGCTTAAGAACCCTACCATGCACACAGCACCTGCTGTGGCAACATGTGGACCCACAGTGAGATAGATAGGGCCAATACTGTGTAACCTTGCTCCAGGCAAGAAAACCTTGGTATAATGAGACAAAAAACATACGCAAAAGTTTGTACATAATATACAGACAAAGTCAAAATGCACACCCAAGCTTCCTGAATCCAAACCCAATGTTTTCTTACACTGTGTTGCCTTTCGCAATGAAAGGAAAATAAAGCCCCTCACCTCAAAAGACAGCAAGGTGGTATCACTCTGGCAAACTAACTTAGGCATAACAACTAAGTCATGATCTGGATCAAATGATTTCACTGCTACAAAGAAGAAAATCTTCCACAGAAACATGCTCAGGGAGAGGCTCAGAGGAGAATGAAGCAGGAAGTTCTGCCAAGCTTGCCTCTTACAACTACATTCGAATGTCTTTTCCTCCTTTCTGGCTTTTAAAGCTACGAGGCTGAGTTATCCCTACGCCAGCTGGTGGAAGCCGACACCCACAGCCTGAAGCAGATCCTGGATGCACTGACTTTGAGCAAGGCTGATCTGGAAGCGCGAGCCCAGTCTCTGACGGAGGAACTCCTGTGCCTCAAAAAGAACCATGAGGAGGTGAGAAAGAGGCCAGGAGTCAGTACAGGATGAACCTCTAAAGTCAGCATCGGCTTCTCTGAGTTGTACATAGCAAAGTATATCCCCACTAGACCCAGCCACCCAGACTGCTGGGTCACCATATTACATCTAATGCAATGTGGGTAGGATATTCTCCATCGTTCCGACTTTCTCATCCTCACTGTTTTTTGTAGACATCCTTGAACAAACTTCTGCCACATCCTAATGGGAAAGGCCAATTCTGGCACAAGCTCATATGAGCACCAGAGTGATTGTGGGCTTGCCATAAAAAAAAAAAACCCACCTTCATGATACTTCCTCTGTTTTTTACCCATACAAATGATGTTAAATTTTCTGGAACTTGGATATTGTTAGTTAATTTCTTCTTCTTCTTCTTCTTCTTCTTCTTCTTCTTCTTCTTCTTCTTCTTCTTCTTCTTCTTCTCCTTCTCCTTCTCCTTCTCCTTCTCCTTCTTCTTCTTCTTCATCTTCTCCCTCTGCACATGTTAGAGCATAGCCATGCCCGAAGTCACCTTCAATCACTATAGAGTGTATCAATAACACCTATAAATCATGCACCCCTTTGTTGAGGGTTGTATTCCAGACCCAATTCAACCAAATTATTTCTGTTAGATCAAAACTAGAACATGGTAGAGAGTGGCCACCTCTTCACTAAATAACTTCAACCTCCTCTTCCTTCCATAGGAAATCAACTCCTTACAGTGCCAACTTGGGGATAAAATCAACATTGAAGTAATGGCTGCCCCTTCTGTTGACCTAAATCAAATTCTACAAGAAATGAGATGTCGGTACGAGTCCATCATGGAGACAAACCGTAAAGATGTGGAACAATGGTTCAACGGACAGGTAGGGAGAGCAAATGAGTAAAAAAAAAAAAAACCGATAAGCTACATATTTCTAGGAGCCCTTGTGTGTCATGCTTCCTTGCAAAATATCTGGAATCTCTGTGTTTCAGATGGAGGAACTGAATCAACAAGCAGTAAGCAGCTCTCAACAGCAGCAGTGCTGCCAGAAGGACATCATTGAACTGAGACGTACCCTGAGTGCCCTCGAGGTTGAACTCCAGGCCCAGCACCGAATGGTACCCAGGAGGCTGACCAAGCCTTACCTTACACTGGTGGCAACAGTCCCCGATGTCTGAGTGTTACACTGTTCCCCCAGACTGTGTCTCTGTTGGGTAAAGGGTCTGTGGCTAGAAAAGAGCTTCATGGTCAAGTAAGTCTTGGAAATGTTGGATTCCACAAAGGTTAGCCTTTCTGCAAGCTAGCCTACAAATTGACACACGCCATGGATCTCCAAGGAGGTGTGCAGTACTCGGCATTCCAAAACTTATTTGATTATGGATGCTCTCCCCAGCTCCCCACCCCCTGCGCCCCCACCTCACCACCATCAGAGTATGTCACAGTGATCGTGAGCCATGGAAAACACTTTCAGAAATGCCAGGAGAACATTTTGTTTTTATGCAAAGCATCATTGTAAACTATCCTAGTGGGGTTATGAAACAAAGTTCTGAAAGGGATGATCTAAACCGTTAGCTAACTTTACTAGGGAGGTTCTGAAAACCAGGGTGATTTTTCCCAAGCTAGACCCACACTAAGAGCCGTCACACCTAGTTCACAGATGGAGGCACTGAGATCTCAAAGCCATGAGTGACGTCCCCAAAGTCACCAAAGAAATGTGTCAGGGTGGGATCTCAAAGTCAGGAGCACCTCTGCTTCCTGAGACTGAATCTCGGAAATAAAATGGCACTCAAACATCCTGCTAGGAAGGGCACTGGGAAAACCTTGCCCCTCGTTTCATCACCTGCTGGCCACGTGATGTTGGGCACCTCATTAAGCCTCATTTTCCTCATCTATAAAAGCCGAGGTAGCCATGTGAATAACTGGGGTTATTAAAACCTAAAATCCCAGCATAGTCTGTAGGCTTACAAAATGATAGGACAGGAAAAAACCTGACACGTTCACCTTTCAACACTCATGTTTTACTTCTAAAGGGATCGACCCACTGAGGGAAATGCCTCCAGTAAAACATTGCTCACTTCCTTTGAAAGGCTCTAACAAACACAAGTTGAACAAGGTGCCCTGGTGTGAGTCTAATGCCTGAGCCTTCAGTGAAGTGAGGTTGATTTTTTTTTCTCTCTCTCCCATGAGCCAGAGGGTAAGAGATTAAGTGGCAAACAAAAAATCCTAGAGGGCATAAAGGTAAGCAAAATTATCATTTTTTTTGTTTTTGATTTATTTGGTTAGGAGGTAGTAAAAGTCTTGAAGAGTCAACGATTGCTTTTAAGCCATCTTAATGGCTTTAACAACGACCTTAAGGGAATTTTGAAAGAGTCATCATCAGAATCTGTTTCCCTCCCCTTTTGTAGAGAGATTCCCATGAGTGCATCCTGGCTGAGACAGAGGCACGCTACACAACCCTACTGGCCCAGATCCAGAGTCTGATCCATAACCTGGAGGCTCAGTTGGTGGATATCCGGGGTGCCCTGGAAAGACAGAGCCAGGACTATGACGTTCTGCTGGACATCAATACCCGGCTGGAGTGTGAGATTGCCACCTACCGCAGCCTGCTGGAGAGCCTGGACGGCAGGTATGTTAAGTTAAAACAGCATGCATGAGAAAAAAGTATACGCACGGACACACAGAGACACACAGACACACACAGTGGTAGGGGGCCATCAGAGAACAAAGCGTTGATCTTCTTGTCAGTGATGGGAAAATCTGAGTGGAGATTATCAAATATTCTCTAAAGACCTACAATTGTAACCTAGTCCCAGTTTGAGATTTTGTTAGCGGGTGGAACTAAGTTGGTTTGAAAAGCAACCTGCCAAATTAAGCAACTGTCCCAAAATGATCAGTCACCTTTATTCACCCCAAGCTCTTTACTGGCAATGTGTACACAGCGCACGTGCAGTAATAATGGACACTTCCTTTAAAGAACTACAGTATACCAAAGGCCACCAGTTACTCAATAAAAATTTAAAAAATGAAAAATAAAATAAAAAGCATGTATTGCAAAAAAGAACATTGACTACAAAATATGGGCTACTCCAATCTTCGAAGAAGAGGAAGAGGAAGAAGAAGAAGAAGAAGAAGAAGAAGAAGAAGAAGAAGAAGAAGAAGAAGAAGAAGAAGAAGAAGAAGAAGAAGAAGAGAAAGAAAGAAAGAAAGAAAGAAAGAAAGAAAGAAAGAAAGAAAGAAA
>OU015746.1:21311537-21324161 GCA_907169655.1 Acomys percivali
GGGGGGATTTGTACTCCAAGCTATTTCTTTCTGGACAAAGAGAGCTTCCCCCCTCCTTCCCAACTGCGTCTTCGCCCCGGGCCTTCTACCATCAGGCCATTGGAAAGCGTGCACCCTTTGAACCGCTCCTGCCCACAACCAGCCTTCACTCTTCTGCCCATCTGGTCTCACAAAGACGTCTACGCATGCTCGACCACTGCTTCACCTCCTTCTCAGAACCAGCCTCAGCAATCATCCCTGCCACATGCTAGAAACACTGGAGAATTAAAGATGAGTCAGTGCCTCAGCCCTCAAGCATCTCAACAGTTAAGTGGTGGGGTAACTAGGCAGTGGTTTGCCATGTGGCATGTGCAGCAGACGTGCCTTTCAGTCACGTATTCACGTGTCCAGATTGCCTAGAACACATGTGTGCGTCTTAATGCTTGCTGATCTCGAGTCTCACTTGCATTATGATATATGTCCTCTTCCTCAGTTCTGGTTTCTCTGCCTCTTCCGGTTTGTTTTTGCCCTTAAAATCCCAGATGCTATTGGTTGGTGGTAAGGCCCTGCCCACCTCTGTAACCCATGACTATCAATATCCTATAAATAAGTATCAACCTATTTCTTGCTTTTGAAGATACAGTTAAGAGACTGGAGAGGTGGTTCAGTGGATAAAGCTCTTGCCACACAAGCATGGGGACCTGAGTTCAATTCCCGGCACCCACGTAAATAACAAGAGGGCATGGCAAGCCTGCCTGTTATCCCTGCACTGGGGAAGCAAAGATGAGCTCTCTAAGGCAAGTTGGCTAGGTAGACTTGACAAAACAGGGACCTGTGAGTTAACCAAAGACTCTGCCTCAATATAAGGCAGAAAGAGGTGGTCAAGGAAGGTGTCTGATGTCAGCCTCTGATCCACACATGTACAAACATGCAAGCACACGTATACATATGCATACATATCACACACACACACACACACACACACACACACATAAAAATCAAAGTTTCCACAGTGGTTATCTCATACTTATCATTTCATAAAACTTCCTTCTGGGGATCTTAAAACATTTTTGGGTTTGGGTTTGGGTTTTTTTGGTTTTGGTTTCTGCTTGCCTAATCGTCACTACGTACCTAAACTATTCAGAAGCAGCTTCGAGCCAGCTCTACCCACTCGAGCCTGAAATAGCACACTGGCTGCTTCACTTCCTCCAGCTGCCTCCTTTTACCTAGACAAACAGAGATAAGAGGAGATCAGTTTCACTTGGGCCCTAGTACACTAAGCACAGCATCCTCTCTGGTATCGCCATCACCACGGTTGCTAGGCTCTACTCCTGTACGTGTTCTATATTTTATGGAGCCCTCCCAACCACAGGACAGTGGCATAGGGGTTGTGCCTGGAGTTCTACTGCCATCTGTCCGGAAGTGTCATGCTTAGAAAAAACATGCTTGGTGATCCTTGTGACTATTCTGACACTCTAAGGAGAAGGGCGTCCTTAAGCGCTTCATCGACGGAACAGTTGTCTTTAAAAGGCGAAAGCAAGCTGTGCTCTGCATCACGGCAGCTCCCTGCTGGCTTCTGAGATGCAACCCATCCATTCCCTCAGCACCCAGCTCGCCAAGAAAACACCGTCCCTTTTGCATCACATAACACAATAGTTTTGCTCAAAGTTAGTTCTCAGCCTTGCAGAAAGATGAAACAAATATGAAAGTTACAAATAATTTTAGCAGCCGGGCATGGTGGCGCACGCCTTTAATCCCAGCACTCGGGAGGCAGAGGCAGGCGGATCACTGTGAGTTCGAGGCCAGCCTGGTCTACAGAGCAAGTCTAGGACAGCCACGCCTAACACAGAGAAACCCTGTTTCTTAAAAAAAAAAAAAAATAGCTAGAAAGTCACACAGATGGGTAATTGTAGTCATGAGCAACTGGAACTACACAGAAAAAAAAAACCTTGGAACCAAACGGCAGGTGCAGGACTGTCCCCTGAACAAAATGACGGAATACTGGATATCTGCTGAAAAAGCAGAAGGAAGTGCATCCTGGGTTAGTTGAAAATAGTTTTAAAAATAACATGTCGTTTTTTTCCAGAATTACTCTAGCCATCCGTGACTAGTGAATGATATAGCTAGAGAGTGTCTGAAGGCAGTTGGCAGGGCTTGGCCAAGGGTTGCCTCTGTGTAGCGAAATTAGAGTGTTTCTAAGTCTCATCTTGTACTTTCACATGCTAAGTGAATTTTTGCTATGAGCACATATCATTTTTATGAACCCAAAGCCAAAGCCATCATTTCTTTAAAAAAAAAAAACCAATAGATTCTCTATAGAAGGTACAAGGAAATTTGCTGTAAGACCGATGATGTAAGGTCGATGACGACAAGAGACTGCCTCTCCCCAGGCTTTCAAATTACACCATCAAGTGTCCCCACCCTGTTCCGCCTGTGCAATACCAAAAAAAAAAAGGCATTTTGTTCAATGTTAATTCTTATAAATCAAAACCCACACATACTGATGTAAAATGTGACAGGAGCCAAGTATATGGGCTAGTAAGCCTCGGCCTCTCAGACACACCTGGGGTGGCTGGGATTGGAATCAGTTCCGTGCAGATTCTTGTGAAAGAATTCAGGGGTGTAGCTTGGATTTTGCACTCACTGGAGGCAAGGCTGTTTATTTCTCCTTCCATAGGAGACTCAGGCTGGGTCTGTGTCAACAGAACCCAGAGACAGCCACAGACCTGAGTCAAAACCAGTGACCAAGAACTTTCCGTGTTCTTTAGAACATGACTTACTGCCTGCCGTACAATCTCTGTAGTTTACTCACTTGCTGAGTCAGGGTTCACCGTATCGATGCGGCCAAGCACCTCCCAAAAACAGCCTATGAGAAGGAAAGGTTTGTTTCAGGTCCTGGTCCCAGACAGTCTCAATCCATCGTGGTGGGAAAGATGTAATGGAACTAATGGTGTTGAAAGCTTATGGCAGAGACTCGGTGTAGACCAAGAAGTGGAGAGATCAGGACTAAAAGAGGGGAAGTAACCGCCTTCCATCAGCTATTGCCCTCTCCCCCCCCCCACTGAAAGGCCTCCCAGCCCTCCACAGCAGCACTACCAGTTGGGACTATTCAAACCTTGAGCCTTTAAGGGAACTTTCAAGTTCAAATAAAATGCCTCCACTAGTATAATTGCTTCTACCTCTTGGTCATTTTTTTGGTTTGTTTGTTTGTTTGTTTGTTTGTTTTTCTATTGGTATAACAGAATAGCTGAGGGGTTAACTTCTTACAATGCTAGAGGCAAGGCTGAGGGGCCACATTTGGTAAGGGTCTCCTCTCTGAAGAGTCCTGCGTCAGGACAAGGTATCACGTGTTGGAAGGAACCCACCCATAACAGGGATAGAGGTGTCGGGAAAGGTTACTATGTGATTGAAGGAGCCCATAGCAGAGATGGAGGCGTCAGACTGCACTTTACAACAGATTCACTCTCAACCTGCCACCGGACCAGCCCGTCAGTACAAAAACTAAACTCATCCATGAAGGCAGGGCTGTTGCTGGCTAATCACCCCATAAAGGTCTCGCTACCTGTTCCCACCTCACCATACTTTACAGTACAGATTAAATTCCAGTGTGAGTTTGGGTTTTTGGGGGGGCGGGGGGCATTGAAGCCAAGCGTTACCTTTGTTCTTTTTCCTCATTGGAGACATGAGTCTTCCCAAGATCCCCTTCTAAGAACCACTGAGCTTTCCTCAGTCAACACTACAGCTTTCCTGCGTTTTTATATAAGGAGAATCCGGGGCACAATCTTTGATCAGTCTTTGGTGTGAGGGCAGAAGAAGCGGCTTCTGGTGTGTTTCGGTGGTTTTATTCGTCATTGCAATGGGATGTAATTGGATTGGCCTTTCCTACTCGAGTCTTATGGCTTATGCCATTTACGGGGATAGAAAGGGCCTGAGTGTACATTCTAACTCTAGAAAGCATCAATACTGAATTTATTAAAAGACACCATTTATGAAAACAGTTCAGTGTTCCAACGCTTCGGCCTGGCTGTGGCACTGAGAAGGTGGAAGGCTAAACCCTGCTTCGGAGAAGGCTATGGTCTCAGAGACACGTAACAAATGCAGCGCAGTGCCAGGACTAGGGCCTGGCTTGCCCACTGTTGTAAGAAGCCCTGAGACTGATTCTCAGCACCGTATAAAGAGAACATCAGGAGGCATGCCTATAACCCCAGCACTCAAACAGCGGAAACAGAAGACTCAGAAGTTCGAGGCCCTCCTCGGCTGCATAGCGAGTTTAGGGTCAGCTTCAGCCACATGAGACCCTACAGCAAGTGTGGAAAGAGGAAGGATGAACCTCGTTAAGCGTAGGAAGCAGCTGAGCCCTGTGGCTGTTTCCAGCTCCCACGGCAGAGCAGAGATACTAAGTGACCCATCCTGTCGGAAGACTCTGGATACTGAGGAGGCCGTTTCCTCCCGGCAGGGTATCAAATTCATTCCGGAGAACTCAGGAAATGATGATTGAAGGAAGTAACCCTTGAACCCGTATTTCCAAGGAAGAACCAAAGTCGTGCCCTCGATTACACTGTGCATGCAAATAACTCTGAGTCATTCACCTATATCCACAAAATGTGTTACAGCTGGGAATTGGACTCAGGGTGGAGGTCAGTAGCAAAGCGTCTGTCTACCCCTGGTTATGGGGTCTATTCTCAATACCCACTACACACACACACAGACACACACACACACACACACACACACACACAGACACACACAGACACACACACAGACACACACACACACACACAGACACACACACACAGACACACACACACACAGACACACACACACACAGACACACACACACACAGACACACACACACACACAGAAACACACACACACAGACACACACACACACACACAGAGACACACACACACACACACAGAGTGATAATGAAACAACCAATAAGGATTAAATAACATCCACATGATTATGGCAGAAGAGCTGTGTGGGACCTCTTCAGGACTGCTAACAGTGCTATGTGGCAGGGAGAATCCTGCTGTGACTTCCCTGCCTCACAGTTCATCCTCCCCACATCCCCTTGGGGCCTCATTTCTCCCTTTTCTGTGTAATTCATGGCATTGAACAGCAACACTAAATTCTCTTCCGATAAGTGATATTTTATTTTTTTGTCTGTTATGTCTATGTGTGGCATAGGGTACGTGTTTGTGTGCACGGTGCGGGGATGAGCATGCAAAAGACAGCGTGGAAAAGACAGCGAAGGACACTGGCACTTTCCACCTTATCCCACTGAGATAGAGTGTGAACCTGCAGCTGGACTGGTGGCCACCAAGGCCCAGTGATCCTCCTGTCTCTGCATCCACTCTGGCAATGGTAAAGATTACAACAGGAACCCCACACCTGGCTTTTCGCATAGATTCTGGGGATTTGATCTCTGGTCCTCCTGCAAGCACAGTAAGGACCCTTCCCCCACCAAGCCATCTCCACAGACCCTGACATTTTATTTCTAAGTCCTCTTTAAACCAAGTCAGCAGTAACCAACACACAGCCCTTGCTCCAAGCTACATCCTATTCATCCCAACCCTTTACCTTGGCAGAAAGTTAAGATGCACTGAGCATCTTAGACCACCACGACAGGTTCCCTGTTTCCGTGGTGTCTGCTGTAAGTCACATGCAAGCCAATGATCTGAGGACTCATCCATCCGAAAACAGGGACGGGGCTGCTGGGCAAATAACAAAGCTGTGTGCTTTCTCCCTGGAGCCCAGGGACATCCCAGGCACAGGCTGGCTTGTTTGGTTTTAAGGTGTGCTGGGATGAAAGGCATCCTGGAAGCGGAAGGCTGGTCATTCATTAATTAATTATGACTGTAATTGAGGGTTTGTTTTGAAGAGCGAATCCTTTGAAATTACTTTCCATCAAACAGCCACAGTCACAAAGGAATCAGATATTCATTGCGTTCTCTATTTCCTTCCGCATAGAAGCAATTTTCCACCAGGACCCAAAAGTCTGGGTTGTTCTGCTTGTAACCTTGTAAATCTTTCTTACCCTGGCTGTAAGAGGGTTTATCTGGAGTGTGTGTGTGTGTGTGTGTGTGTGTGTGTGTGTGTGTATGCGTGCTCTCGCGTGTGTGTGTTTAGGGTTCTTTTCATCTGTACCACTCCAAATAGTCTTATTATGGACTTGAATCTGACCTTTCTTTGGAAGCATGTACATTGGAAAAATTCCACAGCAAGATTAGAAAGACATCTGAGATGGCATGCTACCCACCTGATGTCGTGGGCCACGCCTCCGGGTTACCACTGAGAGGGAGGCGGTAACTGGCATATTCATGCGGTTCTAAATAACAACAGCAGAGTGTGTTGGCCCAGGGGCACCTCGGGATTGACCAAGAGGAAACACACATTGCACAATGATAGGATCTTGTCGGTACAGTTGTCAGAAAAGGAAACTCCCACAGCAAAGGGCATAAAACCATCCCGGCCAGTCTGAGGCAGCTCAGTTCTGCAGCGTCAGAGAGAGCAGAGATAGGCCTGCTCCATACGCAGATGGGACCATGAACTCCAGCCACGGCTTTAGCCAGACCTACTCGGCCTCTGTCCACAGCCTCGGAGGCAGCTGGGGGAGGCCTGGGAGTGTCCCTAGGACCCCCAGTGTCCACGGAGGCGCAGGGGGTGTCCGAATCTCCCTTTCCTTCACCACACCAGGCTGCCTGCCTCCTGAAGGGTCATGGGGGTCTGGAAGAGGCGGCCCCCTGCTAGGTGGAAACGGCAAGGCCACCATGCAGAATCTCAACGATCGCCTGGCCACCTACCTGGAGAAGGTACGAGCTCTGGAGGAGGCCAACTCGAAGCTGGAAAGCCGCATCCTGCGGTGGCATCAGGATAGAGAACCCGGCAACAAAAAAGATTATTCCCAATATGAGGAAAACATCAGCCGCCTGCAGGATCAGGTAAGACACTGAGAGAACCTGCTGCTCGCCATAGCACCGCTATACCGAGGGAGGGGAGGGGAGGGGAGGGGCGGCGGGCCAGCACACCTGACAGTTCCCAGGGAAAAACAGCAAAAGATCTCATTTCTCACATAAATCTTTTTTTTTTCCTTCTCTCACATAAATCTTACTGCCATACCTTAAGTATGGACTTGGAGAAACCTGTTTGTAAAATTAATTTCCTCTCTACAAGTGATGTGGGAAGTGAAGACAGCAAACATTTCAGAATTATTATAGAATTATAGAATTATAATATAGAATTATTATTATTTTAAAATGTAAACCTGCCTGGTTTTCTACACATTTAAAAGAAGGGGGGGGAAAGTAAGGCTTCGAAGTGTCAGGCAGCCAGTTACTGAGCAGTATCACTGAACATCCAACAATGTCACCGAAATGATAAGAGCTGGTATGCAGGGTGCACCCTCCGTCCTCAAGGCACAGCAAAGGATCTACTTTCTGCTCCACCTCAGAGTCCTGGCGACAGTGTGACTCTCTATCAACAAAAGGCTGGCTTACAGTATTGTGCAAATCGTGCCTAAAAATCTGTCACCCTCCACAAGCCGATATATCATTATGACATTCCTGGCTCTTTGTCTAGAAGCTACTAAAAGACAAAGCTGCTTCTGAGAAAGGCATGTTGCTAGAGGGGGAGATGATAAAATTAGAGTTAAAAAATTGGAGCGTTGGGATAGTTCTTTGGAGATATGCTTTGGGAAAAAAAAAGAACATGCTTTCAACCAAATGCCTAAAACATTAAGGTCCTACCTTCTGGGGTACCTGGATACAAGCAGAGGGAGGACAATCATCTCACAGCTGTGTTCTTAAAACTAGAAAACTTCCCTTTGTATGAAAGAGTTCCAGAAAAATCCCTGGGGAAGCATGCTTTAACCCACCCTGGAGAGGCCATCACAGGCTTCCAATAGGAAGACCATATTATTTCACAACACTCAGCCATCTTTGCTTGAATGTAGGAAGGACCAATCAAGATAACACAAATCTGTCCTTGTAATGACCCCTAATTATTGAATAATCGGCCTAATAACCCAGTGTGTAATTGCCTTAACTACAGAGTGCACGGTTGTCTCTCTGAAGAAAACAAGGTGACTCAACATCCTCATGGTGTTTTTTCGTTTAATGAAGTTGCTTTGGTTTTAGAATGGAGGGAAAAGATGATGTCTGCAAATGGATAGCCGGGAGCGTGACTCCCAAAAGAAATTCCAGGTTACACCTGATTCAATACGCTAAGAGGAGAGAGAACTAAGAAGAGGGGAAGAGGGTAGGAAGCAGTTATGGAGCACTTTCTGTATGCCAAGCAGTGTGGTGGGGGTTAAATGTGCACATGCGTGTAAGAAGCCTTCCTGCCACGGTGGGGAGGATCTCCGTTGTCTGACTTAGTTCTCATAGGTCTGTTAGGGACACTGAAGTTCAAGTCTGTGGAAAGCAGAGGTGGGACTCTTACTCGGGTCTGGTTCCAATGATTCAACTTCGCCAGCCTCGTACAAAGATGTGTTATTTGCAAGGATAACACGGAGGGCTGACAGGACTGCTCATGCCACACACAGAGAGTCACACTGTTGCCAGCATCATTTCATTTTCACAACTCGGGCAAACAAATATTTTTATCTCCAATTTCCAGGCCAGGAGACTGAAACCGGATACTTTCTCCACTTGTTTTTCTAAGTTCTTTACCATGGCATAGAGAGGATTAAAAAAAAAAAAAAAAAAAGAGTGGGTTCAACTATGGTGAAGGACAGCTAGCCCACTCTCCGTGGGGCCAGAACTCAGGATTCTGGGACCAAATAGGTCAAAGTTCATGTTTCATCTTCTCTGGCATGGAAGAGGGATTCTTCAAGGTTGGGGTTCTCCATATTCCCTGACACCCACCATTTGCAGATGAGAAAACAGGTCCTAACAGAGTCCTCAATCTGCCGGGGGCTAGCCCCTCCCTGGTCTTGATGACATATTCTGAGTAAATGCGACTGTAACACGTTCCCCTCGTGTTACAGTTAAATGCTGCTCAAAAAAAAAAAAAAGTGTAAGAAATGTAGTTTAAAAAAAAAAAAAAAGGTAACCCAAACCTTTTGAAACACAACCTTGGACATAGCAACAGGAGCATCACCTATCAACCTCCCTGATGCTTCCCAGTATTTGACGTTTGGGAGCATGGTCAAATCGCCTCTCCTGACCAGGGGATTCCATACCTTGAAGCAATGACCCTCCGCTAGCACACCAACTAGATTTTCAAAGAATGAATGCAGGGCCTTGGGGAGACTCTAGGTTGTAATAACACAGCACACAGTTTAAAATCCACGCCTCGTGGTTTACTTTCCAGTCCACCCCCATCCATTTATGACTCTGAAGGAGACCTCAGAAATAGCGGCTGCAGTATAATACCATGTTACATAAACCTGAACCGTGAGAAGAACAGTGTAAATACGAGCTGTGGGTGCTGGAGAGATGGCTCCGCAGTTAAGAGGACTTACTGCTCTTGCAAGGGGCCTGAGTTCAGTTCCCAGACCCTACAAGGTGGCTCACAACTACCTGTAACTCCAATCCTGTGTGATTCAATGGCCTCTTCGTCCTTTGCAGGCTCCTGTGTGCACATGCTACACACACACACACACACACACACACACACACACACTCAGGCACATGAACATAAATGTGTAAATGCATATATACACTTACACATGTAGATAGGAGAGAGTTTTTTGGTCTCATGTATCCGAGACTGGCTTTGAACTCACTATGTACCCAAGGAGGACCTTAAACTCCTGATCCTCCTTCCTTCACCTCTCTTGTACTGAAATTGCTAAAGCTGACCTTCATCACCAGTCTACCTGTGCCTTATGGTTAGTACACTACAAGGCCTCACTCTCATGGACCATAAAGATGCTAGCTGGGAGGGGGCGGGGGGCCTAGGGGTGGGAATTACATATCTGATATGGGCTTCTCACTGGATATGATAATGAATCCCTTTAACTTAGAAAAGCCAAATAAATTCATGGGTGTTTCACTTCTCAGTTTCCGGTGTGTGCACTGCAAGGGTGCTAACTAGAGGAATGTCAAACAGCCTGGTAGCATGGGTTGCTCCGAGCACAAGGAAGAAAAGGTTTACCTCAGAGTCCAGGGCCTAGGGGTGGAGCTGCCTTTATTTTGCATGAACAAATAATACCAAGAATAAGATGCATGGAAGGGGAAATACTGGTTTTGTTTGGTTTTTAGTTGTTGGTTGGTTTTGGTTTTGGTTTTGGTTTTTAATACCATAAATCAGTACTGTGGACAAGAAGCCAGGAAGTACCTCTCTGATACTTCAGGGCAGTTTCCACTTTCACAGCAAAATTCAATGAACCTTCCACAGTGCCTATAGTGTGACAAGTATCCGTGCAATATTATCTCATTTACTGTGTCTAACTCTCACTGTGCATTGGTGGGTAGCCATTGCTGTTGCTATTTTCATTATCATCATTGTTGTCATCGTTATCGTAGTGTTGTTGTTGTTGTTGTTGTTGTTGTTGTTGTATGGAGAAACTGAGACTCAGATGTGCTCATCCAGCTGGTGGGTGAAGACAGAACCCCAGCCCTGCTCTTTGAGTTCCAGACCCAGTGTTCCCCCTGACTTGTGAAAGGTGCTATTGTGCGTTCACAGGACCAAATTCCAACCCATTGGTAAAGCTTTAAATAGGACGAGAGTTTTTAAAAGGCGCCTTTGTGTTAAGGAACAGTTTTGCCCTAAGGAAAAAAAACCCTCTCTAAATAAAGGAAATAGCTGTACAAATACAGTGGGAATGCCACAAGGTTCTGTCACACTCCAGCTGCGTTGCAAAGGCTTAATAGCAGGGACCTCTGAGGTCACCTGTTTCCAATGCAAACCCCTTATTGAACAAATGATGAGACCGAAGCAGAAGGGTAGAGTGACCGCCCAATCATGTGGCCAGGTCGGGAAGGAAGCCAGGCCAAAGAAACACAGGAGTCGGCTCTGGTGCAATGCTCCTTACGAAAGTATTATTCTACCTTTACCCACTGAGAAATGGACTCCGTTTTCCCAGAAGATTGTGTGTGACGTACATGAGATGTGGGCCCTTTCCCTAATCATATCCTCTATACTCTATAACTCAAACACTTCCAGTGAGTCTTTTTAATGTAAATAAAACTTATGTAACTACCTAGTGAGAGTCTTCGGCTGAAGGTTTTAATACTGTGGAAACTTCTCAATCAGCATTATTCGATAGTAAAGAATTCGCTCAGCTCGTGTTTTGATAGCTATGATCAAGGCAATCTCGTCACAAACATATTACAAACAAACATGCACGCCTTTCAAAGGTTATATGTGTGCTTCTAGTCACTCTGGGAATAATAATAATAATAATAATAATAATAATAATAATAATAATAATAACTGCTTTATATGACTGCTTTATATGAAAACCATTTGAAGTATACTTCAAATTAGCTCTCACACTGGAAACATGAGTGTGTCACTGGTAAAAAATTATATCTATCTAAGACAGTAACTAGACTTTAGGAAAACTTACCTTGGAGTCACAATAAAAAAAGGACACAGAAGCTGGGGTGATGGCTCAGTGGGCGGGAGAAATTGCTGTACAGGCATGAAGACCTGAGTTTGGATCCTCAACATTCATATCAAAGGCTAAAAATAATCATGTGTAACCTGTAACCCCAGCACTAGTGGGAAGAAGTGGGAGACAGGAGGATTGCTTGGGGGCTGCTAGGCACCATTCTAACTCTAGGGTCAGGGAGAGACCTTGTCTCAAAGGAATAAGGAGGAAGATGATAGAGCAGAAAGAGCCCTTGAGGTCATCCTCTGTCCTTCTAAGAGCACAGGCATGGGCATATGCATGCACGCACGCGCGCGCGCACACATACACACTCACACACACGCACACACACATGCACACACACGCACACACACTCCTTTTAAAAAAAAAAAAAAGGAAGGGAAGTTGTCTGTGCTGAACACTGCTGGTCCAAGGAGCCTGAGCACAGAATGCAGCTATCATGGATGGACCTGTCCAACAGGGATAAGCCTCTGTATGTATTTTACAGATAGTGGACGGTAAGATGGCCAACGCTCACATTGTTGTGCTCATTGACAACGCCAGGATGGCCGTGGATGACTTCAACCTCAAGTAAGTCCCTTCTTCACAGACTTCCACAGAAGGAGACCTCGGCCTGCTGTAACCCACTGCCAACTTCTTGCTGGATTATAATTAAAGGGTATGATAAGAGAGCCAGGTGCAATTTAAATAATCCAGGTACAAAGTGCACATGCTAGCAGGTGGAGATTTGAATATAAACCAAGAATTAGATGCTATTAGAAACTTTTCATTTTAGATATGCTAATTGTGTTACTTATTTGGGAAAAATATTTTTGTTTAAAAAAATGCACTCTGTGGTATTTAGGGTTAAAATGCCATAATGTCTGTAAGGTTTTTTTTTACATTTTCAGCAATAAGCCATGTATGTATATTAGTACATACTTGTAATCTTAGCTCTTGGGAGGGAAAGGCAGTAAGATCATGAGTTCAAGAGCAGCCTAGGATATATACCAAGAAGCTTATCTCAAAAATAAACAAATATTCAAACAACCACAAAATTTTTTTCAGTCATGGATATAGATGAAACGTATATGCAAGATA
>OU015746.1:21327311-21343258 GCA_907169655.1 Acomys percivali
AGGAAGAGGGAGAGGAGGAGGAGGAGGAGGAGGAGGAGGAGGAGGAGCAGAAGGGAGAGGAGGAGGGGGAGGAGGAGGAAGAAGACAGAGAGAGAGAGACTAATTTCCCTGGAAGATTCCTCTATCTGGTCTTTCATTGAGTCTGAACTAAAAGACTGGTTCCCCCTGGATGACTTAACTCAGAACAGTTAAATAAAGTAATGGTTCAAAGCAGGCACGGGGGAAGGGCAAACAGGTTTGACTACTGTGCTTCTCCAACAGAGCGCACACAATTTGAGTTCAAAAAGTAAAAACAAAAGGCAGGGGAAACATTTTAGATTCACAGCAGGGAAAGATTCCTTGAGAGAGTCAAGATGTTAAAACTGGTATTTCTGACCATCCCAAGGAATAATAGCTAGTCATGAAGAGATCCATGCATGTCCTGTGGCCCAAAATTATGGATCAGAGGTTCTTTGTCAAAATACATAAACAAAATGTAATTAGGTCAAACTATGACCAGTCTGAGGATCTCAAGGACTCCAGACTTGAGATCCAAACTCTGGAAGGGATATTGGTGGCTTCCTGGAGCTGGGAGGAGGGACAGGAAATCTTGGGAGAATTCTCCTGGCTCTACAGGGCTTCTAGGAGGTCACCCTCTCCTCCTCAGGATCCAGCTGCCCCCACAAACTCATGATCTTGAAACTGCCAGGCCCAATTATCCTCCCGAAAGTGCTAAAAAGTGACAGTCGAGCAAAGGAAGGGTTGATGGTTGCTAACCCGACTTTGCCTTTTTTTTTCCCTTTCTTTTCATAGGACAATGGATGAACATGAGTCAAGAATGAAAGGTAATTGAGAATCAGTTTCACCATCTTACTCTCCACGTTGTTTCATCTAATCAGCCTGACTACCCATTCTGTGTTGGCCATAATCCTCACTCAGCTCCCTAATGTCCTGAGCTCAATTTTTATTTCCCTCGCAGATGGCCAGAAATTTTCTCTTTAGTTAACAAATTAGGTACCATGGAGCCAAGTGGGCCCTGATTATTTTAGTAGTGGAACTCTGAGTATTTCTTATTCAATGAGCTTATGAATAAGTGAATTAGGGGGTTTTTTTCCTTACATATTTTCATGTACGTGATGAGATATCTTGAGGATGGAAACCAGCACTAAAGATGAAATTTAGTAGTGCTTCATATACATGTGGCCTATATACAACCGTGTGTGTGTGTGTGTGTGTGTGTGTGTGTGTGTGTGTGTGTGTGTACACATCTTAAATTTATTTTTGTATGAAGTAAAGTCTTGCAGTGTATAGTGTTCCCCTCACAGCATCATGTCACTTTTCCAAGAGCTTGGGAAGTTGGAGCATTTGGGACTTTGGAACTTTGAATAAGGGAGCTCAGCTTGTATATGCAAGCTCTTTGCAAGAAAAACGTGGATTAAAGTAGCGATTGATAGTATTCTCTCTCTCTCTCTCTCTCTCTCTCTCTCTCTCTCTCTCTCTCTCTCCTTCCCTCCCTCCCCCTTCCCTCCCTCCCTCTCTCTCTCTCTCTCTCTCCCTCTTTTAAATGATGATGTCTGTTACCTAGACTCCTAGGAAATTACATCACATCAGTTCCCAAACCTGACCATGTTGATCAGTAAGGGTTTCCACGAGATCTGAGTAGGGAACACTGAAGGGTGTGTGCTGAGGCCAGATGAGGTTGGGAGTGCCACACTATGCATCCTTCCCTTGAACAGGCATGCTACCTTACAGCACGCTGGAAGCAGAGCAAGTGTTTCTTAGAGGAATAAAAGGGACAGAAAAGAGAAACAACCAAAGGTTTTACTTTGTCCAACTCAATAGTCTCACACCTTCAACCAGCATTTTCTCAGATTACCATGAACATATGACAGAAAAGTTTAACACAGATGAGTATAGAGCGGGCGTCACATTCGGATTAGATTTGTTTGATAAAATTATCCTAAGGCATTAGAGTTTCAGAGAATCTAAGTTGAGCTAAACATTTCAGAGCAGCTGGTCTAACTGCTCTGTTTCTGAAAGACTGGACAGATGCCACAAAACCTCATCTTAGCTACAGCCAGAGGTGGGAAGCCCAATACTTGATGTACCTCTGCTGTATGCTGTGCAAGAACCTTGAGTCTCACATTTCACCTTGTATATCTATTCATAGTTTCCACTCCTTCTATGGTCTAGAACTAGTTTATTGGCATGTCAGCAAAGCACTTATTCAAACAAGGGGTGGTGTCTTTGGAAACAGTGACTGTCCTTGGCCTCTCACCCATCTGTGCCATGCTTCTAGAACTTAAAACAAGATGTCCCGAATGGCACACAGTGCTCTGTACACTCACAGTCTATAGTGAAGAGCCACAGAGTCCTCGTGAGTAGAAAGCACTCTGCAAGAGCTGGTGGCCAGACATCAGCTTCCTTACCAGGCTCCAGATCTCCAGAAAGTAGCCCTGTTCAGAGACCTTCGCTTTCTGGAGGAAGTGGAGCTTTCCTCCATGGTAAGGCCCTCCCTCCCTATAACAGAGCCCATCATGTACCTTGGCAAGAATTTTACAAGACATAGAAACCAGGCAGGGAGCAGGCTACTGAACAACATGAGCACAGTGCGTGGTGGGAGGAGCCTGGCAGTGATGTCTTCCATGTTCTTTCCCTTAGGATCTGCAGCTTCAACCATCAAGACCATCACCCAAGAGAGTGTCAACGGAAGAGTAGTTCTTTCTCAAGTGAATGAGATCCAAAAGCATGTGTGAGGCCATTAAATCTGCCTGTTATAAAAAACCATATTCCCCCAATGGGAAGTCCTTGCCCAGACACTAATGGGTGAGTCTCAATGGTAATCCTTGGAGTTTTCAGATTCAGAAACTTTTTTCTATAATGACCCTACCAGACTCCCTATGATGCTCTTAATATATTGCTGAAAGTTTTTGCGTGAAAGAAGTTTGTGAATTAAAGCTCTACTCTCCTGCTCTCCTGGTGCAGCCTTCGGGGGTGGGAGGGGGGAGGTGGCCATCAGTGTGCATCTGGTTTGTAGCCAATAAACCTCTACATGGGTTGCATTCTGTCTTTTCCTATGGCATCAGACAAGACAGGGCCTCAAGGTCTCTCTACTGAGATGTTTGTGGAGCACATCCATGAAAGATCCAGAGGGGTCCCCAAGTGTCAGATGGGTCCCCAGTAGCCAAGCACTTTGGCAGAATGGTCACAGCTGTGCAACCAGGGATGGAGTGTCGTTTTTGAGGCTTCCTAGGTCCTGCTAGCAGAAAGGGGGAGGGGCACAGAGGAAGGACTCTCTGAGAACTCCCCTGAGGGGTCTAAACACACACACACACACACACACACACACACACACACACACACACACACACATACATATATATATATATATATATATATATATATATAAACATAGCTGAATGTGTAGATGGAAACTAAAATTAAGAAAAGAGATTGAGAGGGAAATGTCATTACACAGGAATGAATGCTAACACCCAAATTGCCAGTGCCAAGATCCAGAGCACCATGGTGATCTATGGCTTCTGGCTAGCCTACTGGGATGATGACCTCTGTCCCCTTGAGAAAGGGCCACTGCCTCAGGTACTGAGAGAGTAAGCCATCATTGCATGGCTGGTTCGGAAGGGCTCTGTGGAGGGAACAAGAGCTAGAAGACCACATGTCTTTAAAGATGTCATCAGACTGTGGGACCATGTAATGATGGGATATGAGCAACTTGAGCGACCACAAGTACAGGGTGGACAAAGTCAACCATTTTACCAACAAATAACCTGAGGCCTAGAAAAGTGAAGCTGTTACAAATGCTGGCCAGGCAGGTGCAGCTTGATGGAAGTCCGTGTCTCATGGTTCGTCCAGCAGTTGTTCATCTAAAAGAGGATGTGATTGAGTTCCTTTGCCGTTTGCAGCATCTCAGTTTTATTACTGTTTTCATACTCTTGTTTTAAATGTGTTGGATGACTGTTTTATCTGCATGAGTGTCTGCGCTTCGTGTGCATACAGTACCCGAGGAGGCCAAGACGGTGTTATCTCTCCCAGAACTGGGATTACAGATGTCTGAAAGCCATCAAAGTGAGTGCTGAGAACTAAACTAGGGTCCTCTGGAAAAGCAGCCAGTAATCTTAACCTCGGAGCCGTTTGGAAGGATTTCTTTTGATGACTTCTGAACTGAGGGTCTGTTCAACCTGATTCTGTTTCCTCTTTAAAGCAACAATTGGTGTTTCTGATCTTTAATCTCTCTGAAATAGAAAAGCATTTAACAATCTAGATTTAAAAAAAATAGAACAGAAGAAAGAAAACAGGCTTCCCACATCACTAGGAATAAAAAAATTACTGTTTTTTTTTCCAGGTATAAAATTTTAAGTTTACATTTACGATCTGGCTGTTTTCAGAGAAGCTGAAATATAGCAAACACACAAAGCTCTCCAAATGACTTCTCTCTGCACTGTATTCATCCATAGTGATGTTATTTTGAGTGAGAATGAATCCACAACAGAGTTGACAGGTTACTGTTTACAATTTCATTCTACTAAAGGGGTCTATTTAAAGTAGCAGGGCACAGATCTCCGAGTAGATCTAAACATATTTTTTCCTATCTTAGCACCCATTCATTCTGCTACTCTAGGCATTCCTCCTTAAAAATATAAAAAAAGTGTCCACAAAATTTTCAGCCATCTCTCCCCATCCCGTTAGGGTCTGTCTGTAGCCACCGATTCAGCCAGCAACATGTTAATATTATTTTAAAAACTAATTGGATTTGTATCGAACATGTACAGCCATTTTTCTCATTGTCACAATTCCTTGAATAACGGTATACAACAATTTGCCTCGCACTGGGTATTATAAATAATGGTAGAGCTGGCTTAACGAGTATAGGTTATAGCAAAATGCTATGTATGGTGGACTTGGCCATCCATGGATTTTAGTAACCACCCTTGACCTAAACCTTTCAAGCACCAAGGGGCCATTGCACATGTACTTCTCAAGAGGAAGTTGGAGTGTTCCTCAAAACAATCCTGGGAGAGGTTGGGGGTATAACTCGGGGCTATAGTGCCTGCATCCCACAGACAAAGCTATGGGGTCCATCTCCAACACCAACAAAAAAAGGCCTCCTGGGAGAAGGATGCATGCCAAGCCAGAGTGAAACTTGTAAACACCAAACTCAGAAAATGATGGTTACTCTTACAATCACAGTTTACTCATGATTTGGGAACCATAAGTAATCTTCATATAGTGACCTAAAATTTTATTCGTTTTAATGCTAGTGGTTAAAGTAGCTAGTATACCTCAGTTTCCCCAGAAAATTTCCCAATCCAAAACAAATGGGAAGGATAGCCACCCATCAGTAAAGAATTGCCCACTAAGAGGCAAGTCAAAAATTAAGCCACCTAAATAAAGAGACAATTGTATGAGTTTGGACTTCGAGTCCCATAAACTAACCTTTATCCTGAATTTACATCAGTCCAAAACTCTTTCAAAATACCCATTACAAATCGATTAATTCTTGTGTACAGAGGCAAGCTGTCAACTAGAGAGGTTTCTGTTTACATTTGCTTTGGACAAACACACACCCAACCCACATGAAGGAATTCCAGAAACCCTTGGAATAAATAGCAATTATTATGCTGCTACCACAACCCAACTGAACAAACAGTTGCCTAATCCAGAGATGTAGAAAGGAGTATTGTGGATTTAATATCTATATTAAGCTATAGAATCATAAAATGGTTGAGTAAGTAGATTCCCTTTGATATTAGTCAATCCCAAAAAAAAATGCCTATATATCCCTCATGTTATTTTTATCCTGTTGGTGATATACAAAACTGGCGACTAAATTTCTCACACACACACACACACACACATCAGCAGGGTGTGGTGACGCATGCCTGACTGACATCCCAGCACTTAGAAGGCTGAGACAGAAGAACCACAAATGTGAACCCAGCTGGGCTATATAATGAGAAATCATTTTTTTATAAGTACCTTATAAAAAATTCATTAGTCACGAATGCAGCAACCATATTCTGAAAGAAGTAGCCCTAAGATTAAGGGGGGGATCTCGAATTATAGAAGCCAGAGTTAGACACGAGAGCCCTTGGCAGCTTCTTTAGCCCAAGGGTGGCTGTCCTTCGGCTCTCCAGAAGAGATTTGAAAGCCCTAATGCTTGAAGAATGTTCTGGGCCTGTTCAACCAAGAACCTCTCAGCATCTTTCCCATGTGATTATACTGTCCAGACAGATGTGCAATCCTGCTGTTTGAGCAACTTCAGGAAAGCATAGTTTTGCTTTACCTAGTGCATTTCCCATATCATGAATTTATAATAAGCTCCGTATGAGTCAGGGACAAATAACAGAAAAGTAAAACCTTCTTCTTATCACTTTCAAATGCTTTTGGTTAAAGTTCCACTGACAAAGTTCAAGGAAAGAACTTCCAGAAAACCCTGTGGAGGAAAAACTAACAAGAGAAATGATGCTTGATTTCAAAAAGTGTTTTCCAAACCTTGAAACCATACTCCCACCTCCCGTACCTAACCAAGTATTTGTCCAAGGTACAGAAAGACTTTGGTAATAAGTTTCCGTGGTAAACATGGCTGTTGTTTAGCCTCTTCATTCCTGTAACTACTTTTTTTTTCACAGCAAAGTAAAATATAACATATACAAGTAAGAAACTCAATGGGAAATATTTCCTGGCCAGGAAACAAAACAACACAAAGCAAATTTTCCCGTTTCGAAGATTAGGAAACTAAAGTCTAGCCTCGTGGGGAGGTCTCTTAGGAAATAGCCAAAAGCCGTGGGGAGCTCTCACTACATGATTTGGGTCCCCCTATTCCAGCTAGATCTCAGCCATTCATGCCAATCAACTGATGCCCCAGACGCCACAAATCAGGGACAGACAGTATAGTCCTTTGATTCTAAGCATAAGATTAAATTGAGAACAAGCAAACAAGTTGTTCAAGCTGCTAAAGTTTGAGTTGGTTTTTATGTGGAAATAAATAAAGCAGACAAGTAAAGCAGAGTATCTTAAATACAAAAAAATAGCATTGTCCAGTGACAATACCTGACTTGAGGCTAAAAAGCATATTTACTACAACCCATTCAAACTGAGGATGGCCTTTAGTAGTCTTAACACCTGAACGGATCTTTTACAGAAGTCTTGGCTCAATAACCATAGGCAAAGCAACAGATAGAGAATAAACAGAGAATAAACCCATCTCCCGTGTGTTCCCAGCTTGCCCTCTCTGCCCTGTCACATGAGGGGACAAGCAGTGTAGACTTCAGCCTGAACAGGACAGAGAAGCCCTGCTCCAGCCAGAGTGTGCTGGAATGTCCAGGTGGCGTGTTATCTTTGAGTTTCAATTCCTTCCGACTGTGTTTACCTTCCTCATTCCACAGACACTAACAACTTCTCTATAAATATTCATGATCACGGTGTCACACAGCTGGAGTTTCATTGCAGGGTGATCTGTTTCAACACAGGCAGCCAGGGCCCTCCTTCACCTGGAGGGTGATACATCCAAGGTTAAGATGAGCAAAACCATCAGTGGCTCTCAGTTGCTACGCAATCAGTTGTTAAGACCTTGGGATTAAAAACTTCTTCATTCTAGCTATGACTCCTCACAATGGCCTGCTTCATTGGGATTAAAAAACTCCTTCATTCTAGCTATGACTCCTCACAATGGCCTGCTTCAAATACTAGACTCTTTAATCAATAAGTACTTTTAAGATGTGAGGGGTTAGCATGTGCCTTAGGGTGCTCATATTTCCTGACCATGTTGATTTTCTGACTTGACTGCATGCTCAAGTTCATCCCTGGCTGTGACTCATTCCATATCTCATTTACTCTCTCATAACCAATGCCTGTCACATCTTTCTAAGAAGGATTAGGAAGTTTCCAGAACGTTAAGTGAGATCACGCGAAAAGGAAAAGAGTGTGCCCCTGGCCTAATGTAATGGGCTGCCTAACTCCTTTTACTTTTATCTACATATCTCTGTGCGTGTCTTTGTGTGTCCGTGTGTCTATCTCTGTTGAACCATCCCAGTACTCACCAAAAACCCATTGGGTTTTATTTATTTATTTATTTATTTATTTATTTATTTATTTTTGGTGTGTGTGGGTGTGTGTTTGGTTTGTGTTTTTTTGTTGTTGTTGCTTTGTTTTGTTTTGTTGGGTTTTTTTTTTTTTTTTTTTTTGGTGTTGGTTTTTCAAGACAGGGTTTCTCTGTGTAGCCTTGGCTGTCCAGGAGTTGCTTTGTAGACCAGGCTGGCCTTGAACTCACAGCGATCCACCTGCCTCTGCCTCCCAAGTGCTGGGATTAAAGGCGTGCGCCACCACAGCCCAGCTCCCATTGGGTTTTAAACGAGAGTTCATCTAATGAAATTCTCAGTCACTTAACAAAGACTACAAATCTATGCCGATTTCAAGATACATGTACACAACAGAACACTCATACATGTGACATAAAAAGCACACGTACTAGAAAAACATTCTTAAATAACTATCTATGGGCTGGGGAGGATGACTCATTCGATAAAGCATTCACTTTGCCAGCACAAGGACCCACATAAAAATTCCAAGTGCGGTGGCGCACACTTGAAATCACAACACTGGGCAAGAAGAGACAGTGGGATTCCAGGGCCTCATGCATCTAGCTAATCTAAGCCTCATCAGTGCACTCTAGGCCAGCGAGAGACCCTGCCTCAAAGGATGTGGGTGGTGCTCCTGAAGACAACACCTACTGCTGTCCCCCAGCTGCCACACACATGTGCATCTGCAAACATGCAAGCATACCAGCATGCACATAGGCGTCCAAACACAGATGAAAGTGGGTGTGCATAGGCACATACGTGCACTTTTAAAAATCCGTGAGCCCTTCACCCATGACTTCGTTTAACATGGTCATAGCCGTGCAAGACTTCATTACCCTCACTTTGCAGCTTATGAAACTGAGACTCAAATCTGTGATCCTGCAAGGGCATAGAGTGATGCACCCGGAATTTGTAGCCAATGTGTTTCTGAGTTATACCACAAGAGTCAACAATATGGCTTCCAGAGAGTTGTGAAAAAATAATCTAAGCATGCACATTACGGCTTAATGGACATTTGCCAAATTTTTTTTTTAAATCAAAGGTGTGAAACCAAGAATGAGAAATTCAAGTTTTCAGTTTTGAAAGCAGCAGAACTCACATTTTTCCAGTGACAATTTGACCTGGCCTTATTTACACTGTCCTATCACAGGATGTGTGAGTGCGATGATCGGGACCAGAGAGTGACAGAATTTTATGACCCTGTCACTACCCACAACTTCAAGCATTCATTCAGTGCTCTGTCTACAGACAAGGTCTCTTAACTTGAAACAACCCCTGAAACTGTATCAGTTTGCACGAGAGAAGCTGCTTTTCTCCCTGAGAGTTGGCAAAAGTCAACCCCAGAGGACGCCACACCTCAAACGTCTACCACACACCACTCCTAGTTTCTCGAATCCTCTCTACCATGCACTTACTGAACACCAAGGGACACAAACGATGAAGAGAAGAAAGTAATAACAACAGACCACTGTTGTACCAAATATTTTCAGTAGCCATTTGCCTGAAATATTTTATTCAACATCACATCACAAAGGCATATTGTGGAGATTCTCGTCTCCAGAAGCTTAGGAAGTGGTGGTTTCGAGTCACCACCCAGCCACGAGTCTTGTGACCCAGTTGCTTCTTAAGTCCCACATACCTATAACCTGGAGAGCTTGTTAAAAATGCAGATTATGACCTACTAGCTCAGGGTGGGGCCTGAGATCCTGCATTTCTAACAAAGCCCCAAATGATGCTGAGGATGGTGACCCATGGACCACACTGTGAGCAGCAAAGGGATGGTCATGGATGATTCTCGATCCATCAACCATTTGACGGCTCTCCACCACTGATTGTCACGTCTGTGAGCCAGCTTCAATAGCTGTGGTTCAGACTGAGCTGGGCAGACACATCATTAACACTGTCTTGCTCAAGGCAAGCTAAACTTTCAAGAGCCCTGGTTAAGGCAGGCCTGAAGGAGGGTGTTTCTTAGCATCTCCTTAAGAGCAGAGGATGGGTCTGGATTTTAAGGAGATTGAGCACCTTGTCTCAGTTGTGCCTGGGTGTGACGCATGGCATATCACAGTTTAGTTCTAACGGAGATGAAAGAAAGCATGTGTCCTGGGTGTCTGTTGGGTCAGCCAGCACAGAAAGTGCTAAAAAGGGCACATCCTCTGGGAGGCTGCTCACTTCCAAGAATCTCCATGAATTCTTTTCAGAATTGGCTGGAGTTCAAAGAAGGGGGAGGAGGAGGAGGAGGAGGAGGAGGAGGAGGAAGAGGAGGAAGAAGAAGAAGAAGAAGAAGAAGAAGAAGAAGAAGAAGAAGAAGAAGAAGAAGAAGAAGAAGAAGAAGAAAATTTGTTTGCTTCTTTGGTAAAAACACTAGCCATTTAAGGCTGGTGACCTGAATTTGATCCCTGAGCCCACAGAAGAAGCCACTCCAAAAGATGTTCTCTGACATTCTGACATGCACCATGGCAAGCATGAACCCACACTCATCATACACAAACACCAGACACACTCATCATCTATGCACACATCATACACACTCATATTCACACACCATATGCACTTGTAAACACAATGCTAGAACTAAATTTTAATTTTTTTCTTTGCATTATTTTATTATGTGTGCGGGTGTTTCGTTTGCATGCAAGTCTGTGTACCATATATATATGCCTGGTGCCCATGGAAACTAGTAAAGAGAGTCAGATCCCTTGAAACTAGAGTTACAAACAGTCACGAACCACCGTATGGTTGCTGGGAATCGAACCCAATTCCTCTGAAAAAGCAGCTGGTTCTCTTAGCCACTGGCCCATCTCTTCAACCCTAAAATTAAAATTTAAAAACTATCCTCATGTCCTCATACGCACTAAACAAAATTTGCTTGAGACTGGTTGCATTCAAAGTTATTACTGGTGCCATTTTCCTGTTTTCAAGAGGTTTGTATTGGAGTCTGGGTAAATGGCTTAGTAGGCTTGTCGTACAATCATCAAGACCCGAGTTCAATTCTCGGACCCTACATAAAGATTCTGGGTAAAGCATCACACTTGTAACCTCAGTACCGGGGAGGCAGAGACAAGATCTCTAGGGATTAGTGGTGAGCTCCAGGTTCCAGTCAGAGACACTGTCTCAAAAAAACAAGGTGGGCACCAAAGAGATGGCACAGTGGATAAAACACTTGCCGAGCAAGTATAAGAACCAGAGATGGATCACCAACACTCACATAAGAAAAACAAATAGCAAGCAGTGTGACCTGCTATAACCCCAGAGCTCAGAAGCCAGAGGCAGGAGAGCTCCGGGACAAGCTGACTAGAACCAGCAAGTCCAGGTTCACGAGGAAACCCTGCCTAAGTAAATAACATAGAGAGCAACTGAGGAGCATGTGACATCAGCCTTTGGCTTCCACATACACTCTCATACATGCATGTGTCCACACACCTAAGGACATGAATACACACACACACACAGACACACACACACACAGACACACACACACACACACACACACAAATGTATGATGCTTAAGAAATGATACCCAAGGTTGACCTGTAGCTTCCACAGGGCTATATACATTGGTTCATACACACACACACACACACACACACACACACACACACACACACACAGTTCTTGAGAAATAACACCCAAGATTGACCTGTGGCTTCCACAGGGATATATACACTGATGGGTGTACGGGGGGGGGGGGGGGGGGGGGGGGGGGGGGGGGAGGGAGTTTACATTGGAACAAATACAATTGGACTAAAGAGCCTGTAGAGAAATGGCCACTAAGCACCCACCTCATGCCTCTTACAGAGCCAGTCGCTATTATGATGACAAAATAAGGAAGTTCTTGAAGTTCAGAGAAGGAAATTAAAATACACAAGACAGTCTCTAATCCCTGTCACCTACCTCCATGATGTCATCTTAATAATTACTACTTTACCAATATCATGATGAAATGATTCAAGCTGGGAGAAACACAGCACGCATGTCTGTTCAGTAAAACTCTTCGCACCCACATGAATTTGTCTCTCACACTCAACAAAAACCCTATAAGGCCACTTGTGACCTGTGACTGTGTACCCAGCTCTACCATGCCAGCTGCGGTGACTGGCCTCTCAGCTCACACCCTTCCCAAACATCCAGGCATCGCCACCCCCTGGCGAGACTCAGCTTGTTTTTCCAGCAAGCTGTCCTCATTACCTGAATAGCAGGTTTGCCACGCAAGCTGCCTTAATGTGGTCTTTTCAGACACCACTTCTGGGTTGTTATTAGTGTCCTCAGAAAATAATAATCAGCTGACAGACCAGAGAAGGGCATTCCAAGAAAACTCACATTTGCAAAATGTTTGGACTCATTTCTTTTTCAGTTTGTCAAAGAATGGGCTAATTTATTTCTGACACATAAGAATGACAGTTACCCAAAAGCTGTTGAATACACTTGGCTACAGGCCTAAGAATTGGGGAATGTAGGAAACGTGGGGGATGTAGGAAACATAAGGGCTGGCAGCTGTGTGGAAGGTGGACGTCCAGTCCTTCTTGAAGATGCAATAGCAGTCTTAGTGTGGTCACGTGGTTGCTGAATCTCTCGCTCCCTCTCCTCCCCTCCTCCCCTGTGGTATTAGATGATCAGAGAGTAGATGACAGCATTCAAGTCTTTGTACTTCCACCCCACCCACAGGATCTCAGCCAGCCAGAGGCCAGAGAGACCCAAGACCCAACTCTGTTCCATTCCATGGAGACTGGGTTAGACAAGCAGGTGTCCAGTATCGGTCCACGCCCCCACCACACGGAGCAGAAGGGAGAAGTCGGGCCCCTAGGACAAGCCTTAGCTTGCTGTCTATCTCCAAACATAGAAGAGCTAAAACTACACCTTCTAGACGAATCTGCTCAGTCATCACCCAAATGACCAAGCAAAGCTGGGAGCCAGCACATCTCAGCCAGCCAGAGCTTGATCCAGGGTCCAGAGCCTTAGTGAGAAGGACCCGCAGACACCCAAAGTGAGGTTGAAGTTTTGGGGACAGGAGTCTAAGGTTTCGTCCACCTCTCATACCTTCCTGGTAGGCATCTGACGGACTCCGTAGGAATTATATAAAGGTCAGAACCCAGAGCTGACTGAATCTTTAGAAATTGACGGTTTTTTATATGGTGCCTGATACCCCATGAGCTAGTAAAAGGTCCTTCCAGGCACGCCCCTTTTAATGACACTGCTCTAAGTCCACACTTTAAAAACCACTATTTTCTCAGCTAGGCATAGTGGAGTGCGCCTTTAATCTCAGCACTCAGGAAGCAGAGGCAGGAGGATTGCTGTGAGTTTGAGGCCAACCTGGTCTACAAAGCAAGTCTAGGACAGCTAAGGCTACACAGAAAAGCCCCTGTCTCGAAAAACCAAAAAAGAAAGAAAGAAAGAAAGAAAGAAAGAAAGAAAGAAAGAAAGAAAGAAAGAAAGAAAACCACTGTTTTCAAATCTAATTAAGCAATAAGTAAAAATAGACATGGTGTGAGACAGGATAGAAAGACAGGACAAACTAAGGGGACATGAGAAGGAAAAGAAGCCCCTCCCCTAGAATGTAGGCCTGTTTCCTGTTTCCTGTTTCCTGTTTCCTGAAAGTCAAACACAAACAAAACGACAACAAAGCATTCAACAAAACTGATAAAGCCAGAATTACATACAGAGGTAATGATAGATTTCCTAAAAATATATAACAAGGTTTTGTTTTGGGTCTGGTTTTTTTTTTTCCTCTAAAGAAAACAAGGATGTGACAAACAAGAAACTATGCTAACACAGGGCCAGACTGTTTAAAACCTTGGGGTTTGAACAATAGTAGTATTTCTCACTCATCCCTACATCCAAACAATATACCCAACAATATAAAGTTACCTCACCATTTCATTTATAAAAAGGAATCCCTTGAGGGAGGAAAAACAAGCAAACTACCTGACACTTGTGTATATAACTCTAAAGCGTTGTCTCATTGGTAACCCTCATTGTAAATCACATCCTTTGAGCAGTGAAACGCAGCCATAAAGTCACATTTCACGGCCATTGTGGAGACACCTAAGTATTACTCTCTTGTGAAGGCCATACACACAATTGCGTCTATTCTTTTTTTTTTCCTAAATATTAATGCTTAAATCCAAAGTGTGTGCTATTTCTCATTTATACAAAATAAGCTCATTAACGTTGCTTCAAAAAAGAAAAATCCAGCAATCCAGAGACGTCTTTAAAGTGTTTATACACTTCTGGGATCTTATAGCAGGATCTTACCCTGGATCCTATCCAGGGCCCCTGGGATACTCCCTTCCTGCCCCTGGCGCCTCCAGTAGCCTGACATTCCCATGAAATCTCCTAAAAGGGACAAAAATCTCATCTGCTACCTTCAGGGTTTTTCTTTCTCTTGGCCACTTCTGGTTTCCTTCCCTCTATAGTCAGCCCTAGAACAGTGTCCTTCTCCCTAGAAGGGAAGGAATGAATGGTCTGCAGCTGCCACCATCGGTGAGGGCCTTGGAAGTTCCTAACCAGGAAGTGCAAGCAACAAAGCTGTAGCTGAGCTTCCCACTGGACTCAGAAGAAAACAGGCTGTTCAGAGGCAGTGCGCAAGAAAGGCAGGTCCGCTGGACGCAAGCAGTACACAGGAAGGATCCCCGGAACCCTGACCACTGCCCTTCTCTGAATCCTGGCTCCCTGTGAGACCCCTTGTCAGAGTTTCATCCTGGCATTTGCAACTAGGAGGCATCTAAGGATCATATGCGCCTCTCAACAGATCACACGAGCAAAAAAGAAAAGTGTTCTTGGATCCGCTCCTAGAGAAATCTCACACCAGATTTTTCCTGGGCTGTTTCGGGCCAGTCGGTGCCTGTCACTTTATAGTGTGGCATTGTTCTTTTCAGAGGTGGGTTAAAATGAGGCAGTGGGTGACAGGCTGCAAGTTCACAGTCACAGCAGCACTGGTTCCTGGGTTTTCCTGTGCATCCTTTGTGCCTTCCTGTATGAAATGGCAGAGCTCTGGGGTGCTCTGAGCAGGAAAATGACAGTTAATAAAGATGTCGTAAAGGGGGTGGGGGGGAACTTGGCACCAGGAAAGAGGTGGAACTGGAGAAATCTGATCACTGACTTCTCCAGTACCCATTTACAAAGAGTGCAAAATGATTGCCAGCCAGGAGGTAATTACCAGGGCTCGGACATCTGTAGATGTCCGTAGGTCAGGGAGTGGCTGAAGTCGGCATAAAGTTTTGTTAGGAGCAGCAACACCTATTTGTCTACATGTCACCCACGACAGGTTCCACAAGGGTAGAGTTACAATAGCGTTTCTTTGACCCCAGAGGGTTTTTTTAACTGTATTTTTTCCTTTTTATTCATTCATTCATATTACATCTCCATTGTTATCCCATCCCTTGTATCCTCCCATTCTTCCCTCCCTCCCATTTTCCCCTTACCCCCCTCCCCTATGACTGTGACTGAGGGGGACCTCCTCCTCCTGTATATGCCCATAGGGTATCAAGTCTCTTCTTGGTAGCCTGCTATCCTTCCTCTGAGTGCCACCAGGCTTCCCCATCCAGGGGATGTGGTCAAATATGGCACACCAGAGTTCATGTGAAAGTCAGTCCCCACTCTCCACTCAGCTGTAGAGAATGTCCGATCCATTGGCTAGAGACCCCAGAGGTTTTTAAATAGTCTTTACCATCAGGGACCAAGTGTAGCAGCTCATACCTACAACCCCTGCCTTCAGGAGGCTGAGACTGAAGGATCATTATAAGCCTGAGGCTAGCCTGGCCTACAAAATGACATAGTGAAGTCTAGGCCAAACTAGGTTACAGAGCGAAACCCTGTTTCGTGTGTGTGTGTGTGTGTGTGTGTGTGTGTGTGTGTGTGTGTGTGTGTGTGTGT
>OU015746.1:21350062-21365704 GCA_907169655.1 Acomys percivali
AGAGAGAGAGAGAGAGAGAGAGAGAGAGAGAGAGAGAGAGAGAGAGATCTTTTATAATACAATTACCACAGTCCAAACAACATCACCTCTTCCAAGTTAGGCTAATGGCCAAAAAAGGGGGGGGCATTCAAAATAGAAAACATACAACCAGTTGCAAAGTTCCCTGTGCCTCTGTGACTGGCTTGTCGCAAACCAAACTCTGAATTGTAAACATGTAGACACTGCATATTTTATCAAGTAGATTCACTCAAAAATAAAATGATTTCTTGGATCCACAGTTTTGAGATTTCAGCTGTTTTATTTCTAATCTGAGCAGTCTGGCTAAGATACTTCCTCTCTGTTTAAACTCCTGACAAAAGAGAACACAGTTAATACGTAAACTTTCACATGAAGCTCCTCTAAGAATGGGCCAGCTGATTCATTGGCAAGGCCCATGGTCACAGGATGGTGCCCGTGAATGGATGGCCAGGAGGGCAATGCATTATTGACTCCGAGTCTCCCATAGGTCCATTTTCATGGTGTTATATCTTGGCTTAAAAAGTCGTTATGGTGATGGGAAAGTGGAAAAGAACATAAGCTCTTTAAGTACCTCCTTAATCCACTGCTCCCTTGCACCTGCAGGGAACAGCAAGCACACAGCTGGGTGAGTACGAGCCACCTACAGGATTTGCAGGGCCAACAACAGGAACACAAAACTTTTGTCCAAAGAGACAGAAACTTCAACACAGCAGAGCTGTCAGTCAGGTGACAGAGCCCTCTAAGGTCATGATGCACTCACAAAGCCAGGTCCTAGAGAGGAAGTCAGATGATGGTGATTTAGAAGCTCTCTTCGTCCCCTCCCCACGTCCCTTCCCTACTTTTATGACTACAACAGCAGTGGTTGAATAAAACTTGTTCCCATCTCATCTCTGCCCTGCCTTTTTTTTTTTTTTCTGAACAGCTCAACTTTCTGATCAAGAAAGTCTTACTGGAGGCCACTGATTCCAGCGAGGGTTGAGTAAAGTCTACCTTTGGCCTGACTGTGATAAAACGGTTTACCTAATCAATGATAAGGATGTGTGCTACACAAACATGATTAGAGGGGAGAGTGCATGGTCTCCTCAAAGGACAGACAAGCCTCCCCAGCTATCTGACAATACTGAAACAGCCATGACTCACCATAGATCCTGTCAGGTCCTCCAGACTTGGGAGGTACAGGAGACACAGGACATATCCACCTGGGAGAACCACTCTGAATAGCAAGGCCAGGAACAGCTCTGTGCCTTGAGGAACATACTAACAACAAGGGCAGACCACACACCTGAGATGGGGCTTCCCTCAGTATCCGTGGGCTGGGAGGGTAGATTTAAAAGCCTAGCTCCAAAGTAAGAGAAAACATCCCATTAAAAACAGTATTTTTATTGGGTAAATATATTATTAAATTCCATTGGTTTTGTCTTGTGAAGTCATTGTTGATGACTCTGTTCTACAACAGAGCTTCCTGTGTTCGTCTGCTCCAGTGGACTCTACTCTCTGAGGCAGGAACATAGGACCAGCCCAGAGAGACACATTGATGGTTGAGTTCATCTGGCAAGGTCTTATGGTGCCAAGCTTCTCTCTCTCTCTCTTTCTCTCTCTCTCTCTCTCTCTCTCTCTCCCTCCCTCCCTCCCTCTCTGGAGTGAGTAGCCTTTTTAAGATAAGACTTTATCACATACAATTCTATCCTAGGTAATCATGAATATCTATACAAGTCATCCTTAGGCCCGCCCACTTGCAGCACTTCCTCGTCACTATGTATATGAATTTCAAAGAGATCATATATGTTCCCAGTCACATTCTGCCTCAGAAATTTGTCTCCTGCTTACTTAACATTACCTATATGAACCCAGCCAACATCAGTGACAAAACAGGGTATTTGTTTGTTAGTTAGTTTGTTTGTTTGTTTGTTTGTTTTTGTTTTTGAGACATGGTCTGGCTGTCCTAGAACTCACTATGTAGACCAGACTGGCTGTGAGCTTACAGTGATCTGCCTGCCTTTGCCTCCCAAGTGCTGAGGTTGAAGGAATATAGCACTATGCCCTGATAATATTTATTTTAACAGCACTTTTTATGTCCATTTTTGTGGACAAAACAATGGTTTTTTATGACATTTTCATTCATATGTGTCTTTGACTTCACTCATTCCCCTCCCCCACTGCCTCCCTGCCCCACTTTCACCCTCCTCCTCCTCCTCTTCCTCCTCTTCCTCCAAGGTTTGCCTTCCCCCAAACCTCAGACAGCATCTTCTCTCTTTTTCCGTGTTCCTCTTTCCTCTCCCCCTAATAGTTCTTCCTATTCCCTTTCGAGTTTCATGATCTACAAACATATGAGTACACACACTTTTATATACACCTTGATAGATATTTTTTTTTTTAGCCTAGACTCTGTTTATGAGGAAAAAAAAACAGGTGGTGTTTGTCTTTCTTAGTCTTGCTTATTTCACTTAGCATAGTGATTTCCAGCTCCGTCTGTTTCCCAGCAAATGTCCTGGTTTTGTTTTTTCTTTCCACTCATGTAGCACTCTTTGTATTCATGCCCTGCGTTGTCTTTATCTATTCCCCTTTTGATTAGCCCAGCGTGCATTTAACGATGACTCTTATCGGCCCTCACCAGGTTGTAGCCATCACCAAGTTTATGATCCCTATCCTTCTCTTACTATCTCCTACGACAGGAGGAGCGACAGTTCACTGGATGCTTCCAAGTACCGGGTACCGCGCCATGCACCACTGAATCCTCACACCGACCCTATATGAGCCATCAGTGCCATCCTCCCGCTTCATGACTGAAGAAAACACCTTGCCCGAGGTTCACATGGCAAGCAAGGGTAGATAGAGGCAGGCTCTAAAACAGAACTCTGCCTCTGCATCTTGGTCCTTGGCATCCAGCAGAGTGCTCAGAGTCATCTGTTCAGCAAACAGGCAAGGGTGACGTTGGGCAGCATGGTTTTTGTTTTAAGCATCAACGGACAGGGAAGAGTCCCAGTGAGGAACTGTGTAGATCGGGTTGACCTGGGAGCGTGTCATTGGTGGGTTGCCTTGGTTGTCTTCACTGATGTGGGAGGAACCAGCCTGAAAGCCGACAGCAGATGAAGGGCTGTCTGCTGACATAAAAATGTGGCAGGCCAGAACATCTGACTTCCAGAGTTACTCTCCAATTATTGAGGATTGTTTCTTGGGTCAAGTTTGCTGTATAATTCCCAATTCTGACTTAAAAAAAAAAAAACACTGTATCATCGTAATTAGGGGAGAAAGGGGATTAGAATTAGAAATCTAAAAGCTGAATTCCAGTAAGATGGCCTCTTCCTTAGGTTCCAAAACCATAAACACACACTGCAGTCAGTACTGAACTTTGAAAAATTCACCAGGTAAATCTTTAATAAAACCTCAGACGATTTAGGAATAAAACGAGCCCTGCAGCAGGAAACAAAATAAGTGATGGATTTTGGATCAAATTGCCCAGAAACAGTGTGTGTCACCATTAACGTCAACATTTCAGAACCAATGTCACTCTGATTACTCCATCCCTCCTACGCCTGGAGTTTTTCTGACAGCTCATTTCACAGAGACACATTTATTTTTGAAAAAGTACGCCCAGCTAGCAGCCTGTAGCTCCATCAACAGAAGATTCAGCCATGAAATCCTATTATATTTCTCCCCAGGCAGTAATTATCTGATACCCCTCAGCATCTGTGTCAAGCACAAAAGAAATTCGTCCTGGGTTTTCCTAGCTACCTTTTCATTGCTCAAAATCTTAGAAAAGAACGAGCAATGTCTTTGCGAGACCTGAGGCATCAGAAGTGTTAGTTACATTGTGGCTGTTGAAGAGAAGCAACTCATTGTTGAAAATAAATATTAATAAAATAAGTCTCCATTGGCGTCTAGTGAGATCCCTGGGAGGTATGGAGGCCCAGGTTTCGTGACACAAGAATAAGACAAACCACAGGAAGGGTGGTCGTTGCCACTAAAATGTGCTTTCCCGCAGGCTCCTTATCTTCTCTCTTCTAAGTCACACTAAATGAGGTCCCTCCTCATGGGACCTCCATCCCTCTGTTGGCCAAACTGGGTCACCCAAGGATTGGTGGTTTTATTAGCGTGTGGAGGCTACAATTAGCTTATTGCCCGGACTCCCTGCAGCCTGCAGATCCACCTGCCTCACTCAGTTCTTTATAAGGACAGCTGTTCTGTTCTTACAGACTTCCCACACACACACTTCCCGGCCTCTCTTATGCATTCACATTAAAAAAGATGGGAGTCTATATTTGAAACACTTCGTCTCTCTGTGTGTTGTTAAAAGATGCAATAAATATGGCTTTTTCACCTCATGTCATGTCTTCCCCAGTCTGTTTCCTTTCCAGCCCAGCTCTGCTCATTTTTTCCACTGCAAAGGCCCTGAGCTCCTACTGGCCGGTCCCTGCCAGGCACAGGGCGCAGGTCAGTGGAGGTCTGGGTGAACAAGGGCCTTATTCTCCCTCACTCTCTCTGGGGTTTCAAATCTTGCACACACAAAAAATCATCCCTCACCGGATTCAGCTGTCCTGCAAAGCCTGCTCTGGTTCCTCAGCATACAGGCATCACGCCCTCTGAGTTCTCACAGCACTTTCTGCAGACCTGTGCTTTCTCCGCCGATGCACTCCCATGGCAGGGGTCCTCTGCTGACGACCATCTCCTCAAAAGGAGGACCGCCTTCTGATTTGAACAGTTCTCCTGCTCATCTTTCTGAATATATATATATACACACACACACACACACACATTCACAATGTTAAGTATTTATACATCATGATGTTACGGAAAGTGATACCGAGCACAAACATGAACTGTAACTAATATCACCATATTTCCCTTTGCTTCTGACTTTAACTTACTCACGCTATTACAAATCTTGTAAAATGCGGTTTGTGCCTTTCTTCACAAAATATGACCCAGGATCTTGCTGTGGCTAACACAGGATATCCTTATCAAAAACCAATTACTCTACCGTAATAATAGACAATACAGGGGCATGAATAGCGGGTGGGCTTGTTAAACATCTCGGAACCCTGACCAACAGCTCGGCTGCCGTTTTTGATTCCCACAGAGTCTCCTTGTACTCAAAACACAACGGATGGACCATTGCTGCCGTTGACAGCAGGGGACTATCTCTTCCTTGGAAAACGCCATTCATGCACATAGTGTGTCTTGGTTGTATCTATCTCCTACTCCCTTCCTTGTTCCCCCAGCTCCTCCCCCAGCACGTCTCCCACGTCACTCTCAACTCCATGCAGTGTGGAGGGAGCTCTCTTCATCAATAGAATGCATTAAAAAGTAATGACCGAACACCAGCCCTCTACACAGTAGCATGAGCACATCTGCCACTGTGTTCTGAAAAGCTGATAAATAATACATCTCTTCGTCTGGTGTAATGTCTTCATATACGTTGTGGTTTGCCTTGGGACTGTTCTGGGGCCGGTGGTGACTCGGAGCTTCCGGTTCAGTGTTGTGCTATTAGGAGCACACAGAAAGAGTAGGTCTCCAGCATCTGAGTGGAAAAAGAGAAGGCACTGGGCTTTTATTGAACTTTTACAGTGGCCTATTAACCAGTGATTTAATTGAGGATGGTGCTTCTCAGCAGGGTGGTGTTTGCAAGAGTTTCCCCGAGCCGCATCAAGAGCAAAAAAAAAAAAAATCAATTTCGAGAGCAAATAGTGTGTTACTTAATCTCAGCGTTCCATGTTTGCACTGTTGCTACGGGGAAGTCATTAACCTGTAGATGCTTCTGTCGTCTTGTTTGCAAAATGAGAAGGATGGGACGCGAGACCGACCCCGTCCAGATGTGAGAGCCAGGATAGTTCATTGTGCGTAAGAAGAAATATCATGAGGCAAAAGGGTGGGATGAATAACTGCCACTTGCTTACTTGCTTTAAAGGGGAAAAAATAGTAAATTTAGGTTGTTCAAAAACACGTAAGTACATCCTAAAACTGAGCTACTGCCCATTCCTTCTCTTCACATGTTGCCCAGTGTCTGAGCCAGGACCCACGGGGCTGCCCTAACAATCCCACTCTGTGAGTGTGAGGGAGCCACATTTAATGCTCACTCCGCAGACCTGTGCAGGGGACTTACACAGCAGCTTGCTTCTCCCTCTTCCGCACAAACCCCATGCCATCTTCTAATCTCAGGAAGTCTCAACTATCAGGACAGTTTGTGCAAAGCTGACTAAGCTACAGCAGCAGGCATGACTCAAGCCCGGCTTTGGGCTGATGCCAATAGCGGTCTTTGGATTGGTCAGGCATGCCTAAAAATTGAGGATACCCTTTCCTCCTCTCCTCCTCATTGTGGGAGGAGGAAACCGTATTTCCTAGGATCCCCACAGGTAGTCTGGCTGTGAGCATGGTCCTAAACGGTATGCTGAGTGAAGACCAGCACGCAGAGGCTTTCAATGCAACTGGTCTCTAAGCTATTGTGTATTGGTTGAGTGGGGGTGAAGGAGAGGCAGAGGTCATCTGCCTCCTAAAGCATCATGTGCAAAGCTTGCAAGCCAGCTTTTTCCTGCACTCATGCATAAAATATCTGCAATAAAGATATGTCAGGCAGATGACTGAGAGAAATAAAATTCAATGTTAACTGATGATTACTATTTCATAATGTTAGGATAAGTGTATTAAGGCCTCTAGCTAGTCCAAGTTGCACCAAATCGCCATATAGATTACACATTTAAGAGCAGCATGGTTAGCAAAATGCTTAACTTTGGGCTAATGCAGAAAAGCCTGTAGGCAGCAGTGAGGTTTATGCCAATGGCATCTCTGCCAAGTGACTCATGGTCTGTCTGTGCAGACCTGGCAGGAGCTTAGGAAGATGGAATGGGCTAGAATTGTGGCGGTGATTAATATATGAAGGGAAAATATGAAATTCAGCAAGGTCAGAAGAAACCCTCTATATGTACTTTACATACAATCATTCTTGTCTCCAGGAGAAAAAAAAAACACATTCAACCATCTTCTTCATATTGAACATGTCCAATGAAATTCCAGCATGATCTCTTCACACATTCCAACTCCAGAAGTAAAGACATCACATTCCCCCTCTGTCACAGGCCCTCCCCAAACCCTCCCCCAGCCCCATCCCTGAAGTGTGCTTAGAGATTTGTGGATGCTTCCAGCAAGATTTCTGAGAGAAGCCCCAGGAAGCCAGGTAATGTGTTCCAGTGTTGGGGCTCCCTTCTGAGAGCCTTTAAGAGGTTGTCTGTGAGGCTGGGAAGGTGAAATCTTAGTGGCAATGGAGATCGCTAGCCTGTTAGATATGCCAGCAACGTGGGGGCATCTGTGGAAGAAAGCTGCAAGCACTGAGTTAAACAAGCTCAGGCGGGAAGCTGATGGGTTGCAAACTAAGACCACGGGTGCATGGCTACCTGAGCCCTTCGGAGCTCATATCAGGAGATCGTGCACTCCAGATCCATCACAAGGAGATACAGTGGGAAACATTTGCCTTGTTGCATTTTGGTCTTCCTCTGGCCCCATCCCTCCTCTCTGTGCACCACCCCTCCTTTCTGGAAAGGGGATGTTTCTGCCTTTGCTGTGTCATTGTATATTGGAAGTCTGGTTGGTTGGTTGGTTGGTTGGTTGTTGGTTGGTTGGTTAGTTGGTTGGTTTGCAAAGGCTCACAGCTGAGATTGCCCTGAGGTTCACTGGAAATGTTGGGCTTCCACTTATGAGTGATGCTGAAGTCATTAAGACCACAGCAGTTCCTCAAGTTGGGTGAGCTGTAGTTCATATGAGCCTTTGGGAGCCGGGAATAGAATCTATGGCTTAAATCTGAAATGTTCCCCCCATGGATTCTTGGCTTCAAATACTTGCCCCCTGCAGCTGAGCAGTCCACTTTGGAAGGCTGTGGGAGGTGGGGCCTCGCTGGCAGAAGTAGGTCACTGGCTTATGCCTCTGAAGCTTACGTCCTTGGCTCATTGGCCTCACTCCCTGCTTCCCGGTTTGTCATAACGAGGACAGCCGCCTCCACCATATGCTATCAGCGAGAACTGAGATGCTCCTCCATGCCTTTGAGACCAGGATGGACAGAGACTGCCTGAAATCATGACCCCAAAACAAGCTTCCTTCCCTAAATGCTCCTGTCAGGCATAAAGGTCACATCAGAAGTCACTAAAAAAAAAAATTATAGGTTTACTCATCCCACTGTGATCATGTCAGTTGTTTCCAGATTGTGTGTGTGTCATTGCCCAATTATGTGTCCTTTTTTTTCTTTGAGTGACCAACTGCATCTGCAACTTTCATTTTTAAATATGAAGCCAGCCACCCCTTCCTTTCCTAACTGGTTTTTGCCATACTCAACCAGTTCCAAACTGAACTCCCATACTCAGGACTTTCTGGGCTCTGTGCTCATCATGTATTCTATTTTCAGGTCACTTGAAGAGACATGAGTACGTGGGCAAAATGACAAACTCAATGTAACCACGCATTCACACTTAGCTTGTCTAAAGAGACTCTGTTTACCCTTTTCCTGGACTTTCAGAGACTTCCTTTTTTAACTTCCTTTGCCTCCTCAGCTACATCTGCTGGAATTCTATCTTGTTTTTTTTTTTAAACTATATGTGCAGTAGTCCCCATTGTCCATAGTCCCCAACAGATGCCTGAAAATGTAGACGCCATAGCATCTCCCGTATACATACTGAACATCCACTGTTCCCCACAGTTGAGAGGAGAGCCACAGAGCAGCGGAGTCCACCTTGCCTCCCAGGATTGGTCGTTACTTACACCACGACTTCTGAACTCTAGAGCCATTATTCGGCAAACTGAGAATTGCCTGAACACAAATACTGTGCAACAGGTAAGGGGAACAGTTACTAAGTAGCACACACCACAGACTCTGAACAAAATCGATCCCCTAGGCAGAATAGATAGGGGACAGTGTGAGAATTCACTATTCTACTCAGAATGGCCCACAATAAAACTTCACATCGCTTATTCTGGAAAGTCTCCATTTAAACTTATCTGACAGGACTGAGTCCATAATATGACAAAGGCATTTGTTTGGGGCTTACAGTTTCAAAGGGTTAGCACCGATGAGCATCACGGCAGGGACAGGGCAACAGGCAGGCGTGGCACTGCAACAGTCACTGAGAGCTCACATCTTGAGATACAGCCATGAGGCAGAGAGAGTGGCACTGGGAATGGCTTTTGCATCCCCAGTAATCACCTCCTCTAACATAGCCACACTTCCTAATCCGTCCCAATCAGTTCCACCAACTGGGGACCAAGTATTCAAACACACGTGCCTATGAGGGCCATTCTCACTCAGACCACACTTATATACTCAGCCCTTTGTTGCTTACCCTCCATTTTTGCACCTCAGATCTTCCATCTAGAATCACCTTCCTTCTGCTGATAGTATGTCTTTTCAGATTACTTTTAGCAAGACTGTAGAGGCTGATGGCAATTTTTTTTTTTAACGCTGAAAATATCTATACATTGCCCTCTTTCAAACTTGGAACCATTGAACAAGAAAATTCCAAGAAGAAGGGTTACTTTTGCCCAGAATATTGACATTCTTCATTCCCCATGCTCAAGTTGCCTTTAGGATGCAGCTGTCGCTCTAAGTGCTGTGTCTCTCTCCTGGTGGCCTTTCTCTTCTCACTACTTGCTTCGGCGGTTTCTTTGTGGTTTTGTGATCTGGTTTTTGTTCTGATGGTATGGCTGTGATTTATTTATATCCATTAGGTTTGAAACTCATGAGATCTCCATAATCTAAGAATGTGTTGCTTTAAATAATTCTAGAAAGTTCTCAAAAAAAATATTTTTTTTTTTGGTCAGCTGTTTCCTTTTCCTATGCTCTCTTGCCTTCTTCTGGAACTTTCTCCCCACATAGTTGGACCTTCTCACTCTACCCTTCACCCCCATTGACTCACGGTTGTCATTCAGCTGCACCCTGAGCCTTTCCTCAGGGCTACTTTAGTTCAGTAGTTCACTTTTAGCCTTGCCTAGTATGTTGTGGCAAGCCACGAGGAGCAAGGCAGCAAACAGCATTCTTTATAAGCCCTGTCTCTGATGCTGCTGCTTGAGTCCCTTGCCCTGACTTTCCTCGTCAACTGTGCTCAAAACGTGTATGTCAATGGAAGGGACCCTCAAGTTGCTTGAACTCATGGTATTTATCACAGCAATCGAAAGTAAACTAAGACAATGGCATAGTGTGTGTGTGTGTGTGTGTGTGTGTGTGTGTGTGTGTGTGTGTGCCATAAAGCCTCATCGCATATGTACATAAAGCCTTGGTGCATAGAGCAGGCTATAGCATTCATTACACTCTACAATAGTCAAACAACAAGGAAATCACCTAACAGCATACTTCTTATAACATTTCCCTGTCATTAGGTGACTTATCACTGTCTGTTATAGTCTCATTCTGATCATCCAATAGCCCCTGAGGTAACAGATCCACCCTCAAGTCATAGCTGGGCAGAAGCACCAAATTAGGAAGTCCTGAATTAACTCAGTAAAAGACAACAGTAAAAGTTCACGTCGAGGCCACTGAGCCCCTCTCCCTATCTCCTGATCACCAGGAAACAGCTCTAGAGCCTGCACACCCTCTGTCTTCATATCTGAGCTACAATAGCTCGTCCGTGCTGTGACAGAAAACGAAAGTAGAAAGTCCTCTAGGAGCCATAACAGTGCCCCAAACGACTATTCAAGTTTAATGTTAGTGCTCAGTCGAGTTGTCTCAGAGGTCAAAGTGCATCTCAGTCACACACACAGGAAGTTGGAATCTAGTGAGTATCTATTTACAGACAATCACCAAGCAGCCTGGACTCTAAATGTGTACCTAAATATATAAATAAGACTTTATTCGATCTCTGATATTATTCAAAAATATGACTGCCCCTGAAACAGGAGCTTTGTTTCCTGCACTCCCCTCATAAGCTAGACCACTCTGCCAGAGGGACCCATGCTGTATACAAAGTCCCCCTGGGCAGAAGCAGATACAGGCTCCAATCAGAATGCTTCTACTCAAACCTATTAGTGAATCAGATGGCAAAGCCTCAACACTATTACCTCCTAGTGCCAGATTTTAGCTCAAATTTAAAACATCAAAAATCTATAAATATTGTTCAATAGTAGGTAGGATACTATGTGAAGTTATTTCTTCAAACAATTAAAAATCGGATTTTTTTAAAACTCTGACTTAAATATAACTGAGCCCCAACCATAAGCAAGAGTTGTGCTGGAGAAGATAATACAAATTATAATGACTGACAGCTGTGTTTATATTCCTTCCTTTTGCAAGGCTGCGCCGGCTGGCCTTCTGCTACCGTGGCAAATGCCTGAGGTAAGTGACTTAGAGGAAAGGTTTGTCCTAGCTCATGATTTCAGAGGTTTTTGTCCAAAGCCAGCCGGCACCAGCAGTCTGGGCCTGCAGTGACACGCTGCGTCACGACAGGGGTGACTGTTAGAGGTGCCCTTCTCAGCACGGCAGCCAGGAAGGGAAGAGAAAAAGAGCAGGATCCAAGCATCCCCTTCAAAACCACGGCCCTGGTGACGTGCCTCTCTTCCACTGCACCCCACCTTCTGAAGGTTCCACCATCTCCCAGTAGCACCTCAGACAAGGGGCCACACAGGGACCCTTGGAGGACACCTCAGCCCCGTACTCAGCACTAACTGCATTTAAATGGCGCTTTTAAACCTCTTCAGGGTATGCGCTAGCTTGTGCTCAACAGAGACTCACCTCAAAGTTTGTACAATTTTAATGGTATAATTTTCCAATGGTTTTAATCAAACAACTTTCTCTCCTACTCCATTACCAAAAACCACATTTACACACACACACACACACACACACACACACACACACACACACAATCTATGTGTCTCTAAAAGCTTACTAACTGCGCATTTCAGCTGTGACCTCTAGTAATAAATTGATTTATGACCCTAACGAACACCAAGTTCTGCTTGCTGCTTGTTCAGCCATTGGTGGCGAGCACTTGGGGAAGATTAGCTGAGGAGCCTATGACTAGACAGCAGTGCATGAGCTGCCCACACAGTCCCTAAAGCGGGCTTAACTTCTTCAGTTTTTAACTTTGTGTGGCTTTTCTGTCATAAAATTTATTACTGAGATAAAATATAGCACGATTTATTACTTGAAGGTATGCTATTCATAAGGCAGAAACACGCCAGGCACAATGGCGCACACCTAGAATCCCAGCCCTTGGGAGGTAGAGGCAGGCAAATCTCTGTGAGTTCGAGGCCAGCATGGTCTACAAAGTGAGTCCAGGACAGTCAAGGCTACACAGAGAAACCCCGTCTTGGGGGAAAAAAAACAAAACAACAACAAAAAGGCAGAAGCAATACAATCTGAACTTTCTTTTAGAAGAAAGCTAATTGGAAAAAGAACCAAGCAGATTCCAGATTTGTTTCCTTTTGTGTGTATGCACTTGCTTGCTTGCTTGCTTTAATCATACTCCAGTCATAAAGTATTAAGATGGGAGTTAGTTGTGTGCTTCCTGTGACTTTTCCAATCCCTTCTAATTAATTTGATTTGAAGAAATGGCACAGGCATTTCAAGGGAGGAGGCATTTTCAGTCAGAAGTCTGAATAAAAGGGACCCTGGCAGGAAGCTCATCGGGCCAGCCTCAGGGAATGGGAACTGTTTACCATCAGCTCCCCACTGGTGAGACGGTGCCCACATGTGTGCGTGGAGGAAGCAGCAAAGTCTCCTGCATAGAACCAGGCTCAACCTCTGGAAGGAATGTTTCTACTCAAACAAATCAATAGACCGAGTGGCCAAGGCCCATAATAATTGCCCTCTTGTATTGGTGGCCCCAGGAAAGTTATGTGTGAGTCCCTGTGGCCACCTGCAGCCTTCCTTCTCAGGGAAACACTTTGCTCTGAGTGCAGGAATCTGTGAGGAGGAGCAAGCTTCTGCGGCTGGATCCCTCAGGGGTCCCAGGAGGCAGCTCCTGCGGTATCAGGATGGTAGAAGCCAAAGGCATCTGAAGGTGGTGTCTAGCTGGCCCCAGACAGGGGAGGGAGGCTCCTGCATGCAACATGCCACATATAAAAACTGAAGTTTCTCAATTATTTAAGTTTTTAAAAGCACTTTCAACCATTAGATACTAGTATTTAAAAATATTCGCAAAGTTTTTATAATAAGTTAGATTTTTTTTAAAAAAGGAAAAAGAAAAAAACTCAGGAGGGCCTCTTGAGGCCCCATCTGTACCTAGGAGCTCTTGGCAGTTGTGAACTGCTAGGAGCCAGGAAAAGGATCTATGACCACTGACAGGTTGCCCATTCCACAGTAAATGGATGGCCCCAGCACCCACAAGCATACAAGCCGTACTAACTAGATTCAGTTGCTTTCTTTTTTTAAAGGCATGAAGTCAGGTGGGATATGTGTTGGGAGCTTCTGGGGTAGTTGGAGAGGGAAGCCAGAGTGGGTATTATCAAGATACATTGTATGCGTGTATGAAATGATCTAAAAATAGTATTAAAATATTTTCTTAAAAACTCCAAATTCAACTGATCCACTGTCCACCTATACATATTCACATATTCGCCATATTCAGTTCTCAAACCCTGTGGTGTGCCTTGTTACATGCATGCGGTGCACTTTGAGACAAGGTTACTCCACAGCACTGTGTTATTATGCCACACTGGGCTAGGCCGGAACTCCTTACTTAAACCAGGCTGTCCTCAAACTTGTAGTGATCCTCCTGCCTCTGCTTCCCGAGTGCTGGAATCACAGGTGTGCGCCAGCACACCCAGCTTCATTCAAGATATCTCAGTAGATGAAAAATGTAAATGCTAAGCAAAGGATAAACTGAAAAGCAAATTTTTTTTTAAAGCATAACTCAGAGGTTCTGAAAAGGCAATTCATCATTCAAAGAAGCCACTGTCTTTTCTCACCAGTGTGACTTGCCATGATGGTCCCACAGCTGTCTTCTTCAACACCTAAATTATTCATTTAGATTGTGAATGTTCTTTATTTGTATACAGGGATGGAAAAAAAAAAAAAACCTGCCAGGGCAGGTGCAAGTCCTGAAGGAACACCCCTTCCTCATTCTTTCTATTACCTCTGTTTATTAAAAAAAAGAAAAAGAAAAAGAAAAGAAATCAGCCCCCCACCCCACCCCCAGAGAGGCCTTTAAGAAGCACCTCCAGTAGTTCTTTCTGGAATAGAAAGAAACATATTGCTGTACAGAAGAGATGGAAGGGAGGTAGAAAGGTGGACTGTGGCATTTCTGAGGTGACATGGTAGCGGAGGAGGAGCCTCTCTTGAGCTCTATAAAAAGTCAGCTCCACCACACCAGGAGACAGACAGGCTGCTCCCCAACTTCAGGCTACAGGTGCTGCCTCCCAGGATCCCAGATGGAGTTCAGTCATAGGAGTTTTCACAGGAGTCTGAGCTCCTCCTCACAAGGCCAAGCACTCAGCCCGAGCGGCTCCGTGTATAGGAAGGGGAACATGAGGCACCTGGGGGTTGCACCCAGCGTCTATGGTGGGGCTGGAGGCCATGGCACTCGCATCTCTGTCTCCAGAGCTGTAGAGAGCTGTGAGAATGATCTCGCCACCAGCGGGGATCTCTTAGGCGGCAATGAGAAACTGGCTATGCAGAACCTCAATGACAGGTTGGCAAACTATCTAGAAAAAGTGCGCTCTCTGGAGCAATCCAACACCAGTCTTGAAGTGCAGATCAAGCAGTGGTACGAAACCAACGTGCCAAGCACCGTCCGGGACTATAGTCTCTACTACATGCAAATCAAAGAGCTGCAGAATCAGGTGAGTCACGGAGCCCGTGTTTCCTACCTTGCTGTTTCTTTGCATAACAGATTAAGAGGGATGTATGCTAGGTGAGTTCAAACACATGAAGCAGTTAGGCTGAAATTCAGAAATGAACAAAAAAAAAAATGTATTTTATCCTGTGTATAAATGTAGTTCATCCTGTAAACAGGATGAGTTTAACTCACACTTTTTTGAAAACGTCAACCTAATATACACAAAATATGATAATTCTATCATCCAAAATTGGTCTATATCTTTGTCATGATGAGATTTCTTCATGGTGAATAACGTTATTTTTCAAGGAACTGCAAGGATTTTTATGGGAGTTTACTAACTTTGAAGACTCAAATCAATTTAGAGAGATTTTTCTCCTTCCGTTTATATGACTATTATAATACAAGTATTAACCTACAATCCGCATAAATAATGAAAGGGTTCAGGATGGAGACAGAACACAGATATTAATGGTATCTGTATTGATTGATAGATGAGTGGGTGATAGGTGGGTGGATGGATGGATGGATGGGTGGGTGAATGGATGCAATGATTTTTGATACAAGATCTCACTGTATCCCAAACCTCACCATCCTCCTGCCTGCACCTCATCTGTTACCATGCACAGTTCTGATATCTGGATTTGTTTTAATGTCTTATTTAATTATCTCCTCACCATTACCAAGCATTTTTATAATGCACCTCTATAATAATAAAATGTTCTATTGCCCCCAATTCAAGTTTATTGCTGTCATATCACAATCTGCTCCTGGGTCATCCAAGGAAGGTGGGGTTCTCTTTTTCATAAACCCAGTGGGGCAAATGTGGGAGACTTTGCTCCTGACTGAAGGTGTCGAGCACAGCCCACACCGTTGG
>OU015746.1:21379675-21400845 GCA_907169655.1 Acomys percivali
AACCAGTGGTAAACATCCCATAGTCTCTCATTTCATTCTCACAGTGATGCCACCAAGTAGGATAGACTCACACGAACCTATCGGTAATATCATAACTAAAATTTTCATATGATTGGACTTCATGAGATCACATTACATATTAGTAATTATACACAAAGACACACCAAAAAGAATGGATTCCCAGAATTACAGTTAGTAAGCACGCAGGAAGACTGAGCCTCGGGTTGTCTATGACATCTTAAGCACCAGAGCACACAGGGACAAGTGTCTGTGACTCGCTCTTGAGGTAGGCACGTGTCCTTTGCTGCTCTTCTCTGTCAGGCTCGCCCGCCTGCACCTTACTGTCCACAAGGCTTCACGCAGCACCTCTCAGCCAGGCACGGTAGCCCAGGCCATGCCATCCTCTTGCTCTGCCGAATCAGAATTCACTCTCGTGTGCTCCTGCCTTTCCCTTCCAAGTCACGTCAAACTAGTAAGTCGCTTTTAAACACATAACCAATCTTAGAGGTGAATTATTTTAAACCCGCCAAGATGCATTCCAGAGTGGTCTGAAGCTTCGACGGGCAAATACCAGAGACTGTGACAAAAACAACAGAGCAACGCTCCGGAATTGCCTGTTACAGGCAACGTTACTGGAGGTAGAACTGAGACTCTTAGCTCAGCTTTATGTCAGAAAACGGAGAGGTTTGGGGTGTTTTTTGTTGTTTTGGGGTTTTTTTTTGTTTTTGTTTTTACCTTCCTCTTACTTCTTAGTCTAATCTCTGGGTTTTGGAGGGGTTGTTTTTTTGTTTTTTTTCAAATAATCTTTGAAAGAAAATAAAGGGTGGCCCCACCCACATGTAGAACCAGATGGTAGGTCTCTCCTTCCAGTTTTACCAGTAAGTTCTCTGTAAGCGAGGAGTGTTCCTCTCTTACCTGTTTCTACTTTGTATGTAGGGTTGGACCCAAGCAGCCCCGGTCCTTGTCTGATGGGCACATGCCCAGGGGAAGCTGGTCATTCCAACACATAGGATAACACAGTTTCAGACATCAGAATTAGCATCATCATGACGGCGGCACCTCTGCAGACCCTCTGCCCTCTCCCTTACTCATTAGCAGTCAGTCTCAGACACCTAACAACACCCCCCAAATAACAGATCTGCCATACACACTGCCGGTGCTTTTCACTGTATTAATTCCCCTGCAAATATTCATTTTCTCTCCTCTGAATCCAATTAAGAAGTCCCTATCCTTCCACTCCTCACCACCCTGCACCTCTAGAATCCTCCCCCCCCCCTTTGCTTTCCATAACAATTGAACTCTGGGTCCAAAACTCAGCACCATTCAATGCCCTTTTGGGGGTTCATGTTCGTCCCTAGCCCAGAAGCCCAACATAAAACACAAGCAACCCCATATTCTTCACTCACTCACAGGATTTTAAAAATGCAATCCACAGCCAGAGGTGTTACAGTGAGAATGACCAGTGAGTTGCAGCAAGTGTCAAGTCTAATTTACAGGAGGTGAATTCGGGTGTGAGTAGCACAGTCTGAGATCAAGGAAGTAACTGACCAAGCCACCATAAAAAAGATGAGCATGTGCTCAGTAAGACCTAAAGACTTATAAGCAGCACATAATTTCCCACATGTTGAATATTCCCTAAATTATGCAAAAATGGAAGCTATATAAGAAATATATAATATTATAAACATATCACACACATGTTTTTGCAGTTCTGGAGATCAAATTCATGCTTTTATGCATGCTAGGAAGGTGTGTACACAATTCAAGAAGATACAATATCCTCTCTCTCTCTCTCTCTCTTTTTCTCTCTCAATCTTTCATCTATCTCTCTGTGTGTGTATGTATGTGTCTGTCTATCTTCCTCCCTCTCTCTCACCCTATGTCTCTCTCAATCTCCTATGTGTCCCAGGCTGACCTCCAACTTACAAATATCCTGCCTCAGCCTCTAGAGTACTGTTAACAGGAACATTGACCACCATCCACAGCAGAACCTTAATTCTTGTTAGCAACCCATGCTAACTCCAGCCCTTTCTTTCTGTGCCTCAACTTATGCAACCACTTCGCCAACAAGCCCAGGATTGTTCTTACTTGAAACATCTCCACCTTTTTATCCACTTATATGGCTGTCAAAGAAAATTATGCTCACCTCTAAAACCTCAACGACAGAAGCCGGTAACTAGCACCAGCCTCCAACCAACTAAGCTAACAGGCCACACAATGGGAGGAGGGGGAGGGGGAATGAATGCAGCATCCTGCCTTCCTGAACAGAAATCTTTCCAAGTCCAAAGTTATCCCCTTATAGTGAGTTCAGAGTAAGTTTTAATCAAGCATTCCTGAATGTCAGGGCAGGGTGATTTTTAACTGAAGTGCATTTCTAGTGACACATTTAAACAGATTACAAATAAGTTATTTCAATCAAAACAACTCCATGTGTTAAATGAAGGGTTTTACCCAAGCAACCAGATGGAATTTGGGATAAAACATCAGTTAGATGCCTGCTCTCTACTTAAGAAGCCTGTGGTTGAGGGGAACACATGTGTAAAAGCGTAAATGTGTGTTATGAAAGCCTAATGTGTGGATAAGGAGAAAAATTATCTGAAATACGTAGCCAGGCAGTGGTGGTGCATGCCTTTAATCCCAGCACTCAGGAGGCAGATGCCTCTGAGAGTTTGAGGCCAGTTCTGATCTACAGAGTGAATTCCAGGACAGCTAAGACTACACAGTGAAACCATGTCTGCCCCCCCACCACCCCCACCACCAAAAAGGAAAGAAATTATGCATATAAGCATTAAGGATGTAAATCATGCATTTCAGCACAAATTTGGCTCCAAGTTCAGAAATATATATTATTCATATTACATTATTATGTGCTCGTAACTGCGAAGTGGTGGGTTTGTTTGGGGTGCATTCCTTTTGACTCTGTAAGCAAGTAACAGCCCCTGTTTTGTTTTCACGGTAGTAAAACGGAGCCACTCTGCCTTGGGAGAGAATTCCTTGTGAGTAATACCTAATAACCACAATGTCACTCACTTATGCTTTGTAATATGTCTGGCGACAAGACCAGAGCACAAAACCCAAACCAGAGACACACCTGCCTATGCGCTGGCAGAATTTCGCATGGCTTGGTTTTTTTATAAGCCATAGAACATCATTTTGTGGGTCTTGGCCTGTGCCCTAAGAAGTTCCAGGAAGGACAGAGACAGGGTTTCTGGTTGGTGTAGGAGAGAACTCCAATCTCACAGTTAGATAGGCCACAGGCATGTCCTTTCTATTTGCACTGAGAGCAGCGGCAGGGTTGCGCTGTCTGTGGGATATATGGCAGACCCAAATTCTATCTCTGCCTTAAATAAGCCAATGCCCTGACCTTGAGATGGTTCGGTTGTAAAATAGGATAAAAGTATCATCATGGGAGCTCCCAGAAACACAATGCCTGTGACCCGCTTGGTCCAGTCTCGGGACCACAGCAAGAACCTGAGAACTGAGGACAGTTCAAACAAGGACAAGCTCAGCCAACAAGCTTGGAACACAGACTGGAGGGATCCTTGGTGACGCCTCCATCTGGGCCTGCAGTTCTTGGCACTGCCACTTAACAACTTTGCATTCTCCCAAGAAATGAAGCAAGTGAGTCAAACCTCGGCTGCCTGAGTCCGCCGGTCCTTCCCACGTCTACGGCAAAAGTATAATTTCTGCAAATCTTGCGCTTGAACGCCCCACCCCACCCCACCCCACCCCCCCGCTTGTTCATCATGACTGCACAGATGGGAGGACAATGCGTCCCTCACACGTGTCCCTTACTTAATGAGGTGAAGGGGAGTTGTGAGTGGATGTCACTGTGATGTCACCACGGGTTTAACACTCCTGACCCTGGGATAGTGATTTGAAAAGGTGAGTGATCAAACTCTATTTGATCCTGGGTATTCCTTATAGAGGCCTGCCACCAAGCTCCAATGTGACCCTCTTGCATCTGCCCCTGAGTCCCCTATGGACAGCTCCAACTTGGGCTTGGTAAAGATTTCGCCACTGGGGTGAAATAAGAGCAAGCACTATCTGGATCTTTAGGTGGGGGTGGGTTCTGAGTGAGGAAGAATCAAGGCTTCAGATTTGCACTCTGTCACTGTAAAGCAAGGGCTGGCCTTGAGGCCAACTCTGATGACGTAAAGGCCAGAAAAAGATCCAGGGCTCCCAGGAAGCACAGAGCATCTATGAAAGGCTCTGTCTGCTGTGGGCTCCTGTGAACCAGAGCCTTCTGGGCGCAGGCAAATAGTCTCATTAGGATGGCAGTAACACCTCGACCCTCTAGGATACTGTGCTGAAGTCTGTTAACACTCAGTGCACCAGGCTGTTTGTCTCTATGTCAAAACGTTCCTAATTCTGTAATACACATTCGTGGCTCAGCAGTTTAGCTTATCAAGAGAAAAAAAAAAAAAAAGGCTGATTTTGTAAAACATTGAGCAAATGAACCAGGCATGGATGGTGTCCAGGTGATTGTTAATGGCATTTTAATTAAATAATATAACCAATTATGTTCAAAATACATAAAATATAGTCACCTATACATGTGTCTTCTTTATTTTAGAACAGTTCTCATACTCTCTACATACATAGTTATTTTTATTAATAAATGTATTTATTCACTTTACAGACTGATCACAGTCCCGTCCCTCATCTCCTCCCAGTCCCACTCTCACACACCCCCATCCCCCTCCCCTTTTCCTCAGAGAAGGGGAGACCACCCATAGGTACCAACCCATCCAGGCACATCAAGTCGGAGCAGGACTATGTGCATCCCATAGAGAGGTATTTTCAATAACAGAATTAATTTATAATGAGTAATATAGAGACTTGGACCCACTATCTCACAAAAGTATATAAAAGAAAGCCCTTTCCTTTTCTCACCCAGCTGAATGCCTGTAACCTAAACTCCTTAAAGAGCTTGTCCTCCATGCCTGGAAATTGTACTTAGAGGTTTCCTCCAGGTGTCAACATTTTCTCTCCTTTCAAGTTAACCTGTTAAGTTAACACACTTCCCATCAGAATATTTTCATGCGACATTTAAAAAAAAACTGCCAAAGAAGAAAGTATAATAGAGAATGTTAGTTTTTAGAAAATGAAGACACCACATAAACACATTTATTATTTAGTAATGTATACGCATGTGCATCTGCAGGTGGGCATATACACATGATTGCCGATGCTCACTGAGACTGGAAATATTAGATCGAGCCCCTGGGGCTGGAATTAGAAGTTGGGAGCTGCCCTGTGAGCGCAAAGGAACTGAACCTGGCTTCAGCAAGTGTTTTCAAGCACCGAGTCAACTCTCCAGCCCCTGGATAAAATCCTTAGGATCGTGCTTCCCAAAGCATTTGGGAAGAAATTTAGTAAGATGGCCTACCATTGGCTGTTCTGCACTGCAAAAGTGAATCCCTCTTTCTCAGCTGAGATGGCTTGTTGGCTTCTTGAGCTTAGAGTTATAATCATTTCTTTTTTTTTTTTTTTTTTTTTTTTTGGACAGTGGTTCCCTCTGTCTACATTGTTAACGGTGCAAAGACCTAGGTGATATACGGTCCATTCAGTCAACACATTTATTACAAAATTCTCACGGGTGACGTCATTGAAGGAACAGTAGTGAACATTCGGCCCAAGAGCCCCAGTGTTGTGGTTTACTAAGAAAGCCAGCTCGGAGTGTGTAACTACACCATTTGACTTCCAAACAGCACATTTCCGTGTTTAATTGCTCTGCTTCCCCAAGTCAGAAAAGCAAGAACCACACAAGCTCCTGACAGCAAATATTTTTAGAACCTTGAAAACTCAAATTCCCAGTATCTGCTCCGAAAATGCACTTGCTTCCCACCTCCCACTACTGCACTCCCCATCCGCCTCTGGAGCTGTTTCTGTAGAGAGGGCCACAGCAGTGGCTGGCTTAGATAATGGCTCCAAAAGAAACCAGCAGGGGCGAGCACGAGGCTTCAGAAGGGTTCTTTAACAGTCCATCCATTCCTTTCCTGGTACCCGGAAGACACAGGCAGTGCTGAGAACCCAAGCAAGGAAACAACCGAAGGTGACAGATTCCTTAGGACAGCCTGTCTACTCCACCCAGCCGTCTTATGTGACAGATACCTCATGGAAATGGTTATTCAATTATAGCTACATCAGTGATTTTTCATGATGCATAAATCACATACCTGCTGAGCTGGCCAACTGGGGAGAGGGGGTGAGCATCCTAGTTGGAATGGAGAGTGAACTGTTCAACTGCAACCCCCACCTCCACAGCCTATAAAGGCGTGACCACTTCTGGCATAGCAGCACTGCAGCCTCTCTTGGGGTCACCACCTTGCCAAGCTCTCTCTCTCTCTCTCTCTCACTCTCTCTCACTCTCTCTTACTCTCCCTCTCTCTTCAACATCAGCATGTCGCTTTCAGTCCACACCTCTGCGATGTCAAGGAGGTCATCCTCACAGAACGGGGCAGCAGGCAGACCTTGGGGTGCATCCACTTCTAGTGTTGCCAGCGGCTATGGAGGAACGGCCTCTGGCTTTGGAGTTGGCTGTGGGGGGCTCTTTTCTGCTGTTTCCATGTTTGGTTGTAGCTCTGGCCTTAGCGGTGGCTCCACAGGTTCCTTGGCAGGGTTTGGCACTGCCTACGGGGGACCTCTGGGAGGTGGCCTGGGAGGGCTGGGGATGGGGCCAGGGGGTAGCTCAGGCGGTGGCTCTCTGTGTACTGTCTCTGGCAATGATGGAGGGCTTCTTTCCGGTTCTGAAAAAGAAACCATGCAGAACCTGAATGACAGACTAGCTTCCTACCTGGGTAAGGTCCGTGCTCTGGAGGAGGCGAATGAAGAACTGGAAAGCAAAATTCGAGAGTGGTATGAAACACAAAGGACCGGAGACTCCAGGTCCCGGAGAGATTACAGCAAATATTACCCACTGATTGAAGACCTCAAGAATAAAGTAAGGAGAAGGGTGTTAGAAACCTTTAAAGATATTACAATGTTTTATAATAATAAATCCTCTTAACTTAGAATTTTTTTAATAGATTGTGCTTTGGAGAATTTTCTCCTCTCAAGAGGCTCAGAAGAGCTGCTCCATTCATCATAAAATGGCTGTCCTTCTGCAGCCTTCTTAAAAGAAATGTACATTTCTAAACTTTTCAACTTGTTTGTTTGTTTGTTTTTCAAGACAGGGTTTCTCTGTGTAGCCTTGGCTGTCCTGGACTTGCTTTGTAGACCAGGCTGGCCTCGAACTCACAGAGATCCACCTGCCTCTGCCTCCCTGAATCCTGGAATTACAGGTGAAACCCAGCTTCAACATTATTTTTTACCAATACATTTGCTTTTGAAAATTAAGCTGTCAGCCAGGCGTGGTGGCGCACACCTTTAATCCCAGCACTTGAGAGGCAGAGGCAGGTAGATTTCCGTGAGTTCGAGGCCAGCCCAGTCTACATAATGAGTCCAGGACAGCCAAGGCTACACAAAGAAAAAATTTCAAAAAAAAAAGGAGAGGAGGAGGAGAAAATGAAGCTATCTTAAACCCTTCGGAGATTTTTGCTTTACTATTTGTTTTGTTTGTTGGGGCGCTGGGGAGCAAATGCAGGGCTTCAAGCATGTGACCAAGTGAGTGTTCTCTCCCCCTAAGCTGCCTCCACAGCCTTTGGCTTAGGAAAATGGAACTGCAGACCATTATACTGAGTGAGGTAACCTGAGCCCAGAGAGGCAAAGGCCATCTTTCAGACGTGGATGCTAGTTTGGACTGTTTAGGTTTCTATGTCTGGGTTGCATGCATGCCTGTAGAGACCAGAAAGCAAGAGAGGAGTGCTTAAGGGGGTAGTGCAGTAAAACATATGTGGTATGAAAGTGGAGAGGGGAATACCGGCACGGTATTCCTTTAAACAAGGATGAGGTGGGGATGGAGGGGAAGGTAGGGGTGGGGAGGGAAGAGCAACCAAAACTAAAGATGTATGGGAAAGCCATATAGAAACTTGCTGCTTGGAAAGGTGAAAGTAGAGTGATGTTAAAATAGAGTTTGGATAGAAGGAAAAAGCATTTAGCATCACCATTTACTCTCTTAATGTCCAAAATGATACTTGTGAACTAACAGTACTTTAGAGCTCATTTTCCTGTGCCTCCCCCCTGTTCTTTCAGATCATTTCTGCCAGCGTGGGAAATGCCCAGATCCTCTTGCAGATTGACAATGCAAGGCTGGCTGCCGAGGACTTCAGGATGAAGTGAGTCTACCGATGATAACTCTCCTCCTCCCACTCCCCACTCCCTGCCTCCACTGATGGCAAACGGTTCCAATATCCTCAAGCCCACAAGCTCCACACCTTCAGTGCTCGCCTAAGTCCACACAGAGCATTTAAAGAGCGCTGAAAGTCAAGCCGTTCCCCCTACACAGACTTAGGTTATAAGTTGCTCCCACCTGGGGCTACGGGTCCTCTTTTCATAGTGAGTCATAAGCCAACATGATAATTATGCCTATGTTTAAACCTGAATTTTCAATGTGTCAAAATGGATTGATATTTTTGCCAAGGGGTTAAATGGAACAATCATTTCCCTCGTGACACATACAGCTGAAAGATGAACCATGCATTTATGTTTATATTCTAGCTCCTTTCCCATACCCCACCCTCCTGTGCAGAGGGAATACAAACTAATTTCCTTTTTCTATTACAAAATGTCCTGACAGGAAGCTGTAATGGCAATAGTCCTGAGCCTGTGAAGATCCAGAAAAAGCTACTAGCGAAGTATCAAGGTTTAAAACTACCCACAAAAGAAATCAAGCAAACACAGTAACTATCAGTTCATCTCCAGCTAGTTTTAGGATAGTGTTAGAACCTGCTTCCAGGGATGCAAGGGTCACTGTTGGTAAAAAGTTATCACCTCGTTATTTCTTCATCTTTATTCCTTTCTCTCCAGATGAACAATAGGAAATCATACATACATACAGAGAGGGAGAGAGAGACAGAGAGACAAAGAGACAGAGAGACAGAGACAGAGACAGAGAGAGACAGAGAGACAGAGAGTACAAAATTGCATCATACACTTTTAGTGTACTATTTTTCTTTTCTTCTTCTTTTTCTTCTTCTTCTTCTTCTTCTTATTCCTCCTCCTCCTCCTCCTCCTCCTCCTTCTTCTTTAAGGGGAACAGGGTCTCATGTATCTCAGGCTGATCTTGAACTCACTATGTAGCTGAGAGTGACCTTGAACTCATGGTCCTTCCTGCCTCCTCTTCCCAAGTACTGGGATTGCAGATATGCACCATTATCTCTGGCTCTCCGTGCACACAGATCCATACATCAAATAGCCCTGAAGATGGCCAAGGCCCCATGGCAATGGTTGTGTTAATGTTGACTTCCTAAGCTGTTGGCACTTGGCTTTCAGGTATGAGAATGAGCTGGCCCTGCGCCAGAGCGTGGAGGCCGACATCAACGGACTGCGCAGGGTGCTGGACGAGCTGACCCTGGCCAGAGCTGACCTGGAGGCGCAGACTGAGAACCTGACTGAGGAGTTGGCCTACATGAAGAAGAACCATGAGGAGGTTAGATAGTTTTAGTCTTTTTCTCCCAGACCCAAAAGTTACAAATTTGAATTAGCAAAGTTAGAGAATATATTGTCTATGTATTAAATTAGCTATTAATTTCGGCGTTCTTGTATGTGCACCTCCTAGCCCCCACCCCAACCTGGCCTCTTTCCTGTGTGTGTGTGTGTGTGTGTCTTATGAATCTTTTTATGAAGGTTTAAGGGATTATATGTAGTATTAGACTCAGGATGGCAAGAAAAATTCTGATTTTATTATTCTCATTATTTAGTGGTGGCAGGCATTTAAATTATCTTCATTAAATATTTTCTATAAATATGAAGTATTTCAAAAACTAAAACAAAAGTCTATATATATATATATATATATATAACAATGTACATCACGTGTGTTGGAGAAATTTGCTCGGTATAAGACATGGAAATCTGATGTGTGTATCAGAGGCTGGTGCAGGGAAAGGAAGAAAGGATGCTGGCAGTGGGCTTCTAAGGACGTTTCTGCTGGATTCTCAGTGACTGTGGTGTGAAATAGGGTTTGAGTGCAGGTTCCATTTGCAGCCATAGCTTTGCAGCAGCAACGTGCACACCAGGCCTCTTCCCTCAGGGTAAATTATAGGCAGTGGATGTCCCAGAAGCAGAGCCAACAACCACAGGCACAGACTATGAAGCCCTTGGTCATTCAAGAAACCTGAGAAAATATCTTGATTTTTGGTTTTTTTGGGGTTTTTTTTTTGTCCTAATCAGGAGAAAAGGCAGGTTTTCAAGCCAAAAATGTGTTATGTCTTGCATTATTTCGCCTTTATACCAACTCAGTCAAAAACATAATTTTATTATTATCGTGGATGAAGAGACCCAAGGAGGTCAAAGTATCTGGAGGAGGACCACTAAACACATGAACTCCTGCACCCTTCTCTCTCCACTGCTGACCCTAGGAACTCCAAAGTTTCCAGGCAGGTGGTCCAGGTGAGGTTAATGTAGAAATGGACGCTGCGCCTGGAGTGGACCTCACCAAGATCCTCAACGAAATGAGGGCCCAGTACGAAGCCATGGCTGACCAAAACCGGAAAGACGCAGAGGCCTGGTTCCTTGAAAAGGTAACACCAAGACAGAGAGATTTGACGCGTTCCCAGAAAGCCCTTTGAGGCAGCACAGAGCTCACCCCCACTGCCCACTTGGCTATTGCAGAGCGGAGAGCTCAGGAAAGAGATCAGCAGCAACACCGAGCAGCTTCAGTCCAGCAAGAGCGAGGTCACCGACCTGAAGCGCTTGGTGCAGAACCTGGAGATTGAACTCCAGTCCCAGCTCGCCATGGTAGGGTAAACAGACATGCGCAGAGAGAGATGCGCCATCCTTTGGCTTCCCGAGAAAACGTTGTACCCACTGTACGCTGGACCGTGGGCTGCCCACCTGTTTTCGGATCCCCCACTCTGCTCTGTCTCTCTCCCACTTTGCAGAAGGCATCCCTGGAAGGCTCGCTGGCTGAAACCGAGGGTGGTTACTGCTGCCAGCTGTCTCAGGTGCAACAGCTTATAGGCAGCCTGGAGGAGCAACTCCAACAGGTGCGGGCCGACGCTGAGCGCCAGAACGAGGACCACCAGCGTCTGCTGGGCGTCAAGGCCCGCCTTGAGATGGAGATTGAGACCTACCGCCGCCTGCTGGACGGGGATACCCAAGGGTGAGCGTCAGAAACATCGCAGGGGCTGATAGACAGTGGACAACTGATGCAGATTGGTTTTTTTCCTGCAATGGGAAAAGAGAAGAGGGTTGTAGTAGATTAAACAAGGAATAAATTTTGCCAGTAACCCCAGCACTCAGAAATCTGAGGCAGCAGAAGGCCAAGTTCCAGACCAACCTAACTGTCTGCAGGAAGGAGTGGGCGAGGAAGAAGCTCAGAGGGTAAAGAGCTTACAAGTGTAAAGAACTGAGTCCAAATCCCCAAACTCATATAAAGCGTGTCTGTAATCTCATCACTCCTACTGGAGATGCGAGGTGGAGACAGGAATATCCCCCAGAAGGTTGTAGCTCAGCGTGTCAGTTGCTCAAGGGGTAGTCCAGGACCAATACACGAACATGCGCGCACGCGCGCGCGCGCACACACACACACACACACACACACACACACACACACACACACACACGCATGCCTGCACACAAAAAAAATTTTAAAGGAGGAACAAAGGAAAAACAACAAATCTAGAAAATACATTTGTTTATACTAAATACTATGCAAAATGTATTCAGCCATTATCTCACTTGATACTAATTAGCAAAATATTCCCCCGTAAATGAGGACTTACATTGTAAGTGAGGACTTAGGTGTTACAGCGAGCATTAATGAGTTGCTCATTGTGAATGAACACTTCCATGTTCTAGAAGAACCACCTGATGACCTGATGCTAGGGATGATGCATCCATAGTAGCCATCTGGACCACCCCTGTCCCATGATCCCAAGGTAGCAAGCTTGCCATAAACAATAGCTGTTTAATCTGGAGGGGAAGATCTCGGGATTGTCAAATAAGAAAGCTGATTTCTGAGACTAAGCTGCTTCCCCCAGAGCCCATTGTAGGCACTTTGGAAGCAAGTTAGTCCCATTGGTTACCCTCAGGGTGCATCATGCAGCCAAGAAACTAGTAATAGCATCTCTATTGTTTCTTGTGGTTGCAAAGGCATCCCTGATGCTTAGACAGAAGCAGCAGATTCATCCTTACCCAGCAGTCACGTGAGCACAGCCTTTGATTTCTTTACAGCGACGGTTTTGATGAAAGCTCATCCCTCGCTGTCTCCAAACCTCAGACACCATCAGTCGATTCCTCTAAAGGTATGGACACTAAGAACCATTAAAAATAAGTCCGAATCTCATTCGTTAATGACTAAACTGTAAGTTCGCTCTAATGTTGAGCATAAATAACTTAAAATATATTTGTGTTCTGAGCAGGGGATACATCAGTGCCTCTCCTGAGGCAACCTGAGCAGTGGGTAGTGTATTAAAATGCTCAGCAAGCTCAAGTGATGAGAATCCTATTCTAGGAAGGCACAGTGAGCACCAGGAAACAGGGTTTCTCTGTGTAGCCCTGGCTGCCATGGTACTCTTGACAAAGACCAGGCAGGCCTCAAACTCACAGAGATCCACCTGCCTCGGCCTCCCAAGTGCTGGGATTACAGGCATGAGCCACCATGCACACTTTTTAAACATTTTCAAGTGCACCAGGCCTGGTGGTGCTTGCCTACCATCCCATCTCGCAGAAGGAAAAGAAAACAAAGAAGCTAGTGAGCGCCAGGCTATCCTGGGCTACTTAGCAAGACCCTGGGGGATGGTGTGATGGTGGGAGACATAGAGTGTTTTGATTTGTGCACAAGACAGAACTGAGTTTCATTTCCACTAAATAAAACTCATTTGCTTTGCAGTGGAAGTCACTTCCAAAAGTCTAAATTTGATGCAAAGCTTAAGTGAAGAAGAATAAACTTTGGGCTGGTGATTGGTTAGTAATAAATATTCTCCCCTCCCCACCCCACCCCACCCCTGCCCTTCCTTTTCTGCTTTTAACCTTTAGACCCAAATAAAACTCGGAAGATCAAGACAGTTGTGCAGGAGATAGTGAATGGCGAAGTGGTCTCATCCCAAGTTCAGGAACTTGAGGAAGCGATGTAAGACCTCACACTGGTTCCTTCGGAATGCAACGTTTATGGCCAGAAGTTATCGCTCCCGTGCACTATATCAATTCATTCGGTGTCTGTTTGGGCTGGTTTCCCCTTCTTTTGGGTTCTCTCTATTCATATTGGGTCTTGTCAGCATTTATGGAACAAAACCCACTTACAAATCCCTGTGGCCTGTGTTGATCTTCACTGCAACCCCAAATCACCTTACACCTTCCTGGGCCTGAAGAAGTCTTCCCACTAAGGTTTTTTTTTTTTTTTTTCCTGGTCGCCTGGACCATTTGTTTGATCCCAGAGCTTTGATGGAATAGTATTGTTACTTTAGCATCACTTTAATTAAAGACTAGTGGCAATAATAAAGTGAAGTGCGTACCTCCTTGATCTCAACAATAAGTTCAAAGGCATAGGCACAAGCTTTTAAGATATTGATAATGAAGTACCTAAGCAATCAGACCAAAAACAAAAAAAAAAAATTGAGGCTGGAGATTAAGTTAAGGTTATTTTAGGGAGCTATCCTCTCTGTGCCAGCCCAGCTGAAGTTGCTGAAATGTCCTCTTTTCCACTATAGGAGTGAACAGTCACTCTATTCCCTTTCTAGGCCTTCTGACATCCAGTCAACGAGTCCCTATACAACTTAATTCCATACACTTAATGAGTCCCTATAGACTGGAAGACAGGAGATTCAATGGTGAATAAGACTTGGTCCTGGTCTTGAGAGTGTAACACCCAAGGGCCGAGGTAGGCATCTACCAGGCAAGGTGACACCTTGACAGAGGGCTCACAGAAGTTCTAAGGAAGAATGGGGAATGAGGGGAATCAGGTTATTTGGAGGCAAGTAAGTATTTCATTCAGAAATCAATGAGGCAGTGAAAAAAAAAGGAATAACGCACATATGGGTAACAAGAGCCAAGGGCGGGGACCTCTCTTGCTTTGTTCTCCTTCCTCCTATCTGGCACTGGTGAGGCCCAGGGTGGGGCTTTATGACAGTGAGTCAGACCCACAAGCCACAGTCAAGTTCTGAGCTGAGACAGAAGAGAACAGAAGTCTAAACCAGAGTAGTTGTCAAACCCAACGCTCCCGAAAGAAAGCAAGCATAGGATTTAGTGAGGAAGACGCAGGGCTCTGAAGGCAGCCTGGGTTCAAGTCGTAGCTCTGTTACTTAATCTTGAGTGACTACATGTGTGTTGCATGCACAGGACCGTGCAGGTGCACACATCGGCAGCCATGCATGTGCAGGCCAGAGCAGAACTTTGGACTTCTCCCTTTCTTTCTCTCTCCCCCTTAAGATTTTTTCTCTCAATGAACCAGAAGCTAGGTGGGCTGGCCCTGGGGTTCTCAGGCCCACAATGCCAGGATTATATGTCTGTCCTGCTTTTTATGCGTGTGCTGCTTCTAATTCAATTCCTCGCAAAGGCTCTTTTACCCATTGTACCTTCTCTCCAGCCTCCAGTTTTGTAAAGATTAAATGAGGCAGTCTACATAAAACACCAGGGACTCAGAAAGTGTTGGCCCTAGACAGTACCCAGTTGAGGCAAAGGAAGAATAGCATTTTTTTTTTCCCCTTCTTTTTCTTTGTTGCAATGATCAGGATTGAACCCAGGACCTCAGTATTCTACAGTTGATCTGCTCTATGCTTCTAGCCTCAGGGTTCTCTCCGTGTGTGTGTGTGTGTGTGTGTGTGTGTGTGTGTGTGTGTCTGTGTGTGTGTGTGTGTGTCTGTGTGTGTGTGTCTGTGTGCCTGTGTGTGTGTGTGTCTGTGTGTCTGTGTGTCTGTGTGTCTATGTGTGTGTGTGTGTCTGTGTGCCTGTGTGTCTGTGTGTGTGTCTGTGTGTCTATGTGTGTGTGTGTGTGTGTGTGTCTGTGTGCCTGTGTGTCTGTGTCTGTGTGTCTGTGTGTGTCTATGTCTGTGTCTATGTCTGTGTCTGTCTGTCTGTGTATATCTGTGTGTCTGTGTGTGTGTCTGTGTGTCTGTGTGTGTCTGTGTCTGTGTGTGTCTGTGTGTGTGTGTGTCTGTCTGTCTGTCTGTCTGTCTGTGTGTCCCATTATTGTCTACTCTCTGGAACAAAAATGGGATGACAAAATCAGGTGAAAGATTAGTAAGGAAAACCTAAGTGGGCAGAGGAGGGAGAAAAAATTTAACCTGAAAATGTCTACAGCTGAGAAAGACCTCAGAGGGTAATTCCAGTTTTAGCTGGTTTGTTTCAGGGCTCAGCTGTCTGATGTCACCTTCCTCTAAGTTCTTAGTGGCATCGAGTCCGCTCTTCGTCGCCCTCCGGCATGCACACATCTCTCTGTGTTAAGGCACCCTCTTCCAGCACTGTCTTAGATAAGCCCGACCTTTCAGACCCGAAGAGGCTTCCTAGGCCTGTTCTAAGCAAGGTCCCCAGCCTGATGTCACTACCGTGGTCTTCTCAAACGCCTGTGAATAGTCACAGCCTTAAACCATCAGTTTTGCTTATTAGTTACATCTGAATATCTGAGTGGTCAGAGGCTTAAGGATTTCAAAAGCGGTGTGATCAGGTGTAAACCTAACAGTCATTTCCCGAGCTATCTTCATCTCTCAGCCTTCCTTGCTCTTCGAAATGCCCCCACCCCCATCCCTGCCATGTGTCGCCAAGACACCGCTCCCACTGGAAGCTTCCTCTTAGGCCCCTCTCCACGAACCTGGGATGTTGGCTCCATCCTCCGCGTCCCCTCTATACTCACTCCCTGCTCAGTCACGTCTCGTCCTGTACTTTCACATGTTATCTATATATCGATCACTTCTCGGGGTGACCTCCATAACGACCCCAACCGTCCTCACCTCTTAACACTCGTGTGGAAAGAAGTGACAGAGCATGGCCTCCAAGGACAACTGTAGTGGAAGTTTTGGTTTCTTTAAAAACCCAGTTATGTTACGTTTTTGTTTTAATCCCAAGTGTGGGCTATGGGGCTGCCTTAGCTTATACAGAGCTGACAATCACCCCTCGAGGCTCAAAGAGGGGTGTGGTCTTTGCCAGCTACAGTCAGTTGAATTCTGAGGACTTGGAGTGGGTATAAATAACAGAGCAAAAGGGATGTTTTGAAAGAGGACGGTTTGAGGAGACACTCGGAGGAGGAGGAGGAAGAAGGCTGCCGGTTCACTTGCTGGTTTGCTGGTTAGCTGGACTGCTGGATATCCTGAGACTTGAGATTGGTACTACCCCCCCAAAAAAAACATGATGGCCCTAACAAGCTGAAAGCAGCTAAAGAGATCTCCCCGGCCCCTGTCCTCACGAACCTTCTTTCTCTCCTACCAAGTATTGAGGGGAGCAGTGGGCTGGGTAGGTTGGTGGAAAGGAGGCAAAGGTATAAGAAAACCAAAATAAAATAGTTTTTGTTTTTTTAAGTAGTGCCTACAGACAACCCTAACTCCTAATATTACCCAACCTAACCCTAACTCTTTCCAAGGTTAAACCTAATCCCAACCCTAACTTGAAGCCCATGCAAAGCTAGCTCAGCAGCAGGAGGGAGGTGAAGATACGAGAAGGCGATGGAAGTGAATGTGGACAAGCACATAATATGTAGGTATCAAAATGCTGCTGTGCTACGCTTTAGTCTCAGGGAACGTCAGATGCCTACAAGGTTATACTATGAGGAAAGATGACGGCTGTCTAAAAATTACCAATGATCTCATAGATTCTCCCACTGAGGTTCCAATGGCTGGGATTGCAGGGACTAACATCAAGTTCCAAATCACAGTCTTTCCCCCTCCCCGCCCCATACACACTGTCCCTGTGGGATATTCTCCAATCTCCACTTAGCAACGGAAGTCTGAAAGGCTTAGTGAAATCCGTCTTCTCACTAGCAAGAGGTGCAGGTAGCACAGCATCCATCCTAGTCATTTGAACTGCTGTGACACAAGATATTTAGGCCAGGGGCAGTGAGTATAAATGACAGAGCTGTATTTTTCACAGTTCTGCCAGGCATCTGTTCAGGGCCCACTTTCTAGCCAGGTGGCAGAGGATGGAAGCCACTCCCTGAGGCCTCTGTTCTATAGCACACGGATGCTGTTTGCTAGGGCTCTGCCCTCAGCACCTCCAAAACACCCCACCTCTCGATGCCACCACACTGGTGATTAGGTTTTAATATGCATGTTTGGGGAGAATATGAACTTCCGGGCCACAATAATGACCTCGTGAGCCTCCGGCTTCTACCATGAGATCATAATTCCCGACTCAGTGCAGGTGAGGCCCTCTCTCCTCAGCAAGACGCAAGCTGAGAACCTATCCTTGGGGGGACCTAAGGGGAGGCAGGGGGAAGAGATAATACAGGACACAGACATGGGATGGAGCTAAGAGATCAAAAAGCAAGAGAGAGACATATTGTTTACAGTTATGTCGAAGTCTAAACTTTTTCAAGTTTAAGTTCCTGTTGTATATGCAGTTGTTTTGTAGAAGCTAAGAGTCCGGGAAATGTGATATATGCTGAATTGTCCCAGCACTCTCTTGCGGTTTCCAGTCGTATGCTCTATTTTTCCTCCTGTGTATGTCTTAAAAGTTTAACAAGTACATGCATTAGTCTAATAATCAAGTACTAAACGGATTTTAGTCATTTAAACAAATGTGTTTTATGAGCAGAGGAGTGGAAACCACCTAGAAAAGCCAGCCCCCTTAAGGATGCAAAGCAAGGCTCCTTTTGGCTTGGTGAGAGCGCCACCTGCTGGAATCTCAGAGAGGGGGTTTTTAAAGGCTCCCTCCTTTGTTCCAGTCATTTGAGATTAGTATATTAGCTTATTTCAGGTCGAGAGAGCAGAAGAGTAGCGAGGGGAGGAGGAAGAATAGGTTGTTTCCATTATCAACTTAGTCACTTAAGATTGTCTTATTTAGCTAGTAATCACTCTACAGCAGGCCTAGCAGACAGTTTCCTGTGACGTAAAATGATGTTAGTAATTAATTAATGTTTAGAATGTCAGACAGGCAATCTGACCTTCTTGACCTCTTCAAAATGTACTAAAATATCAAATAAAATGAAAATGCATTCATACAGCTAAGTAAATGACCTTTTTTGGAGTAAATGTTTCTTAAATGTTCGACGTGAATATAAGATGAAATTTTAATTAAGATTAATATCATGGGCTGGAGAGTTGGCTCAGTCAATACAGTATTTGCCATTAAACATGAGGACCTGAGCCCAATTGCTGGAATTTCAGAGACTGAGACATGTGAGTCTTTGGGGCTCCCTGGTCAGCGATCCTACCATCAGAATCAGATAAGGCCGTTTCCACACAAGAGCTCTGTGAGCAGTGAACCCTTTGAAAACTGTAGGATGACGGTCCTAAGGCAGCTGTCCTCATACTGAAGGAAAGAGACACACACATAAATACCCTGTGACCAATAAAACAGCCTGAGGGCAACCTTAGTGCACTCAAGCACTTAGCTCTTGTGATATTAGGGCTCACAATATAACCCAAAGTCATGGATAAATCCCCAGCTTTACAGGCATAAAATGGTATGTCTGAACATTTCAGAATAGATATTAAAACTTCATAGAAAGCAGAAGCACGGGCATAAAGCATTTCAGAAATAATTTCTGTACTCAGGTCTTGCCTAAAATTCACTGTGAATTTTAGTTGCTAAAAGATGTCACTATTGGGGGTGAGGGGGGGAGGCTGGAGAGATGGCTCAGTGGTTAAGAGCACCACCTGCTCTTCCAAAGGTCCTGAGTTCAATTCCCAGCAACCACATCTTGGTTCACGACCATCTGTAATGGGATGTGATTCTCTCTTCTGGCCTGCGGGTGTGCATGCAGGCAGAACACTGCCTTCATAATAATAAATAAATCTTTTTAAAAAATCAACAGGTGTATGATCTTTAAAAAAAAAGATGTCACTGTTGATGTTATGTTCCACATATGGGTGTGTGTGTCTGTGTGTGTGTGTGTGTGTGTGTGTGTGTGTGTGTGTGTGTGTGTTGCTACACAGGTCAGAGGTTGGTGTCAGGTGTCTTCCTTTATCGTGCTCTGTCTCTTGTGTACCGTATGGAAGCATCACCTGCCAATAAAAAGCTGATGGCATATTATAGATGAAGCAGGAAATAGAAGGTGAGCATTCCAGCAGAGAGAGATGAACTCTGGGATAGAGCCAGAGGTGGGAGACTCATCCCGGACTCCGAGGAAGACAGATGCTTGAAGCTGAGGAAAGGTAGCCAGCCATGTCGCATACATAGAATAAATGGGCAATATTGGTTATGAGCTAGTTGGGGATAATAAAGTTTCAGAATCCCTATTTCAGGAGCTGGGACATGCGAGGAAAACCCAAGGTTACATCTGTTTGCCTTATTTTTTTTATATATATTTATTATTACTATTTTTTGAGACAAGGTCTCTTCGCTGAACCAGGAGCTAGCTATTTGGGCTTACAAGTACATGATGCTACATCCAGCCTTGTTTGTTTGTTTGCTTGCTTGTTTGTTTTCATCATAGGTACTGGGGACCAAACTCGGGTCCTCACACTTATGCAGCAAGCACTTGCTCACTAAGCCATCCCCACCCTAGCCCTCCGCATACATGCTTTCTTCCTTGAAATCGTGGAAACAAACACATGATTTAGAAGCGGACCTTTGTTTAATGAAAACAATTCACAAAGTGCAGCAGGCTCTAACCCGGAAAGTAGACGGTTCTTCAGACTGCCTTGAGTGAGTAATTGTTTTCCCGAGCAGCTACCCCATTTGGGATGGCTCACCATTTACAAAAAGATGGTCATGGTGGTGTGCATACTCGTAGGAGGTGAGCATTTTGGAGCTGTGGGAAAACACCATAAGCACAGGGCCATGAGCACAGGACACTATGACACTATGACAGGCTGGTCAGTCTGTTCATTGGGACTCACCTCCTACAGTTACATATGCATGAAGTTTCTACCGAGGAAAGTATATCTGTTTTGAAGTATTTCATTTACTGGGAACAATTATGAGCTCTTAGTAATTCACTTAAGGGTACAATTTCACTCTTCAAATGATCAGAGCTACAAATATAACTTTTAAGCCACTTCAAATGGAAATTGTGGGTTTGGGGGGTTTTGTTTGTTTTTTGGTTTTTTGAGACAAGGTTTCTCTGTGTAGCCTTGGCTGTCCTGGACTCAGCTTAGAGACCAGGCTGGCCTCGAACTCACAGCGATTCACCTGCCTCTGCCTCCCGAGTGCTGGGATTAAAGGTGTGCGCCACCACCGCCCGGCCCTGAAAACTGTATTTTTAAGCAACATCCAGTTGGTACAGGTTTTTATGTAGTATTGTATATTCCTTTATCTGCATATTGATTCAACAGATTTATCTACCACCACATATCTGTAAGTATGCACATATTCTGTTGAAAATGGTGTCGATCTGTATGACCCAAATGCAAATACAGGATGCAGCACCATCCATTGCTTTCCTTATCGAATTGGTCCAGATGGTGTAAGGCATCATTGTTGCTCATTGGCAAGTGTCACAGTTCCACACATAATATACACAGTCGCTTAACAAAGGTATGCGGAGGAGGAGGAGGCGCGTCATATGGAAAGTCTGACATTCTTCACTCCTTTTTTTGTTGGTTTCAAAAGGAGCAATTCATATTATTAAACAGATATTCCCCGGGGCATGTTTTTTTTAATGGTGTAACACTCTTAAATGTTTTTTTTTATTACAGTTTACATTATAGGTAAGTTCTTCCAGGACACTTTATGTTTAGGGAGGGCATCTATTCTAAGCCACCTATGTCCTGATTCTGGATGACAGAGTGATTTCGATGTTAAAATGTCCTGTCTTATCTAAAAGCAGCTGGGTAAGCTGGCAGATAAATTTTTATCAGTTTGGGAAAAAAAAAAAAAAAAACAAACATAGGCAGTCAGCATCCAACCAAGAGATAACCCATGGACAAAATCTGTGGAAGTCCATTCACATGAATGAGAATTCACCAGCCTGGTTAGATATATATATAAAATAATAATAATAATAATAATAATAATAATAATAATAATAATAATAA
>OU015746.1:21400855-21429803 GCA_907169655.1 Acomys percivali
AATAATAATAATAATAATAATAATAATAATAATAATAATAATAATAATAAAACAAAACAAAAAACAGCAATGGCATCTAGCTTCCCTGTTTCTGGTTGTTCAGAGGTTGGGGGGTCAGTGAAAGTCTTCCAGGGTAGTGTAACTGGAGGAAAAGTTGACTCAGTTTCCCACTGGAGTCCCCGGTGGCAGAGCTCTCCCCCTCACCCCCGCCCATGTGACCCCTGACGGTGTTTGTACAGCTTGTGGAGCTGAGGGCTCTGGAAAGCTGAAAGCTGGCCAACAGGAGGATGAGAGTCGCTCAGGGGGAAGGCACGGTTCAGCAGGGAGGAGAAGCCATGAGTGCTTGAGTCATCACTATCATGACTATCTGTCACCTTGAGGGTACACAGGGAGCAGTCGCATGACAGGGAACGTTTCTGATGAGTGAAGGGACAATACATGTCAGGTTGTATTTCCCAAGATACACTAAAATAGCAAGTTACACAATTACTTGCCAATTTGGACAGGAGCTATTTTATTGTCACACTGTTACAGAAAGGAGCCTTTATTCAAAACTCTGCATGAGTTTTCATCGTTTATATTTATTTACATATAAATCCCACAAATATGCCATTGGGTATATTTAAGCTGCATTTTCCAAAATGTCGACACCGTGAAAACCAAATCATGTAAAACTATATTCCAAAAATGTATGCCATATATCATAAGACATACGTGTGCTGTATGTCATGCGTTGTGGCATACACACATCTCCAAACCTTTTATGTTATCATGACAGTGGAAGCAAAGACATGTCAGGACTTTTAAAGGTTATTAAGCTTGTGCTTGATTTGCTCCGATGAAACAACAAATGAGAAAGCATTATTTTAACAAACCCTCACAGTTCTGCGACATTGAATTTGAACTAAGCAATCCAAGAAAACATCCTCTTCCACCATTGTCGCTCTAAATATCCTTCTGCCGAAGCTTTTTGCCTCGGTCATGACCACACACCCTGTGGATTTCCAGACCCCTTCATCCCACCACACTAAGCTCACCATGAGCTTATCTGCCTCTGTCCCTCCAAAATAGCTTGAGTTGATTATTTTTCCCCACTCCAACAACCGCCACAACCCCCAACCAGGATGGATGGCCAGCAACACAGCTGCCACTTGTTCTCATTCCTTCTGGTTCATACACACACACTCACACACACACACTCACACATACACACACACACACACACACACACAGAGAGAGAGAGAGAGAGAGAGAGAGAGAGAGAGAGAGAGAGAGAACTCATCTCATCACCACATTGCTCAAAACTCAAAAAGACTTGAAGTGTCTTTGGAATAAATAACCAAAAATCCAGCCAATCAAGTCTGGCCTTTCTCAAACTGTGAGTCTCTTTTATCTTTGCCAGTCCCAATACATGCACATATGTGTTTAAGGTGTACAACATGATATGATGACATGCTTACACATAGATGTACTGATGACTACAGTCCAGGAAACTCTAACCCTTCAGCTTCCTTTCAGACATTTCCCCTTGGCTAGAGGGTATTTCCTTCCCAACGTGGCCAAGTTAACCCCTGCTTCAGATTGAGGGTATGTCCACCCAATGCCTGGCCCAGCCTGAGACCCACCCTATGGGAGAGAGCCAACCCCTGACATTATTAAAGATACTCTGCTACACTTGTAGACAGGAGCCTAGCATACCTGTCTTCTGAGAGGCTCCACCCAGCAGCAGATCTCAAAAGAGACTCACAGCCAAACATTGAGCGGAGTGTAGGGAGTCTTGTGGAAAAGTGGGGGAAATTGATAGAAAGACCTGGAGGTGACAGGAGTTCCCCAAGAAAACCAACAGAGCCAACTAATCAGGGCCCAAGGGGGTTTACGGAGCCTAAAGCACCAACCAAGGACCATGCATGAACTGGACCTAGGCCTCCTACACAGATGTAGCCGATGGGCACACATGGGAATCCCAGAATTCATGTGGGTCCCCTAGTAAGGGAACTGGGGGCTGTCTCTGACATGGACTCTGTTGCCTGCTTTTTTATTACTTCCCCATGGCAGGGCTGCCTTAGGGGCCAAAGGGGAAGAGGATACACTCAGTCCTGATGTGACTTAATGTTGGGGGGGCTCCCCTTTTCTGAGGAGTAGGGGGTAGAGAAAGGGGGAAGGGACTGGGAGGAGAGAAGGGAGGGGGCTACAATCAGAATTTAAAGTTAATTCATTAATTAATTAAAGAACTAACCCCTGCTCATCAGTCAGGCCCAACCCAAATATCATCTCTTCTGGAAAGACTTGATTAGCTTTGTCTTCTACCCTACCACCACCATTAACCAAATCAGCTTCTTCTCTTGTTAAATACACACACACACACACACACACACACACACACACACACACACACACACACATATATATATATACCTTCTTCTGGCCTCCAAGGACACCTGCACTCATGTGCATATACACTCATATAACCATAACCAAAAATAAAAATAAGTCTTTAAAAGAAAAAAACAGTTCCATCACCACCTCATGCCCAATAAGAAACCCTAGCTCAAAAACCAAGATGGCCAAATCATGGAGCAATTCCCATGTTGACCTCTAGCCTCCACATGTACACACACAAATCCATATGCACACACTCACTTGTGTACACACACACATGAACATGCATATACACACATGTACAGATAGGCACACAGTACTGCATTCCAGAACAGTGAATAAACCAGCACGTGTAGCCCACAGCAGGAGGTGACCAGCACATGTTGGAGAGAGGTACACGGAATCATGTACAAGTGTCAAACCTTCTGAATAAAAGCTGTAGCACCTGTGTTGCTCTCTAGGCAACACCACTGCTTAGCACATGGCTACCACATTACATGTGCCCAATAAACATTTGTTACATAAGTATTGAATGCTAGAAATACCTGGTCGGTTCATAGACTGGTGTGAGACCTGGGCTGCCCTCAGCCTTGGTCAGAGAAGCTTCTTTTTGCAGTGAACGGCAGTCAATACAGAGTTGCCCAAGTGGTCAGTGTGCTGAGAATAAGGATGAGTGTTCAGCCCCAGAAGGGACATCTATATGACCCCACCACCACCAAAGCTCAGGGACCACTACAGAAGAAGAGTCCAATGGAACATAAGAGCTGGAGGAATGGTGTGATGTGCTCTCTGCCAAACATGGCTATCCGGCTCGTGAACTCAGAGCAGCTGTGTCTATTTCTCAATTTGCCCCCGCTCATCTACGGTAATGCTCAACAAGCAAGCCCGCGCTCACACACACAGCAGATAAATGGTACCCCATACGGAGGAGGCATTAAGAGGATGCCTGAATATTTTCTACCTAGATCTGCTGTCTACGATTACGCTATTTAAATATGCTTCAGTCCCCTGGGAATGAATTATTCTTACTTTGCTCTCCTTAATGCATAATAAAAAGGGGTTGGCTGGCTGTTGCAGACTAAAAAGCACTGAGAAAGGTGTCTCCCTGTTACTGAGGTAGTCACTGGGTTTGGTGAGCATTTGCTGTGCTCTCTGTGGGGACAGAAAACTTACCTAAAGCATGCAAACCTGAGCTTGGTCCTTTCACAAGCTTACTGATAGGAATCACGTTGCTCAATACCTGGTGATTCAGTAGAAAGGGCTCTTAGGTTTCAACAAGCAGGCTCTTAACTCATGATGTTTTCTGAGGCGATCAACCTGAAGAGTTTTTCCCACACATATTAAGAATACCAGGAGTTGTTTTGACAATATAAAGTAACTTGGTTTCGATTCAGTATTTAGCAGATAAAAATATGCCCACGGTGGATCACCTAGAGAAGCCCTATTGCCATCCCCTGACCCATCCTGGGAGATGACAGTCAACCATGGGGATAAAGAAGAATTCTCCTAAAGCAGCTGATGAAGGACTAGGTTTATAGGAAAGGGGAGGGAAACATGATTTTAATATCAGACTGCTCATAACCTAGATAAAATAAAACATGCATCTCTCAGCCCCTGTCCTCAGGAGTGCCCTAATTTACTGTTCTCTCAAACTTGTATCTGCCCGGCTTTACAGAAGCAACTGTGAACAAACATAGCCATCGATGCACGTAATCTTACCTTGAGGGCGAAAGTAACCTGGCCTAGGAGAGAAGAGGTAGACAGGGTACTACAGACCTTTGCAAGATGGACATAAAAACACGTAGGGCTGAGTAAGGAACCACTCCAGCAGAGCAGCAGCTGAGCGGAGCCTACATACCCAAGCAGGGGACTATAGAACCCCATGCAACATCTCCCTGCACAGAGTCAAAAGCAAGATGATGGGTGGGAAAGAACCCCAAGTTCCTTGGCCATGGCAATCTGGACTTCAGTCTTGGAAGATGAAATCTTTAAAAAAAAAATTTATATATATATATTTACACCGCGTCTGTGCCTGGTGCACGTGGAGGCCAGAAGACAGCATCAGATCTTCTGGGACTGGAGTTGCACGTGATTGTGAGCCACCATATGGGAATTGAACACTGATCCTCTGGAAGAACAGCCTGGGCTCTCTTTACTGCTGAGCCATCTCTCCAGCCCAAAGATGATTTTTTTTTTAAATGAATATGCCATCATTTACTTGGATAGTTTCTTATTTCAGGGAATCATAGCATTAGATGTGCAATGTCATCCCCATCAAAATTCCAGTGAAATCTTCCAGGGGACTAGAGAAAACAATCTCAAAATTCATACAGATGCATAAAAGACTCAAGTGGCCAAAGCTATGTTCATCACCAAGAACAAAGCTGAAGCATCACACTGTCAAAGCTACTGTAACAAACAGCATGTCACAGCACAGAAACAGACACACGGACACATGACTCAGAATGGCATTCCTAGAATCAAGTCAACCAAATTTTTATTGGCATATATCGTGTGTGCAATGGACTTCATTATGAAATTTTCATACCTATATATGATGATTTTGGTCACATTTGCATACCTGCCTCACGGTCTCCCATCTCTCTTCTACTCCTGTGGACCCTCATCCTCTTCCGAAATAAACCCTGTATTTATTTTTAATATAGACTCAGCATATGACAGAAACATGCAACGCCTGTCCTACTTTGCTTGGCACACTGACCTCCAGTACCACCCGTTTTCCTGCAAATGGCGTTACCCTGCTCTGGAAGACCAACACAAAGGTTATCAATGGCCATGCATCCTTAGCCATCCAGGAACAAAGCCCGGGTACTTAATGCCGCATCCAGCAGAAGAAGGTGGGCACACCACGTACACGTGAGTTGGAATGACGTGTAGAAACATCGCATTAGGTTGATGCATCGTTCAAAGGCCACTGAAAAGCTCACAGGAAAGTGAATTGGGGACACAGTTCACTAAGACACCCCTTGCTTACCATGATCAATCCCCCCCCCAAATCAAACCACTAATCAAAAAAAAAATTTTTTTTTTTTTTTTGGTCAGAGGACAAGATTGGCTAAAGTCCAGTGAAAACTATATAGTCTGTCATTTGGCATATTTTTCCAATAAAAGCTTATGCTGATTGAATTTTTCATCTTGCCACCAATTAGGCTGTCATATACGTACGGCTCTAGAGCATGAGTCACCCAAAATTATAAAATCTGGGAACAATCATAATGTTTTAATCACTACTCTACAGCAGATGACTTATGCTCTCTGTGGCACAGACTAGGAAACTAACCAAGAACCTACTGGTCAATCATTATTGGGAAGAGTGGCCTACCCAGACATGGGGGGGGGGGGGGCCGGGACAGCGATGTCTAAGAGCTGAGCAACTCCGAAGATTGGAAATATGAATGCTCAGGGAAAGTCTGTTTGGAGTGAAACAAAACAACCCAATATGTGTTGCTAGATTTTGCAATGGCTGTGTTGCAATAAAGAAATAAGAGTTTAATTGAAGAGGAAGATAATTACAGCTTCGGAGCCAACTGCTTAATCAACACCCCAATCAGAAAAGTCTGAGTGACAAAAGTTGGCCCCACACCCAAGAAAAAAAGGGTGAACCCAGAAAGTGAGTAAAGCAAATTTCCATTACAAATATGTTCAAGACACGTGAGCCACCCTGGAGCCACGCCCTGAAACCGAGGGGGGGGTTGCATTTATGTTCCTAACAATCATTACATTTTAAATAATCTCTACAAGTTTAGATAATAAGGAGAGAGAGTCTGTTTTGAATTGTATCTCAAAAGGACGCAGTGTTACCCTGAAGATGGGCACAATGGCATGAAACATGGCACACATTTCTCCAAACAGTATTTCTTGAGCTAATACTATAAACAGAAAGGATTTACAAGTGATCGGGGTATAGATGGCTCCCATGATGCTGTGGGTGGAAGCCACGTCATCTGAGAAACAAGTGAATGAGCAGGTGGGAAAGACTTTAGGAGATGCTTCAACCGAGTGGCCATATCTGCCAACAGATTCTAAGCCAAGATTTTTTTTAAAAAGGATGATTTTTAGGAAATCATTTGTAACATGTCAAATAACATTGTAAGTCAATGAGTTCCCCTTCACCAGAAATATTCAAGCTCGGATTGCAGATAATTGATAGGGGATCCTCTTAGTGTTGACTATTTAACAAGACAAAAAAGGCGAATAACATTAGTGAATACAAATACAGACCTTTTGTCTTATCTAAATTATTGATCTCAAATTTAAGAGTTAGACACTAAGCTAGAGGCACAGTTCTACACACACACACACACACACACACAACATAAACACACCTCTTTAAGATCATTTAAAAAATACATTTTTAAAAAAGATGGAAGATTGGAGAGATGGGTCAGCAGTTAAGGGCACTGGCTGCTCTTCCAGAGGACTCAAGTTCAATTCCCAGCACCCACACGGCAGCTCACAATTGTCTGTAACTCCAGTTCCAGGGGATCCAACACCCTCACACAGACACACATGCAGCAAAACACCAATGCACATAAAATAAAAATACATCATTTTTAAAAGAATTGGGTAGCATTTCTTTAGCAGGGATTAAGAGAGATTGCACCATTTAACACAGGCCCAATAGAGACAGCTGGAACTAGAATTGTGGTGACAGCCTCTGTGGTCCCTTGCAAATTCCAGAGACATTGCAGTGAATGTGGTAGTGGTCATGTCTGTCTGTCCACTCTAGTGTTCTTTCTGTTAAACTATCCAGAAACAGCAGGGAGGAAAAAAAATTTGCTTTCTCCATGTCATTAAACTCAAAAGCTAGGCACTGCCCTAGGTCCTTTCCAGCTGGTTCCACATATTTCCTAAACACATGGTCGCTGACAAGCCATCTAAGCTAGAAAGACAGTTTTAGTTCACACGGGTCAAATCTGGAAAACCAGAGGTGATTTCCTTGACTAATGTTACTAAGAACAATTCAGCGGCGGGTCTAGTTTTGTCAAGAAGCTGTGTCCTTATCAATTAGTAATGCCTGCTCTGAGTACAGAGGAGTGGCAGCCAGGAGGCTGTGTGTAGGCTTTGTGTAATCCCGGCACTCAGGAGTCTGAGGAGGCTGGAGCTGGATGCCAGCCTGGGCACATAGTGATGCTGTCTTGGAAGAAATGGCAAACGGGAGGGAGGGAGGGAGACTTTTGAGAAGGGTTTGCATTTGTAATCTCTGATCTACAAAGTCCTTAAAACTGTCTTTCTCTTTTTCATTATCAGTTCTTGAGTGTATGCAGAAAATAAATTATTTTACCAACAAACTAGCTAAAGTTATGTTGATTAGTATTATTCCTAAACCCACTAATAGGAATACAAAATAAAGCAACTCAAGAGAGTTTTATTAAGGTGCAAATTAGAATTGCTTTGGAAATGTTGTCATGACCCATAATCTGTTTCTTGGTTTTTGGGGTCTAGAGACTGAACCTCGCCACACCTGGAGGCCACCTGACATTCAATGCCAGGCTGTGCCAACTCCGTTCATATAATGCTGGTGTACAGATGCACTACCAGGTTAACAGTGAAGGCTGCATTTTCCCAGTCACCCAAGAATACTTCCCTGAGAACTCAGTTTCTCAACATTCACCACAGTTGGCTTTCCTAAAATGCAGGTTTAAAAAAAAAAAAATGGCATGACACGTCTGGTTTTTATATTTAAATTCCATATGCTAATTTTTAAAGTATTCATCCAAAAATCTTGTTTTATTGGGGTTCTGAGGATGCAGAGAGCGGTAAAATGCCACCCTGGCCACACAGGAAGCCATGCTTTCAAGGATTCGGAAGCCAGGAGACAAGATACACAGTCATTACGTGGGATGGGTAGGTACAGACTTGTATTCTCAAACCCTTACCAAGGGCTTCTTGTCACTATTATTTTTAGTATTATTCATTTTCCCTGTTGCTGTCTGTGCTACCTCACTTCTGGGATCCTGGAGTCTTTCTCCTCTTCCTGGAAGAAAACATTTCCTAAATGCCTTTGAAGACTCCAACACCCAACCACTTCCATTTGCCAATGCACCCCATATATTCTGGTCCTAATGACACCCATTTTCCTCTTTGTCATTCCTTTGACTTGTACACTCACATGGAATGTTCTAGCAGCACAAGATGTAAGTGACTTCATTCTCTCCCCCACCCTCTCCTTCCCTAATGATAAATGATCTGGCTTCCTTGCCCTAAACTATCTGGGAAATTGTTCTGGATCTCCAAAGATCTTGCGGCGATAGCGCAGGTGTTTTTCTCTGGCTCTCCTTCCCCACGGCCCCTCTCTGCAGACTGTGACACTCCCAACCTTGAAGAACCTTTGTCTGGAGGCTGCCAGGTGAATCACTGTGCTTCTACCATCCACTCTGTGATTCCCTGAGCTTTTCCAGGCCGCCCACTCCTTATTCATTTCTCTTACTGGGTGCTTTTCTCTAAGCCAAACCTGACTTGGAGGGTTTCCTCCCCATTATGATTTCACCTTCAGCCGGCTCTTCTCTGGAGGATCCGGCTGTTCCTAAGGCTTTGACTGTCTCCTAAACTCCCATCAATCTCAGTGTTTCTTTTACTTTGACACAAGCGGTCAGATTATATGATCTATAAATTATGAAGGCCAGGGCTGCGAGTGTAATTTTAGTTAATACCTTCGAATGATTTACTCTCTAGTCACAGAAGACAATGGTAACTTATAGGATCTTTTCAACAACAGCCTTATTGAGACACTAGTTTGAATCTTTGATATGGTTGGCCAGCCTTAACATGTTACATGCTTACATGTTACATGCTTACATGTTACATGCTGTGATATCCTTGGTCTTCTTTCTCTTTCTTTCTCCCCAGGGGAGCTTTCACAATCCATGCTTTCTCTTCGCCAGTAACTTCCACACGCAGCCACACACACTTCTCTGAATCCCCAGACACACGCTGCCGTGGGATAGCTACACTTCAGTGTTCGCTGGGAGCTTCATCTCCAGCCTTTCTATCCCAAATTCACTGGCTTGCCTACAAGGCCTGGCCCCCCTTTGTATTCATATCAATTAACGAGGCTCCTCAAAGCCCAAACCAAAAATCTCTTGTTCATCTTAGACCCTTCCGCAATCAGGCGGTAGCCAGCCATGGTCAGACACCACCTTTGCACACCACTGCTACCTTCTCGGTGTCTCATGGTCTTTTTTTCTCATCTCAGTCTCTTGAAGATCCTATCTCACCTTCCTACCTCCAGTTCCCCTGAAATTCTTCTAGTCCAGACCTAAGCTTATGAATGCCAAGGCAGTACTCAACTTCTACTTGACTTGACAGTCCTCCCCACATGTCTGTGCTGTGACTCTGGAACAACGTCCAAACTCCTTAAAATGACAAGAAAAGAACCTCCCACTGTGGCCCCAACCTATTCTCAGGCTTATCACTTGGCACTTAACGCACATCAGCCTTATGCCAAGCCAAACTTTTCAGGTCTTTGTCCTGGGTGCTTCCATCTCCCCCACCCCACCCCACCCTCCGTACACGGAGGCCTCTTTGTCTAGCGTGTTGTTTTATGCAATGACTTCCCACTCGCTATTTAAGGCACAGTTCCCTCGGCGTCTCCTAAGTCCTCTAGAAATTCGTTTCAATCTGCCTGTAATTCACATGGTTTATATGACTCTCTCTTAGGAAACTCATCCAGCTGGTGTTTATTTGCGCCTCATTCAATGCACTCCCTCCTGGAAGAGCTGGCTTCCTTAAGGGTCGGGACTCTGTCTCACTCACCTTTGCATCTACAGACCCAAGTCGAGGGTCTAACATAACATGTGTTGACAATAGAGAATAAATCAGAGCCAACTCCTGCCCCTTTCCTTTGGGACAAGGGACTGAAGATGACAACGGGATTTCTTTACCTTTCTTGTTACAGCAAACCTTACATCAAGTAAGTAATCAAAACAATACAGAAAAACCTCTCCTCCCAAGTTTTCACCCTGACAGGGGCCCAGATTCCTCTCAGATCAAAGGTGCATTTTTTTCTTCTTCTTCTTCTTTTAATCTGAACAGCTTCAGTGAATGGCTCTGCGCTCTTACCCACCTCTCCCATCGGTAAATCACCCCTTAGCCTGAGTTAGATTAGTCAAATGGTAATCCAGCTGTGTCTTAGTCTCAGGCCACTCTCTTCAGGGAATGAAGAGCAGACAGGGAAGTGGAGGCTGTGCAGGGAGGACAGACTAAATACTGGGATGTGGCTTTGGGGTGTCAACATCAAAACACAGGATTAATTGCTGACAGGCGTGGGGGCGGGGGGGGCGCACGGGGTGATGAGGCTGAGAAAGGAAGAAGTCAGCAAAGCAAATATTTAAAATCAAGGATGGAGAGCCGGTAGATGCTGGCTCCTTTCCTTAGCAGAGCAGGGAACACCCTCTCTCACACACTAAACTCAGCCCAGCCCCTAAACTGGGGCTTGGCTCTGCTGGGGGAAGAGCCTATTGTCTTCTGTTACTTAACTCCTGCAGCCTCACAGCAGTTTCCACCCTATGCCCCCATTTATCTTTTCTTTCATCTGGTAAGGAGGCGAAGGAAAGAGGGTGAGCTGGTTTCTGCAGTGCCGAGACTTCAGCCACAGAGGCGTTTGGATCTCAACCCCCACCCCACCCCACCCCTGTGCCACCTGAGACACTCTCCTACCTCCCTCGCACCCTGACTGCACCAGGGAGCAGGCTTTTTCAAGGGGAGGAAAGAGTATAGGTCTTCTCCCAGCAAGTACACCGCGCATCCAGGGCTGGCTTGTGAGACTGGCATCAGCACACCTTTAAGAAACTCCAGTCACGAAGAGGATGCGCCACCAACGACAACAAGAATGGAAGGCAGCATATCTCGTGGCAGCCACTCTTTCTCCAGACCTTCCTAGTCTGCAGGCAGAGCACCATGCTGCCCACTCCAGTACCATGGCAAGAGGATCATTATTGCTTCTGTAAATTTGCCATTGGGTTTAGAGCTAGGGGCTAACTGTGTCCCTCCTACCCACTTTGCTCATCCTCAAAGTTACACCTTAACATGATTCCTTCCTCCCTCCTGGGAATGCAAGAACTCCCCTCCCCCTACCCACAGTCCGCTGGTGAGAATCAGAGTTACTAAGGATTACATCACAACATGAAACCTGCTTCCTCTAAGATCTATATGGAGCGACTCCCACTGCCTGGTACCCCTCAACTCTACTTGCAGCCCGGTCTGTGTCCGTCTGTCTATGTCATCTGTCTTTCAATGGTGTTAATAGCCACTCTAATAAACTTCTTCTCCAAAAGAACAACCCACCTCAGTGTCCCCTGGAACCCCAAGCCTTTCAGATTTTCTTTCCCCGTGTTATAGGGAACCCATCAGAGATGAACACTCCGATACAGAGATAGCCAATTGAAAGTCTTTATTCCAGCTAGCTGGAACCACAACCAAGTGTTAGGTGAGCCCTAGGTATGGCCCCAAGTGTCCAGAGCTAGAAAATTAGGCTATGCTAGCAGGCCACAGAGCCCCCAGCATCTACCTGCCTCTGCCTCCACAGCCCAGGACTTATGAGTGTGTGTCTCCATGCTTGGCTTTTTATACATGGCTCCTGGAGACCCAACTCGGGTCCTCACGCTTGTGCGACAAGCACTTATGGACACCTCCAGGATGCAGCTTTCAATAACAGGATGTAATCAAGTCACAGAGGAGCGGGTGGGAGGTGGGGGGGGGGGGAGGGGGGGGGGGGGGGGGGGGGCTGGGGAGGGGTCCTGTAACCGTTTCCTCTTCCCTCTTAGTTTCCCAATGGGATGCCGAGCAAACAGTGTAAAGGCAGAGGGCGCAGTGGTCCTCCCGGAGCAGGAAGTGGGATGGAGACCGGTGGAAAGAGGATCTGGAGCAGCGGCCATCTTTGAGGAGTGAGCACCCACGCTACTTCTTCAAGTACGCCGCTAAGTCTACATGTTGGCACTTCGCTTCCCATTTCTCTCTTCCTGGTTTTGTTCTTGTTCTGTTTTGGTTTTAGTTCTCAAGGAGCAATGATAGCGGGTTTGTTGACTGGTTTTTCTGATACCTGAAAGCTTCTCTTCTACAGAAATACACACGCCAGCACCAAAAAGGCATTTGTCTGAGTACACCTCCCAATCCACAGTGTCTCTTGAAGCCCTCACAGAAGCTGAACCGCGGCTGCCTCTCCCGGCACGTCTCCTCTCACTGAGGGGTCAACAGTACATCCGCTGCTACTTTCTACTCAAAGGCAGCAAAACCAGGCGCTCTTAGGGCCGGGGCAGCCTGATGCGGAAATGGCGAAGCAATTCCCTGGGGGCGGGCATGGGCTGCCTCAGACAGAGGCGGGGTGAGACAACGCAGAGCCTCCATGTGCAGGCATTTCGGATGCTTGGGATACACTGGAAGACAGGAAAGAGGCAGAGAAATCTGAAGAGGGAAAAAATGATAAAAAGAAGAGATGCCTGGGTGCTGCCTCTGGAGCCAGAAGCTATCTGTGTGAGGGATGGGGGGGATGGGGGGGATGGGGTGGAGGAGAGAGGAAATATGCATGAAATATGTGTCTTGTCCTCCCCCGATACCACCATTTACATTCTGTTTTGGTTTTTTAGTTTTTTATTTGGATATAAGTGTGTGTGTATGTGTGTATGTATACAAATACACATATGTATATGAGGGTGTCTTCCTCGATTACCTTCCTTTTTTTTTTTTTTTTTTTTTTTTTTTCTCCAAAGTCATACTGAATCTGGAGATTACCAATTTAGTAAACAGTAAGCCTGAGGGATTCTTTGATCACCACGCTCTCACAGTTTAGATAATAGCCATGTACCAGGCTCTGATTTTTTTTAATTAATTTATTTATTTATTCACTTTACATCCTGGTTGTAGCCCCCTCTGTCCTCTCCTCCCAGCCCCACCTTTCTTCTACACCTCCTCCCCTATTCCCCGGAAAAGGGGAGTTCCCCTACCCACCCACCCCACCTCAAATAGTCACATCAGGACTGAGTCCATCCTCTTCCCCTGTGGCCTGACAAGGCAGTCCCATAAGGGGGAAGTGATCAAAAAAGGAAGCAACAGATTTCATGTCAGAGACAGCCCCTGCTGCCCTAACTAGCGGGCAGACACGAAGCTATGAGGCCCTGATTTTTATACCCAAACTTGGATCTTCATGCTAGCATGGCGAGTGCTTTTCAGACTGAGACATCCATATGGGGTCTTTAAAAACACGAAATCATATATATTTCGTTTGTTTGTCACGAGACAGGGTTTCTCTGTGTAGCCTTGGATGTCCCGGACTCGCTTTGTAGACCAGGCTGGCCTCGAACTCACAGCGATCCGCCTGCCTCTGCCTCCCGAGTGCTGAGATTAAAGGCATGCGCCACTACCGCCTGGCTCATATTTTCCTTAAGGCTGGCCTTTATAAAGTGTGAGTTCAATAGACTTCTGCCCAATGTTTCTCTTCTCCTTCTTAGCAAGATCTGAAGTTTCCGTCACAAGGAGCAGTCTTTCATTTCATAATTAAAGGCGCTTGAGACACGAAGGCTGAAGTCCTGAAATGCATACAGTGAGCAGGCAGTGTTTTATCGGTGTCCATGAGCAGCATCGCCCCTTTAGACGAATGAGAAGTTAAATGGCAAGAAAGCCCACAGCATCCGATGAGGTGCCGAGAGAGCTCAACAGGAAGAGGAGGAGGATGAAGAGAAGAAGACCAGGATGAAGGGCCGAAGACCGAGCATAGCTTCACTGTTGGCCCAAAGACAACTTGATCCAGTTTTAAGTACGAATGGATACCTAGAATCGATGAGTACTCAGATGTGGTCCCGGGAAGAGGATCGATAAAGAAGCGTCCATGCATGACTAGTGCGCACAACCAAGGGTCCAGAGCCACCCCCAGGGATCGCGCTTCAGAAACCGGCTGAGCCGGTGGATGCAGAGTGCATCGACAATAACAAGGTTCTGTCTTCACCACAGCAATTTGCATCTTTAGGAGAGACTTTGAAAGCACAAAGCAAAGTTGAATTCAGTGTCTGGCAGTGAAAGGTCAGGCTTAAGACTATACAGATGACGTAGTGTATGTCCATTCATGTCCATTCTAGCTGGGCCACTAACTTGTCACCTGTGTTCGCCCCCTAGTTTCCGTTTCCTCCTCTACGAGGAGAGACTACTTTCTGACTTCCAGGTTGCCAAGCGAGTTACATGAAATAACATACATAAAGCCCTAACGCGGCGTCTAGCAAACTAAGCACTAGTGATGAAAGTTGATGCTTGTCTGAAACCCAGCCACGCCCACCAGAGCTGGGGTCCAGCCTGGGGCCTAGGGCACAGCTGTCCTTATCCTTGCCTGTCTCCATGTAAGGGACTGTGACAACAGTCAACACTACAGGCTGTAAGGTCTTCATGTATAATAACTGAAGTAATAAACATCTTATGTAACTGCAACTATCCACTTATCTATCTAAACCAGAAAACTCCTCAGCCTTAGTCAGAGGAGCCTCTACTTGCAGTGAACTGCAGTGAATGCAAAGATTCCTCAGGGTGCGGAGAATAAGCGATATAGTTGAATGTTCAGTCCCAAATAAGGGTACCCATGCCACCCCTCCCCTAGGGCTCAGGGGACACTGTGGAAGAAGGGTTGGGGGGAAATGAAAAGGCCAAGTGACTGGAAGAATGGCTGTGAAATGTCATCTTCTGGGCATGGCATGACACAGTCATTGCAAATATGAGCTCAGAGCAACCGCTGCTATGTGCACTGGGCCTGTACCAAACTGGCCCTGTCAACAGTCAGTTATGCAGAGAACTCCTGGATGCCGATGCCAATGGAGTCCTGAGGAGCTGGGAGCCACCTTCAGTTGTGCACTCACTGGTGAGCCCACAGGGCTCTGAAGGATAGCCACAGAGTTCCAAAGCCATAGCCACAGGGAGTCACAAAACTAAAGGACAAGAATGTGAGAGAAAGGGGACAGGGGACAGGGCAGTGACAGGGTGGAAAGGCGCTAACAGAGGGCAGGGAAAGAGAAAGCTCAGAATGTACAATATACATGTAGGAGGGTGTCAAAGAACAAATTCAATTACCTTTTTTTAAAAGAAAGAAAAACCAGAAAATTCTACTGAGCCCCACCTTTTAACCAAAATAAATTAACAGAAGCTGGGGAATTCCAAACCAGTGAGGCTCTGCCTTGGTTTGGTTCTGCTAGCACACTGAAGTCGGATTTGCACCCTGTGTTGCACTGTATTCCCCAAGACTTAAGAGTTAAAACCTGAAGAAAAGGGATTAGCCTCCAAATGGGAGCTAGCAGCTTCTGGAAAAACCAGAGGCATAAAAGGATTAGCACTACAATTATGCACGGTGGCTAATTGCATCGATTTGATGACTGTACTGGGCTCAGCACAATCCTGACAAAGGCCTGAGAACCTCCAGAAACCCAAACAGGAGAGGCCCCCCCCCAGGAAGCGCAGCCCAGACAGGAGAGGCCCCCAGGAAATGCAGCCCAGACAGGAGAGGTCCCCAGGAAGTGCAGCCCAGACAGGAGAGGTCCCCAGGAAGTGCAGCACAGAGGCACAGAGGAGACCTGCAAGTGTGACTTCTTGTGGACAGCACTGTTCCCCCATTCCTTCTTTTTTCTCTCCGAATCAGCCTACCACAGTGCCATTTTTTTTCTAGTAGCAGTAATAAAGAAAATTTGTCCAGTTTAAAAAAGTAAAATAAAATCCGTATGTACACATTAGTTTTCTAAGTCACAATACTAGAAAATACAATTTTAAGTCATTTCAAGGGAGCCTGGAGAGTTGCTCAGAAAATAAATGTGGTGAAATCCCAACAAAAGCTTTGATGGGAGACTTTTGGGCAAACTTCATAAAGTTGCTGTTAGTATTTGAAGAGACAAAGATGCCGGTGAAGCTCTTCACACAGGGCCTGGGGCTCTGAAACTCTCAAGCTGCATGGTTGTTAAATGGTTTAATCCCAGACATTCAGTAGTAGTCTTGGGATGTGATCAGTCTCCAGGCCTGTAGAGCAAGAATGGTCACAGTCAATTTCCCTGATACAAACAACTGCACTACATTTAAATAATTATTGAAGTCTAGTCCCCTGCATTCTTCCCCACTCGAGAGAACATGTGACTCAGATAAAGAACTACGTTTGTTATGAAATTAGCCATTTGTGTTTTTTTTTAAGCCAGGCATCTAAGAGGTTTTTTTGAATAATAATATTAAAAGATTAATCTTACTTAATATGATTTCCCTTCAATGTGCATGTTGGATACTTAAGTAGCTAGAGAATTACTACTGTGTAGCTTAACTTCTATGCCCTATTTCTAAGCCAAAATCTTCAATATTTTATTTAGATTGGTATAAATTTCATAAGTAAGAAAGAGAGGTTATGCCCAGTAATACTAGGTTTACACACAGCCATCCTTTAAATTATCAATACAGATGAACAACAACAAATATTCCTAAACGAATTTTGCAGATTTATGGGAGTGAAAAACAGCTGCTACATTTTGACAGTGTTCATCTTCAGCCTCTTAAGATTAGAGGTTGTGTAGGTTGGTTTATTTGGTTCTTCCAGCTTTTCTACATTCTTATGGAAACCAAAATGAATATTACACTTCTACTTTCTGTTATATGTCACTCTTTCCCCCTCCCAAGGCAGCTTACCGACAGTCAGCAACTGTCTTTCACAGAACTGTGTTAGCTGGACCAAAAGAAGAAACCTGTGATACACAAAGGACATTTAAAAGCTAAACAAAAAAAAACAAAAAACAAAAATAAATAAATAAATAAATAAATAAAAATTAAAAAATAAGCTAAACCGTGCTATGTTTAATCCTACTTTACTCCATATTCACAGGGGCACTTAAGGAGGAGAAGGCCAATTGGTTGAGTAAATTCAAATTTCATAATACAAGTTCTAGTATCAAGACAATCTCAGCAGATCCAACAAATGACCTGACTGACTGAAGAGGGAGAGTGGGGTCTAAGGTCCGTCTAGTCTCAGATAAGTATCACCCGAAGGTCTCCTGTGAGTGTTACACAGAATCTGAGATTTCTTATTCTTACAAAACATTTTCACATCCGCGAGTGTCATCATTTTTTCCCCCCAAGCAAAACCAACCTTTCACTAGCCTTTCAGTTTTCAATTTGCAAGCATGCCAACATGGCCGGGACAAATGTTCAGAGAGGAAAAGAGAGTGGAGGAGGCACTGAAAACTCCTCTAAGAACACTGAGTATCTATCTGCAAGGTGTGGCAAGACTCTAAGGCATCAACCCTTCTGCAGAGGAAGTCAAAGGACCAATCTCCTCGGGGGAGGGGGGAGGGAGTGGGGGGAATAATCAGGAGGCCCGCCCTCCGTGTCATAAAACTAGGTGCAATGTAAAAACTAAGAGACAGCCATGAGATGGCCTGAAAGTGAAAAAAAAAAAAACTCATGAATAAGATGGCATCTCAGGCAGAGTCTGCAGCTGGGTGCCAACCACTTGAACAAGCCAGTCACAGGGAAGAACAAGAAGCCAGGGCCTCCAGATGGAACCAAGCACAGTGTTTCAGCTGAACGTGAAAAGAAAAGCCCTGCTTTCCTTTAATTAATATTTTAGGAAATGCTGATGTTTTTTCATTGGCTTATACATAACTCACACTTTAATATTTAGTATCATTGGGCTCCATGTTTTGTGGGATAATAGCTTGAAACGCAGCATGAGTGCCTTGCCAGAGGCCACGGAATTACTTCATGAGGACGCAGCTTTCCTTCCGCCTTGCCACCCTCACCGCAGGGGGCATGGGGTTGGCTGGATGGACAGGGGAGAGCCAGGTTCTAGAAAAGACTTAATCCATCACAGGAGCTTGAGCCTGCTGATGAGGTGGTGACAGCGCTGCTTTCACAGCATTCATTAATCATGCCCCAGTGAACAGACGGGATCTCAGTTGACACAGCGAGGAGCCAAAAAAAAAAGAGAGAGAGAGAGAGAGACTTGAGAAGCTGGTGAAGTCACCCTGGGGCAAATACTGGAAAGCCAAATTTAGAGCACTGGCAGCAAAATATGACAAAATTAGTGAGTTTCTAAGTGGTAGAAAATGGAGAAAATGAATTTTAAAAAAAATGGAAGCAAGTATCACTCAGAAAACTGGATGGCCAAGTTCATCATAAAGTAAGCAGGCTCAAAACTCTTTCTCCAACCTGCTCTCCTCTCTGACCAATTTTACCCTCTAACCCTGTCCTTTCAGTGTGTGTGTGTGTGTGTGTGTGTGTGTGTGTGTGTACATGTATGTGTATGTACATGCCTGTGAAGATCAAAGGTCAAAGTCAGGTGTCTTCCTTGCTGTCCACTTTACCTTTAATTCAGAGTTTCTCACTGGACCTAGAGTTTACCTCTAAACTAGACTGGCTGGTCAGCCAGCCTCAGGGGTCCTCTTGTCTCTGCCCCCTAGCACTGGGACTTCAGGCAAGGACCATCATGCTTGGCCTTTTCACACAGATTCTGAGGGGGTCAACTCAGCAAGTACTAGCACTAGCAGCTAAGCCGTCTCCTGCGGCCCGCCTCTTTCATATTTTGCAGCCCTAGGTGGGTTAGGCTCTAAGAAGCAGAAATCAGTGATAACAAATGTACCTGCCCAGCTCTTCTTCCTTGCCTGCCATCTGCTGCCCTAATTCTGTATACTTACTACCTCATGAGTCTCCCAGGATAACTCCATAGGGTAAGCCAAAGTACCATCCCTACTGTAGAGAGAGAGGATGCAAGGAGCAAGCTGCACGGTGAGGCTGTCTCTAGAGCCTACGCACACTGAAGCACTCTCCCAATCTCCCGGGGAAGTTTCCATCTCAGAAGGATACAAGATTATCTGCAGACTTAGGCTCACTGGATGTTACAAGTTTTCCAACAAACAGGCACGGACCTTACCGATACCTCGCCATAACTACTCAGCTACACAACTCTCCCACACGACTCTTGGAATCGTGCTCTGCGTTCCCTTAAGCACTCTGCCCGTATCCTTCAAATGTAGCCTAGATTGTTCTCCGTGGTACATGGGTATGCTTGTTTGCCCGTCCAGGGACCCTCTATACCCCTTGAGGAGCAGGGATGGTACCTTAGTCACCTATGTAAACTCGAGTCACATGGCAGGTGCTCAATTAAACCTGTTAAAGAAATGAATAAATTAATGAATATGGACAACCTGTTCCAGCCAAACTGGTCCACTTTGAGTCTCCACCTGCTTGGTACATTTTCACTCCTCACTTCCCAGAACAGTCCTCTCTCTGCTGTTGCACACACCGAAAACTCCAGCCATCCCTCGCTGGAGGTCTCAGCTCAGCTCCGCTTGTACCTCAAAATTCAGTCCAGCGGCCTCATCAGCATTACAGTGTCTTGGAAGTTCAGTGTTATGGAAACTATCATCTCTGTTGCTATATCAAAACCAGACTCCAGCACAGCTAGCTGTGTTCTTCTGGGATAAGTCCTACGAATCTCTAAGGCTTCGTGTTTTCCAGCTATAAAATCAGGTAAATAACTTCTATCTTAGAGAACTGGCAGAAGACCAGAAGTGAACCACTGAAGACCACACACCCTCCCAGCCCCGACACTCCTGTACCACTTAGGTTACAGTACTTAGCGTTTCCCTTCAGTCAGACCACAATGACTAGAGAGGTCTTACAGGACAGGAACTGAACGTCACCCACATCCTTCTCAGCATCCCCCACGTGCCTTACGCAGAAACACAACACACAGTGAGGCCAGAGCCATTATGAAGTGGGTTAACAGCAATCACACGCGAGTGGTGGCAGGGCTAAAACCATACATTTTCCTGCAGTTTTTATGCTGTAGAATTACCACACGGCACCTCTGCGATTTTGCTCGTGCCAAAAGATTCATTTCAACCAGTAACTGCAATGAAAAACAAAGGTTTGCTCCTGTACAATGGTGGGTGCCTCTTCAGACTACTTTTTAAAATCAGTCTTCAGCTAGATTGAGGTTTCTACATTTTCCACTCGTGCAGAAAAGTAAAAGCTAACACTAAAGCAAGCCTAGGAAAACTGAAGCCCCAAATCTGTGGAGGTTATCAGTAATGTCGAAAGCTCTTCACTTTTTTCCATCGTACCATGGGATTCACCTCTCTGAACCTGCCAGTCTTTTTTTTTTCCCCCTCCTGATTTGTCATGGCCTCCATTTATCATGCGTTATCTTCACAAGAATCAATTCCCACGCTTAGGGCTTTTTTTTTGTTTCTTTCAGCCGCTGCCCTACTTGCAGGTGCTGACAAGTTGGAGGAGCTGCAGTCTGTTGGTAGTAACCGGCAGGATAACAAGCAGCTCTTCATTAATGCCTCGGCCACATTCCCTTTCCCTGCAGAGACAGTTTTCTAGCTCCCATTCTGCGGAACGTGCAGCTACAAATTTAATTTGAAAAAGCAATTACTAATGGAATCCTGCCGAGTCCCTGTGCTTTCAATATTCTCCTGCTTCCATGTTCTTTTTGCTTTGCTTCTTCCCGTGGGGAGAAGCTCGTAGTGAGAGCTGGAGCCTCAGTTTCTCCAACAACAGATCCACCCCAGGAGGGAATGAATATGTAACGTGGAATAGTAGGAAAAGCCAAACCCAAGGTTCAGTCACGCTTTCAACCGTAGCTCAGCCAGCTATCATGAGGAAATGTCACCACTGTCCTCAGCTTCACCTTCCTGACATAGAACTGAGATAGCACCTGCTAACCCCATGTCAGTGGACTAGGCTAGAGATTTTTAAATGGACCTACCACAAAACCCACTACATAATTTTAAAACATGTGTGAATCTATATGCATAAATATATGTGTAATATATTTTAACAAGAGCAATGTCATAGCCTATGGCTAGTCATAAAATAATTTTATATCATGTAAAGTCCCAATTAAATACTTCACTAGATACTGTCCCACTGGAATCTGTGCACAGTGTATCCAATAAAAGCATTTTACTTGTTTACTGAGAAGGGAAATCTACCTTGGGAACAGAGGTGTAAGTCTGAGTTAAAAGCCTTGAAGCAAGTGCCACTTTGTAGCCTGGATTTACATTGCTACAAGGAAACTTCTTGCAAGTCAAAACAGACCCAAATCCTTCCTCTGTAACCAGTCAGAGCCTAGAGCACTGCAGGTTAGGTCCTCGCTTCCTGTGCTTAGTGTTTCTGCACCATGGTCTTCACATGAACCTGAGCCAGGAGGTTAAAAGTCTGCAATTACTTCATGACTTCTCACTTAAAACAGCAGCATCATTGCCTTTGAAGATTCCTTGGTCATTCTTTGTGTATAGTTTCCCAGGCAAAAATATGAATATACTCTCATTAGCCAAATCAACAATCCTCTACATATGAGATTGTATGTGTTTAATATATATTTCATATACACATATTAATGAGTATACATTATATATCATATATATATATATCATCCTAAATTGTGCTTCTTAACTGTGGCAACATTTCAACACTAGTAAAATAGTTCAGCATATCTATATTTTTGTTTGCTTAGTTTCAAGATCCTTATTACATTACTCCAGCACACTTGCTACTCACTGCAACTCCTAAGGCTATCTGAAAACATGAATTTGAACAATTCTTATTTCAACTATAATCTGTAAGAAAACTTCTTTTACTTTTTCAAACTTAGCAAATACTGAGTACAACCTAAATTAACATGAGAAAAACTTAGGTTTGTTTTTTTTTAATGGTTACTCAATGGTCTTCGAAAGGTAGAATGTACACTCATCTGAACTCCACCCATCTTTAGTTTCAACACAACAAAGTTCCCATTTGTACTCAGGACAAATTCAAAAGCATTGAAGAGGTATTGGTTATTACTGGGGATAATTTATGCAATCATAAGCTGAAGATGCTACGCTGGCAAAAAGAAAACCATACAAGTAAGCAAACCCTAGCACCTGAGAGCCACGCCCTCTCAGTATATAAAGGCTCAGTCACTGTCCTTGGTGGCAGGCTCCCTGAGCTACACTATACCACCATGTCTGTTAGATTCAGCTCCAGCAAGCAGTTCTCTTCCTCCCGCAGTGGAGGAGGAGGTGGTGGAGGAGGAGGATCATCCCTCAGAATTTCCAGCAGCAAAGGCTCCTATGGTGGAGGGTATAGCTCAGGGGGGTTCAGCGGTGGCTCTTTTAGCCGTGGGAGCTCTGGTGGAGGCTGCTTTGGGGGCTCATCAGGTGGCTATGGAGGCTATGGAGGAGGCAGCTTTGGTGGAGGCTACGGAGGAGGCAGCTTTGGTGGAGGCTACGGAGGAGGCAGCTTTGGGGGCGGCAGCTTCGGTGGAGGTAGCTACGGAGGAGGCTTTGGTGGTGGATTTGGAGGAGGAGATGGTGGCCTTCTCTCTGGGAATGAAAAGGTAACCATGCAGAATCTGAATGACCGTCTGGCTACCTACATGGACAAAGTCCGGGCTCTGGAAGAGTCCAACTATGAGCTGGAGGGTAAAATCAAAGAGTGGTATGAGAAACATGGTAACTCAAGCCAGCGGGAGCCCCGGGACTACAGCAAATTCTACCAAACCATTGAAGACCTTAAGAACCAGGTAAGGGGCCTTTTAAATTCCAGCTTTAACTCAACTCTAGCCATGTAATGCAGACAGATGAAACTAAGCTAGGCAAAGTGCAGCTGTTCCCTGTTCTCTATCTGTTAATTTTCTTATGTGTAATGTAACCAAGACTCATCAAAGGTATCTAGGATGGCATGGTGATGTCAATCTTCATCTGGTGTGTGTGTTTCCTGTCTTCCAGGGTGGCAGGCTACTGAGAACCTTTTAGGTTTTAACAAGCACAAAGTGAGTTCACAGCTAAAATATGCTAGATCATGTACAAATGTGGGAGCTAAGATATTTTAAGTGAATGTTATATATTCATATATATATATATATATATATATATATATGTATGGCTTACTTACATCTATAAACAAGTAAGCCATATCTAGCACTAACGGTGCAGGAAACACTGACTCTCCAACACAGAAAAGAGATACCCCTTGTCTCTAGGGGCTATGTTAACTACGTCTATAAATTCAGGGTATATACATTTAGAAGTATTTATAACACATTAAACAAATACAGGTGTGAGTCACTCCAAAGTTGGCTGCAATACAAGGCAAGCACAGACTGTAAGGGAGAGAGGGTCACAGTGGCAGGAATACACCTATACAATTCCAGCTAGTACTCACAAAGGAATCATGGCTATGAAAATACTGGGGGAAAAAATGTACTCTACAGGCAAGTTTGTAAACCTCTACACTTAAATTAACCTCCCTCCAAGTTTTGGGAGAGAATTATATAAAAATGCAACACGCCCATGCAAATCTAAAAAGCCATACACCCACCTGATCTTTTCAATAACGTGTGTCTCTCCTTCCAGATACTCTCCCTGACAACTGACAATGCCAATGTCCTGCTGCAGATCGACAATGCCAGACTGGCTGCCGATGACTTCAGGCTGAAGTAAGCTGAGTGAATGTGGCACAAAGAACACGGGGTGTTTAAAACAATGACCTTGGGTGCCCCTGCACTTGTCCAGAACAAAACAGTCCTGAGCTGTTAAAGAAATATTGTAATTGTAATACTATCTTTCAGGTAATCTTTAAAGGAAGATGTGTTTTAAATGACAGCTAACTTTCTTTGGGTGGAACTAATAATACTCCTACATTCCAAACTGTTAACACTCCTGTGAATCCGTGTGTTACAAATGCTGTCCTGACATGAAAGCAAATCCGTAGCTGCATCTTAATCGGTCTTCGTCCAAGTAAACATTCATTCTCCTGTATATCCAAGTGTTTGTACCCTGCTCGTTACAGGTATGAGAATGAGGTGGCCCTGCGCCAGAGCGTGGAGGCTGACATCAACGGGCTGCGCAAGGTACTGGACGAGCTGACCCTTAGCAAGGCTGACCTGGAGATGCAGATTGAGAGTCTGACTGAAGAGCTAGCCTACCTGAAGAAGAACCACGAAGAGGTGACACAAAATTACACACACACACACACACACACACACACTAAAGTCCATCTTGGTCATGGTGCAGTCATTAAATCAAACTGCTCCTCAAACAGGAAATGAGAGACCTTCAGAACGTGTCCACCGGTGATGTGAACGTGGAAATGAATGCTGCCCCAGGAGTTGACTTGACTCAACTGCTGAACAACATGAGAAACCAGTATGAACAGCTTGCGGAAAAGAATCGCAAGGACGCAGAGGCCTGGTTCAATGAGAAGGTGAGTGAGTCGCCCTTCTCCGGGAAGCCCACGGAGGTTATCATGCCCAAATAGTCTCATCTTTGCCGTTTTCAATCCTCTAGAGCAAAGAACTCACCACAGAAATCGACAGCAACATCGAACAAATGTCCAGCCATAAGAGTGAAATTACTGAATTGAGACGTACTGTTCAGGGTCTGGAGATCGAACTACAGTCCCAGCTGGCCCTGGTATGTTAAATCTTGTAGAATGGTTTTTATTTTCGCCTGCACTGTTTCGTGCTTAGAATGAGTTGGGGGGGGGGGGCAAGAAAGGAGACTCGAAATCGAAGCTTTGTGCAGAAAAAAGAACTGTTAGGATTGAGGCAACCGCGCTTAAACTGCAGTGTTGCCATGAAGCACGCGTGTCCTATTTCCTTTCCTTCTCTGATGTCTTACTGAATAATTTCCGTGTTTCACTATACTTAATAAAAAACCTTCTTCCCAGAAACAATCGCTGGAAGCCTCCTTGGCAGAAACAGAAGGTCGCTACTGCATGCAGCTCTCCCAGATTCAAAGCCAGATCTCCGCCCTGGAGGAACAGCTCCAACAGATTCGGGCTGAGACCGAGTGCCAGAACGCTGAATACCAAAATCTCCTGGACATAAAGATCCGACTGGAAAATGAGATCCAAACCTACCGCAGCCTGCTAGAAGGAGAGGGAAGGTATAGTGGAAACCTGGCAATACCTTCTATTGTTTTCACTCAGTATTCCACGTAGCAGAGCTTACCCAAACCCAAGGAAACGCCAGAGGGTATTTCAAAAGAGGCAGGAAGGGGAGCAGTGATGTTTTCAGGAATTAGGGTTGTGTGTATAAATATTTATTACAAATGGGTGAATACTAATAGACAAACTTGTCTGGGTTGTATTTTCTCAAAATATTACACTGGAGCGCAGCCTGGCGCTTTCATATTCAAAGTGACCGCATTTGAGCCTCACACTCTGTTTAGTTCCGGAGGCGGATCCCACGGAGGCGGACGAGGCGGCGGAAGCCACGGCGGCAGCTACGGCGGCGGAAGCTCTGGCGGCGGCAGCTACGGCGGCGGAAGTTCCGGCGGTGGTGGTCATGGCGGCAGTTCCAGTGGTGGCTACGGCGGCGGAAGTTCCGGCGGTGGTGGTCACGGCGGTAGTTCCGGTGGTGGCTACGGCGGCGGAAGTTCCGGCGGTGGTGGTCACGGCGGCAGTTCCGGTGGTGGTTACGGCGGCGGAAGTGCCAGCGGTGGCGGAAGCCAGAGCGGAAGCGGAGGGTTCAAATCTTCCGGGTCCGGCGACCAATCATCTAAAGGACCAAGGTCAGCAGATCCTAACTGGGGTAATCTGATTTAGTTTTAACTTTCTCCAATGGTTTTGTTGCTCCTTAAACTTAAGAGCTGATTTTAAAACAATGAAAATCTCAAGTTAGGTTTTCATTTGTCTTCTTAATCATAGACACCAAATTTTGAAAATGCCGTCTACAGCTTGGATTTTTTTTTTTTCAGAACTTGAAAACGTTGTATTGTCTTCCCTTTGCAATATTAGCTTGTTAGTAGGATTCCCTACAAATAGTTTCCTTTAATTTTCTAATTTATTATTATTATTATTATTCACAGATACTAACAAAACCAGAGTGATCAAGACGATAATTGAGGAGGTGACACCTGAGGGTAGAGTCCTTTCATCTATGATTGAATCAGAAACCAAGAAACACTTCTATTAAGCTGCATAGAAGAGTCTCTTTACACAAGCCACTGCACAGACCTATAGAAAGCAAAATGTCCAAGAAAACACCTCTGTCTTAATGGTCTATGGAAATAGGTTCACTCCTTGAAAATAAGGGTCTAAAAGGTGTTTTGTGGCGTCTGTTTTTCTTCTTTTCATTTATCAGAAAGTGTTCTTTTGTGGACAAAAAAGATAACTTTCTGATTTACTAATGAATTTCTCATTTACTTATGAATTTCAATAAACTTTCTTACTGATGCAAACTATATAAATTTGTCAGCATTATTATTTGCGGGCGTGTGCGCAGATAAATATGAGTTATCTGGGTTTGGTTTTGTTTTTAAAGTCCATGACACCACCACCACCACCACCACCCCACCACCACCCCGTCAAACTTACATTTTCTAAAGACACATAGAGAATGGAGAACTCCCAGCTCTTGGGCTTTACATTGCTTCAATCTTGGAGGGTTTTGTTTGTTGGTTTGTTTTTGTTTTTAAATTATCTCAAATAAGATTCCCAATATAAAAGGAAGTTTCACATTCTTTACTATTTCTCATCTTTTCTGACTTTTACTTTCTTCCAATTATAATATTGCTTCTCGCGTCTCATGTTACTTAAGATAAGTCTTCCAACAGAAGTCCAACAACAACAAAAATAAAAATAAAAAATAAAATAACAGCCCAACAGAAACCATCAAAATTGTTATATACTCAATAAAATTATTTTATGTCTGCCAGGTGATACTATGGGGTCTAACCAGACATCTATTAAGTCTTCTGCTTCCCCCAACACTTGTTTTGTAATCAGTACTAAAGACCTTGTTCTTTCAGTATACACTGAATTATATCTCTCAACCAGTTAGGCCTCAACTGTGCTGGCTGGTTTTGTGTCAACTTGATGCAAGCTAGAGTCATCTGAGAGAAGGGAGCCTCAGATGAGAAAATGCTACCTAAGATTAGGCTATAGGCAGACGTATAGACATTTTCTTAATTAGTGATCGATGGGGAAGGGCTCAGCTCATTGTGATGGTTCCAGGTTCTGTAAGAAAGTAGGCTGAGTAAACCATGAGGAGCAAGTCAATAAGCAACACTCCCTCCTGGCCTCTATCAGTTCCTACCTCCAAGTTCCTGTCCTGCCTTCCTTCAGTGATGAACATTGATGAGGAAACATAAGTAAAACAAACAAACAAACAAAAACCTTTCTTCCCCAAGTTCCTTTGGTCAGGGTATTTCATCACAGCAATAGTGATCCTAACTAAGACACCAATTGACGTTACTTAGTACTCTGCTTAGGATAAAGATGGGAAGTCCTAGTATGCTTTTGGATTGCCTGTGTCCATTGGTAGCAACTTCAGCATCCTTCTTCACTTGAACTCCAGTGCTTTCCAAGAGCTGAACCATGATCCCTTGCCATTTCAGTGGGATACTACTAAATAAACCCTACCCTAATAAACAACACACTTTGGAGTGTGTCCTAAGGGACATTGCCCCTCCTCAGACACTGAGAACCAGGGTCTCTTAATATCAAGAGCCCTTATTAGTAAAGGGAAAGAAGAAAAACAACAACAAAACCCTTTCTCAATCTCTGTGGGTTGAGACTCCTTTGCCAACCTGGGTACTTTGAGACTCTTTTGGGATACTAAATTGTATCCCAGTGCAAAATTTAAGCTAGATTGTAATACCAGTGAGATGAGGGTTGGGTCTGCCTTGCCTGTCACTGGAAGCCCCACCCTAACATGTTTTTCAGCACAAATTGTTAAAGCCCAATAAGGACTGGTTGAGCAACAAAATTAGTGAGTCATATCCAAAGAAATATGTGCAGCACCTCGCAAGATGAACCCGGAAATGCGGGGAACTAAGAACCAAGAAGAAAACTTATCCACCGCCAACGTATGACAATGCAAACAAGACCAACTCCCTTGTACATTTAATATATGATTATTTGGGCTGAAGAGATGCCTCAGCCATTAAAGCCTGGACTCACAACCAAAAATATAATACATGATTATCTTAAACACTTTGTAATCAAAATGAAATGATTCAGTTGAGAAAAAAAAAAAAAGGTAAAGAGTATTCAGGACATCCAGGGCCTTCCATGCACTAAAAGCTTTGTTAGCACTCTGCTTTCAGTGCTTCCTTCTTTATCCTCCGAGAAGAGCAACTCCAGGGCTGGCAGACAACTGTAGAAGTTCAGGGACTAGAATGTAACCAGTGAGGGTGCTTTGAATTGTGACTGTGGGGGGAAAGCCATGCAGATGCCAGACAATCAAGGTCCTGGAGCCATATTGCCCCCTTGTCCCTCTGGCATTGAGAGAGACGGTAAGGGGTGAAATGAACAGCTCCTTTAAGGACGTTAAGAAATGCTGTAAGTGTTAGTGCATGAGCAAGCATGAAGAAAACATGGGAGCAGTGACAGCAGAAACATCTGTTGGAGAAAGGGCAAGGCTGCTGAACCACATCAAGGGTTTGGTGTACATTTGAGCATCAGTGGTGAAATCTTTTCACAACAACCAATCCCAGGATCCTGCTAAATGAAAAGAAGGACATGGCCACTCCTAGGTATGGTTGAGGAGAAAGCGTTTATTGTAGGAGAGAGAGAGAGAGAGAGAGAGAGAGAGAGAGAGAGAGAGAGAGAG
>OU015746.1:21432702-21453728 GCA_907169655.1 Acomys percivali
AAAGAAAGAAAGAAAGAAAGAAAGAAAGAAAGAAAGAAAGAAAGAAAGAAAGAAGCTAGCCTACACAAAAAAGAAATCTTTCTCTCACTTCCAGCTTTCTTGAGATTCACCTTAGATGATGAGAAAGAAGCTCCTTTGGAATCTATACAGCACACTATCAACACAGCGCAATCAAGTCTCACATAGCTTCCAGCCAAGGGTCAAGGTTTTGCCCAACACACACGCGGCGGCATCCATTTGAAGACCAGCACTGCCCCCTGGTGGAAATAGTGCACAAGGGCAAGTATGACCAACGTGGGGTCAGAACTTAATTTAAAACATACACCTTTAGGAGGAGTTTTTGTTTGTATGTATACCATTATTATATTATTAACGAAGAAATATTGCCAGCACATATTTATTTTATATAATATATTGTCTTGAAATATGTATATTTGTGAAATGACTAAACTAAACTGACATATCACATACCTTTTTTTATGATAAGGGCACTTAAAGTCTACTTGAATAAAAATACACTGTTGTTTTCTCTCCTATTTTGACATAAAATTTTCTCCTAGAAATATTTTTTATTTACATATGAAAATGTGGTCATGCTACACTAATTAGTTTTCTGCTTGTTACTTAATTTTAATTATGATTATTATAAGAAATAATTAGTAGTAACTAGAGTAGTAATAATAAGGAAGCCATTTATGCAGCAATCAAGCAATGCCGATTCTTTAAATTCCTAATATATGCTAATGTGCTACTTTAGTGTTTCAGTTTCAGCAGTTCAATCAGTGCAATGATTTTGCAGTGCATGAATATTTTAGACTATGGATGACAATATCTAAAGTGGGCATGCAAATCAGCACGCATCGCAGAGTGACTATACATAAGCAATCACTTGTCTTCAGTGGTGTGGCCCCCTGCTAGGTTGCCCATGTTCTAGTGGATGGCTCCACATCCGTGGGGTACCGGCACTGATAACTCAGACCCACTGAACAAAAAGACATGAAGTTGGAAAGGGGGTGTGTGGACATAGGTCTGGGAGGAGATGGAGAGGGGCATGGATGTGATCAAAATATGTTGCAGTCATCTGCAAAATTCTCAAATAATAATTGAATCTCACAGGATGAGCATCTCAAGTCACCTTGAACACAAAAGTTTTCACCCAGCATGTGCCTGATGATCCTGAATAAAATGTTCGGCATTTCCGGGTCTTATTTGCCTAACCTGCCGATAAAGAACTGAATTAAGAGATATCTAGGGCCCTTAATAACTTGAAAAATATCTCACAGCCTTCCGCAAGCCGTGCTATATTTAAAGACCATGCAATGTTGGCCACAGAGGCAGCTAGCCAGCCTTCTAGCAACTCAAGACCTAGCAACACTCCTTACTATCCTGAAGATAATATAATCCCATACCATCTTCTCCACCTGAACCTAAGCAGGTCACTCCAAAGCAACACACACACACACACACACACACACACACACACACACACACACGCCCTGTTCTTCCTTCCTTCTGTTCTTTCAACCATCATCATCCCCCCCTTCCAAGCCACTGCCTCAGGGGAAGGCTCCTTCACAGTCAGCTTCGCTTCCCCAGCCCTTCACACACACACACACACACACACACACACACACACACACAATAGCTGCCGTTTATTGAAGACGTCTGCTTTCCAGGCACTGTGGTAAGCATGCTCTCAGGTAGTTACCTAAACAGCCTGATGAGATGGAAACTTTTTAAACTACATTTTGATGATTTTTTTTTTTTTTTGGACTTTTGCTGAAAGTCACTCTGAAAAAGAAAAGAAAGAAAAAGGAAAGCTTTCACAGGAAAAATCCATGTCTTACAGCATTAATTATTTATTGCATCTTTCCTCTGAAATGTCCTGGCAATGTCATCTGTCAGAAGCCCCGATCTGGTCTCTCTCCCTGCCCCGTGCATTCTGTGCATTCTCTCCTGCAGATTTTCAACTTCCATCTCCTCTCCTTCCTCTGGGACCACCTTCACTCTCTCCTTCTATTCCTACTTTCACACACCCCATCAAATACAGATAACGCACATCTGCATCCCCTCACTCCGCAATACTGCATCCCTCTTAGTGCCTCTGTATTCCCTCCCTCCCCAATGCTACACCTATATTTGTGCCACTTAATTCTTCTGTGTGTGTGTGTGTGTGTGTGTGTGTGTGTGTGTGTGCACATGCACGCACATGTGTCTGTAAGTCTGTAATGTTATGGCCTCCATGTAAAAGTCAGACGGCAACATCCGATGTTAATCCTCACCTTTGTTTGACTTAGGGTCTCTTTGTGTTTTGTTTTGTGTTAATTCGTTTGGCTTCTGCACCAGCCTAGATGCCCCAGAAGCATCTAAAGTTCTCCCACCTCCACCTGCCTCTCCCTGTAGGCTTGCTGGAGTCTGGCATTTATATGGGTTCTGGTCCTCACGCTTGCACATTGAGCACTTTTACCCCACCCTCCCACACACACACCCCATGAGCCAACCCCCAGGCCTGTGCCACTTAATTCTTATGCTAAAATGTTCTTGAGGGAAAAATCCCACCCAAGTGCCCCTTACCACGTACTCTTGATGCTGTGAACAAGTGACTGACGGTCTGTTCCTCTCCCACCTCCAGACACCATAGCATACTCAATGTCCACTTCCCATCATAGTCCAGTAGTTCTTGATCGCATATCCCAACGCCTGTTGAATCCAGTCCTCGTGCCTGGTCTCTGGACTTGGACAACATGTGGGGTTCTACCTATTTTAAAATTTGGTACAGTGGTCTCCACACTCCAATTGCTAGAGTTTGAATGTGGTTTATGTAAGCTTCCTAAAAGCTTATGTGCTGGAAGCTCGGGCCCCTGTGTGGTGGTTTTGAGAGAACAGAACCTTTCGGAGGTTGGACACAGCGGAAGGTGATTGGTTCATTGCTCGTTAGGGACTCTGCCTCAAAAAGAATTAACACAGTTTTGCCTGTGGGACCCAGTGAACTCTTAAGAAAGGGGCTATCTTAAAGCAAGTCCATCCTCAATTTCCTTCAGGTAGCTGTTTCCCTTGCCGTTTCTCTGCCTCATTGTGACGTTGACAAAGGGACCCTCATCCGAAGCTGAAAAGATGGTGCTGGTCAACCCTAGACTCTCAACTTCTAACACAGTCCAGTCAGATAGATCTCTTTTCCTTATAAAATATTCGGCTTTCGTTGTCAACACAATGGAAATCAGATTCAACTTTAACCGACCTTCCCTCAACTTCACCCACACCACGTCATGTTCACTCTCGCCACCTCAGTGCCATAAAGACATCCCATGACTCAAACTTTCCCCTCAGCTTATCTGTCCCTCTGATGTCATTTCTCCTTCCTGTATAATTATGTAATCAGTTGCCCCGGTCATCTTCTCTAGAGCACCAGGAATTCCTCTGGCACTCTTTCCTTCTGGTCCTGCCTTCAGATCCCCCCCAAAACCTACACCATTCTTTCTGCGCTGGCACAGGATTGCTTCCGAATACATAACTGAACATTAACTAGATTAAGAACCTGGCCCTTAGTTCTGCCTAGCAATCCCATTACACCTTGCTGGCCAGGCATTTCCCCAGAGCAGTGAGCTTACTCTAAACGCTGACTCGCCCTATCAGCAGCCATCTTTACCTGGAATATCCCAGTAACCTCTCAAATTCAATTCGTGCTAAATTAAGCTTAGCGATCCCACCATAACACCAGCCCAGTCAACGTTACAACCCCCCCCCCCACGCATCCGAGATCAATTATCAGCTTATCAGTGCCAGCCTGAGCCATTGCGTACCTGTTACTGCAGGATTTGGCCAGCTGAGGCAAGAGAATCACTAGTTAAAGGCCAGCCTGAGCTACATAGCAAATTCCAGGCCTGGTCCATAGTAAGATCCTGTCTGAAAAGAAAAGAAAAGAAAAGAAAAGAAAACCCTCCCCACTCTTTCTTTACTATCAAATGTCAATTAACTACTTTTTCCTCTCAACTCCGCCTTCTATTCATCACCATCCTCATCTTTTCCACCTGGACCACTCTTCTAACCCTCTAGCGTGCCATACCAACTCATTTCAACTCGAGTCTTTCGCTACATTTTTTTAAAATTAAAATAGAGTTACATCATCATTTCCTTCCATTCTCCTCCTTTCCTCCAACTCCTCCCATGCCCCGACCCTTCACACACACCCCGTTCTCCCTATTAAATTCCTGGCTTCCTCTTCTTTGATTATTAGTTATATACATATGCATACATACATAAAATGCAACCCGCTGCTCCTGTCCAGTGTGGCTTGCACGGACATAATTCCAGGGCTAACCTACTTGGTACTGGGTCACCAAGCAGAGGGCCTCTTCCTTGTGAATAAACCACTTCCCCTACTCTCAGGATAACTTGATATTTCTCTCTGCTTTTTACTTAAGATGCATTCCAAATCCCTTGGTCTAGCACACAAAGCTTTAAAAAAAAAAAAATCCAGCCCCTATCTGGAACTAACAGTTCCAGATTATAATATAAATATTATATAATATAAATTATATATAAATATAATATAATGATTATAATAATCTTTTCATTTCTGCATTTATTTAGTGTCACGTCTTTCATTTCTGTATTTAACACAGCACACGAGGAATGGTAGCCACACACCGCGTCACTGGCCGACACAATACATAGGTGTGACAGCTATGGAAACAAGGGGAAATTACCAGGGATATATTTATTTAAATGACATGCTTTTTTTTTGTTCTCATGGGATAAAATACCTGTTTCGGTAGCTAATCGTCCTTCATCCACCTGCACAGTGAGCCAAGGAGACAGGGCCCTATCTCTGTCTCTCTTAGCCTCTCATACTCACTTAGGCTCTGCACTAGATAATGACAGTCTGTTCATAGGGTCTCTAGATGAAAGAAAAGGATTACTCACTCAAAATTAAAAGCCAAAATAATGAACTTAAATATAGAACTAAACCCTACTTTATGTACGATAACAAATATCCTGAAGCAACACCGGGGGATGTTAGGCATTAATTATTTTTTAAATCATCCAATTATGCATCATTTCATGCTAATCTAAACGATGCTGTTTCTCTCTCAGCAGACACTACTCAACTCGAGACAGCCCCCATAGCCGCATATAAAAGCTCAAAGAGCCCACAAGCTGGTGACGTTCTATTCTCCTTTGAAATTACGGCTGCCCACAAGTGGGACGTTTGCCTTGGCGCCATGTCTCTCCGGTTCTCTGGCGGATCCAGGCACGTTGGCATACAGTCGGGATCCCTCAAGCCACCCAGCACAAGCGCAGGGGCAGGTGCAGGCTTTGCTGGGAGCAGTGCGGGCGGCAGTTCGGTTACTGGCAGTGGATTGTCTTGGGCCTTAGGAGGGACACTGGGCAGTGCTCCTGGAGGCAGCCACGCCACCGGTGCCTCAGGAAATGCCACCACCGGTGTTGGCTTCGCTGGAAATGAAGGAGGTCTCCTCTCTGGCAACGAGAAGGTCACCATGCAGAATCTTAACAACCGCTTGGCCTCTTACCTGGATAACGTGAAAGCTCTGGAAGAGGCGAACACTGAGCTAGAGAGAAAGATCAAAAATTGGCATGAGAAATACGGACCAGGATCTTGCCGTGGACTTGACCGTGACTACAGCAGATATCAACTGACCATCGAGGACCTTAAAAGCAAGGTAAACTCACAACCTTGAAACTAGCCAAGCATTTAAAACGTAATAACGTCCATCAAAAGCACACAGAAGCACAAAAGGGAAGTGCTTTGGGCTGTTCCCTAATTTGCATTTAATTTTAATATATAATTCTTCCCATTGCTCAAAATTAGGAGCCTTGATTTGCGAATTTCAGTGTAGCTAAAGTGTTAATTCCACCATTTATTTGGAAAGACGTTTATAGATAATAAATTATATTCCAAAAGTAATGCAATTACAACTGCTACTTTCTGGAAAATTAAATTCTAAACATTAAGCTAAGAAATTGATACAAAGGCTTAATCCTTTTTAAAACAATAACCAAAGCAGGTATTTCTGTTGAACTTCTTTTAATTTCTTCTAGATTATCTCCTCCACGGCTGCTAATGCTAATATAATTCTGCAAATTGATAATGCCAGGCTGGCTGCTGATGACTTCCGACTAAAGTAAGTGACAGATGGCAATCATGGTCCCAAAATTAGGTTCCTATCTGCTTATGTTGTTTAATTTTTTTTCCCATTTTCATCTCAAGTAAAATAAATTATAAAAGTGTAAAGGAATCCAAGGGTTTCTGTTACAAAATGACAGTCAACTTGAGTCAGAGTGGTTCATAGTCATTACATCCAAGGGATAAACCATCCCTGTATCTCCGAGCTTGCCTAAAGTCATGCCAAGCACAGAGCAAATGTACAGTGACTATTGTTCACTCCTTAAGAATGTTAACTTAGGGCCTGGAGGGACAGCTCAGAGGTTAAGAACACTGACTGCACTTCCAGAGGTTCAGAGTTCAATTCCCAGAAACCACATGGTGGCTCACAACCATCTGATGCCCTCTTCTGGCCTGCAGGTGTACGTGCAGGCATAATAAATAAATCTTTTTTTTTTTAATTTTTTATTTAAGTAATTTATTCAGATTACATCTCAATTGTTATCCCTTCACTTGTATCTTCCCGTTTCCTCCCCTCCCTCCCTCTTTCATCCAATTCCCCTCCCCTAGGTCTGTGACAGAAGGGGACCTCATCCCCCCCCACTGTAAGATCACAGCTTATCAGGTCTCTTCCTGGTAGCCTGCTTACTCTTCCTCTGAGTGTCACCAGGTCTCCCCACCAAGGGGAAGTGGTCAAATAAGGGGGCACCAGAGTTCATGTCCGAGTCAGTCCCTGCTCTCTCCACATGATTGTGGAGAATGTGCTGTCCGCTGGCTAGATCTGGGTAGGGGTCTAGGTTTACTGCGACGACGTTAACTTAGCTAAGACTACAAAACAGGCGCTTTCGCTTCCTTGTGATGGGTACCAGAATGACTGTGTGTGGCTGGAAAGCTGCTCACTGTCCTGCACAGAACAAGGGTCAACAGTCTTTCTGTGTACCGCTGTCTTGTTTTGTTTTTATGATACGGTCTCACTGTGCAGCCCAGCCTCGTCTAGTACGCACAATCCTCCTGCCTCGGCCTCCTGAGTTCTTGGATTACAGGTCTGGGCGACCACCCAGGGCTTTTTCTGTAACTTTTGATAATCTTTAGAGTCTTGACTTGGTTTCAGATTTCCAGCTGGCATCTGCCACTTCTTGAAGAGGCCTCTGGCTCGCAGTGAAATTCATTTAAATCCACCCCTCCCTCTCTCCTCAAGGTATGAAAATGAGCTCACCCTGCACCAAAACGTGGAGGCAGACATCAACGGACTGCGGCGGGTCCTTGACGAGCTGACGCTCTGCAGGACGGACCAAGAGCTGCAGTATGAGTCCCTGAGTGAGGAGATGACATATCTCAAAAAGAACCACGAAGAGGTAGGAGAAGTTTCTCTCTGGTCCCAGCACAGCTCTACCCACGGAAATCTCACGGGGGGCGGGGCGGGAAGGTATTGAAATCCCAGCACTAATACGAGCTCACGGAAGTGACGCATGAAGGGAGTGTTGGCAGGAGAGTGACCCCAGTCAAACCCCGGGGGAGGGGGCGGAAGAGAAGAAATGGCAAGCACCAGGGAAGGGCTGGAAACAGTACAGGGACTGAAAGAAAGGGCAGCTGTGACGGCACCGAGGCTTGGGTTAAAAAGCCATGCGCATTGTGACTCCCAGAGGGCACTCCCTACATTCTCCGTGGTGGGTGCTAGGAGGCTAACTGCACGTGTAGTTTGATTTCGAAACTCCACAGCAACAAGAAGTTTTCTTCATATGGAATCTTACATAGAACTTCAAAATACAGAAATAAATTAATAATAGCTTTGTATGGGCAATATATATTAGGAATATATATATATATATATATATATATATATATATATATATATATATATATTGACTGAGATGTAAATGAAATCAAAATACGATTTAAGAAACCAGAAGTAGGCCAGGCATGGTGGTACACACCTGAAATCTCAGCCCCTAGGAGGTGGAGGCAGGCAGAAGTATGTGAACTGGAGGCCAGCCTGGGCTCCAGCCTGTCAGAAAGGGCTGGGGGATTAAACTGCAGGCCAGCCTGGGCTACAGAGAAAGTCCCTGTCAGAAGGGGGTGGGTGGGGAGCCTCAGATCTCAACCCTCTGAACTCAACCCACGTGAAAAGGCCAGCTAGTCAATGAACTAATGCTGATCATTGCTTTGCTTGGGGATCCCCGTTCTCAGACTGTACAGACCGAGAATGCAAGCCCTTGGCAGACTCCAGACCGCCGAAGCTGGAGTGTGTAGCCACTGAGAACAGGCATCAGGGGTCAGGTGCCCTGTCCATCCTCCCTTTTGACCACATCCCCAGCAAGCAACTTAGGCATGTTTCTTCTCCCCTCTATGTTTCCGTGCTCTCTTCTGTGAAGGGACCGTTGTCCTCGTAAAGATGCTCAGACTTGTAGTGCACACTCAGAGCAGTATCCAGCATCCAATTGGCACTCAATAAATGATAGCTCTACTGTCCCTCAGGTGAAAATTCCACAATGGCTGGGATTGGGGGCGGGGCAGTTACCACTCTCTAGCCCCATCAACCTGAGGGTTGGAAACTATTTCTTGAATAAACCCTCTGGTCTTTGTAATCCTTTCATATTATTTTTTTTCCAAATGGTAGCTGTGGTTGTCTTTTTTAAATTACATTTTGTTTGTGGGGGGAGAACCAAGCCCATGCCACGGTATGTCTTGGAGGTCAGAGTAGCTTTCAGGCGCTGTTTTTCTCCTTCCACCCCTGAGATCTGGGCATTGAACTCAGATTGTTTGGGCGGCAAATACCTTTAGCAGTTGAGCCATCTCCCTTTCCACTGGTATGCTTGGATTTGGCATAGAGGTTCAACTTTTTTTTTCTTTCTTTCTTTCTTTCTTTCTTTCTTTCTTTCTTTCTTTCTTTTTTAAGACAGGATTTCTCTGTGTAGCCTTGGCTGTCCTGGAATTTGCTCTTAGATCATCAGGCTAGCCTTGAACTCACAGAGATCCTTCTGCCTCTGCCTCCCAAGTGCTGGGATTAAAGGATGTGTGTCACTGCCACCCAGCTGGTGGTTCAACTTCATAATCCCAGCACTTGGGAGGCTGAGGCAGGATGGTTCTCAAGTTCAAGACCCAGCCTGGGTTACACAGTAAATTCCAGCTTAGTCTGGGCTACAGAGTGAGACCTTGTCTCATAAAAACAAGGAAGGAAGGGAGGGAGGGAGGGAGGGAGGGAGGGAGGGAGGGAGAGAGGGAGGGATGGACGGAGGGACGGAGGGAGGAAGAATGAATGGATGGATGGATGGAAAAGTGGATGACCAGCATGTACACAGATTAAATAACACCATAAATTATACATTACCCTGGGAACTTTGGGACCTCTAAAGCCTTCTCAGATGGCACGTGGACAGTCACTTGCCTTTTGCTCCAGGAAATGAAGGTTCTGCAGTGCGCAGCCGGAGGCAACGTGAACGTGGAGATGAACGCAGCCCCCGGCGTGGACCTCACGGTCCTGCTGAACAACATGCGAGCCGAGTACGAGGCTCTGGCTGAGCAGAACCGCAGGGACGCCGAGGCCTGGTTCCAGGAGAAGGTGAGCAGAGCCAGACCTGCTCTGTCTATTCCACCCTAGCAGGACAGACTGAATGTGACCCTATGCACCCTGCCTTCCAGAGCGCCACGCTGCAGCAGCAGATCTCCAATGACTTGGGCGCAGCCGCCTCAGCCAGGACAGAGTTGACAGAGCTGAAGCGCACGCTACAGACTCTGGAGATCGAGCTACAGTCACTCTCAGCTACGGTAGGTGCTGACGCCAGGCCAAGCTTCCTGGTTCCCAAAAACCTAAGAGAAGACCTTCTCTTCTTTCCGTTATACGAAAATGCGTACCGGAAGGGACTCGGGGCTGGGGAGCAGGAGACAGCAGAAACAGCATGCCAGGCGACAGAAAGAGAGGCAGTGTCTTCCTCACAGACTTCTTGACATCTCCAATTCCTTCCTGGATGACACCCAGAGTTCATTGCGTTCAAACAACCAGCCTGGCGCCAAGTTCCACTTTGAGCATTAGCTCATCCAATTCCCCCGCCCCCCCCCCCGCAGAGCATGCTGGGTAGTCTTGTTCCGGTTAAAAATTAAGGGACAGTGCCAGTCATTTGTCCACACAGGCCAAGATGGGTCATCTCCTAACACGAAGTAAAGCATTTTAAGAGAGGGCACTCAGGGCTGGAGAGAGAGCTCTGCAGTTAAGAGACCTTACTCTACCAGGGCACCCAGAGTCAATCCCCTGCATGTGTGTGGAAGCTAACAACCACCTGTAGCTCCAGCCTCAGGGTATCCTGTACCCTAGGCTGCAGACATTTTGTACATGGAGAGCACATGTATATGCATACATGCAGGCAAAACACCCATACACATACAATATTCCTTAAAAAAAAAAAAAAAGTACACACCAGCATGGACACTACCTGTCCCTTCACCCCCACATAGTAAAGCTCTCATCCCACAGTACACACCCCACAGAGCCTGGCATCCAGCCTCTTAGGAGCATCCGGACATCCAGGGCATTGGGAAGACTTCAGTAGTTACCATGGAAACAGCCTAGTTCTAAAACCTGCTTTCTGTCAAGACTGTGAGCTGGCAGAATCCAAAAGGCCTGACTTTGAGAACTGTGACAAGCATGTGGCCCAAGGATTCCCATATTCATAAGAGGGTTTCTCATCTTTGAGGACACTGGGGTGTCACTTGGACAAAGAAATGGCTACTGTGCAAATCAGAACACTAAGCCGGCCACAAAGGAAACCATGGCTCAGTAGACTAGAAAGATCTTTTGATTTAGCCATCTTAAATACACAGATGTAATGCCCTATCCCTCTGTAGTAGTATTTAGACAGAAGACGTCTTCTTACCATTGGCTGAGCCCCAGCTTTCCCAGCATGCCCCTCTTCTCCTTATCCTCAGCACAGCAGGCTCTCTAGACCTTCCTCTGGCATATCCACTCTTCCATGAAACCATCAGAACCCCCATAATCTTCCCCTGCAGGGGTGCATTCTCCCTGTGTTTCTTTAAAAAAAAAAAAAAACAACCAGGGTAGGAGATAATTTCTCAAATTCCTTCATCAGAATTATAAACATTTTCACACAGAAGCAATGATATCATGAAGCAATTAGATTCAAGGCTCAGATCACCTATTTCTGGGAGTAATGTTTTGGGGGCCAGGAAATAGCCCAACCCCACATGCACCGCCACCCCACCCCACCCCCGAATCCATTTAACAGCCAGTGTAACCAAATTATAGAGTAATGCTAGTAATCTAGCTTCCATGCCTGAGATTTTTGGTCAGGATAAATTCTAAGTTCAGTTTCCTATAGGTAGAACACAAGTCAATTATAGGTTGGAGGTTATCTATAGAAACAATCACATGTTTGTTTCCCGTATTATGCAAACTTCCAAGTTCATCTGCACCTAGCTTTCCCAGTGGAATGCAGTAAAGGGAGATGCTGCATCCTCCAGCTTCCCAGGGCATTAGCCACTTATAAAGGAAGACGCTAGGGAAGTAAGGCTTCGGGGCTTTGACCTGGGGGGGGGGGGGGACACTCATGACATGTTGTTAGTTGTCACCTTTTCTTCCTCACTGCCATGCTTCTGGTTAAATGTTTCCAGAGAGCCCAGCAGCCTCTCGGAATGCAGCAGCCAGTGTAAGTCAGTGCCCTGAGGGTCTCGGCCCCTTTAGACCCGCGGCTGCCTGCCCTCTTACTCCGTCACCCCTCCTTTGCAATCCTAGGATTGAGCCAATGCATCATCTATTCGGCAACACACAAAATTATCCTTAAAATTATAATGCTGCTATCGTAAGAAAGAAGTAAGCTAGGGTGCTGGGAGTGAGCGCAGTTGGTAACATGCCTGCCGGGCAAACACTATGAGATGAGTTTGATCTCTAAGAATTATGTTTAAAAAAATTTTTTTAAAAGCCAGGCATGGTGGCATGAGTTTGTAATCCCAGTCGTGGGAAGTAGAGACAGGATGATCACTGGGGCTCACTGACGAGCCAGTCTAGCTGAAACAGTGAGCCTCGGGTTCCCTCAAAAATTAAAAATAAAAAGTAGATATCACCTGAGGAATGACACCCAAGAGTATCCCTTGGCCTACACATACACACACACACACACACACACATACACACACACACACACACACACACACACACACACACACACGAAAAGATAAAAAGAAAGCACTTAAAAATAAAATGCATTTATTATGTAAACACTTGAACTAACTGCCTCCAAAAGTGCCAGCCAGAGCCTTGCATCTCCTTCTAATAGAGACTTTAGTTCCTGTGACGTAAGCAAGGTAGTCATGCCACACAAGAAGAAAAGGAAAATGACAAAGTGGAAGGCACAGTAGACATTCTGATAATGACTAATATCAGAAGTAATAACTGCCCAGACATATATATTTACACGTGATAAGACAAAGAGGGAAATTACCATAATTGAAGTAGGAATCATGTGGCAGGACAAATTACAGCCTATAGAAAAAGAGAGGAAGTAGGATCCTCAAAGGAGTAGTGTGGACACGTGACCTGCATGTTATGAGCGCGGGCCTTAAGAGCCCATCCTGCTAAAGGACTCATTCAGTCTTAACGGCTTTTAAAAGAAGACTCCGGTGAAGGACAGAAAACCAAGAATGGACGAGAAAAGAAAACAAAAGCTGTGTGGGCTTAGGAATAGAGTGAAACTGTAAAGGGGTAAGATTTTGCTATAACAGGCAACCCCCAAAACAATTTTAAAATATAAATGCTCCTGTGTAGATTTCCTTACTGTGCTGTCCCCCCCAAAAGTGCTTATATATACATGTCGACCTTTTAAAAACTTGTTAGCAAAATCTTACCAGTCAGCTATCTTGCAGAGGGGCAGTGTGGCTGGAGGTTGATCTCAGGGACTCATACAGTGGAAGGAAAGAACCAATTCCTACAGGGCGTCCCCTGACCTCCACGTGTTTGTTATGGCAGATGCCTTCACTCCAGAGAGAGAGAGAGAGAGAGACAGAGACGGAAGTAAAAGTTAAAAATAAATAGTCTTGGGGCTAGGGTAAAGATCATTGATCCCTTGTCAGGTCACTCTCCTGTCCTATGATGGCAAGCCCCTGAATAGTCCTGGAGTAGTCCTGTAGGATGCTGAGAAGCCCGGGACTGGGCTGGGTACTCCTCTGGTGATTTCACTCCTCACTATGACCTTTGATGTGTCAGAAACACTCCCTGGAGTGCTCCCTGGCGGAGACGGAGGGCAACTACTGCTCCCAGCTGGCTCAGATCCAGGCTCAGATCAGCGCCCTGGAGGAGCAGCTGCACCAGGTGAGGACAGAGACCGAGGGCCAGAAGCTGGAACATGAGCAGCTGCTGGACATCAAGGCGCACCTGGAGAAGGAGATCGAGACTTACTGCCGCCTCATAGACGGAGACGAAGAGTAAGATCACTGCAAAGTTCCCTAAGACAGCCACGCTCTGTCCCGGAGCCTTCCACGCTTTCAGCCTGCTGTTCTTCTCCCACTGGACAAATGCATGTCCTTCTGCTTCTAGAACAATCTCCTCTACATTCTGTACATCACAGAGCCCTCCCCACCCCCACCCCACCCCCCACCCCTGTCCTTTGTCTGCCTTGGGGTGACTCCCAGCATTCCTGCACAAGCGCCTCATTATTATCCATGTTAAACATTGTGATTTCAAGATTCTCCTGACCTCTGCCCAGCCCAGTCCCCTCCCCCCACCCCCACCCCCACCCCCACCCCTGCAGCCCCTGAACAAGCCCCCAGGACACATTCTATACATATGCGTTGGCTCCTAGGACATTGCATATTTTTGTGTGTATCTTTCTTAAGCTAATTTATATTTCCTTAGCTTTAAATTCTTGGATTTGAAAAATCAAATAGGAGGGTCTGGGAAGATGGCTCAGTGGGTAATATGCTTGTGCCATGACAACCTGACTTTGATCCCCAGCACCTAGTCTAGCTGATATGTGAGCTATAGGCTTGATGAGAGAAAAAAATTATATATATATATATATATATATATATATATATATATATATATATATTGGAGAGGCTAGAGAGATGCCTGAGATGCTAAGAGCACTTGTTGCTCTTGCAGAGGACAGTGTTCCATTCCCAGCACCTATGATTCACACCAGTCGGAAACCCCAGCTCCTGGGAGACTGTTGCCTTCTTTTAGCCTCTGAGGGCACTGCAAGCATGTGGTGTATATGCATACATGCAGGCAAAACACTCAGACATATGGAATAAAAATAAATAAATCTTTCTTTAAAACTAAGGTTGAGAGCAATAAAGGAAGATTTCTGAGGCCAACTTATACACACCCACACTCACAAACAACTCACACACACACACACACACACACTCACATACATACATATTCACACGTACACATATTTACACACACCATCGCCACCAAAAAGGAACAAAAAAAAATCAAATGGAGATACTACTTTGTTTTTAAACTCCTCTCTTTAGATAATATGATCACTTCCTGCTCCTGCACACAAAAACCGAGATCTGTTGAGTTGTTATTTCTATGAAAGTTTCCTAAGTGATACGTGATAATAAACACTAATGAAAAATAATAAACTTTTCTTTCTCCCAGTTCCTGCTCCAGCTCAAAGGGCTTTGAATCTGGAAGCTCAGGGAATTCACCCAAAGGTAACAAAATCCTCATTTTATTTCTACAGCAGAAAATCCCTTTACATCAATGGCAAAGTCTACAGTTAAATAGTTTTAAGAAAAGTGCTCTGACGTGGAAATGCTCTCCAGACACCCCCTAAATCTTATTATAAATCCATAACTCTCCCTCCCCAATGTGAAGGACAATGGTGTCCTTCATCACATGATCTTTGGGGGTGGGGTGGGGCAGAACATGTGCATCACCTGTGTTTTCCTCTCTAGATGTATCCAAAACCACACTGGTAAAGACGGTGGTTGAAGAAATAGACCAGCGTGGTAAGGTGCTGTCGTCGAGGATTCACTCCATCGAGGAGAAGATGTCGAAGATGAGCAACGGCAAGGCTGAGCAGAGGGTTCCCTTCTAGCTGCCCTGCGAGGAGGGGGAGGGGAATGGCGTAACTTGGGGGCGGAGCCTGCAACTTGGGGGCGGAGCCGGCACAGCTGCACTGTTCTTTATAAAGCTCAGGGAGAATGGAAATGCTTTCCGCTGTTACAGATGAGTGGCCTTAGACAAAATACCTGTTTTCTTAGTGATTTTTCAAAGGACTCTGGGTGTTTGTGTTAAAAAATAAAATAAAATAAAATAAAATAAAATAAAATAATTGATAGGCATACACTTCTGTTTGCTGGTAATTAATAGTGGGTTGTAATTTCTCCCCTTAGGGAGACCTTTATGGAAAACTTTTTCATTGAATTTCACTCTAGTTTTTAATAACTATCAATAAGATCACACAGCATTTAAGTATTAGCTATCTGCTGGGCATAATCTTCGAATCCCACTATGTCTGCGTAAGTAAACATGAAGGACATTCAGAAAATTGCAACTGACACACTCCACCACTAGATGGCGAGTGGCTGGAATTTTTGTTAAGAATCTTTATCACAAGCTCACCCACTATTCCCAACTAACCAGAAAAATCTCTGGGGGGGGGAGAACCCCACCACAACCAAACACATGTTGATGACTTTTCCAAAACAGAGTATAGAAGTTTTGGGGGTTGTGGTTGTGGTTGTTGCTGTTGTGGTTGTTGTTGTTGTGGTTGTTTTTTCCCCCATGCAAGCCCAGACAGAAGTATTTTAGGCATTGCAGATCATGGGACTATTGCAACCACTCAGCTTTGTAGTTGCTATTAACAGAAAAAGCCGTAGATTGATGGGCACAGCTCCATTCCAATAAAACTTTATTTAGGGGTGCTAAGATTTCTGAATTGCAAATAAATTAACATTTCATGAAAAGTTTATTCTTTCCATATATTCAAGCATTTAAAATGTAAAGGCCGCAGACTAGAGAGATGGCTCAGCAGTTAGGAGCATTGGCTGCTCTTCCCAGGGACTGGGGTTCAATTCCCAGCACACCCACAAGTGGCTCACCAACATCTATAACTCAGCTTTCAAGGGATCTAACATCCTCTTTGGCCTCCTTGGGTACCAGGCACTTATGTGGTACATAGACATACATGCAGACAAAACCTCATATGCATACAATGTAAAAGCCATTCTTACTTTGGGGTTGTACAAAACCACGTGACAGATGGGCTTTCCATTCCTCCCCACAGGAAGACTTGTATTAAGGCTCAAAATCTCATGAAGCATGTCGCCTAGGTCACCGCATCCTTCTTTCTGCCTTGGGGGTGGGGGGGGAATGCGCCTTTTACGTCACAAGTATCTTCTGGTTTCATTGAGAAGCTCCGGGGAAGGCGGGCATTCCACCCAACAACCGGACAGCGCCATGGGAGTTCAAAGGAATGGAGAAAACAAAGACTTATAAATTCTCTGCCAAACTCATCACATGAAGCAAGTTCTAGAAGTCATGAGGAAATGATTTCTAAGCACATGGGGCCAGCTATATAACTTGAAAGACAGTGTGAAATTAAAATGAAAGTATGAGATCCCCATGCTCAAAGCTCACAGTATTGAAGGTTCTGGAACATAACGCTCTTTTTCTTTCCTTCTTTTCTTTTTTTGAGGGGAGAGGGATTGGTGTTTTGTCTTGTTTTGTTTGTCTTTTGAGACAGGGTTTTTCTGTGTAGCCCTGACTGCCCTGGAACCTTCACTGTAGACCAAGCTGGCCTCAAACTCAAGGATCTGCTTGCCTCTGTCTGTGCTGGGATTAAAGGCATGCAGCACCATGCCTGGCTCTTTCAATTGTGTTCTTGATTTATCCTGAATTTTTTATGATATTGTTTTCAAAGGTTTTGTTTGTCTGTTTTTTGGTAGGATCTTCTTCTTCTCCTTCTTCTTTTTCTCCTTCTTCTCCTCCTCCTTCTTCTTTTTCTTCTTCTTCTTCTTCTTCTTCTTCTTCTTCTTCTTCTCCTTCTTCTTCTTTTCCTCCTCCTTCTCCTCCTCCTCCTTCTTCTTGTATTGGCTTTTTTTTTCTAAAACATGGTTTCTCTGTGTAGCCTTGGCTGTCCTGGACTCACTCTGTAGACCAGGCTGGCCTCAAAGTCACAGCGATCCGCCTGCCTCTGCCTCCCAAGTGTTGGGATTAAAGGCATGCGCCACCATGCCCAGCCCTTGTTTTGGCTTTTTTTTTAATGGCCTTTCACTATTTAATATTCTAAATAAAGAGAAAAAATAAATTTTAAATTATTGCATACTTTACCACCTGTTTTTAGGCCGTGCGGTCCCAATTTTAAAATCAAAACACCAAAATTATATAATTTGTATATTGTAGCTCACATATGCGTATGTATTTTGCTCTTATCAAACAAAGGAAACCCCAAACAACATAAACTTAACTGTTTGTATTTCGCTTTGTTGCTGTTGTTTGGTTTGGTTTCAGTTTGAGGGGTTTTTTTTTTTTTGTTTCGTTTTGGGGGGGTGTTGTGGTGGTGGTGTTTGCTTGTTTGTTTGGTATTTTATTTTGTTTTGGGTTTTGTCTAGTTTTGTTTTTAGATACAGCCTTGGTTAGCCTAGACCTCACTATGTACAGCAGACTGGCCATAAACTCAGAGAGTTCTGCCTGCTTCTCCTTCTCCGGTGCTGGAATTAAAGTCAAGCCTCACCACACCCAGCTATGGACTTCAAAAAAGTTCATATATACTGAATTCTTCAGTCATTCCACGAATGGCATTTGAAGCAAATTCTGGCTTTCATGGGAAGCCTGGCTTCCTGGAATTGCCAGAGGTCCAGCTTGCTTCACCTCGGAGGCTATATCGCAAACACCTACCTTAGGTATAGCCAGACTTCCATCATTGTCAACCAGAATCCAGTGCACGGGGGCGTTGCCTATGCTTTGTGCTGCAGAGGGAGTATAAACCACTGCAGACAAGTGGTTCAAATACTCCCCTGCGCACCCGCGTGAAGCGTGGTCCGAAGCACAAGTTTGAAGACCTAAATTACTGATTATTTCACGTTAGCAACAGAGAGTGCTAGACTCTCCCAACAGAGTTTTTATGTCTGGAGCCCTCGAAGAAACGCCTTCCTTCCGGGTATGCTCAGAGGCCGTCATCTTTGAAGACGCTGTCTGCTTGGAATTCCCTTTATGTAGGAAGGCTCAGCGAGTACAGGGGTGCACTCTGGGGTCAGAGTGCTGTTGGCACAGAAGGACTCAAAGGAAAGCAAAACCCTCTAACTCTGCACCCTTTGCTGAAGAAATAACCCAGAGTCCCTAGGTTCTATTCATAACGCAATAGAGAGAGAATCAAAGCCCCCCCCCCCCCCCCCCCCCGACACACACACACCCGTGAGTTTCCTTTAAGTTCTGTTGTGTTCACAAGGTCGAAGGAAACACTCCGCGCTCCGACTTTAGACTCCTGAATCTGTTCTTCCTGGAAAATGGCTGTGCCATTCAGTTCTGTGGTTTCCTGTGCGCCACAGAAATTAGGGCACCTGGACTCTGAGGAAGTCCCGCTAATGAACACACGCACTCACCTCCGGTCCCTGAAGGTACACTTCTTCCTGTAGTGGGTCTGTGTACCTCAAGGTTCTGAAGAATCAATACCCATCTGAAGGAGAAGGAATATGACCCACTCTGCTTGGATAGTTAGTTGGTTGGTTGGGGTGGGGGGTGATTTTTTGGGAGGAGTTGTTGTTGCTGCTGCTGCTGCTGCTGCTGCTGCTGCTGCTGCTGCTGCTGTTGCCGCCGCCGCCGCCGCCGCCGCTGCTGCTGCTAAAACAAGATCTCGTTCTGTACCCCAGGCCTGCCCGCAACTTACTGTATAACCGTAGGCTGGCCTCAAACTCATAGCAATGCCCTTGCCGCAATACTGGGGAGTAAAAGGCATGAACCATCACATCTGGCTTTCAGCAGCTTGTTATTAACAATGGAAGCCACAGCCATCCCAGGTGTGTGGGAGCCCTTTGCAGGAAGGAAATTACCGCTGGCTTCCTGTAAGTAGCTCCCGAGGGGCATTCTGTGCTGTTTAATATGCTCAGGAGCCTCGGTTGGCGATATTTTGAGACTGTGTACTTGCAGAATACAATCTTCCTCTGGATCCTGGTTCTCCCTGAACTTCACATTCCCTGTGACTATGTCCTGTTTCTAGTAACTCATTCCTGCCTTTCTCTAACTTTTCCTTCTATCACTTTTAATACATTTTAGGTGATTTTGAAGTGGTAGGTGACATCTTAATCTGTTTGCCAGCACAAAATATTTTCATTTTATACAGGAATACTATCTGTTTCCACATTGTCTTATTCATCTGTATTAACATTTTGTGGGATTTTTTTTTTTTTTTTTACCTCACTTGGTTTCTTTTGCTCATTTTTTTCCAGGCAACTTTTCCTTATTTTCTAAAATGAGGTACAATTCCAAATGACTTTTCTAACTTCTCAGAGTTCTCTTTTCTCTGGCTTAGATATAGGATTTGAAATTGTTGGCCTTGGGGTTGGAGAGGTGGCTCAGTGGTTTTTGGGGTTTTGTTTGGTTGGCTAGTTGGGTTTTTCCATGTGTTTGCTTTGGGTGTTTTGGTTTGGTTTTTGGGGTTTTCAAGACAGGGTTTCTCTTTGTGTGTGGTCTTGTTTGTCCTGGGAACTCACTCAATAGACCAGGCTGGCTTCAAACCCAGAGATCGCCTGCCTCTGCCTCCTGAGTGCTGGGATTAAAGGTGTGCGTCACCATGGCCCAGCGTGGCTCAGTGGTTCAAAACACATACTGTTCCTCCAGAGGGCCTGAGTTTGGTCCTCACGCCCATGTGGGGTGGTTTACAACCTCTGTAACTCCAGCTCCAGGGGCCCCCATGCCCTCTTCTGGCTTCCAAGAACATCTTCGCTCAAGTGCAAATACTGACACAGGCCTTTACAACAAACCTGTATAAAAGCAGACACATAGAGCAATGGAATACAAGGACCCAGAAATACACCTACTCGGCTACTGTTTGACCAAGGTACCAACCACTCACATGGGAGAAAAGACAGCCTTTTCAATGACTTGGGTTGGGAAAAGCCAGATAGCTGCAAGTGGAATAAAACTAGATTTCCATTTCTCACCCTGGGGGGAAAATCAATTCAAAATGAATCAAAGATCTGAATGTCAGATTAAGACCTTGAAGTATCCAGGGAAAGCACCTTAAAATCTAAGTTTGGGGAAAGACTTTTTTTTTTCTAGTAAAATAAAATATTTATTAAAATTTAACAAAATATGGTAATAGTAAACAGTGCTAACTGAACAGGAGGAAAAACTTAGAGACTCAAGCACTTTTCTAGTTTTCTCGAAACCTCCAAAACTCATCATCACTAGTGTCAGAATTTAGGAAGCTCGGTTGCTGACAATCAATCACCTGTATCACTTTCTTCACTATCTTCATACATGATATTATCTTCAATTCCATCTAAGGCATTGCTAATGCCACATATTTTTGAATGATTTACAGCAATTGGAAAGACTTTTTGATAAAACTCCAACAGCTCTAAAAATATTTGACAGATGGGATGTCATCAAAGCCTCCTGATTAACAGAGGAAAAAATCAGGGGAGGAAAAGCCTATAGAACCAGAGAAAACCTTTGCCTGTCATACATCTGACCAGGCACTAACATCCACAATCTGTGAAGAACTCATAAAAACTGCCACAAATCAAAGCAAATGCCAGGCACGGTGGTGTACATTTTTAATCCCAGCACTCCGGAGGCAGAGGCAGGCAGATCTCTGTAAGTTCAAGGCCAGCCTGGTCTACAGAGGAAGTTTCAGGTAGCAAGAGCTGCATAGTGAGACACATATATGCATGTATACACACACACACACACACACACACACACACACACACACAC
>OU015746.1:21461636-21490242 GCA_907169655.1 Acomys percivali
GAGGGGAGGGAAGGGAACATGCAGGTATGGGAGGAAAGACGAGGGCTGGATTGGAGGTGTGGTAAACCCAAAATCTCTAAGATAATGGAACCAAAATTCAGAATCGCATAAGAGGTAAAAAAAATAAAAAGTAATAAAAATAATAAAAAATAAAAAAACACAGAGACCGCAAGTGCAGAAATATTCTAAGAAAAAGAAGATGCAGAGGAACACTGGAAGCCTACAGATAGAAAGGGAGCATGAGGCTATAACCTAGAGCCTTCGCTTACTTACAGCTAAAGACACTGAGGGCCACAGAGGCTAATGGGTCCCCCCTGAGTGGCCTGCCAACCAACTCAGCTCAGGCAAAAACCTGTGCCAGTTAAATGGCAATTCAAGAAGGATACAATCAATGGAAAACTTCAAAGAACCTGTTTTTTATTTGTTTGCTTACTTGCTTGTTTTCTTGTTTGTTTCATTTAAAGCTCAGCTTCTTTCCTCTGGAATCCAGGGCCCATGAGCTTGAAGCTATTTTCAGTGTACCTGATAGAAACTGACGCTGACAGTGTTTTGCTTGCCAGAGAAATGCAGGCGTCGTTGTGCAAAGGAAAAAGAACTGTATCAATCACACTTCTTTTTAATTCTTTAAGGAATGTTAGACTCCCAAAAGCCTAGAAGGCAGGAAGGGTTGCTCACACTAAATTGAAAGGCATCACTATAATAGCCTTGATAATACTCCACCCTGCTGCCTCCCAGAGATAACAAACATCAAGGTAACTATCCACCTACGGAAGTGGACACAGCAGAGTAAAGACATTCATTAGGGGAAAATGTCACCCACTTACGGATAATTCTCAATGAGCTGGCAAACACCGTTTTGCTAAGAGAGACAGAGTTCGTCTAGCGACACCCCACCTATGTCTATATAAAGCGGTCCTCACCCAGTAAGCTAGTCACCATCAGAGCAGCACTCCAAGAGTGAGCACCATGTCCGTTCGATTTTCCTCGGCGTCTAGAAGGCTGGGCTCCGTGAGGCTCTCCAGCCCGGGAGCAGTCTTGGGGGCTGGAAACACATGCGGAGTGCCAGGCATCGGAAGTGGCTTCTCCTGTGCCTTCGGGGGCAGCTCATTGGCAGGAGGGCTCGGTATGGGCAGCGCTTCTTGTGGGGCCTTCACTACGAGTGAACACGGCCTCCTCTCTGGCAATGAGAAGGTCACCATGCAGAACCTCAATGACCGGCTGGCCTCCTACCTGGAGAACGTGCAAGCCCTGGAGGAGGCCAACGCTGACCTGGAGCAGAAGATCAAGGATTGGTATGAAAAATTTGGACCTGGGTCGTGCCGGGGTCTCGATCACGATTACAGTAGATACTTCCCGATCATCGATGACCTCAGGACTCAGGTAAGAAGTACAGTGACCGGGGCCATACAAACACAGAAAAGTAGAAGAGCTCATAGCAGGGCATGAAGCTAATCTTCAAGTGCTTTGTTATCAATATTCAAATTAATTTCTGGGCAGAAGAGATGGCTTGGCAGTTTAGAACACTGGCTGCTGCTCTTTCCATAAGAGCTGGGATCCGTTCCCAGCAGCCACAAGATGGCTCACAACCATCTGTAACTCCAGTTCCAGGGGTACCTGAAGCTTTCTCCCAGCCTCCAGGGGCACACACATGCTGCACAAACATACGTGCAGGCAAGACACCGCCACACACAGAACGCGTGAATTTAAAGCAATAATAATAATTAGCACCTCTGAGCATGACCGAAATCAGGTATGCAGGTACGTTTTTAGAAATAGAAAAATATCGAAAACTGCCCAGATTTTTATAAACTTAAAAGGGAACTTTTTTTTTTTAATGACAAAATGGGAATTAAAATACAAACTAAAACTGACTGTATCTCAATTTCCCATTTTCAAGCCACTCATCACCGGCCCCAGGCACAGAAGTGTTACTATGATCTCACTGGTAACTTAATTGCAAGGAAATTTGACTCTATTTGACCATGTCCTCACATTTACCTAACTCTCCACTCATCAGATCATCTCTGCAACCGCAAGCAACGCCAACATCGTCCTGCAAAATGACAACGCAAGACTGACGGCCGATGACTTCAGAATGAAGTGAGTTGAGCTGAAGAAAAAACAGGCCAGAAGTAATCCTGGCACTTCCCTCTTTTCCTTGGGCCGTTTTGGGGGGGGAGGGGTGTCCTTCTCTGCTCTGTTTGCATCCATCTGTTCGTTTTAAAACCAAATCCGTACTGAGGGGACCAAAGGCATAACTTAATTTACTTAGAAAACTCGGAGCTAGCACAAGATGAATGGCAAGGTCGTAGAAGCATGTCAATTCCATCGTGGGGAGTCCTGTTGAAGCCTAACGTATTGGGTTGAGTTTTAGGGTGCCCTGAAAAGTGGGAGGGGGGTGTGACTCAAATCCGGTGGGAGACAATGAACCTTTCAAACCCATCTCTAAGGTACGAAAGTGAACTGGCGCTCCACCAGAACGTCGACGCTGACATCAATGGATTGCGAAGGGTCCTGGACGACCTGACCTTGTGCAGAACTGACCTTGAGGTCCAGCTGGAAACACTGAGCGAGGAGCTGGCATACCTCAAGAAGAACCACGAAGAGGTAGGCGCGCTCAACCACCTCCCCTGTATCCACCACAGCCTGCCTCCTTCCCAAAATCAAGACCTAATTTCCGGTGGTAAATAATGTATCTTAATATCAAGACGGTTTTTTATTTCCCCTTACACCTTTGAAATAGTTCTATTGTCCCACCCCACCCTCCACCGCCCCCACCCCACGCCCCACAAATGAAACAAGCTAGCCCAGGACAGTAGCTCACAGTTATAATCTCAGATTGGCTCAAGCAAGACCATTGCTGAGAGTTCCGGAGCAGCCTGGCCTGCAGAGTAAGACTCTCAAAAGAGAAAAAGAAACAGACCTCACAAAAAAGCTTTGAGCCTTATGGATCCTATCCACTTGGCTCTCTCACAAACAGTCAGAACCTAATGGTGGTTGAACCGATCTGTTTCAGGAAATGCAGGCTCTACAGTGCGCAGCCGGAGGCAACGTGAACGTGGAGATGAACGCAGCCCCCGGCGTGGACCTCACGGTCCTGCTGAACAACATGCGAGCCGAGTACGAGGCTCTGGCTGCGCAGAACCGCAGGGACGCCGAGGCCTGGTTCCAGGAGAAGGTAAAGCTAGACTCGCTGGCACACGCCTGGCACCAGGTGTGGATGCCGCCGCCCCCAAGCCTGACACCAGCTCCTGACTTTGCAGAGCGCTTCCCTGCAGCAGCAGATTTCAGACGATGCTGGCGCCACCACTTCAGCTAGGAATGAACTTACTGAGATGAAACGGACTCTCCAAACCCTGGAGATAGAACTGCAGTCCCTCTTAGCCATGGTAAGTACGAAGGACAGGTGGGTTTTCTTGAGAAAAATTCAAGAGAACGTGTCATCCTCTTAGTGTAACATACTTGGGATTTTATCCATCGATTACTATGTTGGCATCTGCTTCAAAAAAAAAAAAATATGCCTAGATGTTAACAAGCCCTGGAAACCGGTAAATACAACTATTTCGAAGCGCTCAAGAAAGTTAATTTTACTTTGATTCTTCCCTCCCAAGTCAAAAAAATCAAAACATCCATCTGTGCCGAGCAAAAATATCTTTCCTGGCTTCCCCGCCCGTCCTTACCCTCGGTCAGTTAATTAAGAGCACTTAAGTTCCTTTTAAGTGGCATAAGTAAGAAGTAGAGGTGTGAAGGTTGAGTCGAAAGCGAACCGAGCCTAACGCCAATAATAATCACCCTTTCATCAAGGGTTTGCCCAGTCGCTTCACCCACAAGTTAGTCCACAAAGCTCCCTGAGGCGCAGCCAGGCAGTCTTCAAACTCCCATCATTATCTCCAAACGAAGAAGCAGACTCAAAGAGGAGAGGCCATTCCCAGAGTTTCAAAGAACGGGATTTCCTCTCCAACTTGCCTAGCCTGAGTCTGTACCTTTCTGCCTACGGCTAAGAAACCTCCAGCGTTTACCTACAAAAGAATGCACTGCTGTATGTGCAGTTATGTAAAATCGGGGCTTATAGGAAAATATTCGGCTACAAAAGGGTCAGTAAGGTATTGTTATCTAGCCAGGCATGGTGGTGCATGCACTCGGGAAGCAGAGGCAGGTGGACCTCTGAGTTCAATGCCAGCCTGGCCTATGTTGGGAGTTCCAGAACAGCCAGGACCATGGAGAGAGATCCTGCCAAGAAAGGGAGGTGGGAGGGAAGGAAGGAAGGAAGGAGGGAAGGAAGGAAGGAGGGAGGGAAGGAAGGAGGAAGGAAGAAAGAAAGGAAAGAGGAATGGAGGAAGAAAAGAAGGAAGGAAGGAACTTTATAACAGGTGTCCCTCCTGTTCTATACAGACTCATTTGAGGTCACAAGCCAAGCAATTAGACAGTTTAAAGGTTAAGAGGGAGGTGCTTTTCTTTGGGTCACTCCACATATAAACTGTTTATTCAACTGAAAAAGTAATGACAGGCAGGAGACAAAGACTTCATATGATTCACACTGAGGGTGAAAACTGTGAGGAAGCGTTACTGAGAAAACTGAGAACTGTACCACAGCCCACACGTGTGCAGCACATGGTCGGGATCCCTCACCTGCACCTGCTGAAGTTATTTTTGATGAAACAGTGTTTGTTTCTCTTAACTTATTTCTTAACCCGGCTATCACACAAATAATGGAGACTCTTTTACAATACAAGGCTTCTCAGCAGAATCTGAGCAGTTTCAGTCTGCTCTTAACCCTCCATGCTGTTTTGTCTTACTCCCAACAAACATCCCAGAGATACTTGCACTTTGTAGCTTTCCTCGGCTTCAGTTCCTTCCTCCTCATCTTCCTTGGACCTCTCCCTCAGGCTCACTTCTCCCGAGTGAATCCCCTCCTAACCCTCCTCCCCTGCTGGCAGGAAGTCCAGCCCTAGTCTCTCCCCTGCTCATTGATTAGCTGTAAGCTGCTTTATTAACATAACAGAGGGACAATTGGGGAGCAGACTCTATACACCATTTAGATAGGAAGTCAGAAGTTAAACTACACAATAACCTTATGCCTACATGCATCCTAGAGAGAAACAGTCAGCCTCACTTTTTCTAGCATTTCAGGGTTGACAAGGACCATTCGCCATCTGTGTCATTATCAAGTAGACTTGTATAGTGTCTGCCAGGAATATTGAACAAATGGAAACTTTAAATGGGTACGATTGTTTGTGTTCCTGTGTATGGTGCAGACGTGGGTGTGAGTGTGTGTACATGTGTGTGAAGTCCAGAGGTCAACTTCGGCTGCTGTACTTCTGGAGCTGTCTGCCATGGTTTTTGAGACAGAGTCTCTCAAGTGGGACCTGGGGCTCACAGGTTAGGCCAAGTTGGCAATCATCAAGCCTCAGAAATGTTGTCTCCACTTACCCAGCACTGGCATTACAAGCTCACAGCCATGCCTGCCTCTTTAATGTCGGTGTTGGGCGTGGTCTCGGGCCCGCATGCGTGCACGGCAAGCGGTTTACCAACACAGCCCCAATATGATTGGTTGCCTTTTGTAAGGGTAACTCCCTTCTAAGAGACTTGGCTCATTCTGAATCACTGCAGTGATGTTTTCTGCCATACCATCTTCCCAAACCACAGAAACACTCTCTGGAGTGCTCCCTGGCGGAGACCGAGGGCAACTACTGCTCCCAGCTGGCTCAGATCCAGGCTCAGATCAGCGCCCTGGAGGAGCAGCTGCACCAGGTGAGGACGGAGACCGAGGGCCAGAAGCTGGAGTATGAGCAGCTGCTGAACGTCAAGGCGCACCTGGAGAAGGAGATCGAGACTTACTGCCGCCTCATAGACGGAGACGAAGGGTAGGCACCGCTCCTGTTGAACACTTCTTAAGATGCCTAAACGCCGTCTGAAGCTAAGCCAAATCCAGACCACGTGTTGTGAATGAACGCCTTCCCTCCCTCCCTGTCACCTCCCCCTCCCCCGCCAGCATTATTTCAACAACCAATGGACTCCTTCTGTAAGCCTGTGCTTCGAGGTGACTTTAGCAAAACACACAGATGAAATTAATGCGATTTTTTTTTTTTAACAGCTCCTGTGTTAAGTCAAAAGGTCAAGGAGGACCTGGAAATCAGACAAAGGGTAAATGAAAACCCTATGAGGCACGCGGTGGCTTCTTCTCCTCTCTTTTCTTCTTTCCTCTTCCTCCTCCTCCTCTTCTCCCCCTGCCCACCTCCCCATCCCTCTTTCTCCTGTATGTGCAAGTGTGCAGAGGACACCCTCAAGTTGTGTTCCTCAGCCATGGTCCACCTTTTTGTTTGAGAAAGGGTCTCTCATGAGCCTAAAGCCCGCCACGTGGACGATACTGGCTAGACAGGGATCCTCCTGCCTCCGCCTCTCCAACCCTAGAAGGACAAGTGACTTGTTTTATGAGGGTTCCGGGGAGGGACCTGAGGTCATCAGTATAGAGCAAGCGCTTTACACATCGAGCCATCTCTGCAGCTTCCTTTCTCTTCTCTTCTCTTTTTTATTGTATGTGTTTCTTTGTGTGTTTTTTTGTTTTTGTTTTTGTTTTTTTTTTTTTTTTTGAGACATAATTTCTCTGTGTAGCCCTGGCTGTCCTGGAACTCTCTGTAGACCAGGCTGGTCTCGAACTCAGAGATCCCCCTGCCTCTGTCTCTCAAGTGCTGGGACTAGAGGCATATGCCACCACACCCAGCACAAATATATATATATATATGTGTGTGTGTGTGTGTGTGTGCGTGTGTGTGTGTGTGTGTGTGTATGTATGTATGTATGTACATATATATAAATATATTCAATATTCAAATGATGAGTTATTTCCCATCTGTGACTTTGACACAATTTTAAAGGTGTGTTTGTGTCATTTTAGACTCAGCTAAAACTGCCATCGTTAAAACCGTTGTTGAAGAATTAGATTCCCGTGGGAAGGTCCTCTCCTCCCGAGTTCACGCGCTGGAAGAGAAATCCACCAAAGTCAGCAAGAATGAGCAGAGGTTGCCTTCCTGAACTGTGCCCCCCTAAAAGCGAGGAGCCCTAACTTAAAATTACCAGACCTAAATGGTTTTCCTTAAAACAGGGCCGGCTTATGTTCCTGCTTCTCTCCCAGTAAGCGAAGATGACTTCCTTTTAGACTAGTAACATCTCTTTGGCTTTCTCTCTGGTGGTGTTTCAATAAATGTCTTCCTGTCGCAAGCTATCCTCCCCAGTTCTGGTCCGTCTCTGCATCCTCCCGTGGAACCTAGACTCTACCTTTAACTTCCTCTGTTTAATCCACTGTTCCTTATAAGTTAGGAACCAGCTGGATGCGTAGGGGTTGTAGTCTTTGCCACAAGTCTATAAAATGTTGTCTTCCATCTTTCCACACACGCCGGACATACATATATGGAGTTCTAGGCAGTGAAAATAAAACAACTAATAAATAGTAAAAAGCCAGTTCCCGGAACTGCAGAGATGGGCCGGATCCAGTTCCCCGGGTTCAGTTTCCAGCGCCCACATGGTGACTCACAACTTCCTGTGACTCCAGTTTGAGGAGATCCGAATGCCCTCTTCTGGGACTCCTCGGGCTCTGCACACATGTAATACACATACATACATACATACATACATACATACATACATGCTTGCAAAAAGCACATATGCAGAAAATTCAAATAAATGAATCATTTAAAAGAAAAATCGATCTTGAGTATAACAGACTCACGGAAGTAAAAATTAAAAAAAAAAATTAAAGGCAGAGACATCCTAAACATAAAAGAAAGAAGAAACATGTGGATTGCTTTAAGGGACGGAAGGAGAGAGAGAGAGAGAGAGCGCAAGCTGCAAACCAGTGTGTTTCCCACATGACATGACAGGGCAGTTACGCCCAGGAACCCACAGCAGCTTCACTAACTAAGCAGTGATAGAGAAGTGAGCGGTCAAGGCTCAGGGAACATGGTAAAAGAGTGGGTGGAAAGGATGTAAGAGCCGAAGGATGGGACACAGCGCTGTGAAATGCTGTCTTCTGACATGGATACTGCATTGTGAACTCCCAGCTGTGAGTTGTGTAGGTAGCCATGGCTACCTACACAGGATCTGGTCAGCTGTATCCCAGCAGAGATGGAGTAGATGACTCACCGGGACTCGCCCCTTACCAAGGAGCTACTGGCAAAGAATAGTTGCTGGGAAAGAGAAAATGAATCTTTATTGAAGATGTGGCCTTTGGTAGGTTTCCGTGCTTTCGTGGATGGCCTTACACCCATGCACATGTGGACAGCGCTCACCAGACAGAGTGTGTTATAATGGAGGAAAACATGAAGTTGGGAGGGGGCTATATTGAGGATATATTAGTTAATTCTGTTACTGTGATATAATTCCATGACTAAAGCAACTTGCAGAAGAAAGAATTTCTTTTGCCTTAGAGGGTTAGCATCCATATTAGCAGAGCAAAGCTAGCAGGCAGGCGTGGAGGCTGGGGCAGAATGCTGAGAGCTTCCAGCTTGAACCACAAGCACAAAAGCCAAGAGCGTGAACTGAAAGCGATAAGCTTTGGGCTCTCAAATCCCGCCAAAAAAAACCCAAAAAACACAACAACAACAACAACAAAAAAAAAAACATACTTCCTCCAGCAGGGAGGACTCTTCAATGTCCCCAAACCACTGCCATCAACTGCCCAAGACTATGTCATTTTAGACTCCCCTAAAACTGCCATTTTTAGATAGGAAACATTTCTCATTCAAACAGCCATGTGCGAGATCAATAGTTGGAAAGGGGAAAATATGATCGTATTTCATTGTCCACCTGTATGAAACTCTCAAGAATAAGTAGAAATTAAAAATCACTAATTGATTGAAAGTAGGGGCTAGAACATAGCTTAGCTTGTAGAGTGCTTGCCAAGCATGCACAAAGCTCTCAGCTCCACCCCCAGCATCACGTAAGCCCTGGGTGTGGTGGCACACACCTGTACCCACACGCTGGGAGATGGATGTAGAAGGCCCAAAGGCTCAAGGTCATTCTTGGTTACATAGAGAAGCCAGCCTGGACTATATGAGGCCCAGCTTCAAAAATATAAATAAAACAAGATGCCCAGGTGAACCTACAACAGACACACGCTCACCTAACTTGCTGAGTAACCCTTTTATGTCCTATACTTTTATGTCAAAACCAAGAAAAAAAAATCTTTCCCTATAGCTCCATAGTCAAAACTACTTGGCCACTGTAGGAGACAGTTCAGGAGGTTCTTACAACGCTTACTGTGCTCTGATCATTTGATCCAGCAATTACTGGGAACCACTGGATTCTCACTCCTCTATCCAAAGGAGATGAAAACATCTCTACACAAAAACCTGCACAGGACGGGCTGGAGAGATGGCCCCAGTGGTTAAGAGCACTTGCTGCTCTTCCAGAGGACTGGAGTCTGGTTCTAATCACCCATGCCCACTGTCTCACAACCACCTGGAACTCCAGGAGATCTGGTGTCCTCTTTTGGCCTCTGTCACCATCAGCATACACATGGCATATATTCACAAAAACACATGTATAAATAAAAATAAATATTTTAAAAAACAGTACAAAGATGTGTACGGTGGCTTTATTCATTGATTGGCAAAACCCAGAAGCAAACCAAATGCCCTTCAGTGGGTGGATGAAAAAAATAAATGATGGCAGATTTTTTTTTTTTAAATAAAAGTCATTAACCAGAGCTATCAAGCCATGAAAAGACAGAGAGAAAATTTCAATGTGTATTGCTAAGTGGAAGAAGCTCATTTGGTAAGATTACATCATGTCGGAGTCTAAGTATCTGACATCCTGAAAAACACAAAGCCGTAGAAACAACAGTACATGGGTCAGTAACTTCTCAGCCAAAGACTAAGAGGACAGGATAAATGTGGAGCAAAGCAATTAATTCATAAGACAAGTGCAAGTAATCTATATGCTCCCACGAGGGCAGGCATGGGTCAATATACCATCCTCCAGCCAACAGGGCTCACCAAAAGTGACCTCTAAAGTGAGCCATGGGTTGTAGTGAGTTTGATGTGTCAATGATCGTTGGGACAAATGCACTGCTCCTGCACTAACGTGGACCAGTGAGGGCTGTTGACGAGCAGGGAGGTGATGTATGATGATGTGGAATGTATGATAATCTTTGTACCTTCCTCTGAATTTTGTTGTGAGTTTAAAACTATTAAAAAATTCTTTACAGCTTTTATTATTTTTTTTTTAATGACAAGATAGCTAGCTCAGATTCCTTCAGTGTTTGGATGTCTGATCAGCAGCTCATCCGAACCAAAGAAATAAACTCTTTCTACTGGAACCAAATTGATCACATGGATGGGTGTATTTGGGACTTTTTAAAGTATAACTTCTCAGGAAGAATCGGTGATAACAGAAAGCTAATGTTGGCTCTATGATAAAGCATTGTCTGAAAGCCACTTGGTTCTCCGCAACAGCCCTATGAGGTAGGCGTTGTGGACATCATCGTTTTATGAGTAAGGAAACTGAGTCAGAGAGTGGAGTCATTTTCCCAGAGTCAGACAATTAATAACCCGAGGGGCTGGAATCCAGGCCGCCTGACTCACAGCCTGCGCCTAGACACAACTTAATACCAAGCCGGTGAGAACCCAGAACTCTATAGCTCCACCTGCCTTTGCCCTCTAATTGTCACCACTTTCCCAAACCAGAGAAGCCATTTGGGGAGGAGCTAACAACTACAATCTAATTCTCAGAAGAAACACAAGGAACCTAGGAACAAAACAAACTTTACTCAGGTTCAAGAAAAGTTTTTGCCGGACGGTGGTGGTGCACGCCTTTAATGCCAGCACTTGGGAGGCAGAGGCAGGCGGATAGCTGTGAGTTCGAGGACAGCCTGGTCTACAGAGCAAGTCCAGGATAGTCAAGGCTACACAGAGAAACCCTGTATTGAAAAAGGAAAAGAAAAGAAAAAGAAAAAGAAAAGTGTTTTTCTGGGCAAGCAAGGCGGCTCTGTAGGTAAAGGCACTTGCCACCAAGTCTAATGACCTAAGTTGGATCCCCAGCGTCTGCATGACACCTGAATATTATCCTGTGATCTCCACATGCATATTGCAGCACATATATGTGCACACTAAATACATACATATAAGGATACATATATATATTAAAAGTTTTTTAATAAAAATATGTTTCTAAAATAGCCAACAGGAATAAAAAGTGTTCATCTTTAAAATTTTTTACATTTTTTATTCATTTTGTATGAGTGTAGGTGTGGCTGTATAGACACAGCCTACCATGGCACACATGTGACAGTCAGAGGATAACTTGCTAGGCTTTCTGATGTACGCCCTTTCCTTCCACCATCTGGAATTGAACTTATGTCCTCGGGCTTGGCATCAAGTGCTTTTACCTCCTGAGCCATCTTACGAGCCCCTAGAACTTGCATTTTAAACAATGAAATACTTGAAACTAAAAAATACATTTACACACGATGGGCTTAAGCATAAGACCTTTAGAGTAAGACAGCAATGAAAAAACTTCATCCTGAAATGAGATGTCGAAATAGCTATATAAGCTCAAGTTCAAGTTCACTTCAGTTTAATTTCTTTAAATGCCAGCAGTATGCATAGAATGCCACACTTCAACACCTAGTAGGTTTTCAAGAACCGATGAATGATATACCACTGCATACTGCTCTCTGACTGTAAATACAAAAATCTGAAAAGACAAAGACACTGATAGAAGTGACCCGGGAATTTGTTCAGGTCATCTTTTACTTCCAGAAAAGCATAAACATAAATAAGTTATATTTATACTTTTTAAAGTTTTAGCTTGGAGGGATGAGGAGATGGCTCAGCAGTTTTGAGTGCTGGCTGATCTCGCAAAGGACCTGGGTTGGATTCCCAGCACCCACATGGTAGCTCACAACCATCTGTAACTCCAGTGCCAAGGGGACCCAACACCCTCTTCTGACCTCTACCAGGCAGGCAAGTGGCACACAGACATCCATGCATGCATTCATACACCCAAAAATTTCATACACACAAAAGCAAAAAGTATTGGTTTACAGGAAATCTGTGATGAAGTAAAGAGACATATCCTATGCATAAACACCAACCCTGTTTGCTGGAGTCAAGCATCATCCATCCTGCTTTGATAGAGAAGTCTGTGATCTGTGTGGCTGTGTTATTTCCAGAGCCAGCTCATCTCAAAATGGTCCTAATAATATATGCTTAACTTAGTCCACCAAAGATAAGTTAATTAGTATTTGTAAGCTACCTGGAGATAAATAGATTGTGTTAATAACACTATGCAGTCTCATTAGAACTCTTATCTTAAAAAAAAAAAAAAAGAGTCAACTCTTACAAACTATTACTTTGTTAGCACATTGTTTTGGTTGTTTCACTCATGCATGGGAAACACTGGCAAAAAAAAAAGTAAAAAAAAAAAAAATTGACCAGGTTACCACAAAATCACTAACAATTCTCTGAATGTAATTTATAAATCTTATAGTACAATGATATGGTCTGAGTTACAATTTCATGTTAATTATTTTTAAGTATTTGTGCTTTTTAAGTCATACATTCTGGTCCACTGAATACCTCCTGTTGTGTAGTGACAAACATCTGATATTTCTCAGTATTCAATGGCCACAACACTGAAAAATCTCATCCGGGAAAGAACTCATGTTTTGAAACTAACCCTGCAATCAGGTGACCCAATCAATTTGTACCCATCATAAGCGATAGCGATATGCCCCTGCCTGGCGTGTCCACCTTATTATAATAGCACAAATAATTAACGTGTATAAAGTGTCTGCACCCTTTGGACCGTCTTACAGTCATTCATTATTGGGGGTGCCCACTGAAGTCTGACACTGACCCTGTTGGATGTGGTTACATGCATCTGTTCCTAGGCAAGGGAAGCATGGAGAGACTGGCTAATCTCCTGAGGGCTTCATAGAAAAGAAGGAAGCATCTGCTTCCCCATGACAACCAGTCTCCTAGGTACCAGATTATCTGAGGTAGTGATGGGAACAGCCCTCTCCTCCATATATTTTATTCCCTACTGGTCACTGTGAAGCTCGTGACTCAAAGATGCTTTATGATAAAGACTACAGGACCGTGACTGAGTGGGGATGGTGTGTGCCTGAGATCTCAGCATTTGGGAAGGCACAGGCATGAGGAGGATCAGACAAGGGCATGGTCAGTTTGACCCATATAGTAAGTCCCAGGCCAGCCTGGCCTCTACAGTGAGATGCTATCTCAAAAAAAAAAAATTTTTTTTTTAAGGAAAACAATTTGAAGTCTCAGTAGGTTAGTTGGATTGGTGTTCTACTCCTAGACCAAATTAAAAAAAAAAAAATCTCAGTGGGCACAGTAGCATATATCTGAGGAACCAGCCTTCAGGTGGCTGACAGAGGCGAACTGGAGTTCAAAAGCCAGCCCTGGCCACATGAGACCCGTTCCAAATGATCAACCAAAAAGGAAGAAAATCTCGGTACAACCGCCCACACACCAACACCACATGCTTATGAACTTTAGCAAAGCTGATAAGCAAGCTATTATAGAACTTCTGCCATTCATCATCGTCAACTTATTACAAAAAAAAAGGGGGGGGGCATGGGGCTGGAGAGACAGCTCCGTAAGTAACGAGTTTGCTGTGCAAATATGAGGACAGGAGTCAGGTTCCCCAGGGGACTGGGCGTATGCTTGCCCTCCCAGCACTGGGGAGGCAGAGACATGCAGCTCCTACGGCTCCCTAGCCAGCAAGCCTAACGTACTACACAAGCTGCAAACCAAAAAGACCCTACTTCAAAAAACAAACAAGGTGGATGGGGGAACAACACCTAAAGCTGCCCTCTGGCACACACACACACACACACACACACACACAAACACACACACACCTACACATGCAAACACCCATGAATATACATGTATGTGCACATGTTAAAACAGATCAGTTCAGGAATCCTTACTGGCATAAGAGCATTACATATGGGAGGGGGGTCCTGTCAAGAAGGGAAATGCTTGATAAAAATGGGGGACCATTGAGATATTCCCATGCATTTCTACACCACAGGTAACAAACATTTTTAATGTGAATTCTTTGGTATGTGGGCTGGGGTGGGGGTGCTTCACCCTCCAACCTTTCAGGGGTCAAAAGGACATAAACTCTCATCTTGGTAACACAAGGGATCTTTCCTCTCTGTCATCTGTGGGGCTATGATTTCGCATTGCAAGGCTATGAATTAGGATCCCTGTCTCTGGCACCTTTTTCATATATAAAATAATATCCTTGAGGCACCTTGCCACCTACTGGACACTATTAAAAATCGCCCGATTATGAACAACAGCAATTAGCATACGGATAATGTTTTATTACAGATCGGCGTAACTGAGATTGAACCCTATAAAAGCCAGTGGAGCTGTCACCCCCATGGTATACATAAACTTTGGCTTTGCGCCTCTCTGGGGAAAGAAGGTCGCTCGCTGGGCTGTGCTGTCGCCATGTCTTTTCGGTTCTCTGGGGGATCCAGGGTCTGTTCCCGGGCTGGATCTGTCAGGCTGTCCAGGGGAGGAGCAGGCTTTGTGGCCGGGAATGTGTGTGTGGGGCCTGGAGCAGAAAGCAGCTTTTCTTGCACCCTTGGAGGCCTCTCTTCTGGAGGAAGCTTTGGCAATGGCACTGAGGGGCCAGGACGGGGAAATAGCATTGGTTTCCTTAGCAACGAGCCTGGCCTCTTCTCTGGGAATGAGAAGGTGACCATGCAGAACCTCAATGACCGTCTGGCATCGTATCTGAACCACGTGAGTGCTCTGGAGGAGGCCAACGCTGACCTGGAGCAGAAGATCGAAGGCTGGTATGAGAAGAACGGGCCCGGCCGGGGCCGCGGAGTTGAACATGACTACAGCAGGTATTTCTCAGTCATTGAGGATTTGAAACGACAGGTAAGAAATGCAGATTCCCATCCTGTGGTTATAGGCGGGGGGGGGGGGGGGGCACAACTGAAAGCGAAGGGGACCTTAAAAGTATTTAGCAGTGACGCGTGGTGACACACGTCAGTCATCACAGCGACTCCAGAGGCTGAGACGGGAGGATTCACAAGGCTGAGGCTGGCCTGGGAACTTAGAAATCCCATCTCAATTAAAAAATAAAAAATAAAAAATAAAAAGCTAGAAATATAATAGTAGAGTTTTTTTTCCCAGCATGCCTGTGATTCTGTTCAAACTCCAATAACATAAACTATCTCAATTAGTTAATTAATTCATTTCAAATGTACTTAGCAAGTTTATGGGGCATGGAATTTGCTTACTCTTTGGTCTTGGAGTTAAGGGTGGCACTGGACAATTAAAAGAAAAAAAATGTAAAACCAAACAGTAAAAGAAAATTAGCTTCAAAATCAAGATAATTGAGCCAGGCAGGAGTGACTGTACACTCCTGTAATCCCAGCCACTCCAGGGGCTGAAGTAAGGGGATCACAACTTGCAGGGCAGCCTGGATAATGTAATGAGAGCCTGTCTCAAAAATAGAACATAAAACAAGAGCTGGGACGTAGTTCACTAGCCGAATGCTAGCCCCGCATGTGCCAGGCTGTAGGCTCAATACCCAGGCCCACAAGGATGTTGCATCAATTTTTTTATTTGATATTTGACTCATACTTTTTGATGAGTAACAGTGAAGTTCTCTGTGGGCCTCCTTATTATCTGAATAAAATAATGGGGATTTTTATTGTTTTTGTGTAACATGGTAGGCAAGAGCTCTACCCTTGAATTACACCCCAAAACCAGCTTCTTTGAATGTCCTAAGATCCTAATGCAAGTGCCTGAGACAGATTCACACTGACCTTGCTGTGTCCTTTGGCTGTCCCATTCAGATTGTTTCCATGACCACCTGCAACGCCAACCTTATTCTTCAAAATGACAATGCCAGACTCACAGCTGATGACTTCAAGATGAAGTAGGTGAAAGCAAAGCGATTATTAACAAGGCCTATCTTTTGCTTTTGAAACCCTGTGTGTGTGTGTGTGTGTGTGTGTGTGTGTGTGTGTGTGTGTGTGTGTGTGTGTGTTGTTTTGTTTTATGTGTGTGGCTGTTTTGTCTGCATATATGTCTGTGTATGATCTATGTGCATGGTACCTTTGGAGGCCTGAAGAGAGCATTGGATCCACTGAAACCAAAATCACAACCACTTGTGAGCAACCCCCCCCCCAGGTGCTGGGAATCGAACCCCAGGTCCTCTGGAAGAGCAGCTCATGCTCTTAACCACTGAGCCATCTCTCCAGCCCTTCAACACGAGCTGTTTTAATGATGTCATTCCATTCTAGACCAACAAAGTAGAGCTTAATACATCCTTATAAAAAAGATCCATCATATTATTTTTTAAATCTGACTCATTTTGTTCTGACACATAGCTGATGGCAAAGATCAACTGTAAAGAAATAACACCTGTAAAATAACGCATTTAAAGGGGCTGTCATGGCAGCAAAGGGTTTGCCTCAAAAAGCAAAAAGATGAGGGCCTACCTGAGTTTAGACATCCACATAAAAGAAGGGGACAGCAGCAGACATCTGTCATTCCAGTGCTGGTGAGATGGAGACCACAGGGCGGTGGTAGCCTGCCCCTTTAATCCCAGCACTCGGGAGGCAGAGGCAGGAGGATCTCTATGAGTTGGAGGCCAGCCTGGTCTACAAAGTGAGTCTAGGACAACCAGAGCTACTCAGAGGGACCCTGTAACAAAAAAACTACAGAGGAGGGGAGAGAGGGAGGGAGGGAGGGAGGGAGGGAGGGAGGAAGGGGAGCTTGCTGCCCAGCCAGTCTGGGCAATTGCTGAGCTCCAGATTCAGTGAGAGATCCTGTCTCCAAAAGGAAGCTGAAGAGTTATTGAGTAAAGCACCCAGGATTGCCCTCTGACCTCCACATGCAACCACATGAACATGCAAACACATACACTTTAAAAAAAAAAAAAAGAGTACTTATAAACTAATAGGTATCTCAAACTATCTTAATAGTTTGCCATTGCAAGAAGCCTCAGAAATATATACAGAACCAGAACACCCTTTCCGTCAGCATATAGCGTGCCTTTACAAACGGTGCCCGCCTGCAATGACAATTCCAAACCGCCTTCATACCCTTTAAGGTATGAAAATGAGCTTGCTCTGCACCAGAGTGTTGAGGCCGACACCAACGGTCTTCGAAGAGTGTTGGACGAGCTGACACTTTCTACAGCCGATTTGGAGATACAGCGTGAGGGTCTGAGCGAGGAGCTGACGTACCTCCAAAAGAACCATGAGGAGGTAAGAACGTCTGCAAAACAGCCTTGCACGCCGATTTCCTTCTTCGGCTTCATATGAGAATGTGCACGTCAATCAAAACCTTCCCCTGGGTACTAATGCTTAGCCCTTTCCAGGAAATGGGAGTCCTGCAAAACGCGTCAGGGGGGAACATTAACGTGGAGATGAACGCCGCCCCCGGCGTGGATCTAACCGCCATGCTGAACAACATGAGGGCGGAATATGAAGATCTGGCTGAACAGAACCGAAAAGATGCAGAGGCCTGCTTTAGAGAGAAGGTGCATCTACGGCAGGTGACATGGGAGGGGGTCGTTTGGTAAACAGTCAAGCTGGGCTGCTAACCCTCCCGCGCTGACAATTCCTCTTCAGAGCGCAGCGCTGCAGCAGCAGATTTCAGATGACGCGGGAGCAGCCACGGCGGCCAGAAACGAGCTAATGGAACTGAAACGCAATCTGCAGACCCTGGAGATAGAACTTCAATCCCTCATGGCGATGGTACGTGAGAACTGAACCGAAGGTGTGCGTCGGCATGCTTTGCACTACTGCGGCCAAACAGGCCTGGCAGGATATTTTGTAAAGAAAGGGGGCGTTGCTTACTCACGGTATGGAGGCTGCAAACCCAAGTGGCCCGGTGCCAACTGTGGCAAAGCCCCACTCGCTACGTAGTCATCGTCGTTGTCGTATCATGGCAAGTGGCATCGTGACAGAAGTTTGAGCTTCGTGAAGGAGCACAGGAAGGCACCACGCTCACCAGTTTTAAAACAACTAGTGTCTGACTAGAACTTAAACCAATTTACTCCCAGAGCAGTGCCCTTGATGACTTAACCTCTCACCAGCCGGCCCTCCCCAGCTTCTCCTCCTCCTCCTCCTCCTCCTCCTCCTCCTCCTCTTTCTCCTCCTCCTCCTTCAAGTGGGGAGGCAGGTTTCAAAACAGAGTTTCTGTGTAACAGCCCTGGCCGTCCTGGACTCACTTTGTAGACCAGGCTGGCCTCGACCTCACAGAGATCCGCCTGCCTCTGCCTCCCTGAGAACTGTGATTAAAGGCATGCGCCTCTCTTGCTCATTGAAGGCCCTGCTTTTCTTTCAGAAACAGTCCTACGAGAGTTCGCTGGCTGAGACGGAAGGGAATTACTACGCTCAGCTGCAGCACATCCAGGAGCAGATCGTGGCGCGAGAGGAGCGGCTGCAGCAGATTCGGACAGAGACGGAAGGCCAGAAGCTGGAGCACGAGCAGCTGCTCGGCATCAAGACGTGTCTCGAGAAAGAGATTGACACGTACTGCAATTTACTAGACGGAGAGGAACGGTGAGTACTAACGCGCGAGGCAGCTAGCTTCGTGGTGACCAGGTCCTTACGTGTGCTTGTTATACATGCTACATACTACATAAGTACATTATGTGCTTACTACAGAAGCATAGCAAAGCAAACATCGCATATGTAGTATATGTTCTATTACTTTGTAATATATAGCATACATAGTACATCCTAGAATTTCTTCACATGTATGTATGTGTATATATATATATATATATATATATACATGTATATTCAGTTATATACACTATTGCATCCAATGAAATGAAAACAGAAACTTAAAAATGAAAACTCAAGGGTTTCTTTTAGCTTGAGCGTTGTGGTGGTTGTTAATGATAATGAAGATGATGAAGAGGAGGAAGAGGAAGATGATTTCTAAGACAGTATCTCATTATATGGTCCAGACCCTGAGCTCTGATTTTCCCGCCTCAGCCTCCTGAGTACTGGGATTATAGCTGTGGACCCCACATGCAGCCTAGAAATCAGAGATCTAAGTATAGAAAATTTTGCATGAATAATGATATAAAAGACAATTAAATACAAAACACTTGGTCATTCTAGTACTCTGGTCCAAGGAAAAATTTACTTTCTTTTATGTTTATGTTTAAATGCATTTTTTTTATAACTCAACCTATTTTATTACTTCACTAGTTACCCCACACATACCCTCTGTCCAGGCTCAGAACGATAACTGAGAATATTAGTGGTAATGCAGGGAGTGCAGCTCCATCCTGAGAAGATGTCACTAGGGACATCAGAGTTGGTTTGCCAAGACCCCAAAAGCCCCAGAACTGCAGTCGTGGGTGTGAATCACATCCTGAGTGAGTTTGAACACATGGTTAAACCTCTTTGAACCACGGTTATCTTTTTGGTAAAGCTGTGACTACAGCAAAGCAGCACACTGTTCTCAGCCACAGCACCTCACCATGCAGATGGAGCGCCTTGGCAGACAGAGGCTCAAAACTTACTCAGCCATCAGTGGCTGCTATTAAGTGTTTGCCCATGTTCACACTGAATCGCTGTCTTCTGCAGTCTCTGAGGCCAGGGGAGCCCTCCTCAGACTGTTCTTTTTATATTATGATTGTTCTGTTTTGTTTTCAGTACATCCCAACCACTGTTCCCCTCCCTCCACTCCTCCCAGCCCTCTCACCCCGCACTTCCTCTCTCCCAAAGATCCACTCCTTCTCCACTTCCCTTCAGAAAATTAGCAGGCTTCCAAGGGATATCCATCAAGCACGGCATAACAAGATACAATAACACCAGGCAGAAACCCTCATATCAAAGCTGGGGGTATCATGGTGAACATAGTTGCCTTCCAGACTATTCTAAGGAGAAACCAACAGTGATGGCTTCCTCCTCAGTATTTGGAGACCATTCATTCCTCACTTATTGTATAGTACCTTTCAGGCAATGTTAAACATGAGTTTTTACATGAGTGTGTTCTTTTCTTTTTTAAGATTTATTTATTATGTATACAATATTTTGCCTGCATGTTCACCCCCATGCCAGAAGAGGGCACCAGGTCTCACTATAGGTGGTTGTGAGCCACCATGTGGTTGCTGGGAATTGAACTCAGGACCTTTGGAAGAGCAGGCAGTGCTCTTAACCTCTGAGCCATCTCTCCAGCCACATGTGTTGTCTTTCTAACACTATAAACTGCTGTGTTTCTTAGGTCTCTATTTTTGCACATCACCTTAGTCCTCCCCTTAGAGCAGGGACTGAACTGTTGAAAAGTCAGAAGACAAGCTTCGGGCGGCCATGTTGCTGCATGAAAGAGACACTATTCAGCCATAAACACCCATTTCGTCTCTTTTCACTATGCTGACATCACAAAAAGCTTATTAATGTCCCTTTAAAATAAAATAATTTAAAACTTACTGAAACTGGAACTCCAAAATGATTATTTCTGGAGCTAGAAAGATGGCTCAGAAGTTTTTTTTAAAAACCAGTTCAATTCCCAACAGATGGTTGGCAATCATCTGGAACTCCAGACCCAGAAGATCTAACGCCCTCTTCTGGCCTTCACTGGCACTTACATGTATGTGGAGACTCATACATGCACATAAATAAAACTAAAAGTAATTTTTAAAAACGTATTTCCAATTTACAATCATTCATGATCTTCTAATTGAAAGAAAAATATAATAATGTGTTCTTCTCTTCACAGAAGAAGTGAATCCACAAGTTATAAACCAAAGGACAGCAGGCCTGTAAATGAAGTCAATGGTACGGAAGGGATTTTAACTAGTGTAATGTTGAGTGTGCGTGTGCATGCCGTGTGTATGTGTGGTGTGTGTGTGTGTGTGTGTGTGTGTGTGTGTGTGTGTGTGTGTGTGTGCATATGGAGAACAAACATCAACCTTAGGTGTCTTTCTCAGATGCTTCCCCACCTTATTCTCTTGAGATAGTCTCTCACTAGTCTGGAATGTTTCAATCAGGCCAGGCTGGCTGGTCAGTGAACGCCCAAGCACCCTCTTGTGTCTGCTTTCCCAGAGCTGGGATTACAAGTGTGCACTGCCATGCCTGGCTTTTGTGCACGGGTGCTGGGGATTGGACTCAGTTCCTCAGGATTCCACAGCAAGAGCATCAGCCACTGAGCCATATCCCCAGCCCTGGGGGTGGGGGCGGTTCTTTTAAACTCCTTCAGCTCTATTAAATGTGCTGCCTAAATCAGGCATGGCGGGGCACACCTTTAATCCCAGCACTGGGGGGGGGGGGGGCAGAGGCAGACGGATCGCTGTGAGTTCGAGGCCAGCCTGGTCTACAAAGCGAGTCCAGGACAGCCAAGGCTACACAGAGAAACCCTGTCTTGAAAAAAAAATGAGCTGCTTGTTAACTGAAAATTTAAGTTTAGATCTAGTGAATGAACCAGTGAGGTCATTGTGGCTTTATTTACTTATTTGTTTATTTATTTATTTTACCTTTTGCTATGTAACTGTCCCAGAACTCATAGTCTTTTTTCCTTGGCCTAACACATGCTGAGGTTACAGGATACAGGTTACCACCATATCCACCTGACAATTCCCTAATATTTATATCATATGCCCTTGTGTAACACAGATGTTCAAATTATAAAATGACTGTTGTGAATAATGAATCTTCCAATATCTTTACTGCACGGAATGCATTATTTTTCAATTTTACTACTTACATTTTTGGTTGTGAGCCTAGCCTTCAACAGATGAGCCATCTCTCCAGCCCCAGTCTTACTTCTTTATAAAAGAGCTTATTTTAAAATCAGCAAAATAAAGCAGACTGGTGTTTGAAGAAGGCAGTAGCCTGGCCTGGTACTTAAGGCCTATAATCCCAAGTTCTTGGGAGGCTGTAGCAGGAGGTTAGCAAATTCTAGATTTGTCTGAGTCACAAAGTGAGTTGAAAACCAGTTTGAGAGATTTAATGGGACTCTGTCTCAAAGGGTGAAATGAGAGATGGACAAGCAGGTAAGAAATAGAGCCCTAGTCTAGGATGCTTTGAGTGTCAGGGCTCAACCTCCAGTTCTAAAAGGGAAAGCAGAGAGTGGGGAGGATACGGGGAAGGGGGGAGGGAGGGAGGGAAGGAAGGAAGGAGGGAGGAGGGGAGGGAGGGGAGAAAAGAAGAAAGGGGGAGAGAGGGGGGAGAAGAGGGCATTGGTTGTTCCCAGACTTATATTTCTTTACCTGATGTCTAGACTGTTTTAATATATGCTTCCTTTGTGCTCTTAAGCACCCATTGATCAAAGAGAGAGAGATCCTGAGTCTTGCTAAGCACTGACTTCAAACATAGCATTGTATCTCAATTTTCTCCAAACTTTCCAAAAAAAATCAGTTTTTAAATACACACCTACCATTGACTAAAAGTACCTTTCCCCTGTTGAGACTGACCACTGTGCTTTCCATAACTTCATTTTAGACTCCACAGGAGAAACATTTGTCCGAACAATGGTTGAAGAGCTAGATCAGCTTGGCAACCTGCTTTCCCTGAGAGTGCACTCCGTAGAAGAAAAATCCTCCAAGATCAGCAACATCACCATGGAGCAGCGGGTGCCTTCCAAAGTCCCGTAATGACAGATCACTCACCAAACAAAATGCTGCCTCTTCAAAAACCCCATTGGTCAAGAAACCCAACCACGTTATCCATGCATGTTCCAAAAAAGTCAAAGCACTAGACTCAGATTTCCTTTTCTTTCTCTTCTCACACTGTCATGAGCAACACGGACGGGGAAGGCGCCAGGACCCTTGACTTTGACAGAGAAAAAGAATTCCACAGATAGACGATATGAAGCAGAGTTGGAGATTTGCTTTTTTAAAAAGGCCTTTTTAACCTCGATCTGAAGCATGGGGGTCCATAGCGAGGTGTTCGGGGCACAGGCGAGATGGCACCTGAGCATCAGTGCGGGCTTCTCCAGAGAGAGTCACGCTTAAATGTCTTTATGAAAGGTATATATAGAAAGTCAGTGCCTCTCAAGCTATGTCTCTTAACAGTTACAAGAAGTGCCCCCTTCTTGTTTCTTTAATGTGGTTTGATAGGTGAAGCTTATAATGAGGTTAAACCTTTAAGATAATTCCTTCGGTAAACAAGGCTGTAAGATGGATTGATGGGGGATTGTTGTTTAGATGTAGGAGTGAGGAGGGAGTGTCCCAAACACAGGGTGATACATGCTGCTGGTCTTCAGTATGATTTAACTTGACAGTATCTTTGGAGAAAGTTGGCATTTGGGCTTCATCAGGATTTCTGAAGCTTCTAGCCTTTTCTTGGAAGAAGAGTTGGGTCAGATTCTGGGATCCTGTCCTTCCCATGTCACTGTAATGTCCCTATGTGTCTACCCTGCCCCAGTGCTTTGGTGGGCCCTTCCAAGGAATGGGACAATCTTGATAGCTTTTGGTTTTACTCTGTGAACCTTTGGCCATTTCATAAAGAGCTCTTCTGTTGCAAATTATTTTTATATATATATATCTGCTTCTTTTCCATTTCCACAGCTGATCCCCCACATGACTATGCCAAAGACGCAGTAAGAAAGCACTGTGCAGTTCACCTCACAGTCACATTTGCCTCAATAACAGTTGAAAACTGAAACAGCACTAGCCCTAACCTCGGGCCACAGACCCCAGTTGACTATGGAAATGACCTATTTAGTCTTCTATGGGTGCTGAAGTTAATAGATCTATTGGTCACTATGGTGTGCTCACTCTTCTGATAGTTGGATGGATGCCTAGGGAATGGTTTTGAGTTGGAACTTGGTTATCTCTTCTTCCACTTTGTAATGCATGCATCTTCCCCCCAACCCCATGGTGATGAGTAAAGCCAACCTAGACCTGCCCCACCCAAGCAGGACAGGGCTCCTGAAGCTTCCTGACATCCTCTGCACACAAGACCATGCCTGACACTGTGCAGTGGGCAGCCATTTACAAAGAAACCCCAACTCTTGTCAAAGTGAGGAGAATAAACATCCACACAGTGCTCGGCCATAAATGGAACATCTATATCTCCAGCGCGCATGCTACACACACACACACACACACACACACACACACACACTGACCCAAAGTTCAGAGAACATCTCAGAAGAGAGGAAAAGGCTCTAAGAGTGAAATGTCATGGAGGACCAGACTGAAACAATGTCCTCTAGACGTGACAGGACCACTATACCCATGAATTCACAGAAGCTATGGTTGCCATCAAGCCAGTCAACAAACATAAACGAAACAGGAAGAGGCTCACAAGCCCCCACCCCTAGCTAAGGCGATACTGACAGTCTGTGGCTTCCAGGAGTAGGAGAGTCAGTTTTCTTTGGGGGGGGGTGGATGTAAGCCCTGTTAGTAGACCATTCGCCCGTGGGTGGCTCCACATCCATATGTATATGATCAGCACAAATCAGATGGGGGAACAGGGCATGAAATGGGGAGGGGGCTGGAACATGGATCTCGGAGGAATTATGGGAAGAAGGGGGTGGGATATGAACAAAGTATAGTGTGTGCATGTAATAAATTCTCAAAGAATTACAAAATAATGAAAATAATTTAAAAAAATAAGATTATGGCTGGCACAATATACTTCTGGGGAAGTGCAGCCAGGGTTGAAAAACACTAGAATAGGGCCAGGTGTGGTGGCACACATCTTTAATCCCAGCACTTGGGAGGCAGAGGCAGGTGGATCACTGTGAGTTCAAGGCCAGCCTGGTCTACAAATCGAGTCCAGGATAGGTAAGGCTACACAGAGAAACCCTGTCTCAAAAAGAAAAGAAAAAAAAAAGAAAAAGAAAAACACTAGAATATTCATTTAAAGAAGTTTTCCCTCTTGTGGCCAAGTGAAGCAGAGAGCAATGCAATATCCTGTTTCTTCAGCATGCCTGGCAGCCATCACTGAAGGGATTTTAGCAACCTGGAGTAGACACAACATGGAATTCAGAACAGAAGTGCTCAGTCCTCCAAGGGTACAGCTCTGTCTTGACTGCTGGATTGTTTTGCTTTTTTGGGTTTTTTTTTGGGGGGGGGCGGTTCTGATTCCCATATAACACAATTGACTCCAACACGTAGACAGTTTCTTAAGATGTTGACATAGCTGATGGTTGCCTTGGCAGAGTCTTTTGTCATGAATGGTGCCAACCGTGATGGTCAAAGCTATAATTTCAGAGTGTGAGTTACATTAAGTCAGGTTAGGAATGCTACTAGGTGCAGAGCCACAGTGGCAACAGCTTGTGTCTATCAAGTGTGAGTAAGTATACTTCAAACACATTAACCAATTGGTTCTTGTTAAACATTACCGAGTTCAATGTTTTATCTTTAGTTTATATATGAGAAAACAGCTACTCAAAGAGATCAAGGAATTTCCCAAGAGCTACACAGCTAGTATGTAGTGGTACTTAGATTCAAATCCACATCTTCTCCTCACCATAGTGACCAGAATCCTTGCATTTATCTCTAGAGGGGCAGAACTAACAGAATGAGCATACTTTCAGAGAGAGAGAGTTCGAAGAGGGTAAGAACCCAGTAGCTACTTAGTCCAAGACACTGGGTGCCTCAGCAGTCCCAGGGTGCTGTTGCAAGACTGGAGGAATCCTAGAGAGATGCTGGTCTTCAATTCGTGTTGGAGGGCCAAAAGAACTGGGTTCTGATATCAGCAAAGGACAGTGACAGCAGGAGGAGCAAACGCTGTAGTAACAACAGGGAGAGATGCACTAGCCAGCAAGAGGCAAAGGCAAGCAGGCAAAAAACAACAGTTTTCTCCTCTTACTACTGCTGGAATGTGCCACCAGTTCTGGGGGAGAGATTTCTCCTCTTAGGTAACCCTTCCAAGGAGATACCTATGTGCTCACCCAGAGGCAGGTCTCTTAGTTGATTCCAGATCCAATCGATCCAAAATTAGCCATCACGGGCCTAATGTGCCCATCTGTTTTCTCAATCAGATTCTGCTACCCCAGGTTCTTCCATGCGTGGTCACTCACGATCCAGTGAAGATCATGGCTACTAGTAGAGCCTGGCTATGCACTGCCCACAGTCTCCTCTCCTCTGCTAGCTTACCTCCCGATCCCCTCCAGGACTTCCCTTCTCTTCTGCCATATTAGTTAAGTCTGGCCGCTGGATGCCTGCCCCACTGAGGCTGCTGTGTCCCTCGTTATGTGTGCTTCGTTACTCTCATTCTGACTATAAAGTCACATTGAGGCTGGGTCCTAGAAATTTGGAAAGTAGAGGCACATACTCAGCTCTCTCAAGGCACATGCTAAACTTAACTATTTTGAAATCGCAGCACTGGACTCTTCTTTATCCTATGCCTAGCAGGAATCTCGTGATGCCTCCTTAATCTCAATAGAGTTTCTTTTCTTTCCAAGAATAATTACTGATTTCAGGTGTGTTCAGCTTTTCCTTCCTAAGCAGACAGAGAAGCTTGCCTCTGTGACACAAATTTATAACTAAACCAAACATAAACTAGGACACCAAACTGCTCGCTTCTAATGAAAACACATTCTCCTTATGAAGACAAGAACGTTTAACTAGTCTTCCCTGTTTCCAGAAAGTCATTATTTACAGAGAGAGAGAAAGAGAGAGAGAGAGAGAGAGAGAGAGAGAGAGAGAGAGAGAGGAGAGAGAGAAGAGAGAGAGAAGAGAGAGAGAGAGAATAAGAAAAAAAGTAAAAGTCTCACCAATACAAAATTTTCACTGGACATTCATTCTTCCAATTTTGTAATGTTTTTATTTATTCTTGGAGAATTTCATACCTTACAATTTTGTCATGTTATTCCCCCAACCCTCAGATCTTCCCCTCACTCCCTGCCTTGCTAGTATTAACAGTGAATTAACAATAACATGACAGAGAATCCACAACAGGCAGATCAAAGTAAAGCCACAATACAGCAATAGATAAGTCTTACAGAGCATGGTGACACAAGCTTTCATTCCCAGAACTCAGGAGAGTCCTGGCCATCCATGGATACACAGTGAGACCCTGTATCAAAAATAAACTTCTTTAAAAGCCTGATACAGTTTTGTTTTGTTTTTTTTTTAATGTATGAGTGCTCTATCTGCATATACACGTGCGGGCCAGAAGAGGGCATATGTTCACATTATAGATGGTCTTGAGCCATCATGTGGTTTCTGAGAATTGAACTCAGGACCTCTGGAAGAGCAACCTATGCTCTTAACCACTGAGCCATCTCTCAAACCCCTCTGATATGGTTTTTTTTAATCCCTTCAAATAAATAATAGTAAGAATGTATACCAAGTTCTCAACAAAGATGTATTCAATATGCTGAAACTCAAAATTACAAATAAATGTATTAAAAGAGTTCAGTTACACTAGTAATTTCTCTAAAAGTTAATTTATGCCATATGAGACACTATTACAGTCCCAACACACTGGAAACAGCTTTAGAATATCTGTCAAAAATTCTGCATGTTACTGTCAAATTGTTTCTGCTTTGGGAACACTATGAACCATGTTTTCTAAATATTACTTACACACTGTATATGAAATTAGTCAACCAACCAGAGGAACAAAAATAAAGGAAAATGAACCTAGGTGAGGTGACACATGCCTTTAATCCTAGCATTCAAGAAGCCAAGGCTAGAAAAACCATAAGTGTGAAGATAGCCTGCACTCCACAGCAAATTCTAGGCCAGTCTAGTATATGAAACACTGTCCAAGGAAAAGAATAAAGGAGAGAAAAAGAAAGAAAAGTGACTTGGAGCAACAGGTCACTCACTCTTCAGCAACAGGTCCTGAGAAAGAGGACCAGGGCATAAGAAGACAAGGAAACAGCTAAGTTTGGAATCAGGAGGTCGGCTATGTCTTATACAAGCAAGTTTATTGAGTACAGCACCTTATGTGCTATTTCCATGGGAGAGGTGGGACAGAGTCAATAGAAGATATTGGACAATTGGACAACGTCGGTGTGAGGCTAATCAAACAATGCTGCACAAAGAGAACACAGCCCGTCGTTGCTACTCTTTTTTTTAAATCCTAAACCGAGTCAGGGAGGTGGCTCTCAGTGGGCAAACTTCTTGCTGTGCAGACATGAGGAGAAAAGTTTGGATTCCCGGCTCCCAAGTAAAAATAAGACTTGGAAACATGTCTGTAATGCCAGTTCTGGGGACACAGAGACAGGAGGATCCTAGGGGCTTAGGTGACCAGCCAGTCTAGATAAAATGATAAACTCCAGATTCAATGAGTGGTCCTGTCTCAAAAACTACAGTAGAGGCAGGTAGCAAGACAGCTAAGCAGCTAAAGCATTTGCCGTGCAAGTCTGAGGGCCTGAGCTCAGTCCCTAGAATCCACGCTAAGTTAGAAGAAGCGAGAAACAGCTCTACAGAGTCGTCCTCTCACTGCATTCATGTGCTGTGGAGTGCACACACATCATAAATACAATAAATATGCATGCGCACACACATAATATAATAACATTTTAAAAGATGTAAGCAGAGAACAAGAGAGGAAGTTGACCTCTAGTATGTTTATCTCTCTATCTTCTTTCTCCTTCTCTCTCTCTCACACACACACACAGAAAGAGGAGAGAGAGAGAGAGAGAGAGAGAGAGAGAGAGAGAGAGAGAGAGAG
>OU015746.1:21494934-21516501 GCA_907169655.1 Acomys percivali
TGTGTGTGTGTGTGTGTGTGTGTGTGTGTGTGTGTGTGTGTGTGTGTCAAATACCTCTAACGTTTTGGAGGGAAAAAAAAACAGTAAGTGTATAACAGACTTCAAAGAAGTTATGAAAGTGCCTAGGTTTTGCCACTTCAGAAGTCCCGAGTGTATCCATGATTGGTGACTGTCTCCATCCATGTGACCACCTTGGGAAAAAAAAAAAAATCACTGACACTTTTGAAGGTACGAAAATGAGCTGGCTCTCCACCAGAGCGTAGAGGCTGACGTCAATGGGCTGCGCAGAGTTCTGGATGAGATCACCCTGTGCCGCACTGACCTAGAGATTCAGTACGAAACCCTCAGTGAGGAGCTGACTTACCTCAAGAAGAACCACAAAGAGGTAAGAGCTGGCTCGCTGGCTCGCTGGCTCTGCGCTGCTTCTGCGTACCGCCGTCTCTCGGCAGACCACGCCCCTCGCCCCACCCCTGCCCCACCCCCCCAGAGGCCAGTTTGACTTTGCAGGTGTTGAGTTACCTGAATATATTCACCCTTATTCTTGCGCCCATTTACCCACGGCTGGGGGAAGATCGTGGTTTCCAGAACAATCAGGCTTCTAAGATCCGTCATAATAGCTAAGTTAAGTGGTCTACTTAGACAATTACGCCCAATTAGATGAAATGAGTGTGTTTTAAAGGCCGTTCTAAGAGAACTGGATCTAAGTTTCTACATAACAGCAGCACACATTAACCTTGTGCATTAAGTATATAGTCTTAATATTGATGTATTCCCGTTTAATGATCTTTGCATTAATTCTATGAGAACTTCAAGCAATATATGCTGATGATATTCACCCTTCCTCCCCCAACTCTTCCCATATCCACCCTTTCCACCCCTCACCTCCCGCCCACCCAACTTTGAGTTTTCTTCTCCGCCCCCACCACCACCACCACCACCACCCACATCAAGTCTGGTTTGTGTTGCTTAATTACTCTTGGAAATGGGGCCTGGAGTTCAGTCACTATCAGGGGTCACATCACGGGAGAAAACTGACTCTCCCTTCCCAGCAGCTACCAAGTACCAATAGCTCCTCAGTAGGGATCGGATTTTGTGCCCGACTCTCCTCCAGCCCCATGATTGGATTTTTATCTGGCTTGAGCCTGTGTAAGTAAGTCTTGTGAATGTTGTCACTGCTGCTATGAATTCATACGTGCAACTGCCCCACTGTGTCCAGAAAACACTGCTTCCTTGACACTATGCACCACCTCTGGGTCTTCCGGTCTTCCTTTTTTTTTTTTTTAATGACTTGTTTGTTTTTACTTTATGTGCATTGGTGTTTGGCCTGAGTGCCTGCATGCCTCTGTGAGAGCATCAGATCCCTTCGAACTGGAGTTACAGAGAGTTGGCGAGCTGCCATGTGGGTGCTGGGAATTGAACCCTGGTCCTCTGGAAGACTAGTCACCACTCTTAACAGACAAGCCATCTCTCCAGCCCTCTTCCACTCTTTCTAGCTCTTCTTCCACAGATATTCCTGAGCCTTGAGGGGAAGACTATGGTATAGATGTCCCATTTAGCACTTAAAATATTCTTAATAGACATAGCGATAAAGGTGAAACTACAATTAAACTGTTATAGTAGAATTTACCCCTCCAAGCACATAATATCCTTCTGAAGTGTTCACTTGACCACAAAGCCACTGGTTTGGGTTTTGTTTTTTTTTTTCAGTCTATATTTTTTGTTCTTTAAAAAAAAAATGAGGGAAATGTCTTTGGTATTTTTAGCTGGTTGAAAATATCACAGGACAAAAGCGTAACTTGGGAGCAAGAGCTAATAAGCTACTTGGTTAGTCATGAGGTTAGCTTGTAAATTAGGCTGTTGAACTGTAGCATTCTTCGCCCTACACGTTCACGTGTGGTTATAACGCATGACAGTTACTTAATGAATTAATAAATTAGGAGCAATTGGGTTTTTTAAAAATACATTGCTTATAGAAGGCCCCATAGATACACAGCTTGCCCTTTACTTTTATCTTATTTCATTCTTTCTTTCTTTCTTTCCTTGAACTGGTAAAGTTTTCACAAAATCCTGTGGTCTTTAAAGCCAAGACAGAGATATAGTGTCTACCAGGAAGGAAATTATACAAGGACCACCTGGCTTGGTGGAGAAAAGAAAGGCCCTGATTCAGGAGTGGGAGGGAAGGCTTCTGCAGCAGCCAACTGACCAACGCTCTTCCAGTTTGCACAGACTTGGCAGGAACATCTGCTGTCTGTACCACTTAGAACTGCCTCTGCCAACAGCTGGCGCGCATGCGCATGTGCGCGCCCCCCCCAACACACACACACCAGATTTCTGCTCTCAAGATGACAAGCATCCTGAAAACTAGCATTCACATGTCAGTGATATTGCAAAGCCACAGTGTCGTTACTAATGTTTACTTCCACTTCTCTTAAAACTACCCAGAGAAAAGTGGTTTGTTTGTGGTTTTTTTTTTTTTTAATTAGCTTCAATTTTCAGACAAATCATAACTTTCCCAAATTAACACAGCTACCACCGGCCAGAACCAGAAATCACACAGAGCTCCATCTGACTGGGAAATCCAAAAGGACACTTTGTGATGCTTGTGTAAGCTTAACAAGCAGCTGATCCTTCCTTCCCTAGACACACACACACATACGCACAAGCACACACATGTTTATTGGTCCATTTATACAGTTTCAACTGTTCAGAATTATCCCAACTCAACCTTCTGGGTATGATCGGGCTGTGTTTCAGGGAGTAGCTGAGTTCAGAGAACATTCGAGGTGATTTCTACTAGATTGACGAAGACGGACCTAAGAGGGGTGGGTACTTATTTAAATAACCCGCCTAAGAGCCAGAGGGTGATTCCATTAAATGGTTTAACCACTAATATTTGTGAAGGAATGAAGGCTTATTTTAGGCAGTAGAGCTAAACCAAGGACCTGCCGCCCTGGGTACAGCATTTGACTCTGGATAATAAAGGACTCTGGAGCCTTTAAGATGCTTCCAGGACGAAGCAGGCTACTCAGTGAGGTAGTGTCTTCATCGGCCATGAGAGGTAAGTCTAATGGATAAGAGCTATCAAATGTGGAGAGATGGTCAGGGCAGAGCCAAGTAGGGAAAACCAAGACAAAAGCTACCAAAGCTAAGCATCTAGACGCCCTCAAAGTCCCGCTTGACTTCAGCCCAACACCTCTCTGCCTCCAGGAAATGCAGGCTCTGCAGTGCGCAGCCGGAGGCAACGTGAACGTGGAGATGAACGCAGCCCCCGGTGTGGACCTCACGGTCCTGCTGAACAACATGCGAGCCGAGTACGAGGCTCTGGCTGAGCAGAACCGCAGGGATGCCGAGGCGTGGTTCCAGGAGAAGGTAACTCTCACCGCATGACACCGTGCCCGTGTGTTTCAGTGTTGTTCCCAACGCTGAGACCTGCCGTCCCTCTTGGATGTCATTTCAGAGCGCTTCGCTGCAGCAGCAGATCACCGAGGACGTGGGCGCCACCACCTCAGCCAGGAACGAGCTGACCGAAATGAAGCGCACGCTGCAAACCCTGGAGATTGAACTTCAGTCTCTCCTAGCCACGGTACGGAAGGAATCTCCTACCGCTCCCTAAGTTTGTTATAAATCTCCGCCCACTGGCTTAAAAGCCCCATTTTGCTCCCGGGGGGGGGGGGGGGAATGCCTACATATACTTTCGTTTTATTTGAGATAGGGTTTCGTATGTGACTCTGACTGGCCTGGAACTCGGTATGTAGATCAAGTTTGGCGGGGAACTCACAGAGGTCTACCTACCTCTGCCTCCTAAGTGATGACACTAACGTGGCTAACAAATAGCTGACTGTGCCTTTGGCTCATCCTCTGTGTTCTTCCTAACAGAAACACTCTCTGGAGTGCTCCCTGGCGGAGACCGAGGGCAACTACTGCTCCCAGCTGGCTCAGATCCAGGCTCAGATCAGCGCCCTAGAGGAGCAGCTGCACCAGGTGAGGACGGAGACCGAGGGCCAGAAGCTGGAGTATGAGCAGCTGCTGAACGTCAAGGCGCACCTGGAGAAGGAGATCGAGACTTACTGCCGCCTCATAGACGGAGACGAGGGGTAGGTGAAGGGATTTATACGGGGAAACGCCACATGCATCCCACCCTCCAAGTCCACTCCTTCCACATCAGCGGGTTCCAACACCCCAGCAGAAAAATAACACTAACACACACACACACACACACACACACACACACACACACACACACACACACACACACACACACACTGAATCCTAAGTGTTTAGCATCCCACTCCATCGCCAAGAAAAGGAACCAGCAGCATTTGGCAAAATCCAACTCAAGGAATGAAGATTAGAATTATCACTTCTTTAATGCTAAAGTGGAGCTGCCTTCAGCTGCAAGCCACTGAGTGTGTTCTCCAAAGAGCAAGAGAAATTCTAACGCTGGGTCTCGGCCAGAAAGGTTTCTCTCCACGTCACTCTCTTGTGGGGTTTTCACAGGGCTTGCAAGTCTGCGAGTTACAAGACTAAAGATTACGGATCTGGGAACGCCGGAAGTCAAATCAAAGGTAACAGAAATGAAATGCCAGTGTTACATCCTCCATTATGACGTAGGTTGCTATGCACGTTAATCCCAGTACACAGGCTTATGCTACAGTAAGACTTGGAGTAGATACCATTGCAAACTAAGTGGCTGCCTGTAGACATGGGCGCTTATTTTAAATAAAGTCAGATGGCACCAAGATCTTGCCTAACCAAGTAATCAGAACACACCAAAGATGAGTCGTGTTTGTGCTTTCTGCATAATCTAACCTACATCAGAAAAAAAAATTTCTTTTTAATCCTTTATGTGACGTTTTATTCATTTCCTTCCCGCTCTCTAAAATCTTCTTTTAATTTGGGCTTCTCAGATACAGCCAAAGCCATAGTCGTTAAGAAAGTTCTAGAGGAGGTGGACCAGCGCAGCAAGATATTAACCACTAGGCTCCACTCCCTGGAAGAGAAACCTCAAAGCAATTAACAAAGACCATAAGCGAAAGAAGAAGAAGAAACGCCGCCGAGAAGACAGGGCGTGAGATACGTCTGGGAAATGAGCGAGTCTATGAAAAAATATCTGTCCTGTTGTCTTCTGTCTGTCCCTTTCTCTTTCTGAGCTGGCAGCAGCAGAAATCCCCCTCCATCTGGAGAGCTGTGGTCACTTGCAGCCGTGAGGGCTCACCTGATTACCCTCCAGCCATCTGTTAGCAGTTCTTTACAGTCAATAAACCTTCCTTGAGCAACTTAACCTCTAGTGGCTGACAGTGTCTTAACTTGGAAAGGTTCCTGGCCGTGCTGTAAAATATGAACACCTAACAGCTTTGGAGTTAAGTGAAGCTTAGAAACTAATTAAGAGGTTTCTCCCCTTAGGTTTTTCAAGGGCTTTCCAGACAAGGAGATAAAAATATTTCCATGCTTCGCTTTGAGAGTCAAAGTATCAGCCACACGTTGACATAAGAAGCCTATTTCCTGTCATAACTGGTTAACGTACACATGAGGCATTCTTCGTTGTAACGGGGAATAAAGAAAGCGTTTGTTTCAAAGTATTGTATAAGGATTAAACAGACTTCTCTAAAGCATAAAGTGAGGTAGGCATTCAATAAGTGCTAACTTTAGTTCAATTTCAATACAGTGATTTAATTTTCAGAATCACTGCCCTCGTGAAAATATATATATATATATATTAAAACAATATTCCAAATGTAAGAGAGAGTAGAGCAAAAGTTGGCTTAGAATTCAAAGTATATTAACAGAGCCTTGTGGCTTTGTTGTTGTTGTTGTTGTTGTTTATTAACTTAAATTAATATTACCTGTTAATGTGCCTCATTATGACATTTTCATGCTTGCATATAGTGTATTTTGATTAAATTCACTCCCCAGTACGCTCTCTACACACACACACACACACACACACACACTCACACACACACACTCATACACACACTCACACACACTCACACTCACACACACTCTCTCACACACACACACACTCCTGCTGGTCCCCTTCCTCCTCCTCCTATTTGTTTTGTATGTGTAATTGTGTGTCTGTGTGTGTACGTGTGTGTTTGTGTGTGTTTGTGTGTGTGTGTTCCAATGAGTTTCATCATTAAAGCTGCTTACAGGGGAGTAGATCCTCTCACAAATGGATATACACTGAAGAAAATACCTCTCACTTGCCCCAGCATCCTTTACCTGCTTTAAATTGTCAGGGATGGATGGCAGCCTCTCATCCATTTGTCTTTAAGGTTATATCATAGCAAATATTTATAACTTTTTCACCCCCAATAAAAAGAAATATGTTGGTCAGGGGTGTTGAATGGTTTGACATTGTAGCATGATGCTGTCATCTACAAACGTGTTGGGCTGCGTGCATGTCTGTCCTCAGACACAGGTTAGATATGCCTGTTCAATGAACTGCAAACTTGATTTTCCCGGATCAAATGTAGGCCCCCCCCCCATACTTAGCTGAGCCTTGTCTCTCTGTGCATGAATTATCTACATTGTAATCCATTTGGGAATTTTTGCCAGGAGCTCTGTGTGAAAACATCAAACAGAAAAGATGATGATACCGTTTAAGAACACGGTAATTATCCCCTGAATTACTTTTGTGATCATCTGATACAATCTTAGCTACAGGCCACTAAAGCCAGAATACCAGGTTATATGAAACAAAAACATTATAATCTCTGAGAAAAATTCCACTTCAAAAAATATCTCATAATTGTTTTTTAAAATATGCTGAAAACAACCCACAGCCCTCCTCTCTGTCTACCATCCAATCCTCCCTCCTTAACTACACTGATGCTCCCAGATGAAAATCTATACACAGCTATACATTTATTGCGACAAACCCACGTACCTAAAAAAGGGAATTTTTAATAGATGTAAATAAATGATACACAGTGGTTTGCTGAAATGCTGTCCCCATCTCCTGAGAGATTCCTGAATATCTCTTTTCAACTCCTTTGATGCCGGTACTCTTTAGCAAGGCGTCAGCCATAGACACTACAAAGTAGGACTTACATCTTCCCTTGAACACACATGCAGACACAAGCACAGCCTTCTTAAGACCCTCCCGTGGGTTTCTACAGCCAATGACACAAAGCGTAAACATCCTTCAGGTCTTCTTTTTGACAACTCTTTTTTTTTTTAAAACACTTTTTTAAAGATTTATTTATTTATTTTGTGTATATGAAGGCTGTATCTTCATGTACACCTGCAAGTTGGAAGAGGGCATCAGATCCTAGTATAGATGGTTGTGAGCCAATATGTGTTTGCTGGGACTTGAACTCAGGCCCTCTGGAAGAGCAGACAGTGCTCTTAACTGCTGAGCCATCTCTCCAGGCCCCTCAACAACTCATGAGAACATGGTTTGATGGGTTTTAGCTGCTTGGCTGTATAAAGAGCATGCTTGCTTCAAGGACAGCAAGATGGTTCCATGAGTAAAGATGCTTGCCACCAAGCCTAATGATCTGAGCTCAATCCCTGAGCCCCACAAAGGCAGGAGAGAACCAACTTGAACCTCCACATGTGTACAGCAGCACATGAAAGTGTACACACACACACACACACACACACACACACACACACACACACACACCACAAGCAAAAATAAAAATATATATCATTTAAAGCATGTTAGGCTAGCTTTTTTTCCCTATGCTTGCAATCTCCTAGTGGATCACATGTGATGTGTGTCATATTGTAGCTTAATGTTTATTGGCTGATAAAAACTATTTTCTTGCACAGGATAGATGGTTCGGTGGTTAAGAACATTGTTCCATCTTCCAGGAGACACACACACATATCCAATTCACAAAGGTAAGTCTTTAAGAGATGAAAGTAGAAGAGAATCAACAGAAAAGGGAGAAAGAATGAAAGTTGGAAATTGAAGGGATTAACTGAAAGTAATATATGAATATATATTCATATATATGCACGGAAACGCCATTTTTAAATGCACTATTTTGAATGATTAACAGACAAAATTTGTCTTAGCTGCAGTTTGGTGCCACCTGCTGTCTCAAATATGTAATTACGTGAGTCCATCATCTCCTAGGCTAGGTGCAGAGTGGGCCAAGAAACTATTGCTGTGGGTTTAAATTCCCAAAAGTGCTCTAAGACACGAAGGGTTTTCATCACACTTGTCATATGTGGCCAACAAGCATGCTGAACTCCTCAGTTCGTGAACTTGAGAACAGACCTATAAGCAAGTGATAACAGGGTCCCTAAGAGATAAACCCATGATGCAGGTGAACAATTCACGGACCACGAGTGGCCACGCAGCATTGCCTCGCAGGCACCATGGCAAGGAATCAAAGCAAGGCAAATTTAAGCAAGAAGTGCCATTTTTCAATATCAAACAAGCCCTACTGGTTTAATAACAATAAATATTCATTTTATCACGAGAGTAGGGAAAAGACACCAACCCCCTAGCCAGATGGTGGATGAGGTGGCAAAATCACAGAAGACTAATGCAGCAACAGGCTCCAAGGACCGTTTCCTTAGAGCCAGTGAGTCCCCTTCTAGGCATCTGTCTTTACATAAACAACTGTTGGTAACTGTCTATTCTTCCCAGCGGCTTTATCATAGTGACACCTCAGTCACAATAAACTACCCACCGACCAGAGTGACTAAGTGCAGTTAGAAAGCACCAGCCACACTCCATCTAGGGACCATCGTGCAGCCCTTGAGAATGTCCAAGTTCATTCATCAGCCTGGAAAGATATCAGCCAATCACTGAGAAATGACAAGGGGACCTCCAGTATATGACCTAGCTTTATAAGAAAACAGTTGGCCAGGCGGTGGTGGCACATGCCTTTAATCCCAGCACTTGGGAGGCAGGGGCAGGTGGATCTCTGTGAATCCGAGGCCAGCCTGGTCTACAGAGCGAGTTCCAGGACAGCCAGAGCTGTTACACAGAGAAACCCTGTTTCAAAAATTTTTTTAAAAAAAGAAGAAAATAAAAAGAAAACAATTGCACACATGTTACATGCATGCTCATGAAATTAAAAATAAAAATAAAAATAAAAATATAAAAGGCACCAGCCATCAAGCTTCCCAGTGTGAATTTGATTCCCAGGATCTACATGGTGGAAAGAGAAAACTGACTCCCACAAGATGTCCTCAAGCTTACACACACATACACACACACACACACACACACACACACACACACGCTAAGCTGGTTTTTGTTATTATTTTCTCATACAGCATATCCTGATTATGTTTCCCGTCCCCTCGACTCCCCCAATTCCTCCTCACCCCTCTCCCCTCCAAAGCTCCTCCCTTTCTAGCTCTCATTAGAAAATAGCAGGCTTCCAAGAGATAACAACCAAACATGACAAAATAAGATAAAAGATGAAGCAAAAACTATCATAGCAAAGTTGGACGTAGCAACCCAACAGGAGGAAGAGCATCCCAAAAGCAGGCACAAGAGTGAGAGAGCACTCCTTCTCATGTTCAGGTGTCTCATTAAAAATACAAATCTAATAGTTACAGTGTATACACGCAGAGAATCTTGTGCAGACCCATGGGAGCCCTGTGCTTGCTGCTTCAGTCTCTCTGATTTCGTAAGTACCTTGCTTAGCTGATTCAGAGAGCCTTGTTCTCCTGGTGGCCTCTATGCCCTCTGGCTCTCGCAATCTTTCCGCCTCCCCTTCTTCCGGATCCCCTGAGCTCTGAGGGGAGGAATTTGATGGAGACCTCCGACTTAGACTCTCTCTACACATAATGTCCGGCTGTGGGTCTCTGCATCTGTTCCCGTCTGCTGCTGGAGGAAGCCTCTCTGATGATGACAGGCTAAGGCTGAGGGTAGGGTAGTGTAGAGCAGCACGGAGCTCACACAGGTCCTGCCCCCGACGACATAACACACTACCCATGCTCGCACGATCACCCTGACTCCGAACAACAAGGTATCTGAGAGAAGGAATGGTTCATTTTCTCTAGTCTCCTCAGAGGACCCCCGTGGTCCATGCTTCCACTGGAAACCATGCTAAAGTCCACAATCCACAGCCACCAGAAACAATGTTGAAGTCCATGGTCCATGCTGCCGCTAGATATTATAGGCAAAAGATCGTCTTTTGCCCTGCTAGGGGTGACTGCACACACTCATAACTGAGAGTAAATGACATTGAAGGTTTCTGTAACAACTCCCACCCCCACGCCACGCTCACACCAAGAAAAAGAAAAAGAGAAAAAACAAACAGTCCAGACAGGAGGCTATTGAAGAGAGTCCTAGAAACGCTGTGATAATGATGCTGATGTGTAGTGCTTCACGCTGATGGTTCTAGTGGGTGATGGGGAGTTTGATCATGCTCCAGTGAGTATATGGGCAACACAAATTGGACTTGGTGGTTTTGTTTGTTTGTTTGTTTGCTTGTTTGGGGGGTTTTTTGGGGGGAGGGTAAGAGGACAGACCTTGGAAGAATGGAGAGCCAGCACTGTACAAAATTCCCAAATAATTAATAAAAATATTATGTCAGGGAAAATAAACATGTGAATAGTAACTATGAAAAGTATGTGGGTGGGGAAAAACTGGTAACTTCGAGGCTGGAATGGGAACAAGAAAGATGTGCTAAGCCAGCTGTGCTCCGTCTTTGTCCCCCGTGCATTTTGTTGGCAGGAAAGTTTGGGTCAAAGGTTTTGTGGGTGGGTTGGTGTCCTTATCCCCTACACAGGAAGTCCTGCCTGGCTACAGGAGATGGCTGCTTCAGGCTTTATATTCCCCACCCCACCCCCCACCCCACCCCCGCTGCTAGGAATCTCAGCTAGGGTTGTAAGGCTCTCTCTCTCTCTCAGCCTAAGCCTGGGAACGTGACCCAGACAAGCTTGGGAAAGTGACCCAGAAAAATTGAAGGCCAGTTTCAGTTTCTGAGATCAAGGTGGCCAACTAAGATAAACAATTCCAACTAAGGTAAACAATTCTCAGAAAAATACCATCTGGAAATTCCCCAACACCCCTCCTTGCCAAGAATAGCCCCCGAGACCAACGACCCCTGCAATGGCCAATAACGTTTAGACAAGCACCCCTAGCGACCACCAGAGCCAGTCCTAACATAGGGCACACAGCCCCTCCTAACCTTTGCGGTTTTAGCCTTTAAAAGTAGCCTGTAACAGTGACTCAGGGTGCCTCCGCCTCTCGAGTGAGTGCTGAGGTCCCCTGACACCCGTCAGCAATAAACCTTGTGCTTTTGCATCAACATTGTGGTCCTCATACCCGAGTGGACTCTAGGGTCCAACATTGTGGGGGCTCGCAGGGATTTGGGGGTCTCCCTGAGACCATCGACCCCACTTGTTGCAAGGTTTCAAAGGCCCGGGCCCCACCGACTCGACTGACTTCTGAGACCGTGAGTTACTTTCGCTTTGTCTTTTGTCTGTGCTCCCACGGAGCTCCTTTTGTCTGTACTCTGCGGGCTCCCACGAGCTTCGTGAGCTTCGCGAGCTCCTGTCTGTATTGTGCGAGCTCTCGCGAGCTCCTATTTGTTCCCTTTTCTGATCGGCGAGCCACTTTCCGTTCACCTCCGTAGCGCGCAAATCTGTATTGGGAGGAGAAAGGGGACAGACGTGTCTCGACCTTTCTCCCCTTCGCCCGGGAGGACGCTCCGGTGGTTGTCTGGAGGAAGACCGATGATACTGTCGTCGGTCTCCTCAATCCGAACGGCAGAGAGTTCTGCCATCCGATCTGATTTCTGTTCTGTGGCACCGACATTTTGGTTTTATTTGTCTGTTTGTCTTGTCTCTCTCTCTCTGTCTTCCTCTCTCTCGACCGTACTGACATGGGACAAACTGTGATGACCCCCTTGACTCTGACTCTTTAAGGATGTTCGAGCTCGTGCACATTGGTTTTGTGTGACTCAGAGTGGCCAACGTGGGGTGGCCTAGAGATGGGACATTTAACCTTAATATTATCTTACAGGTTAAAGATGTTGTTTGCAGACCTGGGTCTCACGGTCACCCAGATCAGGTCCCATATATAATCACGTGGGAATCCCTGGTCCAAGACCCACCACAGTGGCTCAAGTCTTTCCTCCTGGGGCCCCTGCCAACTTCTCTCTTCCCAGTTGCAGTTTCTGAGACTCCTGAGACACCCGAAAAACACCTAAGAGTTCGCCCGAAGCCCGTGCTGCCTGACAATGACCAACAAGATCTCCTACTACTAGACCTGCCTCCTCCACCTTACCCTACACCTTCGAGTTCTCCCTCTGACCCTAACCCCTCTCTCCTTACCTCATCTACCCACACGCCCTCTCCAGCCTCTTCAGCTCCTTCTCTTACACCTTCCCCCCGACCCTCCTCAGATTCCTCCCTGCCACCTCCTTCCCCTCCCCACCTGCGCAGCCGGTGGGACCGAAACCTCATTGTTTCCTCTTCGTATTATCAGTGGTGACATCCATTACTGGCCATTCTCCGCATCAGATTTATATAATTGGAAGACCCACAATCCTTCCTTTTCACAAGACCCCCAGGCTCTACAACAGCTCTTACAGGTTCTCCTCACCGTGGAGGTAAAACAGAGAGTCCTCCTGGAAGCGAGGAAAAATGTGCCCGGACCAAACGGGGCACCCACCCAGCTCCCTAACGAGATAGACGAAGGATTTCCCTCGACACGCCCAGATTGGGATTTTGAGACGGCTGCAGGTAGGGAGAGTCTCCGTATCTATCGCCAGGTCTCAAGGGAGCTGGAAAGCGCCCCACCAATTTGGCCAAGGTAAGAACTATTACTCAGGGAAAGGAAGAAAGCCCTGCTGCCTTTATGGAAAGGTTGCTGGAAGGGTTCCGCATGTATACTCCATTTAACCCTGAGGCTCCAGAACATAAGGCAACAGTGGCCATGTTTTTTATAGATCAGTCAGCTACGGATATAAAAGGGAAGCTACAGCAACTAGACATATGGATTACAGGATGTGGTCAGAGGGACAGAGAAGGTGTATAACAAGAGAGAAACCCCAGGAGAAGGGGAAGCTAGGCTAGCAAGGGAACAGGAGGAACGAGAGGATCGCAGGGATCGTAAGCAAGATAGACATTTGAATAGGATCTTGGCCGCTGTAGTGATAGAGCCTACTATATATAAAGGACAGGAGAGAGAGGGGGAAGAACGAAGGCGGCCCCGTGTGGATAAGGATCAATGTGCTTACTGCAAAGAACGTGGACACTGGTTAAAAGACTTCCCTAAATGTCCCAAAGATCGGAAAAAAACCTGTCCCGGGCCTGGCCTTGGGTGAAGACAGTGACTAGGCAAGTCGGGGCTCTGAAGCCCCCCCCCCCGGAGCCCAGGCTAACCCTTATCGTTGGGGGACAACGCATCACTTTCCTGGTGGATACAGGGGCATCAACAATGTGGTCCTCGAGTGGTCTCTCGCGACGACCCCCTACTACCCGAGTGGACTCTAGGGTCCAACAGGTGACCCCACAGACTTCCTGGGGCCTCCCCTATCCCAGGTCTTTGGCAAATCCCAGAGATGCCTCCCACCTCCTGTTTCTGATCACTCACCCAGCCCTCTCTCCCCTGCTCTCCCTACTCCCAGTCCACTCCCCCTTCCCTCTCCTACCCAGTTCCCTCCATCCATCCACCTCCAATGCCTTTTGATTTCCCTTTCTGAGTGAATAGTCAAGCATCCTCCCTTGGGCCCTCCTTGTAACTTAACTTCTTTGGGTCTGTGGATTGTAATGTGGTTATCCTGTACTTGATGGCTAATATGCACTTATAAGTGAGTACATACCATGCACATCTTTTGGTGTTTGGGTTACCTCACTCAAGGTGATTTTTTTCTAGCTCCATCCATTTTATTGCAAATTTCAAAATGTCCTTGTTTTTAATAGCTGAGTAGTGTTCTGTTAGCCTTTGCTCCAGAATTCATCACATCAGGCACTTGCAGAAACACCCTGTGACCCTGACTGCTTAGCTACCATCCAGGGTGATATCTGTGTCCACTCTGTACAGGTGTGAACATTCAAGCTTGCTGCTGCTGCTGGTGGTGGCTGCAAGAAGGGCCCAAGATGTGTCTGTCACCCTCCAAACAAGATTTCCAGCTCCTTCCATTGGGACTCAAAAGAAAAGAGAGCCGTTGCTTGTTGCAGGCAGTTCTTCGTTCACTTGGCTCCACTTCGCCCAGATCAAAGCTAAATTGTTCCTTTTCACTCTTCCTAGAGGGCTCTGACTCCATGGCCAGTGTTTTTTCTGGTTCCCCTCACATTCTGGTTACCGTTCACATTAGCCCAGCATCCTAACCCAAGAGCCAGCTCCCAAGCCTGACAGAGGGCTGGTCTGAAGCCGCACCCTCTCTATTCAGTCTCCTTTGGCTGAGGACAGCCATGGAAACACAGAGCTGGGTCACCCAGGTTCCGTGTTCCCACACAGAAGCAGTTTCATGAAAGTTTATAATAGAAGAGCAAAGAAGGTTATAAATCAAGGCAATTTAAAGTCACATGGTGGTGCACGCCTGCACTCGGAGGCAGAAGCAGGCAGATCGCTGTGAGTTCGAGTCCAGCCTGGTCTACAAAGCAAGTCCAGGATAGCCAAGGTTACACAGAGAAACCCTGTCTCAAAAAAAAACAAAAACAAATTAAAATTAAAAAAAAATTTAATAAAATTACATGGTGGGTACACCAGAAAGGAAGATAGGAGAATCTCTCCTAAACACCTCAGATGCTGCCTGATGATGCCCTTAGCTTTGGGTTTGATGGAAGCTAGTGGTCTGCTTAGCCAGTGGATTTCAAAGGGGTTTATCCATTAGTTGCAGGATGGCAATTCCTACACAGAAGTGAGCAAGGAAATGCTGTGTGGTGAGCCTGTCTGGTGAGGACTAAAGCCATCCCAGGCTAAGGCAATTGGCCTCTGGATGTGTAACATCCAACCTGTCCACATTACTGCAGTTCTGAGCACACATCAGTGTTTGCAGACACAGCCTCCGTCCAGGAATTCACAGCCTCCACACATGAAGAATACAAAGTTATTTTCCCCAGGATAAAATTTGTCAGAACAGTGTGGTCTGATTGGTGCTTGAAGCAGAGTAGAGAAGAATTCAAAGGGATAGGAATCCCTGAAACTACCAAAGGAAATGACAAAACTGGAAGATGACTCAGTGACTGTCGCCCAGGCCTGTTGACTTGACCTGAGCTCAATCCCCAGAACCCACATGGTTTAGTTAAGGTAACTCTTGCTTTGACACTGTGACCAAAGCAACTTGGGGAGGAAAGGGTTTATTCAGCTTACCCTTTTACAGCACTGTTCATCGTTGAAGGAAGTCAGGACAGGAACTTAAACAGGACACAGGAACCTGGAGGCTGGGGCTGATGCAGAAGCCATGGAGGGGTGCTACATACTAGCTTGTTCCCCGTGGCTTGCACAACCTGCTTTCTTATAGAACCCAGGACCGCCAATCCAGGGATAGCACCACCCACAATGGGCTGGGCCCTCCCCTATAGATTACTAATTAAGAAAATGTCCTATAGGCTTGCCTACATCCAATTCTTGTGAAAGTATTTTGTATATTGAGTTTCTCTCCTTTCGGTTGACTTAAGTTTGCGTCAAGTTGACATAGACTAGATCGGACATCATATAAAGAAGGAAGATGAGAACCAACTACACGGAGTTGTCTCTGACCTCCAGAGATACATACATACACACACACACACACACACACACACACACACACACACACACACACACTATTAAGAAGGGGAGGAGGAAGAGGAGGAGGAGGAAGAATAATGAGAGGAAGAGAAGGTAGAACCAGAGATCGGACTTGGACGCCCCCCAAAATCATTTCAGAAACATTTCTTTTTATTTTGTTTTAGTTGGGAGGGCCTGTTTTTCCTACCTGCATGTCTGTATATCACTTACATTCCTGGAATCTAAGGAAGCTATAAAGGGCATCAGATCCCCTGGAACTGGAGTTACAGACAGTTGGGAGCTGTTTTGTGGGTGCTAGGAACTGAACCTGGGTCTTCAGAAAGAGCTCTGTCACATGGGGTTTGTCCTAGCGTTGCTCCAGGCATAAGAGCCATGGAGTCCTGGCCTATCACCAAGTTAGACAACAATGCCCTGAGATCAGGACACTCTGCTAAAACGACAAAGACCACAGTGGTCCCAGGCATAGGGACCATGCCAAATGGCCTGCAGAGGAACCCTAGCTGGACAATTTGTTTTTTATTTAAACTAATATGTCAAATGACTTGGGCCAGCTGGCTGAAGACTGGATGCCCCGACAATAGAGAAGAATTTGTGACTATCCAGCTCTCTGTCCTGTCAATACTTTTGGAAGTTGCTTGCCTGCACTTCCTTCATATTAGATAGTTTTTCCTTCTGGGGTCTCTTATGGGTTGAAGACTAGATAGCCACAGTATTAATGTAAGTTTAGTTTTTTTAAAAAAAAAAAAAAAAAAAACTTTAGCCATTAGGATAAGAATCAGTAGCATAGGATAGTGGGAATTTTTCTTTAAAGTTGTTAACTGCAAATGGACTGGTCCTTGCAAGTGTTGGCTTAATGGATAATTCTTATTTTGTTGTATATAGCTTATTTTATTAAATAGAAAGGAAGAGATGAAGGAGAGATAAACCTGTTTTTGTTATGCTTCCAAGTTTGGGATAGGAATGGTCTTGTGAGAACAGGTGAGGTTAATCCACTAGAAGACAAACCACCTCGTGCGGGAGCTTGATTGTTGCCAGCTGAGAAGATCTGTGAACAGACTCTGGGAGGAGATATATAAATGAGCCCAAAACTGGAGGCGGGGCTTTTTGGAGACTTGGGATAGTTTTGAGACACTCAAAGATATCCTTACGGTTTTGTTATTCTTTGATCCTCTTTTCCTATTGTTTCGGTTAGTCAGGTTATAAGGGGTGTATGCTCAGTTAATAAGTTCATAAAAATATATTTGTTAAGAAATTTGAGCCAACACCAATAGGTCTCAGCTTTCCTAATGAATGCTGTGGCAATTTAATATAATTCCTTATGTTATAGTGATTCTCAACCATAAAATTATTTTTGTTGCTTCTTCCATAACTGTAATTTTGCTACTGTTATGACTAGTAGTGCAAATTTCTGATATGCAGGATATCTGATATGCAACCCCTGTGAAAGGGTCATTTGACCAACCTGGGGTCATGACCCACAGCATGAGAACAGGGTTTTCTGAGATAAATCAAGTCTGCAGAGACTCCAATAAATACATCTTCAAATGCAGAGGTGCCACATGGCCACCAGGATGCAGAAGAATCCAGGAAAAGACTTTACCAGAGAGACAAAAGGAAGTGCCAGAGACCTAAAGAGACAAGAATAATTGAAAGTAACCCCCTCTGGGGGCTCAGCACACATCAGAAAAGCAATAAATGAAATGAATAATAAATGACTATAATGAGACAATTGACAGTAGATTGATTTTTTTTTTTAATCAAACCGAAAAAGGAAAGGAGCTGAAAAAGTCAATAAACAAGATGAATGAAAAAGCCAATATCCAAGGCCGTCCTGGTCTAGAGATCGATTTCCAGGACAGACAAGGCTACACAGAGAAACCCTGTCTTGAAAAACCAAAGGAGGAGGAGAGGAAGGAGGGGGAGGAAGAAGGGGGAAGAGGGAGGAGGAGGAAGAGAAGGAGGAAGAGGAAGAAGGAGGAGGAAAAGGAAGGAGGAGGAGGAAGAAGGAGGAGGAAGAAGAGAAGGAGAAAGGGGAGGGAGGAGGCCAATATCCAACACTGACAGCAGAATTGATTAAGTAGAAGAATCCATGAGCTCGAGAAGGGTTGTTTGACAATATATAGTTGGAGAGAAAAGGAGGATGAAAAGAAATAAAGAATGTACTCAGAACTTAGCAGGCATGGCTATGCACACCTGTAATCTCAGTTCCAGTGTGCAAAGATACATGCAAAGCCTGGGGTAGCCTGGTCTCCATAAGTGAGTTGCACACCGCTCAGATCTACATGGTGAGATCCCACCCCAGAAAGAGAGAAGCAGGCGGAGACAGGAGGGCAGAGACAGAGGCAGACTAAGTAAATAAATAAATAAATAAAACAGAGAAAATTAATGAGCAGGCAAGATTGCTCCATGAATAAAGGTTCTTGCCACCAAGAGTAATGACCAGGGTTCAATTCCTGAAAGTATCCACAAGATAGGAGACACCCACAGGTAGTCTTCTGACTTCCCCACCAGCGCCATGGCACTCATGTACCCACCTTACACAAGCACACACACACACACACACACACACACGCTTACCTAAAAGAAACAAATAAGAAGGAAAGAAGAAAAGAGGAAGACAGAGAGGGAGAGATAGGGAGAGAGGATTTAAAGGATTTATGTGGTAGCAGAAAAAGCAAATGTCTGAGTCATTCAAGTTGGCATTCAATTGGGAGGAAAGAGACATGAAGGAGTGGAGAACTTACTAAAGAATAATAAAAAACAGGGCTGGAGAGATGGTTCAGTAGTTAAAAGCCATGGCTGCTGTTTCGGAGGTCCTGAGTTCAAATCCAAGGAACCACACGGAGGCCAACAACCATCTACAATGAGATCTGATGCTCTCTTCTGTCATGCAAGCATACATGCAAATAGAGCACTCATATACATAAAATAAATAAGTAAATCTTTTTTTTAGGAGAATAATAGCAGGAAAATCAAAACCTAGAGAAAGATAAAAGTATTACTATCTCTTGAAAACCATTATCTTCCTCCACAACATTAGAAGTTAAGTTACCCATGATGTCCAAAGCATGTTGGGCGCCACTTGTAGGCTCAATTTTCTTAACCAATATATTTTATTAACAACTTAGTGACCAAGCATACGTCACTTATAACCCGACTAAACAAAACAATAGGAAATGAAGATTAATGGACACAATAACAAAACCTTAAGGATATCAGTTCCGAGGAACGATTCTCCGGGCATCAGTTCTGAGGAACGATTCTCCGGGCATGAGCCACAGGATTTCTTCTGCTGGAACCTGGGGTAACCAGAACCCAGAACCTCAGCAGGAGCCAGAGCCCCAAAGCCTTCCCTTGAGCGGTTTTCTCTAGGAGCGTCTTGAAGTGCAGCAATGAACAACGAAATCTATCTGAAGTCTCCAAAAACGCCCCAGCCTCCAGGTCTGGGCTCATTTATATATCTCCTCCCAGAGTCTGTTCACGGGATCTTTTCAGCTGGCAACAATTAAGCTCCTGCACGAGGTGGTTGCTCTTCTAGTGAATTAACCTCACCTGTTATCTCATGAGACCGTTCCGATCCCACACTTGGAATCCTAAAAAACAGGTTTATCTCTCCTTCAAAAGATCGATGTGGTAGTTTAAGTAGAAACAGTCCCCATAGACACGTGAGTGCGAATGCTTAACCACGGGGAATAGCACAATTAAGAGATGTGGCCCTTGTTGAAGGGTGTCACTGTGGGGGCAGGCTTTGGGGTCTCTTTATGTTCTGGCTACACCCAGTGTGATAGACAATCTCCTGCTGCAGCCTTTGGATCAAGATGTAGAACTCTCAGCTCCTTCTCCATCACCATGTCTGCCTGCATGCCAAGATGCTTCCCGCCATGATAAAAATGAAACCGTAAACCAGTCCCAATTAAATGTTTTCTTTATAAGAGCCGCCTTGGTCATGGTGTCTCTTCACATCAATAAAACCCTAACTGTGCTGGGCACGGTGTCACAGCCCTGTAATCCCAGTACTAGGGGAGGCAGAGGCAGGCGGATCTCTGTGAGTTCGAGGCCAGCCTGGTCTACAAAGTGAGTCAAGGACAGCCAAGGTTACACAGAGAAACCCTGTCTCAAAAAACCCAATAAAGAAAAATTAACCCTAACTATGACAATATACATATTGCAAGTAAAGAAAAATCAAAGGGCTCCAGCTAGGTTCAATGCAGAGACACAAAGCGAATCGCATGTAGGGGCCCCAGTGTGGGACCCTGGCTGGCTTCTCTGCAGAACTCTCACTGACCACAGCAAAGCAGAATGATATATTCAGAGGGATGAGCGGGGGCAGGGGGGGTGGGAGCTCCCCAGCAAGAATGCTGCACCCAGCAAAGATGACCTTCTGGATGAAGGAGATGTGAGCACATCTCTAACAAACGAAAACCGAGCTGTTCGTCTCCACTGACCTGTCTTACAAGGAATGCTCAGGGGGGGGAGTTCTGCAGTCTGAAAGAAAAGGACACTTGTGAGTAACGCGAAGGCACTGAAAGTGTGAGCTCACTTGCGAAAGTCAGACCACGGTCAAGTATGTAGGGCTGGAAAACTGTAACTGGGAGAGGAAGCCCATTGCACCTTCGGTGTGAGGGGAAAAGACAAACGACTGGAAATAATAAGCAAATGATTTGTGAAGTGATGGGAACTATAAAAGCCATAAAGCGTGGGCCTCCCAACCTCTGAAGGGAGCAAAGAGTCGAGTTCCAGCACTCAGGGTTTCGGTTTCCTTCGCTGTCGAAGCTAAGTTGTTATCAGCACACAAGGTGTTATAACAGAGATAGTTCTCATAAGCCTCACAGTAACCACCAAGTAGATATCTATAGCTGAAAGACTAATCATCATCATCATCATCCAAAACTAAAAGCAAGAAATCAAAGTACAACGCAAAGGAAGACAGGGAGAGGAGAAAGGAACAAGGAATCTACACACAGCATATTGAAAACAATAAACAAAAGAGCAGAGGCAAGTCCTGACCCAACAATGACACCCTTGAAGTCCAGTGGGCTCATTTCTCTAGTTCTCTCAATTCTCCAGTAGAACAGGCTCCAGCTTTAAGACACGTTGGTACATACACAGGACCCAATATATGCTGTCTGCAGAGGTTCACTCAAGGATTTTATTTTCTTGTTAATCATGTGTGTGCTTGTGTGGGCATGCATGAGTGCGTGTGTGTGGTGTGTGTGTGTGTGTGTGTGTGTGTGTGTGTGTGTGTGTGTGCACATGTGTGCAGTGCCTGGAGATGCCAGAAGAGGACATCAGATGCTCCAGAGCTGGAGTCATGCCTGACATGAATACTAGGAACCAAACTCAGGTCCTCTGAAAGAGCAGCCTGTCCTCTTAACCACTGAGCGGTCATCTCTCCAGCACCAAGATTCACCATAGAAATAAGAGCACACACATCAAGGGAAAGTGAAGGGCATGGGGGAAATCTCCCATGCAAAGGAAAGCCAAAAGAAAGCAGAATAAGTATATGTAGATAAAAACTACCTTCAAGTCAAAAGACCTGGGGGGCGGGGCCAGGGGGAGAAGATCACTATATAAATATAAACGGAGCCATTCAGCAAAAAAAGGTACAGCAATTATAAACACATATGTGCCCAACATCAGAAACCATAGAGTACGGTGTTATAAGAAAGACAAGACCGACAATGCAGTGTTACTAAGAGACTTCAGCGCTTTGCTTTGAGAGCTCATACAAACAGAAAATCAATGACAACACATTATAACAAACGCATAAGAGCTTCCATCAGATAGGGGGACGGCACGCCTTCTCAACTGCACATGGAATGCTTTCCAGGACAGCTCAGTCGCTGGGTCAGCAAATTCAGGAAGACTGAAACTGTATCAAGCACGTTTCTCATCCCAGT
>OU015746.1:21516601-21554607 GCA_907169655.1 Acomys percivali
GGGACACTGGAAATTTTACAAGAAGGTGAAAATTAAACCACATGTCCCTGAACAACCAATGGATTGGCAGCTAATTTAAAAGGGAAAACTAAACATTTCTCAGGACAAACAAAAGTGGAAACACTATACTTTAAACCCTTAGGAAGGTAAGAGAAACATTTACAAGAAGTATCCACGTAAGAAGAGGTCGGCTTGAGCACGCCAAATCTAAAGCTGCAGGAGACCCTAGCTCAAATAAGTTAATTGATTAATTAAATTGTTAAAAGATGAATGAAATTTTGGAGTTGTTGTGGTTAGTTGGTTGGTTGGTTGGTTGGTTGGTTGGTTGGTTTGTTGGTTGTTGGTTTTGGTTGGTTTTGGTTTTTCAAGACAAGGTTTCTCTGTGTAGCCCTGGCTGTTCTGGACTCACTTTGTAGACCAGGCTGGCGCCTTGGATTCACAGTGATCCACCTGCCTCTGCCTCCCAGAGTGCTGGGATTACAGGCGTGCACTACCACTCCAGGCTAATAGCTCCAATTCTTAAAGGATAAAAATCAATTAATCAAAGAAGACTCAAGTGAAAACAAAGAAGGAATAAGAGAGTATAAGAAATCAAGGAGATGAAGGAGGAGGAAGAATATCTGTTCTCACAGTTTTTTCTTTCTTTCTTTCTTTCTTTTGTTTTTTGTTTGTGTGTTGTTGTTGTTTGGCTTTGTTTTATGTGTATTGGTGGTGTTTTGTCTACTTGTTCATCTGAGCACCACATGCATGCACTGCCCACAGAGGCCAGGAGAGGGCATCAGATCCCGTGGAACGGGAGTTAGAGCCGGAGCCTGGAGTTATCCTAAGCAATGACTCTGCACAGCAGCTAGCCCAGTGACCTTGCACAACCTCCCCTGGCCTACACTGCACTTTTCCTCTTTCCTGTACCATTTGCCACCAAAAGCTGTAGCAACGGTCATCAAACACTCCAACTGCAGTTACTCTCCTTACCCACCTTGGTCATACGTCTTGTTTGACAAACACACACTAGAATAATTTCTGAGACAAGAAGAAAATACAAGTTGAGTTCCTGTCTCAGTTAATGCAAAGAGTCATCATGAGCAATAAGCCATGTCCATCAGCCTGTCAGTTTCCTGTTGACCTAAAAACATGCAACATATTCAGCTGAAACTTTAAACAATTAAATTAAAATATAAGCACCCAGCATCTATTTGGCAACAATAACCAGAAAAATAATGGTTAGTATTTGCAAGTCATTCAGCAAAGATCATATCCAATAAGAAGTGTTATTGATACAATTTTTTTGTTTTTGTTTTGGGGTTTTTCGAGACAAGGTTTCTCTGTGTAGCCTTAGCTGTCCTGGACTCGCTTTGTAGACCAGGCTGGCCTTGAACTCACAGCGATCCGCCTGCCTCTGCCTCCCAAGTGCTGGGATCAAAGGTGTGCACCACCACGCCCAGCTTATTTATACAATTTTTTTTACTGGTCAAAGTAGCACATATCTAAGGGCAGAGCAGGTGCTGACAGCCCTGTCATTTGCGGTTTGGTCATTTCCTCTGAGCTCTCCGGTATCAGACAACCCCCGGCCAGCTGCCGGACACCCAGAGTGTCACTTCTGGATGGTCTAGTCCAGTGGAGACTCTGTGTGTTCTTAAAGCTTCCACTTACAGTTGAAGGCAATGCCAAGTACTAATGTGTTCTCTTTGGCAAGTCTTTATTGCAAACACAGTGAGTGGTACATCTGAGGGTGTCTGGAAACCCTGGGGAGTCATGTTTACTAACCACTATGACACTTAAGTCCAGAGCAGTGTTCTAATTAAGTGTGTGATTGACTAATAGCCTTTAACGCAATAAATGCCCTATTTGCAAATCACCGAATTAAGATTAGTCTCTGGATAGATTCGTTTGTAATAAGAAAAATGAAACAGATGCAGCTCAAAAAAAAGTGTGAAGATGCTTTTAAGGGAGACTAGTAGAGCCGGGAATCCTGCAGACGGTCCTCTATTCATTCCTGCACTGACTCATTACCCAAAGGGTTGGGGGTAGCAATGGCTGTTTTAATCATAAATGCCTGTCCCATTGGTCCATTCTAAAAAGGCCCAGGGAAGTATCTCCTACAAACTTAACTTGAGAGATGGGGCTAAGGCTCTGTAGATAAAGACCTTGCTACGCACATATGAGGACCTGAGTTCAGATCCCCCAAACCCACAGAAAAGCCAGGCATACCTGTGCATACTTGTATGCCAGAACTGCTGGACAGAGACAGGTGGATCCCAGGGACTCAAAGGGTGGACAATGTAGCTGAAATGGTGAACTCTAGGTTCAGTGAGAGACTCTGTAATTAATAAGAAGAAGGAGGAGGAGGAGGAGAAGAAGAAGAAATAAAGAAATGAAAGAGAATGACTTTCTGAGGTCAACCTCTCTGACCTTGACACACTTTTGCATAGGTGATTGCACACACACAAATAATAAAGGTAATTATCACCTAATTTAATAATAAACACACAGTAAAATCAGCTTAAGCTGATTGGATAGAGCACATGATTTAAAAGATCGCCAAGATAAGGGAGAAAGTTTCAAATATGAGAACGCAAAAGTTACTTCAGGATAAGGCTAAGGGTACCTTTGGAAAAGGACACCTTCTTAAAATTGTGTTAAAATGTGCACGTAATCACCTGTTGTATACAGTTCAGCTGTGTTGAGTGTGCTCACATTGTCCGTGCAAGTGATGTACTGCGGCCTTGCCACGTTGCCACCCTCAGTCTCTACTAATTCAAGAGCTACTGTAGCATCCCCCCTCCCCCTCCTCCTCCCCTCCCCCCCAGCAGACACACCCAGCCCCTGGCACCGCCCCTCTACTGTCTACACCTACGGATTTGACTCCTCTAAGAACTTAATACAAGTGGGGTCAAACCCTGGTGACATTTTTTTTCCGTTTACATTTGTCTATTGTGTCTGTGGATATGCTCGAGTGTGCACATGCCACGATGAACGGTGAAGGTCACGTGACGACATGCGGGAATCAATTCTCCCCTTCCAGTTGCGTCCGAGTATCACATGGCCGCAAGGCCATGACACCTGCTGAGTCATCTCAACAGCCCCAGCGCTAAAGCGACACTTTTAAACCAGAGGAACTAGTAGCCAACATAAAAGGAAGTATCTATGTCACAAAGGGACAATACAGCCCAAAGCAGGAAGTGAACAGGGGAGGCTCCAGGATTGAGGATCCTAAGATATAGTGACCCTAACCGGGGCATCAGTTATCAGAATTTAAGGTCCTCTTTTCTAAACAGTCTTCAGATGAAAGTAGAAAAAGCTAAGCAAAGATTGAACAGACTTGAATAAACCCCATTTCCCCATGTGTAAAATGGCTGCTTTGCATATTAACAGTGGTCTCGGATTTCTTTTTCTTTTTGTTTTCCCCCAGTTGCCTTCAAAACAGAGATGGGGGGGGGCGCAGTAAACACTGGTTCCTTTCCATATCTTAAGACTTGATTCTGAAGAGTGAAGTTGCTGTCTCTGCAAGACTAGAGCAGAGAGGGCTGTAGGTGCAGCTCTGTTGGCAGTTGGCTTACCTGGCGACACAAAGCCCTGGGTTCAGTTCCCAGGCCAGTATAAACCTGAATGTGGTGGTATCTGCCTATCTCAGGAATTAGAGGCAGGAGGATCAGAAATACAAGGGCTTCCTTTCCAGCCTAGACTCTGCAAGACCTTACCTCAAGGTGGGGTGTGGAGCAAGGAGGACCAGAGTTGAATCAAAAAGAAAGGCACGGATGAGGCATTTGCAGCCTCACCCTGGTCCCATGCTAGGACAATCTGAAACCTTGTGTGATCATTCTCAGTCAATATCTGCCCGAATGAGCACGTCCCTGAGACCCAACGGTACTCGCCGGCAAGTATGTGATTAGCTTTTCCTTTTTACTACCTTTATTTTATGTGCATTGGTGTTTTGCCTACATGTCTGTCTATGTGAAAGTGTCAGATCTTGGAATTACAGACAGTTGTGAGCTGCCATGTGGGTGCTGGGAATTGAACTCAGGACCTCTGGAAGAATAGTCAATGCCCTTAACTGCTGAGCCATCTCTCCAGTCCAACTTTTCTTATGAACTGTAAAAATGCATCAGTTCATCCTAAATTATAAAGGACGTACTACCCAAGCCAAAGAAGAGTTTCATTAAATACAAAGGCAGTGCCGGTGCTAGCCCTACTTTTTGACTCTGACAATAATACAACTGAAAAACTACATGCTGAAAAGTGTTCCATCTCATCACACTGAGGATTGTAATTATACTTGATAACCTGAGGATATGCTCTGCCATCGGGAAATCATGGAGCAAATTGAGTGGAATTATATTTTCTGAAGAAATTACCAATCATTAAAACTTCTCAAAAATTAGACCAGTGGTTCTGATTTTTTTTTTTTTTTTTAGCTCCACCTTATTTTTTTTCCCCCTCTGCATCTGATCCAGCCTCATAAAAAGAGCCAGTAGGGTAGGTTCATGGAAAATAAATTATCCAATTAGGGATTAACAAAACTGTAACAGGGATTAGGAAATGCCAGGGAAAAGGAACACCCTACTGGTGTGTATATAAGGGCCAAAAAAGGCAGACCAGAACAGGCCGCTCACTCCACCTTTCCCTGTACCAGAGACAGCTCAGCACTTGAAGAAGCATCATGTTTTGCTCAACTCAGAGAGGGTCCTGCTCCTCCACTGGGGCTGTGGGCAGCAGGGTGTGCACCGGTGGAAGCACCTTTAGCAGTGGAAGTAGCTGTGGGCTCGGGGGAGGCTCTGCCTGGGGCCTCCAGGGATCTAAGGGTGGCCTTGGAAGCTGCTCAGTAAAGGGTGGATTTGGAGCAGCCTCTGGCTTTGGCGGGGGCTCCAGCTTTGGTGGAGGTTCAGGCTTTGGCTGGGGCTGTGGCTTTGGCGGGGGCTCCGGCTTTTGTGGGGGCTCTAGCGGAGGCTTCTATAGCTGTAGAAGTAGTGTGGGAGGCGGCCTTGATGGTGTCAGCGGCAGTGATGGGGGTCTTCTCTCTGGAAGTGAAAAGCAAACGATGCAGGACCTCAATGACCGTCTGGCCAAATACCTAAGCACGGTCCGAGCCCTGGAGGAAGCCAACACTAGTCTGGAGACTAAAATCGAGGAGTGGTATTGCAAGCATGGGTCCGGAAAAGCTGGACCTGCAAGAGACTACAGCAAATACTGGACCATGATCGAAGAGCTGAAGAACCAGGTGGGACTCCCTAGCTGTGCTCCTATGATGTGCCTTTCACTTTTGTTCAGGTCATAAGCTTTGATGAAATGGTTTTTACGTGTGTGTGTGTGTGTGTGTGTGTGTGTGTGTGTGTGTGTGTGTGTGTGTGTCCGTGCGTGCGTGCGTGCACGCGTGTTGTGTGTGTGTGAGGGTGCACACATGTGTGCGTTCAGAAAAGGGGCATGCACGCATGCCATGGTACGAGTGTGGAAATGACAGGACATTTTATGGGAATTGGTTCTTGCTTTCTCCCATGTGAGACCCAAGGATCAAATTTAGGTCTGCAAGTTTGGTCAGACCTGGCAGCCAGTGCCAGGGCCCTGTAATTAAAATGGAAGTCAATGAAATATTCATGTGTGCAAAACGGGTCCTGTTGTATCTTGATTGTGACCATCCTAAGTATGACACACAACGATTGTACTCTGTCTGAATCTCAGATTTGGGTATTGAATTCGTACAACGCCAGACAGCTGACTGACAGGTACATATTAGCGGGATGGTACCAAGGGGATAATTAGGGTGACCTAATTATTCATGACTCATTCTCACAGGTCGGAACATTTTTGTGTGTGTCTTTCTGGATTCATTCTGACTATTTTTCTTCCTAGAGAATCTGGTGAAATGTTGCGAAACACACTAAAGCTGAAGATTTTCAGGCACAGACGTGTGAGATGAGTAGTTTTTAGGGGAACTCTGTGCTCACACTGAAACCCTGAACAGGCGAGGAAGTGATTGACCTGATCAGCAGAAATAGGCAGAGGACAGCATGCTATAAAACACTGTCCTAGTCGGGTGATGGTGGCACACAACTTTAATCCCAGCACTCGGGAGGCAGAGGCAGACAGATCACTGTGAGTTCGAGGTCAGCCTGGTCTACAAAGCAAGTCCAGGACAGCCAAGGCTACACAGAGAAACACTGTCTTGAAAAAACAAAAACAAAAAAAACGCTATCCTGAGGTTACCTCAATAACTATGTGAGCTGTTTCCTGCTGCAGAGAGATGTGACGCTAAGTGACGTGCACCCCTGCTAAGTGAGTCTGCAGGTCAACCTGCCTTTAAGAGTTCATGACATAGGAGGTGTCTGCCCTCACAGGAGGGGAGGAGTACAGAGCAAAGGGGAAATCACCTTGCTAGTCAGTCTTCCCTCTCTCCTAGATCTTTTCAGCCACCTGTGAAAATGGCAGGAAAGCCCTTCAGCTTGACAATGCCAGACTGGCTGCCGACGACTTCAGAATGAAGTGAGTGCGAAACCCAAACACTTGAAAAGAGTCATCACAGGGATAAAACACAATCCAGTGGCTGAGGGGGAAAAAACCCTTTGGGGGACCATGAGCTAAATTCACAATTAAACCAGGAGTGAGCATGGTTGGTTTTATTCTATTGTTCTACTGTCTGTTTGGTTTGGGGTGTTTTGTTTTAAGACAAAAACTTGGGCCGGGCATAGTGGCATACACTTTTAATTCCAGCACTTGGGAGGCAAAGGCAGGCGGATCGATGTGAGTTCGAGGCCAGCCTGGTCTACAAAGCAAGTCTAGGACAGCCAAGGCTAACACAGAGAGACCTTGTCTCAAAATAAATAAATAAATAAATAGAAAATAAATAAATAAATAAAACTTGTGTAGCTCAGACTGGACTCAAATTCACTATGTAACTGAGGCTGGCCTTGAACTCTTCGGCTTCCTGCTATGTCACAAGAGTGCACCCCCATGCCTGGCTCCCAGGAGTAAACTTTATAGAGCCCATTGTTGGAAGAAAAGAAAAGCAAGAAAGGTTAGGAGGAAGGAAGGAAGGAAAGAAAGGGGGGGAATTACAGTTGATAACTATTATAAAAAATATTGTACATGACTAGAGCTAATATTAGAAATTACTTTTCTTTATGAGATTAAAAAAAAAAAAAAAAAACTTCAGAGAAGCCTCCAGCAATTTCATTTATCAAAATAGTCAGGGGCGGGCTGGGAATGCAGCTCAGAGTTAGAGCACTTCCCAGCAAAGGCCCAGCGCCCAGGGTTCCACACAGGAAGAAAAAAACTGAGCAACAGTGCTCCAAGGTGAAAACTTTTCCAAGGGTATGAAAGAGAGGTCCCCTCACCTGCCTTCCTGCCCGCCCCCCACTCCAGGTATGAGCACGAACTATGCCTCCGGGAGTGCATAGAGGGTGACATCAACGGCCTGCGGAAAGTGCTGGATGGCCTGACCATGACACGCTCTGACCTGGAGATGCAGATCGAGGCTTTGACTGAGGAACTGGTCTGTCTGAGGAAGAACCATGAGGAGGTGGGAACCGGCCCCAGACTTCCCACCGTGTCTAGTCTACAAGAGTGAACTCCGTGTGACTAAATGCACTCCCCACATCCAATGGCCAGGAAAGCTTAGCGACGAGCACTTGTGGTCGCATCTTGAAGATCCTTCCGGGGTGTCTCGGTTTTGAATGTTTGCAGTGACGTGACACATGCTTTAGATGGTGGCAGCTTTCCATCCAAATCATTGTGGTCCCTTTTCCATCCCTGTTACGCTAGGAAATGAAGTGCCTGCGAGGAAGCTCTGGAGGGGACGTGACAGTAGAAATGAATGCTGCCCCAGGAACCGACTTGACCAAGCTACTGAATGACATGAGGGCTCAGTATGAGGCCATGGCTGAGCAGAACCGCCAGGAAGCTGAGAAACAATTCAATGAGCGGGTAGGGTGCTGCAGCGGGTGCCTCAACCTGCGGGGTCGAGCTTAAGCCACCACCTCTGCTCCCATGACAACTGTGCTTTATTTCCATTTAGAGTGCATCCCTGCAAGCCCAAATCTCTACCGATGTAGGGGCAGCCGACTGTGCCAGGAACGAGATAATGGAACTGAAACGTACCGTGCAAGCCCTGGAAATCGAGCTTCAATCCCAGCTGGCCCTGGTATGTGCTGACGGTTGTCTGTGGGTTTGTTTTAAATCTCCAACAAGGAGTTAAGCAAATATGTTGCCCTCCATTACCCGTGATGCTCGCTAAACAGGTAAAGACAGAGGAAGGAAAAGGTTTTGTCTGCTAGAGAAAGTAAAGAGTGAGGCGTGCTGCTGCTCTCTGGAGCTGGGCGATGGCTCTGTGGGGGAAAATACCGCTAGCTGTGTAAGTGTGAGTAACAGAGTTCAGATCCCCGGCCCCCCTGTGAAAGACTGGGGAGGGGGTGCGTAGGAACAGGCGGCTCCGTGACTAACCTGGCCAAATCAGTGAGCGCATTTCAGCGAGAGACCCTGTCATGAAATATCGAGGACAACCGAGGGAGATAAGCATGCCAACTTCTGCCCACCACATACACATGTACACACACACACACACACACACACACACACACACACGCACGCGCGCGCGTGCACAGGACAACTCTCTCCATTTCCATTAAAGATTTAATTTGAATCCTGCCAGTGAAAGTTAAAGAGGCAAAGACAGCGTAGATTGTGCCCTAGCAGGTCAAAGCGTACACCTACTCACACAAAATCGGACTTTTTTTTTTTTTCCAAATCATCCACTGACTTATCTTCAACATGAATTTTTGTGTTCTCTTTGTCTTAGAAATGCTCTCTGGAAGGGACCTTGGCTGACGTGGAAGCTGGCTACGTGGCCCGGCTGTGTGGAGTCCAGACGCAGATCAGCAGCCTGGAGGAAGAGCTCTGTCAGATTCGGGGCGAGACAGAGTGCCAGAAAGCAGAGTATGACTCCCTGCTGAACATCAAGGCACGCCTGGAGGAGGAGATCGAGACCTACCGTAGACTGCTCAATGGAGAGGGAGGGTGAGTGAGATGCACGAGGTGGGCTTAAGACATCAAAGAGGGAAGGGGAGGGGCCAGATGTGTCCCCATAAAGCAGTAAGATAACATAACAGACACAACCCAATCAGAAGATACCCACAGCTGCAGCCTGGGCTCTCCCAAAGGCTGGAGGACCTCTCCCACCTTGGTAAACTGCAAAAGAAAATGCTGTTCTTTCTTCTTCCCTCCAGCGGATGTGATTATACAAACTTTGTATCCAAGCACATGGTGTTGAATGACTCAAGATCTGGCCAAGGAAAAGGTATACACTTTCTAAATGCTGATAACGATGTTACCATCTCAAAGTACTTTTCTTTCTTTCTTTCTTTTTCTTTTTTTTTTTTTTCTTCCTCCTCCCCAGACAAGGTTTCTCTATGTTATCTTGGCTGTCCTGGACTCGCTTTGTAGACCAGGCTGGCCTCAAACTCACAGCAGTCCACCTGCCCCTGCCTGCCGAGTGCTGGGATTAAAGGCATGCACCACCACACCTGGCTTCAAAGTACTTTTCAATGGATTGTCACAGAAAGTATTTTAGAATGAAAGGCTTGCTTTCTTGTATGTTTTCACCATTGGGGTGGCCAAATGGCTAGGCAACAATGCTTCGCTTGTAAGCACAGGCAGACCTGAGTTCAACACTGAGAACCCATGGTAGTGGCGGGGGACACAAAGCAAAGCACACAGGCACTTAGGGACTGGAAATTCCAAGGGAGGCACAGGTGAAGACAGGTAGACTTCTGATGTGTTTTGGTTTGGTTTGGCTTTGGGTTTTGAGACAGGGTTTCTCTGTATAACTCTGACTGTCCTGGTATGCGCTCTGTAGACCAGGCTGGCCTCGAACTCATACAGACCCGCCTCCCTCTGCCTCTGAGTGCTGGGATTAAAAGGTGGGCACCAACTCCACCCCTGCTCTTTTGAAGCTTTTTGACTGGCCAGCCTGACCCATTTTGGCAAATTCCACGCTAAAGCGAGAGAGACCCTGACTCAAAAAAAAAAAAAAAAAAGAGGTGGCTATTGCCTGGGCAATCCGCTGAGGCTGTCCTCTTACTTTCACACACACACACATACATGCGTGTATACCCAGCTGCACAGGAGTACACACACACACACAGTAAGAAGAAATGATAACATGCCCACAGCAAGCGCCGAGTTTCTCCTGCTCTGGGTCTCAGTGGCTGACCTTGTGGTCCCATGATTTTCAGATCCCAACAAGACGAGAGTGACGAAGACCATTATAGAGGAGGTTGTAGACGGCAAAATTGTCTCATCTCAAGTCAGCAACATTTCCGAAGTGAAAATAAAATAAGCAGTTTCCAGCTCGGCAGGGCCGTCCATCAGAGGAAACAATTGACAAGGGAGCCAGTGAAGAGCCCGCCCCAGGCTGACCGTGATGCTGACTCACCTCCCCCCACCTCCCCACTCCCGCCCCCCCTGCCCCCCCCCCGGGAAAACCTGCTGTCCAAAATTAGCTGACCAGCCCATTTTCTGCATCCTCTTATTTTCTTCCTAGAACATTGTTTTTAAAGTAGGAAGGACAGATTGGTTCTGAGTGTCGCTGTGCTTCAATAAATGTACTTTTGCAAGCTAACGAAGTCATTCTGGGTTGTTGGTTTCTTTACCCCACTAAGACATTTAGAATCTTACTCAGGGCTGGAGTCATGATTGGCAGCTCATTACTGCGTCGCTAATGTTAATTCATCACTTACCTTCCTTCTTTATTACGTGAAGATTTCAGCCATTTTGCCTGTGGGTTTTAATGTCACACAAGAACAGAATGGCACCGTAGCTGAAAGTAGACCTCAGCATCCCTCACACTATAGCCAACGGTCTATGTCACCAGACAGGGATAAAAAGTATTACAGTAACCAACTTATAATTCATCGATGCCTATTTCTTTATGTCAATCACTGAAACGGTGTCTCATAAATTTAGAAAAAGGCACAAAAGTTATGCCTCATACTTCAACAAGTTCACAGCTGACTGTGGCTGTTCACAGGCGAGCACTTGGGAAGCTGAAACAGGGGAATTGCCAAAAGTTCCAGGTGAACCTAGATTACATAGTAAATTCCAGACTAGATAAGGCTGCATAGTGAGACCCTGTCTGGATAACAATACAAAGTTTACTTTGCCAGTGAGGAGGAAAACCAAACATAAAGACAGCTGAGGCTAAAGGACTTCAGCTGGGCGTGGTGGCACACACCTGGAATTCCAGCACTTGGGAAGCAGAGACAGGTGGATCCGGAACTCAGTTCCGTCCTCAGCTACACAGCAAGTTTGAGGATAGCCTGAGTTACATTAAGAGATGATCAAGCCAGGCAGTGGTGGCGCACTTGGGAGGCAGAGACAGGCGGATTTCTGTGAGTTTGAGGCCAGCCTGGTCCACAGAGCGAGTTCCAAAACAGCCAGAGCTACACAGAGAAACCCTATCTCAGAATGAGAGAGAGAGAGAGAGAGAGAGAGAGAGAGAGAGAGAGAGAGAGAGAGAGAGAGAGAGAAGAGAGAGAGAGAGAGAGGGAATGAATATCAAATATAGACTATAGGGAAAGAACATTGTACATACAACATAGGGTCTGATTTCTTAACACACTGAAAGCCCCAAAGAAGAGACATGTTTTTAGAACTTGTTCCTTTACCAATTATAGCCACACCTCCAACCAAAAGTTGTCAATTGGCACACCTGGTGTTTCTTCTCGCCTCTCTCCATATTGGAGACCTTCTACCCCATGGGCGGTCATGGCCTCGTTCCCTCTTTTGTAAAGCATCTCCAAAGGCTCAGACGCTGTCTTGATGATAAAAACCAAAAAGGTCTGGTTGGAGGAGGGTTCGGGCCCTGGGAACAACCAGACTGAAGATGTAGCCAGGCTGAGCAACAGTGCTTTACACAAACAATTTTATATTGACCCTGTCAGAAGTCGGAGAACCAACTCCCATAAGCCAGTCCTCAAGGGAAAAAACTCACAAGACATGACACAGAAAGCCAAACTTAAAAATATAAAACAGCAAGTCTGGGATAGAGCCACAGCTCAGTTGGCAAAGTGACCTGAGTACAGACCCTAGAATTCACATTTTTTTAAAAAGCCAGGCATGGTGTGTGCACTTGTAATTCCAGTGCCAGGGCAGCAGAAGCAGCCAGATGGATCCTTGGTGCTCCTGACCAGCCAGTGGAGACTACTCAATTCTCTCCAGGCCAATGAAGAGACCCTGCCCTACATCCACACATACACACACACACACAAACGTACACGCGAACCTGAACATAATTCATAAAACCTATACATTTACATATAAAACTAGTAAAACAAAAATATCAAAAGCTTAATCATCAAAACAACCAAAAAATGTAGGATTTCATCATCTAAGCATATTGAATAAAACATTAAAAATGAGCATCATGGGACTAGAAAGATGGCTCGGAGGTTAAGAGTATATGCTATGCTCAGAGAGAGCCTCAGTTCATTTGCAGCACCCACACTGGGTGGCTCACAACCACCTGTGACTCCAACTCCAGGGGATCTGATGTCTTTGCCCTCCACGGGCACCTTACACTCACACAAACACAGCCACACATATGTATATAAATAAAATATAATAAAAATAAATTTTCTTTAACATGAATATCAGTGCATCCCTCCTTTCGAGTCCCTCCTACTCTTGGGAGTTCTTATTCAATTTTCTTTAATGGATCTGTTCTCCGTGTTTAAAATAAAGGCGCCTGGATAACCTGTAAATTGTCCTGTCACCAACCCCAGAACAACGTGAAAAGACTTGAGCATAAGATGACAGCTCAAAAGAACGTGCAGTGTTTTGTTTTCGTTTGGTTTGCTTTGGTTTGGTTTCCGAGACAGGGTTTCTCTGTGTAGCCTTGGCTGTCCTGGACTCACTCTGTAGACCAGGCTGGTCTTGAACTCAGAGATCCACCTGCCTCTGCCTCCCAAGTGCTGGGAATAAAGGCATGCGCCACCACACCCGGCAGAACATGCAGTGTTATAAGAAACAAAAGCATTTCTCATCACACTGGTACAGTAAAGGAAACTCAAGGAAGTCCCGCTGGAAGCGTGTCCTATGCAGGCATCATCCAGACACCCCAAGTCAGCCGTTGGCCAGGGGTCTTCCCAGAACTGGTTTTCTAGCTGTGGGTCCCGAAGACCTCTAGATCTATGTTTACGGCTGATGTGGCCCTGATGTGGTCTTTAGCACCCTCCGACCCTTGTGTCAAAGTACACTTCAAATCTACTCAGAAAGGTCCCTGGAGCTGAGAGCCCTGTTCCCGCGGCAGGTGTTAACATGATACATTCGTGTGGAAGAGTTGGCTACACAGAGTTAAGCGCAGCGTGTGTGCCTTCAGTGAGAGAGGTGCGGTGCAGCCTGCTGCTAAAAATGTGCCACGTTCTTAATAATGAGCTACTGAATCACGTTAGATCATGGCATTTCTTTAGAGGGCTAAATAAGTCGTTAGGAACAGAACATTTGCCCACTATTCCCTGTTCGTGCTTCGCAACAGGAACGTGTTTGTGTGGGGACTCTGAGGTTCTGCTCCTCCCAGTGGCTTTTAAGGGGGCGGGGCTTCCTCTTGGTGGGCTTACCCAGGAGGAAAAGGCCCTGCTAACAGCAAATGGGTTTTCATCCGATGCCGACTTCGCTGATACAGAGATTCACAGAGCTGTTCTCTTTGTTGTGAGCTTAAGGGGCGATGGACAAAAAGGATGAGAATGCTTCAAGGGTCATCTGTCATCACAGAGATGACAGGCAAGGCGCATGGCAGCCAGCGGAGAAGCGTGTTAAAGGACTCCAGGCTCTGAAGAGCGAGGCTGAACTTGCCTGGTGACGTCATGGAATCAGAAGGTAGTTCAAACGAGAGGAAACAAAGGGAATAAATCATCTGAAATGTCTCGTTCAAGCACTGTTGCCCAAACCAGCTCTTGGAGTAACAGAATGCCACAAATAAAGACTCTCTTTAAATTATCTCTAAGTCAAACAGATAACAGAAAAAAAGAAGGTCAGAACTTTTTAAAAGAAATTTACTGGCCGGGCATGGTGGCTCACGCCTTTAATCCCAGCACTTGGGAGGCAGAGGCAGGAGGATCGCTGTGAGTTCGAGACCAGCCTGGTCTACAAAGTGAGGCTAGGACAGCCAAGGCTACACAAAGAGACCCTGGAATGGTGGGGAAGAAAGAACATGATGAAATAGCACATCAAGAACCCCTTTAAATTGTTTTAATTTGTTAAAGTGTGTGCGTGTGTGTGTGTGTGTGTGTGTGTGTGTGTGTGTCTGTGTGTGTGTGTGCAGGTATATGCAATTGAGTGAAGGTGCTAAAGAGGTCAGAGATACTCAATCCCCCTGGGGCTAGAGCCGCCAGATAGGTTCTGGGAATCAAACTTGTGTCCTCCTCAGGAGCACCTTAGCCCTCCCAACTGCTGAGCCAGCTCCAGGCCCAATCACTTATTTTTTAAAAAGAAGAAAAAGGAAACATTAGTACTTGCCTAGCATAGGACAGGGCATCCTAGAACTGTTACATGGTCCAAGCTGGAGCAGGTAGGCAGAGGGCGTGAACTATTTTTCCAACAGAATCTCAAGGAATGTGCAGGCACGGGGAGCTCATGGCAAAGTGGCTACAGGATGTGTGTTGCTTGGCACCAGCTTTCTTCCTAATGGCGGAGTGGAGTTGGGCAGTGCTAAGGCTTAAGAGTACCCACAAAGGTCATGCATTGGAAGCGTGATGCTCAAAGTAAAGATTTTGGGAAATAGTGTAAGACAATAAGGATTTTCTGTGCCTGCCTCAGCTCCGAATAATATCACAGAGACTAATATTTATTTATAATAGCTTTGGGCCATGGCTTACTGTTGTTCCCAACTAGCTCCTATAACCTATTTTAAATGTATGCCCTTCCACAGGGTTCCTTCCTTCTCCTCAGTTTCATGTTTCCAACTTCCTCTGTGTCTCAAAGGTGAATCCTTTCGCGTCTCTTCCTTTCCCAGAGTTCCTGTCTTCCTGTCTCTCCAGAAGTCCTGCCTATTCTCTCCTGCCTCAGCCATTGGCCGGTCAGCTTTTTAGTCAACCAATCAGAAGGTGGTGGAGAACAGTGTTTCCAAAACATTGAGACAAGGATGCCTAACGATACCAAAGTCACCAGTCACCAAAGTCGCTCTGTACTCAGCTCTCTGCTGGTACGGGAGTCAGCAGAAGGCACAAAAACATCACTCCAACAACTGCGCCTAATGGAAGGTTCTTAGGTTAGGTGAGGGCATGCATCCCTTTAAAAGGTCCTAGGGGACCCAAGTCTCCTGCTCTCTGGTTTCTGGTTTTGGATGTGATCCCTCCTCTCCTCCCATCATGACCTTCTGACTAGGAAGTGACACATCCAAGGTTAACCCTCATCAGATTGTACACCATGCTGTCTGGACTTTCAGCAATCAAAACCTTAAGCTAAATAAACCTCTTGTCTATCTGTGTTTCTTTTTCTTTTTTTTTTTTTTTTTTTTTTTTTGTTGTTGTTGTTGTTGTTGTTGTTGTTGTTGTTGTTTGGTTGGTTGTTTGGTTGATTTGGTTTGGTTTGGTTTTTGGCTTTTAATTTTTTTCGAGACAGGGTTTCTCTGTGTAGCCTTGACTGTCCTGGACTTGCTTTGTAGACCAGGCTGTCCTCGAACTCACAGCGATCTACCTGCCTCTACCTCCTCAGTGCTGGGATTAAAGGCGTGCGCCACCACTGCCCGCCTGTCTGTTTCTTTATTTAGAAAATGTCTTCTGTAATTTAAGACAACCTTAAACTCACTGTATAGTTAAGGATGAACTTGACCTACTGGTCCTCCTTCCTCACCTAGGATTATACCACCATCACACAGACTATCTTCTTTTCTTTATAAGTTAGCCCATGGGCTGGAGAAGTGGCTAAGGAGTTAAGAGCACTGACTGCTCTTCTGAAGGACCCGGGTTCAAATCCCAGCACCCACATGGCAGTTCACAGATATCTGAAATTCCAGTTACAGGTGATCTGCCACCCTCACACATCTACACCTGGTGGCAGAACAGCAGTGTAAATAAAATTTTAAATTAAATAAATAAATACATAAAAATAAAGTAGGCCTCTTACAGGTGTTTTGTTATGACCATGAATGACAGCCTAAAATGAGTATAAAAGTCATGTTGCTATAGCTATCATAACAAAAAAATGAAAAAAGTGCTAATATAATAAACTATAAATATCTGTCTATTAAATATAATTTTAAAATTATATTGACTCATAGATTGATTCATCAGGAGATTATCAGCAACTCTTAGAAATTCTTTGTCCTTCTCAAAATGAATACAGGGACTTCCCAAAAGTTGCAGAGTGGGAAAGAGGCAAAGCTGAGGACCGCTGTGGCTGGACAACCTGACATCCAAAGACAGATGCTTTCTCCTAACTTGTCCATCATTCCAGGAACCATTTTTAAGACACTTCAACAGGCAGCAAGGCAGAGGCAGGAAGGTCTTTGTGAGTTTAAGGTCAGCTTGGTCTACATGGTGAATTTCAAACCAGCTAAGGATACACGGTGAGATGCAATCTTTAAAAAAAAAAATTAAATAAATACAATTTTGAAAAAGAAGCATCAGGAGTCAGGGATAACACATGCCATAAAGTGTTATAAAATGAAGTGCCGAGGCCAGTCTGGGAAGCTAGGCAACATGTGTTGTAATTGCGGAGAAAGGAACTATCTATCTCAGTACTCAGACATGTTCAAAACTCCTTACGTCCCTTAGGCAAGGCTGAGGCCTGTGCAGGAGTGTTTACTGGACAGGGCTGGGGAGATGGCCCTCTGAGTAACGTGCTTCTGTGAGGACCCGCGTGTAGATCTGAAGCACTCAACATTCTGAGTTTGGAAGTGGCCTTGCCAGCCAGCAGATGGAGACAGGTGGATCTTAGGGACTCACCGGCCAGCCTGGCCAGCCAATTAGTGAGAGATCTTCTCTCATAAAGTAAGGTCGAGTCTGATAAAGAGAGACGTCTAGCTGGGCAGTGGTGGCACATGCCTTTAATCCCAGCACTCCAGAGGCAGAGGCAGGCGGATCTTTGAGTTCGAGGCCAGACTGGTCTACAGAGTAAGTTCCAGAACAGGCAAGGCCACACAGAGAAACCCTGTATCTAAAAACCAAACAAATAAAAAAGACATCTAACATCAACCTGTGGCTTTCATGCAAACACATGTACATAGGCACACACACACACACACACACACACACACACACACACACACACACAAGTATTTATTAAGGAGTTTTCCAAAACAACAAACACATATAAATAGTAAGGATATCTGTCAACATAGAATAAACTATGCTCATCCTGACTGTGGGATTAATCTAATCTTTAAAAACAAAATTACAGCCTGTGTATTTGACCTGGTAATGCAGCCATGCTATGAAGTAAAGGACGCCCATACCTGTGCTCTGGCCTGTACGTGCTTGGACACGTGTGCATGTGGGTGAACATACACAAGAACAAGTGCACACACATACACCCACATTTTTTTAAAAATGTCCTTTTAAACCTGTTTGAAGCGGCATAGGAAGTCAATGTCTGTAATTAGTCTAGTGTGGTTTTATAAGAAGTGATTTCAAGCATGTTTCCTGAGCAAATTTCTTTTTAAAAGGAGAAAATGTAAAACAAACAAACAAACAAAAACAAAAACCACACACTTACACCCAGTAAGCATTGATTCTATGTGTAAACATTGCCTGTGTGTTTTGTATCGATTAATACGCACACCCTGCGACGTGGCTGGTAATTCTGTTCCCATTGTAGAGAGTCAGAAGCTGGGTTCCCAGGCAGGACAGAAAGCACAAATAGGCCCCAGCAAGGGAACCACAGCGTCTTCGTCTTCACGGTCTCACAATGGCAGTGGGTGTGGGAGTGCCACGAGAGACTCAGGGTCCTGTCCCCATTGGGGGTCAGCAGTAAACGGAAGGAGGTCTTCTGGGAATGGTTCTTTGTACTCGTGGGCTGCAGAGATGGTTCATCAGCTCAGCAGCTTGGCTCCTCTATTCCCAGAACGCACGTGGCTGCTCACAAATGTCTGAGACTCCAGTTCCAGGAAATAGGACCTAGTCTCAGTGTGCACCATGGTGCACAGACATTCATGCAGGCAAAGCACCCATGCACATACAAAATGAGTTTATTCATGTTTTGAGAAATAGAGTCACCAAGAATCCTCACTCATCCTTGGAAAAGCTATCCTAGAACAGTGAACAACTTGGGTCATCAACAGTAGAAATTTCCAGACCTTATGGAAAGGGCACATTTTCATAGCTAACATACCCACTGTCCATAAATTCTATTTCTTTTAAACTTTTTATTAGTTTCACATCATGACACTCAATCCCACTCATTTCCCCATTCCTTCATATCCATCCTCTGCCCTTGCAACCTCCTCTTCCAAAAGAAAAGAAAACAAAACATAACAAGAGAAAGCCTCTCTCCATGGAAGCTGCAGGGTATCACAGTGTGTCATACAGTATCTGCATGACCGGCCCCTTCACTTACTTCGGCTGTTCATAGATCAGGTAGATTTTTAGAGAGGCAACTCAAAAGTCCTGGAATTGGGCCTGGGAGGTGTCTATCTCAGCTGGTCATCCCGCTCGCTAGCTCTCCCGCACCCACACCACCAGGGCCAGCTCTCCAGCACTGGCCCAGCTAGCTCACCCCATTGTCGCAGCCAACAAGGTCAGCTCCCCTGCTTTCATACCCTTGGAGCAAGCTCACCCACACCTACACCACCAAAGCCAGCTCTACTGTGCTGCCCGGTCCGTCGAGGATCCAGGCCTACACTCACAAGTGCTGCAGCTGGTGAGGGGCTGGGACAGCTCTCCAGCTCTCTAATTCTCTGGGCTGGTTCACCCATGCCTTCACCATCAAGGCCAACTCTACTGTGTTGCCCAGGAGAGATAAAGGGCCCACTCTCCTGATTGCTGTAGCCAGTGATGGGCAAGACCAACTCTTTCCTCTGATGACCTTTGGGGGGGCGGGGCGAGGTCAACTCCTGCAACTGCCTCACGTGGCTAGGGGGAGGCATCACCTCTTTGCCAACACTACCTCACTTCTCATGAATTCTTAACACCCTCCGCTTTAGAAACACTTGAGCATATACTGATTTGAGCTTTTCTTGTTGCTTACACCCATCTGTTTTAGTTTGGCTTGGTTTTGGTTTTTCAAGACAGGGTTTCTCTGTGTAGCTCTGGCTGTCCTGGAACTCACTCTGTAGCCCAGGCTGGCCTGGAACTCACAGAGATCCACCTGCATCTGCCTACCAAGTGCTGGGACTAAAGGGCATGTGTCACCACCACCTGGCCACTTATACTCGTTTGTAAGTAATTGTTTTTGAATGATTTTTTTTTTCTTTACTTGGGCCTAAGAAATAAATTAAATAAATAAAACTTAGATGTCTGGGTTGTACCTTGCTGATTGCGCAACGTGTGCAATTCTGGGTTCCCCGTCCTTAGCACCATAAATAAGTGGGCATGGTAGACAGGAGGTCAGCCTGAGATACACAACCCTCACTCTAAGAAAGGAAGGGACAAAGGAACAAAGAAACAAAGAAACAAAGATGGGAGGAAGGAGGATAGAAGAAAGGGTTCTTTTTTCTTCTTTTTTAAATCTCGCTATTGGTTTTAATGCAAATGAGGGCTTTATTGCATCTCATCACAATGAGATAATTTTTTTTTTTCTTTCCCCAATGGGTGCTTCACACCCAAAACTTTCCATGAAGTTCTGATATCAAAGCTTTTCCTTTCTCTCACAATCATGACAATATAAGAATCAAAAGACTTTTAATGAGTTGGGTAGTGACTCTTACTCTGGTCTCCCATTCAAACAGAAGTTTCTCCTGGAAGACTATTCTAATCTAGATTACTCTGTAGGGCCAAGATGCCTGGAGCTCGGAAAGTTCTTCACTTGGTGGAGCAACCTAGTCAGGTTAAAACAAGAACTGTACTGGAAATGAATTTTTTCTTTTCCTTTTTTCTTTTTTTTGGTATAGGGCCAGATCTGTCTCCCCATGAACTTTGGGCTCTTTGATCCTGGCCCTGGCTTTTGAAGCTGTTTACAAACAGCCAGTGTCATCTCTGTTCTAGACAAAGGGCTCGATTTCTTTAGTTGTATCTCATCTCACTTATAGTCTTTACTTCTTAAGGCCACAAAATTTGGATACAATGATCATTTCCACATCAAAATTTCCCTCCGTGGGTGCATGGTGTTACACGGCTGTGATTCTAGCATTTGGAAGGTGGAGTGGGAAGAGTCGGGTTAACATCATCTTTACACAAGGAATTGAAGACCACCAGGGGCCACATAAGACCTTGCCTCAAAAACACAGCACAATACAAAACAAACAAGCAAATATGCATATATGTATATTTACACATATATATATATATATATGTATCCCTTCTGAAATATGTCACCCAGAATTAAGCACAGAGATTGCAGGCTATAGGAGACCAGCCTCTCCCTTGTAAGACACACTAACACCAGCAGTCACATCACATTTACTGTGTCACCTGGTGTTTTCACAGAGAGACTTTATCCTATATTTGATGTTAGTTTCACTCTACATATTCTCATAAAGTCTTTTTTTTTTTTCTTTCAGTTTTTCAAGACAGAGTTTCTCTGTGTAGCCTTGGCTATCCTGGATTCACTTTGTAAACCAGGCTGGCTTCGAACTCACAGCGATCAGCCTGCCTCTGCCTCCCGAGTGCTGGGATTAAAGGTGTGCGCTATCACATCCAGCTCTCATAAAGCCTTAATAAAAATTTAGGGGTTAGTGTTTCAGCCTGAAAGATCCTTTAGCAAACAGCTTTGGTTCTGTTATTCAGCATATAAAATACAACTACTACTATCTTAATATCCCTAGGCTTACCTATGACAGCAGGTCCAGGTTGATGTGTTTCCTAAATATATCATATGGGTATTTTGCTATAAGTGTTGAAGCACGTCAATTTTAACAAAGGTTTTGAGTACTGTTTAATCAATGGATATTGAACTTGAAGACACGGGAATTCAGACTCCCTTTAAATCGAAAGAGTATGAGGCCCACAAGCATTGGCTAGGCCAACTTCCTATACAAGAAGCATCTTCAAGTGTGTGACAGCTTTTGTCAGGAAGAACAAAGGGAGCAGGAGAGAGGAGAGGAGGGGGAAAGGCGAGAAGGGATAAAGGGAGAGAGAGAAAGAGAAATGGAGGGAGGGAGGGAGGGAGGGAGGGAGGGAGGGAGGGAGGGAGGACTCTCCATTAGTCTGGGGGTCTATCTCACGCCTTTCACAGCATAGAACAAAGATGCAGTGAGGCCAGAGAACACGCGCATGCGCACACACAGCAGTTGCGAAGGGAGTAAGGCTAGTCACTGCAGAGAGTTAAAGAACCCAGAGAGTGCCCACATGTGTCAGGGTACCCTTTACATTTCTCAGAAGAGCTACACTTTTTTTTTTTTAATATTTTATTTAATTTTAGTTTATGTGAATTGGAGTCAGGGTGTCAGATCTCAGAGTTACAGACAGCTGTGAAGCTGCCATGTGAGTGTTGGGAATTGAACCCTGGTCCTTCAGAAGAGCAGGCAGTGCTCTTAACCACTGAACCATCTCTCCAGCCCGAGCTACACTTTCTTAAACTAAGACAGAAAGGTGCGGAGTCCCTACTCACTTCAAAACTCTGAGCCAGGCTTCGAGACAGATTTCTAACTTTCCGTTTCATTGACAACGATATTTTAAAAGCAGGAAGAGTAAGATGATTCTGACCATTTCTCTCTCCCTAGATTTTGTTCTTAAGTATTTCCAATTCTGAATGCACAGGATGCATGCATGCAGTGCCAGCCTTCTACCACCTCCGGAAATCCCTAAAAACGGATAGTTCCACCAGAAGAGAAGGAGCTTTTATTATAGCATTCCAAAGGAATGTACATATTATAGGCATAGGCCTTGAAAATGTATTGAAAATCTATGAAGGCAGAAATTGCACGTGGGAAAGTCTAAGTTCAGTTACAGGATATCGGTGGTCCATCACTTGCAGTTATTTTGTTCTCAGAGGCAAAGATAAATTCTATAAAGAAATAATTAGGGGCTGGAGAGAAGGCTCAGCAGTGAACAGTGCACACTGCTGTTTCAGAGGAGCGGTATCCAGTGTCCACTTTCAGGGTTCACAACTGCCTAGAATTCCAGCTCCAGGGGGATTTGCTCTGCTCTTCTGGTCTCTGTGGGCACATGCACACACAGGCACTTACCCAGCACACAGGCACACACATACACACATTTAATAAAGTAAATACATTTCTTAAAGAGTTAAACAACTGTTTAATGTATCTGCCACTAAAGAAACTACATATAAATGTATCTATATTGTAACTGTCTAACTTCTTTGAAAGACCTAAAGCTCATCAGCTTAGTAGGGTGTGGCCTGGTGAAAGAACACCTGCTTCTCATGCCCTGGACCCAGGTTGCCAGAAGACCTCCCAGAAATGCCAGGCAGGGCCTCATCTCCATCATGGAGTGGGAATGGGGGTTGTGAGATCATCAAAATGTAAATTCAAGCTTTCTTTTTTTTTTTAATTCAAGCTTTTTATACAGGAAAAATAAATTACAGCTAGAGCATTTTCCTTTTGGGGGAAAGATAAACTACTAAAACAGTTTACACTGAAAACCTTGAAGCAACTCAGTTTTTTCTCTTCATGGTGTTTTGAGACCATGTAACCCAGGCTGGTCTCAAACTTGTAGTTAAGGATGACGAACCTTGGACTCCTAATCCTCCTGCCTCTGTTTCCTGTGTGCTAGGCACAAGGCCCCGCTAGATCTCATCACTTATAGTCATGCTGTGGCGATCCTGATTTGTATTTCACAAGTAATTTTTTCCCCTCATACTCAAGTCCCCAAGCGTGGACCTCTGAGCTCCACAACCAGCCCCAGGGCTGTGAATTAGGTGAGTTCTAGGTGAGGTGGGTGGGGTGAGCAGGACATGTTCCCAAGGAGTCTTTCCCTCCCTCTCCTTTGCGCATGCAGAATGTCCTCAGCATCTAAGGGCCCAACAGGGTATGACCACCGTGTCAAAAAAAAAAAAAAAATCGAAGGGCTGAAAATACTCTGTCCTGAGACTTCCAGCATCTTGTATGCAACAAGGAACCATCAACAGGCAATTAATTACATTAACCAATATTGAACTAGAGCTTAGCATTTCTCCACTATTCCTTTCATAAAATGTGCTAGCTAGATCATAATAATAATAGGTAATGACCATTGAAAGTGCTGAAGAGCTCCCCCCCCCCCCCCCCGCCATGTGAACCCAAGCTGACCCTGCAGCAGAGGCTCACGGCCACCATCTGTACCATGTCCCAGGTGACCCATCCTTGCCTGAGACCAGCAAGCCAACGCAGATGGAAACCCTGGAGCAGGTGTCAGCTTATCTCAGATGAACCACCACACGGTGCAGACACCCGAGACGCATCCTCTTCTATCTTAGCTCCTGTCGTCTATTCAGTCCTTAAGGAAGTGACTTCTGCAACTGCGGTCTTGGTCATTTCCAACCCAGGAAATTAAACACCCACCCACCAGTTGTCATAGGGTCTGACATGTGTGTGGAAACGGGCACCAGCACCAGATTTCTGTGACAGGTGAACTCAACCCAACCAAACATGGCCGAATCACCAAAAGGCGGAAAGGAGGTAAAATGACACCACAGCTGCTGACAAGTGTGGTGGGACATGCCTTTTAACCCCAGCACTTGGGAGGCTGAAGTAGGAAGATCATAGGGGTTGGGGGGGGGGTAACCTGGGCTACACAATAGGATCATTCCAAAAAAAACACACACACACACACACAGCCAAGGTCAGGAAACCTAGGGTGATTTTCCTTCAATGACTCTACTTTAAACATGGTATTTATAGCCTGTTGGAGCAAGATGCTACTTCAGCAAACTGCCACCTCAGACGCTGCTGCTCCTGCTGCTGCAGCAATTCCGGGAAGACTGAGGAGAATGAGCTGGAAAGGGCTTTTCAGGCCCTGGGGACGGAACTACAATCAACAGTAGCCCTGCTGCCGAACAGTCTCACCCTGGGTGAATACACTATGAACTAAGGACCCTCACAGGCGGCCTCAGCGTCTCAGGTGAAATGTGTCTTTGCAAACATTATATCCCCTACTAAGGGGTGGTTTGGTTTTTATTAAGATTCAAGAAAACTTCGTGCTGGGCACGGTGGTGCATGCCTTTGATCATAACACCTGGGAGATGGAGGCAGGAAGGAGTTCAAAGTCACTATCAGCTACAGAGCAAGTCTGAGGCAAGCCTGGACCATATGCAACCCTGTCTCAAAAAAACAAAAAACAAAAAACAAAAACCAAAAAAAACCAGGAAGGGGTTGGAGGTAGAAAGAGAAAAAGAGAAAGTGAGAGGGCATGTTTACAAGATCTTGGAATTCTTCAATTATTAACTTGGACAAGAATTTTTCCACCTAATGTCTTTTTTTTTTTTTTTTTTTTTTTCTGGCTGCCACAATCACTGCACTCAGCAGGCCCCGCCCGCTTTGAAAATATCCCAGGCACAGAATGAGCTGCGCCATGAGCACGTCAGCACGAGGTGCTGTCAGGAAAATTCTGGCTTCGCTTCAGAGTGAGATCATCGCTCCTCCCTCCAGGCAGGTGGCAAGGCAGGCTCCTGTCTGAAAGCTTAAGAAACTTAGTCTAGATAAAAACGCCTGTGTGTAGGGTTCTATTCAGCACAGGAAAACATATCCACCCCTTTCTAATTAGAAGACAGCACACTTCAAGCTGAATAAGGTTCTACCTTTGAAATATATTATTAACTAACTTACACGTACATATATGTGTTTTGCCTGCATGTATGTCTGTATACCGCATACATGACTGGTGTCCAAAGAGGCCGGAGGAGGGCGCTAGATCTTCTGGAACTAGAGTTACGGATGGTTGTCAGTTGCCATGTGGATGCTGGGAATCCAACCTGGGTCTTCTGGAAGAGCGACCATTGCTCTTAACCAACGAGCCGTCTCTCTCCGCCCCATTGTTCTACCTTTTAAATCTACTTTCACTTATGTTGTATTTGTTTTTACATTTATTTATGTTGGTCCCCAGGATTGAACTCAGGTTTGTCACATTTGGTGGCGAATGCCTTTTACTACCTACCCACTGAGCCACCTCACTGGTCCATTTATACTGTAAAGACCTAAGATTGTTCATGAGTAGTGCCCACTTGCTCATTCACTCAGCATTCCATGTTTTGGGAGTCATAAGGAAGGATCCAGAACAGCATTAGCTTGTGTAGGCATAAAGCTATTGTGTAACTCAAATGCTGATTTCTGTACTCCCCATATCTGGTTGCAATCCTTGTTCTAAGAATCTCCTGTCTAAGCCGGGCAGCGGTGGTGCACGCCTTTAACCCCAGCACTCGGGAGACAGAGGCAGGCATGGATGCATGGATCGCTGTGAGTTCGAGGCCAGCCTGGACTACAAAGCGAGTCTAGGACAGCCAAGGCTACACAGAGAAACCCTGTCTCAAAAAAAAAAAAAAAAAAAAAAAGAATCTCCTGTCTCAATGTTGTATAAACACTGCTTCCCAACTGTACCCTGATATGTCAATAAAACAGCTTATAACCAACTGCTGAGCAGGGAAGAAAATAGGGCAGGACTTCCTGCCAGACAGGAAAGGAGGAGTTAGAGAAGGAAGTAGGGGATTGAGCCACAGGCAGAGGTCCTGGAGACAGAAGAAAGGAGCTGGAGCAGAGAAAGCTACAAAGTGCAAGTATCTCTGTGAGGTACACAGAGAAGAAGCCAAGTTAGCGTAGAGGGTTAAGAATAGAGTAATAACGGCTCAATTATTGTGTTGTGAAGCTCACTATTAAACAAATATAAATGAGTCTCAATTATTCGTGTGATAGCTGATTTAAGAGAGAAACTGAGAAACGTTATAAAATAACGTTAACAAACTTCATCTTCTGGAAAGTTTGGGTAGCCACCAAGACAGGCTTATCAACTGCCCACACAGTAGAAAGTTGCACATTTCCTATCTGAGCCATACTCCTGGGCTGTCCGTAACATCTCTGTGTAATCTTAGAGAAATGGCTCTTCCACAGGGGCCCTCCCTGCAATACACAAGAGCTGGTGATGCCCAAGCCAACACTGTACCACTGAGCTATCTCCCTGGCAATGCTTGGTGACGACTAAGGAGATGCTATAACTTAGATGTTAAATGTCCTCCCCTCAAAGGCCCATGTGTCAAAGGTTTGGTCCCCCAGGTGGCACTATTGGGACCTAGAGCCAAGAGGGGGGTCACTGGGTCACTGGAGATATCCTTTAAAGGAGATGGTGGACCCACAGGCCCTTCCTCTCCTCCTGCTTCCTGGCTCTTGAGTAAGCAACTTGCTTCATCCTACACAATCACAACGGCCATCCAACACCCTCCTCACCAGAGACTCAAAGTGGTGGGTCCACCTGATGGTGACCTGGAACCTCTGAAACTGTGTCAAACAGACTGAAGATAGTTCAGAGGCTGAGCACAAGGCTAGCATGTGCAATGTCCTGGGCTTGACCCTCCAAGATGATAAATTTTAAAAAAATAATAACATTTTCTCTTTATAAATTAATTATCTCAATAGTGTAAGGCCCTCTCTCTCTTAGCCAGCCTGGGAACGTGACCCAGGCAAGCTTGGGAAAATGACCCAAAAAGAATCAAAAAGAATTGAAGGCCAGCTCAGCTTCAGTTTCTGAGATCAAGGTAGCCAACTGAGATAAACAATTTCAACTAAGGTAAACAATTACCATCTGGAAATTCTCTGGAAACTCCCCAACACCCCTCCCTGCAATAGCCAATAACATTTAGACAAGCACCCTTAGCGACCACCAGAGCCAGTCCTAACATAGGGCACGCGACCCCTCCTAACCTTTGTGGTTTTAGCCTTTAAAAAGTCACTGTTACAGAGACTCGGGGTGCGCCCCCTCCCTCCCTCCCGAGAGAGTGTCGGGGGGGCCCCCTGACGCGTGTCAGAAGTAAACCTTGTGCCTTTGCATCAACATTGTGGTTCTCGAGTGGTCTCTCGCGACGACCCCCCCAACCCGGGTGGACTCTAGCGTCCAACAGTAGCTTGTCATGGTGATGGTACCTTACTAGCGTATGTGCCTTTTAGCTTTGAAGTCTAGGAGAGTGTGCCCTAACTAGAGTGGTGTCCTAGTACTTGGGTAATACATAACATCCAAATATCGGCGTTCAAAACAGTGTCTCAATCTTGGCTCCAGAAATGTCATGGGCTGATAACTCTTCGGGGTGGGGTGGCTATCGCGTGGGTTGCAGGGAGCCAGTCATAGGTTCTTCCTACCTCTATTGTGACAATCAAAAATGTCTCCAAATGTCACAGAAGAAAGAGTAGAAAGGGGCCTAAAGTGTTCACAATTACTTCTCCGACTCTCTCTGAAACGCAGAATTTCCCTCCTCGACTCTCCAGCCACGTGTGTCCGTGAATGCGGCGCCCTATGAAAGGGGAGGAGCCTGAGACTGGCCTCCTTCCTATAAAACCACAGCTCAGCCTTCCCCAAATGTGAGTGCTTCTGAGGAAGATTCTCTGATCTACTCGGGAGGATGGAGGTTGGAAGGGAAGGGAGAAAACACCCGTACAGCCCGTGCTCTCCTCTTGCAAAGTGACTCAAAGTACTTGTTATTCACTTACCCAGACAATCCTGCTCACCTCTCTCTGCTCCTGGCCGAATGCCACTTCCACTCACTGTGACGCACGCCTGTAATCCCAGCACTCAGGGAGGCAGAGGCAGGCAGATCTCTGTAGGCTCAATTTTCTTATCCAAGATTTTTTTTTATTAACAGCTTATTAACCCAGCGTATGTCACTTATAACCCAACTAACCAAAACACTATGAAAAGGGGATTAACGAACACAATAACAAAACTGTAAGGCTATAAGTTCTGAGGGGCGATTCTCCTGGCGTAATCAGCAGGATTTCTTCTGCTGGAACCTGGAGTAACCAGAACCCGGAACCTCAGCAGGAGCCTAAGCCCTGAAGCCTTCTCTCCAGCGGTTCTCTCTAGGAGTGTCTAGAAGTGGAGCGATGAACAGCCCCCGCCTCCTGGTCTGGGCTCACTTATATATCTCCTCCCAGAGTCTGTTCACGGGATCTTTTCAGCTGGCAACAATCAAACTCCTGCACGAGGTGGTTGGCCTTCTATTGGATTAACCTCACCTGTTCTCTCACAAGACCGTTCTGATCCCACACTTGGGATCCTAAAAAACAGGTTTATCTCTCCAGATCTCTGTGAGTTTGAGGCCAGCCTGGTCTACAAAGTGAGTGAGTCCAAGACTGCCAAGGCTACACAGAGAAACCCTGTCTCAAAAAGCCAAAGAAGAAGAGGAGGAGGAAGGAAGGAAGGAAAGAAGGAAGAAAAGGAAGGAAGGAAGGAAGGAAGGAAGGAAGGAAGGAAGGAAGGAAGGAAGGTAGTTCACTCAAGGCCAGCTCCCAAACTCAAATTCAGGGACAAATTGCAAATCAACACACTGGACGCTCAGTACCCCCAGAGAACAAAAGATAGAAGTGGGGAGGCTCCGTGCAGCTTCTGGGCTTCCAAACACTTGGAGAATGAAGCTGGGGCCTGCCACCACCTGCACAGAGGACAGGGCTGATGAAGAATCTGTGCCTTTGGAAAGAGCGCCCATTGGTCTACCTTGCACTTTTGATTAAATGCAACAATACTGCACTATACTACCAAGGCGGAACAGACCTCCACAGGCTCATATATTAAGTGCAGCTCCAGTACCTCATCCCTACACTGTGAAGACAGTGACTAGCTCCTGGTTTAGGAGCCAGACCCTAGTTCCATCGATGGCTCCAGGGACAAAGGAAGTCCATGGTTGCTTATCCAGTCAAACTGAGATCTAGGCCATCACTGCTGTTCTGCCTTCCCTTCCCTCTGTCCTAGTTTGCCTAAAGTGTCAACTTGACACATCGCAGAGTCACCTGAGAAGGGAGTCTCCTATTGAGAGGGATTGCCCAGATCAGATTAGCCTGAGGGCACGTCTGTGGAGACTGTCTAACCTATTAATTGATGGAAGACGGCCCAGCCCATTCCATTCCCTGGCCAGGTGGTCTTGCGCCCTATAAGAAAGATAGTTAAGGGCTGGAAAGATGGCTCAGGGCTGAAGAGCACTGACTGCTCTTCCAGAGGTCCTGAGTTCAAGTCCCAGCAACCACATGGTGGCTCACCAACCATCTATAATGAGATCTGGTGCCCTATTAAGAAAGCTAGTTAAGGATGGAGCAGCAGGAGAAGCAGACAGCAGCATTTCTCCCTGATTTGTGCTTCAAGCTCCTGCCCTGACTCCCCTTAGTGATGGGCTGCAGCAGCAAGAGACAGAAACTGGGGGCTCCTAGATCACAAACAAACACATGTGCCCAGGGTCCTGCATACTTAGTCATCATCGGAAGTGGTTTCGTTCAAAAGCAAAATGAATTTTTTAAAATATATAAAAGCTAAAGCCTAGTGAGTTTTCAAAGATTTGTTTTTATATTATTTTCAAGTATGCATGTGTGCGCATTTGTGTGTGTGTGTGTGTGTGTGTAAGGGCATAGGGCACACTACATTTCTGTCTGATATGATCTTTCTGTATGGGGGGGGGACGGGAATGTGTGCACAAGAGTGCAGGCACAGAGGTCAGAAGAGGACACCAGCTGTCCTGGCGCTGGAGTTAAAGGCAATTGAGAGCTGCCCGATGTGGGTGCTGGTAACTGAACCCCAGTTCTTTCAGTATGTCATAACCACTAAGCCATCTTGTCCCTAGCCCCAAGCAACTTAGAGTTTTAAGAAGCATTACAGATATTATGATTTTTATAAATACCTACAACAATTAAAATGGGACTAGTTACTTTTTGTTCGTATGCTTTAAAACTGGTCTTAAAAGGGAAGTAAAATCAAGGATATAGCTTTTGGGGGTTTTGTTTTGTTGTTTTTGTTTTTTTGTTTTTTGTTTTGTTTTGGTTTTTTGGCTTTTTTGACACAGGGTTTCTCTGTGTAGACTTGGCTGTCCTGGACTCGCTTTGTAGACCAGGCTGACCTCCAGGGAGCCTCTGCCTCCCAAGTGCTGGAATTAAAGGCAAGTGCCACCACACCCAGCTATTTTAGTTATTTTTTAAATATATTTTATTAATTTATTCATATTACATCTCAATTGTTATCCCATCCCATTCCTCCCTCCCTCCCTCCCATATTCCCCTTACTCTCCTCCCCTATGACTGTGACTGAGGGGGACCTCCTCCCCCTGTATGTGCTCATAGGGTATCAAGTCTCTTCTTGGTAGCCTGCTATCCTTCCTCTGAGTGCCAGCAGGCCTCCCCATCCAGGGGACATGGTCAAATATGAGGCACCAGAGTTTGTGTGAAAGTCAGTCCCCACTCTCCACTCAACTATGAAGAATGTCCTGTCCATTGGCTAGATCTGGGTAGGGGTTCGAAGTCGTCTACACGTATTGTCCTTGGCTGGTGCCATAGTTTGAGGAGGACCCCTAGGCCCAGATTTAAACAGGGCCTCATGTAGCCCAGGCTGGCCTATTTGAACTCAATTTGAAGCTGATTGAACTTCTGCTCCTCCTGTCTCCTCCTTCTCCTCCTGCCGGCTGAGAACAGGGGTGCGCCACCAGGGTTTTCTGCAGTGCTAAGGGTCAAGCCCAGCGCTTCCTGAATGCTAGACATCCTACCTCAGCGATATCCCCGGCCCAAGGGGAAGCTTCCTAAGAAACCCTTCCCTTATTCCACTTCATACTCCTCAGAGTTACAATACATGCCAAGGCCTGAACGGATATTTTGTACATGAATTAAGTATTGTCATTAAGAAGTCACCATCACATAAAAATCAAAAGTCACCTGTGGAACCGCTTCTCTAATCTGTGTGTCCAATCACGGCTGTACTTTTTCTGCAGATGCATAAAATCATCTGACAGATGATAAATTTCTTAGACGCTATTACTGTGTCATAGTCACATTGCTTCCCCTTGGCACCATTTGGTTCAGAGTATAGGCAGACACTCTCAGCTGTGCTTGCTGGGAAAGGTCGAAGGTCACAAAGAAGGAACAGAAACGCTCAAGTTTTTAAAACATGATGTTTAACCAAGAACAAAAATCTAATCAAATAAGACCTAAATCTGTAGGTGAGTTGAAGGGGTTGTTGGTTTTGTTTTGTTTTTCAGCCACAGCTTGTGATCTCCTAGTTAAAAATATTGGGACACGGACACACACACACACAAAAAAAAAAAATTATTGGGACACAATCAGCATTTTTAAGTGGAATGGAACAGAAAATACCAAAAACACATGTTACATAGGGATGGTAGGCAGTACTTTAAATAACATGTGGTCATTTAACCGGGCCAGCGAGATGGCTCAGTGCTTACTACCAGTCCTGATGACCCGAGTGCCGTCCCTGGGACCTGCATGATGAATGGGAGAGAACTGACTCCTACATGTATGCTGTATCATGCATGTACCCACTACACACACACAATACACAGATAAATAGTTAAATAGATAAATGTAAGTTTTAAGTTTTAATAAATAATACAGGTATTATTTCATATATAAATAACAACACAGACATTAGCTAGATAGTGTTGTTTTGGGGGTTTTTTTGGTGGTTTGGCTTAGTTTCGTTTCATTTCATTTGGTTTGGTTTGGTTTAGTTTGAGACAGGATTTCTCTGTGAATCCTTTGGCTGTCCTGGACTCAATTTGTAGACCAGGCAGGCCTTGAACTCACAAAGATCCACCTGCATCTGCCTCCCCAAGTTCTGGGATTACAGGCAAGCACCACTGTGCCCTGCTTAGTGCTGCATTCTTGTTCCCCCAACACTCCACAGGAAGAAGGCGGAAGGATGGAGAGTTTCAAGGCCCCCGCCCCAGGCACACAGGGAGATGTCGTCCACCAATATGGTTTTCACAAAGGTCTTGTTTAGCCATATGTCCGTTTGGCGGTTCTGATGAGAGGGGCCCCCATAGGCTCAGATGTTTGAATACTTGGTCAAGAGTTGGTGGCAGTGTATTGGTAGGGTTAGGAGCTGTGGCCATGATGGAGGACGAACTCCACTGGGGGTGGACTTGGACGGTTTCAAAAGCCCCACACTATTCTCAACTGGCTCTGTGCTTCCTGCTTTCAGTTTGAAGTGTGAACTCTCAACTATTCCAGCCAAGACATCTACCCATCTGATGCCACCACTCACAACCATGATGCATTTCAATCTCTCCGGACCAGTGAGCCCCAACAAACACTTCTTTCTATATGTTACCTTGATTGTGGTTTTACCACAGCAATAGAAAAGGAACTCACAAAAGGTGTACGCATGATGTGCTGAAGCCACAATGCAAATTACATATGTTCCTGTAACTACAGCGAAAGCCCTCGACAGGCTTTTTCCTGCAGTCTGCCTCCACGGGCCATCATCCACGCCGCTCCCCGCACCTCCTAAGGTCAGGTCCCATCCTTCCTCTTCTTCTCACACCCTATGCGTGGTCCACAGCACCGCCTCACCTCACACCAGCCTCTCACACTGTGCTTGCTATGCGTGGTCCACAGCACCGCCTCACCTCACACCAGCCTCTCACACTGTGCTTGCTATGCGTGGTCCACAGCACCGCCTCACCTCACATCATCTAGCCCTTAATTCAATTCTTCTTCTCCCCCAGCTCCTTCCTCTAGACCCTGCCACACATGTGCTCTGACTTCCGGCCACACGCTGACCTTCCCTCTGCTCCCGTACTTTACCACCCTCCTTCCTGTCTGCCTCTCCTATGGCACTGGGACACCCTGTTCTAAGCAGTTCATATGCATCGGCTGAGTCCACCTTCCCTGTGGTCCTGTGAGATAGAGCATTTCTTTTCCTGTGAGAGAAAGCTGAGGCAGCAACGAAACAATTTGATGAGGCTGCTGCCTAGTGACCTCTTCAAGTTTCCAGCCTGTGCGGAGTGGCCACAGAGCCCATGCTTTTAATGTCAATCAGTTCTTACTTCCTAAGGGAACAATTCCCAAATTTAAAAGAAGCACAGTAACTTTACTGACCACTGACCCATCTCACTCAATGTCACTCAATGGAGGCATCAGCGGTGCAAGGTGACAACTTCCAGACATCTCAGAGATAATGATTTGTTTTTTCCAAGGTGACCTATCTTGCGGCACCTGTAGGGCCAACAAATCCTCCAGGCCCATTGCGAGAGTCAGCGGTGACAGATGGCTCTGAGCCACAAGCTAGTTATGAAATGCAAGAAAAACAATTAAGGGTGAACTGAAGCTTGGTGGATCCACGTAATGGATTTTTCTCCTGGCAACAGTGTCAAAAAATATCTGTGAAGGGTGTGGGTGAGTGTGGCCTCTAATCCACTCAGCCTGTCCCGCCAAGGGCTTTGCTTTCCTAGCAGACGGACTGCATCTCACGAAGGCTGATGTGATGCTTGCAGTCTCCAAATGTAAAAGCTTGCAATTGAAGGCAAGGGGCATTTGAAAATGCATTATGCTTTTTGTTTGTTTGTTTGTTTGTTTGTTTGTCTGTTACTGAATGGACCAATAATGTGAAGTCATAGAAAAGTCAGGGCTGGTGGTTAGCTTGACAGGTAAGGTGTCTGCCACCAAGCTTGACGGCCAGGACCAACAAGGTGAAGAGAGAAAGCTGCTTGTCATTGGTTGTTCTCTGACACTTCTTCTGTCTGTCTGTCTGTCTGTCTGTCCATCCGTCCGTCCGTCCGTCTGTCCCTCTCTCTCTCTCTCTCTCTCTCTCTCTCTCTCTCTCTCTCTCACACACACACACACACACACACACACACACACACACACACACACACACACACACGTGTGTGTTTAAAAAATGAAATAAGAAATATGGTTGCCAGGACTTAGAACCTAAATAAACAAAAATAATAGATAGGCAGCACAGTCTCCTTGTGGGTCCCATAATATGGGGAGTAGGGACTACTTCTGACATGGACTCTGGCGCCCACTCATTGATCACTTCCCCCTGGTGGGGCCGCCTTGCCAGGCCACAGAGGAAGAGGATGCAGGCGATCCAGATGAGACTTGGTAGGCTAGGGGAGGAGGGCTCCCCTTTCTGAGGACTAGAGGAGGGAAGGAGAGGGAGGATGGGATCCGGAGACAATGAGGGACAAATTTTTAAAAATAATAAATTAAAAAAAAAATAAGGTGGATACCTCCATGTGGACACTGAAATGAATCCATACACACATATACCGTACGCGCAAAGTCACAGTCATGAATTTCATTCACCGTCTCAGGGGGTTGGTTTTCATTGTGAACTTGACACCATCTGGAGTCACCTGGAAGAGAGTTTCAGTGAGGCACTGTTGAGGTTGTCGTGTGGGCATGCCTAGAGACAGAGGTGCCTGACTGTGTGAGTCAATCAAGGGACACCCAGGCTAAGAACAAGTAGCATCACTCCTTGGCCTTGGCTCCAGGAACGTTTAAAGAAAACAACTGTGAGCTGAATGGGGACACCTGCATTTCTCCTCTCTGCTATTCCCTCCGGAGATGACTGTTTCCATGGAGTCCCTGCCCCCTTGGCTTCCCCACTTTGACGATTGTCATCTGGAATCGTGAGCTAAAACAAAATAATCACTTTCTCCCCCTAAAAGAAAAAAAAAAATTTCCCAGCACTAGGGAGGCAGAGGCAGGCGGATCGCTGTGAGTTCGAGGCCAGCCTGGACTACAAAGTGAGTCTAGGATAGTCAAGGCTACACAGAGAAACCCTGTCTCAAAAAACCAAAAAAAAAAAAAAGAAAGAAAGAAAGAAAAGAAAAAAAAATTTTTTTTCTAGGGCCCTCTGGAACATTATGACGGGCAGATCTGGGCCCAGGGGTTCTGCTCAAACTATGGAGCCAGCTAAGGACAAATAGTGCACTAAACTTCGAACCCCTACCAGATCTAGCCAATGGACAGGACATTCTTCATAGCTGAGTGGAGAGTGGGGACTAACTTTCACACAAACACTGGTGCCTCATATTTGACCACATCCCCTGGATGGAGAGGCCTGGTAGCACTCAGAGGAAGGATAGCAGGCTACCAAGAAGAGACTTGATACCCTATGAGCATACACAGGGGGAGGAGGTCCCCCTCAGTCACAGTCATAGGGGAGGGGAGTAAGGGGAATATGGGAGGGAGGGAGGGAAGAATGGGAGGATACAAGGGATGGGATAACAATTGAGATGTAATATGAATAAATTAATAAAATATATTTAAAAAATAAGAAAAATCCAACTGAGGAGCTACAGGATTACAAGGATGTAAACGTTATTCAAGAATTTGAGAACTCTTTGTATCACCAAGCGCAGGAGTCTTTCAGACAACAGTGTTCACGAAACCCAGCCATTATGCCAAGCACTCGGTCAGAAAATGGGTTATTGTGGGGCAAGGCGGCCAGTAGAGGTCAGCTCGCCATCTGGAGAGTGGATTGTGAACACCCAAGTTTTACTGCTAGATCATTACTCCATAGAGAGCTCACAGCTCACTGACTGGTACTTAAAGTGCCACAGCCACCTCAGAGAGCTTAATTCTCAAAAGGATCAAACAGCTGGGAAGGGGAGCCAACTGCTCTGTTCACTGAGGATTTGACAGAGAGAAGGGAGGTGCTTTCCCGGAACCTCACAGTGCCGTGTTCAGTGCTCTCATTCCCCGCATGAGTTGCTTGTCTTAAGGCTGGTCAGGGAGGTCTCGGGGACAATGGCTTCTGAGAGTTCAAAACTACACACGCCAGCGTTTTCTCCAAATGTTCAAAGTTATTTACAGGAACACAACTATTCCATTTGTGCACAATGAGATGGTCTGTTGATGCAGTTAAGCTACTACAGACTGGATAATTGCTGGTATGATGTACTCATGTCTTTCATCTGCTCACACGCCCAAGGAGGGAGAGGTCACCATCCCATCCTAATTATACCACAGCAGTGCCTAAGTGAGCAATCCTGTCCTGCTCGCGCACAAGAGGAAATCGGAGACAAATCTGAACCTTGTGGTGAGCATTCCCGGATTACAACACACGTGTTTTCTCTTTTTTGGTCTCTGTAGCATTCCATGTTATAAGTGATTTATTTGAAATATCTAACATGTCCCTTTTGCAGTTTAACTTCCACATGGAACACTATTTTAAGATTTACTTATTTTAAAAATATGTGTATGTGTGTCTGAGTGTCCCAACCTCATTGGGACAAGACATAAAGGGAATCCAATAAACGATTGTCCAGTTAGCGCCAGGCTTTGGACACATCCCTGTGGTCACAGCACGAGGCTTGCGGCGAGAAGAGGAAGGGAAACCAGAAGTTCAAGATCATCCTCTGTAAGGAAGAGTAGATATGACCAAGGTGTAATATCCATATGGATGGGTGGATGCGTGCATGCGTGCATGGATTGGTGTGCCTTATTGGTTTGCGAAACTCATTTCCATTAAAAATTATCATTATAAAAAAGACTGTTAGACCAGCAAGATAATTCAGTGTATAAAGGCACCTGCCACCAAGCCTGACGACCGGAGTTCAAATTCTGGACTTTTCTTGGTAGTAGAAGAGAACAGACCTCTGCAAGTTGTCCCCTGACCTACACACACACACACACACACACACACACACACACACACACACACACGGTGGTACATGTGCCCCACCCCCACATCCACACAAAGCAAAACTCCAAAATAAACTTAAAAATAAGATTGTCTACTCTGAACTTTATCCACAACGTTAACTAAGTGCTAACTTTAAAGGACAAGTTCCAAAGAAATAAGGGAAATAAAATTATTTAGCACTAGATAGCGATGATGGTGACAGAACTTTGTGAGTGGATTAAATGTTATTATCTATCTTATGTTGAACTGTACCTTGATTTAATTTTTTTTATTGGAAAGTAAACTATCTTCCTCTTGTTTAAAGTAGTACTGTATGGGCTAGAGAGATGACTCAATTAACAAAAACAAACAAACGTGTACTGCTCATAACTGCCTGTAACTACAGCTCTAGGGGACCAGCGCCCTCTTGTGGCTTCTGTGGGCACCTACACCTATGTGCACAAACCCACACTCAGGCACACATACACATATTTTTAAAATAAGTAAACCTTAAAATAGTGTTCCATGTGGAAGTTAAACTACAAAAGGGACATGTTAGATATTTCAAATAAATCACTTATAACATGGAATGCTACAAAGACCACAAAAGAGAAAACACATTTTATTATCCAGTAAGCGTTAAGCCAGGATGGGATGTACATGGCAAGCGATTCACTAAGAGGCCACAAGCACAGAGGAAAAAAAGTTGTCATGTCAGACAGCCAGTCAGATACAACCTACAAGGTTGTGTTCACAAGATAAGCGGTGATTAATTCTCTAGTGTGAGATGATTTGGTGGACCATTTGTCACACAGACTTCATCCTAGATGCCCAGTAAATTCAGTGATGTCTGTCTTACTTAATAAGCTTTATGTACAGGACAAAAACTTCTCCTACCTTTATAACAGAAGGCAGCTTGTGGACAAGATGCCCATGGGCATGAGGCTTCTTGTCACTGTTAACCCTGGGAGACAACAGTGTTGGTATCTTTGGATACTTACATCCCAAAGAGATAGTTTCCAGGTCCTTAAGAAAGGCCTGGTGTGGTGATGCCTGGCTTTAATCCCAGCACTCAAGAGGCAGAGGCAGGTGGATCTCTGTGAGTCTGAGGTCAGCCTGGTCTACAAAGAGAATTCCAGGAGAGCCAGGATTATCATACAGAGGAGCCCTATCTCAAAAAACCAAAAGAAAGAAAGAAGCAAAGAAGGAAGGAAGGAAGGAAGGAAGGAAGGAAGGAAGGAAGAAAAAGAAAAGCATTTTCTAGCTAAGAATAGTAGTGCACGTTTCTAATTTCAGCAGTCAAGAGGCAGAGGCAGATGGATCTCTGTGAGTTCAAGGCCAGCCTGGTCTACAGAGTGAGTCCAGGACAGCTAGGGCTGTTAC
>OU015746.1:21556051-21580122 GCA_907169655.1 Acomys percivali
AGTTAATTATACAAAAGGACTGTACTCTCTGCCTTCACAGCACATATATTAATTGTGCTAGAATTTGTGGTTCTCAGGGACCTCCACTGGGCAGCAGGATGAAGGACTCCTCTCTCTAACTTTATTGTGCCTGTGTTTCTATCCTGGCTCATTAGGCCCCACCAAAGATCTCTCTCCCACATGCCAGATGGCAAGGTAAGTCTGCATCTAGTGGGCCTGGGGCATGAGAGTGCCATTTAGTTACAAGGCAGACCTTCAAGGCTCAGGGTGTTAGAAAGAGCCTCGGGTGTCCGCAAAGGAATACAGAAGTCAGGACACATCTCAGCAAGGCAAATCTTTCTGGGAAAAAGAAGACGGGGTGGGGTGCGGGAACTCGAACTGGGAGTCTTGGAGGCCAGCATGGCTCTGGTCTTTTATCCATCACGTATATGATAATTGTGGGGGGCTCGACTCCACCATCTGATATGACTGGCTAATTGTCACCAAGAGGAAAAGGTAAAGTTAGGAAACCTAAGTCCTTGCCCAGTTAAATACCTTTGAGAAAAAGGGGAGAAAAAAAACACAGCAAACAGGGGCCATGTTTCTCACAATGGCTATAGAGGAAAACAGGAGAACCAGATTCTGACTTTTCATCCTCCGTGCAGCTAACAATAGAGTACAGATGCTCTTGTGCTGCACTGTCACCCTCATCCTCTACTAAAGCTGACTTCTGAGCAGCAGGCATCTGCACATGCTCAGTAGCAAGAAACATGGTAGGAGGCAGACGCTCCAGGGAAGATGCCAGAGCAGATCCTGTCCTGCCTGCTTTTACCATTGAGCTACAAGGACAGGAGATGAGCTCAGCGTGTGACAAATACCCTGCTTGATCACTCCTCATGAATTGCATGTAGGGGACAGATGGGCATGCGTGTAAGTAGTTCTCATATACACAAGAACCTGCTGAGAAATGCTGACAGGCAGGCACGTTCATTGCGACACTCCTCATCAAAGTATCTTCCTAACCGACACACAGAGCAAGCTCAACCACATCGTGTGGAGACACGCTCTGTCGTGTGAGCAGAAATCTATAAAAAGGGTACGAGCCTCTAAAGGCCTCTCATCCATAGCAATTATTTTGAAAGTTTAAAAAAGAAAAAAAATCCCTTGTTTGCTGACTAATTGTGTGTTTTTAATCCTATTAGAATATAGGCTTGATTTTTTTTTTAAAGCTGCTAAAGAAATTATACTTTGTAAATCAAGTAATACCCAAGCTCTGTGAGATTATTGCCCAAAACTAAAAGGACCTGTCTATCTAAAGAAACGCTGAAGCTACAAACTGCCTGGAGGGAAAAGCCAACTAGTGTTAACATGTATTGTCATCCATTTATCTGTGACGCTTTTTAGGATAAAAACATCACGAGGCCTTCAAGGTGCCTGAGTAGATAAAGGTGTTGGCTGCCAACGCTTAACTGGCTTGAGTTTGCTTCCCAGGACCCACTGGGCAGAAAGAGAGAACAAACAGCAGCAAGTTATTGTCTGACCTCCACACATGTGCCATGACACGTGTACTCACACCCAATAAATAAATGTTTAAGTGTGTGTGTGTGTGTGTGTGTGTGTGTGTGTGTGTGTGTGCTCACACAGATAGACAGGCAGACAGATGGATAAATGATGATCATGAAGATGATGATGATGATGATGATGATGAAGATAGATAGATAGATGATAGAAAGACAGACATGTATATGATAGGTAAGAGTATTAGATGATTAAGACTTATCATCCTTGTACATAGCAATGCATCGTGTAAAAATAAACTGATTTGTTACTTTCCTTTCAGCTCTTTACCCCTCTTCAGAGCAAACTTCCCAATCATGATTGTCACACGCTTTCATAAGCATAGGCCGAAAAGGGTGTCATTTCCTCCAGAACCCAATGCCAAATTCCTATCGTGTCATTTAGGGGGAAAAAAAAAATCACCAACAATGCAAGACAGCTGCCTGTCTCGGGACTTCAGTTTATACACACTAAAAACATGAGGAATGGCACCCTTCTGAGCTGCTCATCCGTCTCTTGGCAATGCACCTCCTTCAAATAGACAGGAAACACAGAAGACACAGACTAGTTACATTTTGTTACCACTAGTTACCTCTAGTTCCTGGGCATTTCCTGTCAGGTAAGAGGACGCAGGTCTGATCGGAAGACACAAATCAATTACTTACAAGTAGGAAATCCCGATCCAACCAATTACTTGGCACAAGATAAGTGGTGAAGCTAACCGTATTCATTTGACTCACTTGGAATCGTGTAATCACAGAAGACTCAGATGCTCAGAGCATCCTTACTATCTGTTACAATCTTAATAATGCAGGATTTTGGGCGTTTTTTTTTCTTTTTTTTTTTTTTTTTAGGCAAAGCCTTTTTCATTCATGGACAAGGGAACTTAAGGTGATGTTTTGATCAGCTTTTCTTTTCCTGTATAACATTATTATTCTGTGATCATTATCTTCGGGGAAATCTGAACAAAAGCCAAGCAGTCTCCCAGGCCTTCTTCTCAACGAAGGGCACTCAGGCCCAGAAACATGTTCAGTGGAAATAGCAATTCTCCTCACGTACTTGTTTTCGACTTTCTGTGTGCCGGGCCCAGAGCTAGGAAGTGGTGACGTCGTGGAGAATGAGCCAGATGCATTATGTAACTGAGCTTCCAGCACCAAGAGCGGGAACCTCCATCCCACCCTTGAGAGAGGAGCCTTCCCACACTACAGGGAAGGGAGACAAGATGGCGGGGAGCCTTCCCACACTACAGGGAAGGGAGACAAGATGGCGGGCGGGGGGGGGCCTTAAGAGTGGGGCTGCAGCTCAGAGAGCCTGTGAACCGACCAAATAGCAGGGAAACTGTGCCCTGCTTCCTAGATTGCACCCCAGGAAAGGAACACGGGTGAAATAAGTTGTGGGTGCACACGGAGCGTGGGCAGGAGACCTTGCCACCAACCTTCAAGCCCTCGCGTGGGAAGAGAGGGTGGTAGCTAGATGCTTAAAAGCAAGAGGCTTGTCTTGAAGATGTAGCTTGGTCCTTACGTAGGTACTTATGCTGCGTGTACAAAGCTCTGGGTTAGACCCGCAGCACCCGTGTAAACTGAGTATGGTAACAGAAGCCTATGACCCCAGCACTAGGGAGATAGAGGCAGGAGCATCAGATGATCAGAGTAATTCTCGGCTACATAGAAAATTTCAATTCCAGCCTGGGCTACATAGAACCCTGCCTCAAAACAAAAATTTTTTTTTAAGTAATAATTATATTTTATAAAAGAAAAAAAAAAGGCCTCTTCATGGTGGATGGGGGTATATGTGGAGACTTATGGGAGCAGAAGGGGCTGAGGCTAAATGACAGATGAGCACTCAGCCCTAAAGAGGAGGTTTAACGTTCCTTCTAAGGCTCCGGGGATCATTGAGGAAGAGGAGGCAGAAAGAATGTAAAGAGAGAAAGTATGCAAAACGCCACCTGCTGGACAAGAGCAGCCATTGCAATCACAAACTCAACAGTCCTGCATGCTGAACTATTTTGCTCCTGACAGACTCAGGGAGAAGGAGCGCCATTGACTTCAGTGGTGTATTGCTGCTGTTACCACCAGTCTCCTACCAGTTTGTTTGATAGTTCCAAATAAACGCTCACACAGAGAGGCCTGTGGTAAAACTAAATGAACGCAAGACAATGCCTGAAGTCGTGGATCTGGAAAGGGGACTGATGTGGGGGTGTGAGGAGGAATGAGAGGGAGGTAGGAGTTCAAGCTCCCTCTTCTGGCCTCTTCAGGTACTGCATGCACATGGTACACAGATACGTGCTAACAAACACTCCATTACACACATAATAAAAATAAATAAACTCACCCAGGCGTAGTGGCGCATGCATTTAATCCCGCCACACAGAAAGCAAAGGCAGGTAAATCTCTGTGAGTTCGAGACCAGCCTGGTCTACAGAATGAGTTCCAGGACAGTCAGAGTTGCACTAAGAAACCCTGTCTGGGGTGGAGGTGGGGAGAGGGGGAGGGGGAGGGGGACAACTAAATAAATAATCTTTAAAGAGAAAGAGAGAGAAAAGGAGAGATTAATTAGAATGCACTATATATGCATATGAAGTTGTGAAAGAACAGACTACGTCAATTTTTTTAGAAGATTTATTTGTTTACTATTTATACAATGTTCTGCTTACATGTGTGCCTGCACATCAGAAGAGAACACCAGATCTCATTATAGATGGTTGTGGGCCACCATGTGGTTGCTGGGAAGTGAACTCAGGACCTTTGGAAAAATAGACAGTGCTCTTAACCTCTGAGCCATCTCTCCAGCCCCATTTTTGGTTTTTGTGTTTGTTTGTTTGTTTGTTTGTTTGTTTATTGAGATAAAGTCTCTCTAGTAGTCCTGGCTGTCCTGAAATTGTTTTTGTAAACCAGGCTGGCCTTGAACTCACAGAGCTTATCCTGATTCTGGTTCCAGAGTGATGGGATTAAAGGTGTGCATCACTACTCCCGGCAAAGCCTGGAGATCTAATACAAACAAAACAGAAACAAAAACAGAAACAGAAAATAGATCTCTAGGATTTGTCACCCTAGCGACCTGCCACTTTGTGCCCTTTGACCTTCAGCTCCCCGGGGTCCTACTCCACCTCTTGTAACTTGCTGCCACCACTTGGCAATGCACACAAGAGCCCAGGCACCTTTGAGAGAGAAGTTATGATCCTCTCTTTAAGAATGGCACCCATACTCATTTATTCTGTAGCTTACAGTGAATGCACCAAGATCTACATGAACCCCACAATGTTTGATGAGCTATTGTGACTGGTTTTCTTAATAAAATGCAACATTTTTCAAAAGTAGCAACATGTTCCTTTAAGAGCATGGGGGGGGGGGGAGGACTTGAAATCTTGAAGTGGCTAACTTTTCAGTCATGAGCTTGTAGACGTGTAAATACCAACCCCTCAGAACCAACCTGGCATTATTGCTTTTATGCATGCATGCGTAAGTACGCGAATAGCATTTCCTGGTGTCCAGGAGAAATGTTCCCAGCAAGGAGTTCAAATTTCGGGTTTACACTGTGTCCAGTAGCTACTAGCCACACATTTCTTCTTTGTTTCTTATTGATTCAGGAAGTTGGGGGGGTTGGGAAGGTGAAACCTAGGCAAGCTCTCTACCACTGAATCTATGCCCAACCTATTAAACACTATTTATTGGTGTATCTGTAGATGTGTGTGCACACTTGTGTGTGGACTTATAAACATGTGTCCATGTGTGTATAAGCCAGGGGTTGGTATTGGGTATCTTCTTCAATCACGCTCCGCCTTCTTTTGAGGCAGGGCCTGTCCCTGAACCCGGAGCTCAGGAGTCTGGTTAGGACGTCTGGACAGTGAGTTCAGGGATCTGTCTGTTTTGCCTCCGCAATGCTGGAGTTATAAAATGCGCGTCACTACACCCAGTTTCCTCAAAAGAACTGGGCATCCAAACACAAGTCCTCATCCTCGTGCGGCAGACAAGTTACCAGCTGGGCCGACCCGCCCCCCAAACCCCTACTAAGAACTTTAAATGTGACTTGTCCAACTTGAGAGGGAATATATAATACACCTTGGATTTCAAAGACAATAAAGAGTTAAGAATGTAAATGTTTATATTATTATATTTTCAATATATAGGATTAAACAAAATATAATACTAAAATTAATTTCACCTTTTTTTTTGTATCTTTTGATATGATTACTAGAGCATTTAAAAACAACCCGCATACCTCGCATTTGTAGTACACACACATACACACACACACACACACACACACACACACACACATTAAAAACAAGAGGCACATCAAAGTATTTCTCTGAGAGGCACTGGCTTAGGTGACAGGAAATAATAGGAGACACACTTAACCTGCGGACTGCCACGTGTGCCCTCCATTGCATCTAACTCAGCTCTCTGGGTTCCAGGGAGGAGCAACCTGAAATAACAAGGAACATTGTAATTTTTCCTCTCCTGGATTTAAGTCGAGTTTAATTTGGGGGCTGGAGAGGTGGCTCAGTGGCTAAGAGCACTTGCTGCTTAATGATGAGGAGCAGAGTTCGAGACCCAGTACCCGTGTTGAGTAGCTCACAAGCACTAGTAACTCCAGCTCCCAAGGGATCCAATGCCCTCTTCGGGTACCCAAATCCACGTGTACGCATACACTCACACGGACGCATACACAGACATGTATACACAAGCATAAATTCAAAATGCGCATTCATAAGTTAACCCAGAAACTTAAAAGAGCGGTAAGTGGGCTCATGAGATGGGTCAGCTGGTAAAGACGCTAGCCAACAAGCCTGATAACCTGAGTTCGATCCCTGCAACTGCATTATGGGAGAAGAGGAACTATTCCAGAAGGTGATCCTGTGACCTCCACACCTGTGCCCATGGCAACACACACACACACACACACACACACACACACACACACACACTTAAATAAGAGGCACATCAAAGGCCCTGCAAGTTCTAGAACCAAGATCTGATTCACTCACCCAATATAACAGCAGGCCCATTCTCAAAAAATATCTCAGTCGCATCTAAGAAGGTTGCCATCCCAAACCGGAAGCCAGGTGAGGAGAGAAGGAAGCAGCAGGCACGGCATGCAGCCTGCAGTCCAAACGCCTACCTCAGAGACGCTGTCACTTCAGTGACTCAATCCCCTTGGGTAGGACGACGCTTGACCCCCTGTGACCACAGTGCTCCGTCTTCACGGGTCACACGACGTCAGGGTAGAGTAGAACAGTGTCTTTGGAAGAGCTGAAGACGCGCCCCTAAGTGTGAGGTGTCGCTCTCTGCCTGTTTTCTAGTAACGGAAAAGTCTCCCTCGGTGGATGCCCCATTCCAGGGACCACAGGGCTCAACATCGTGACATTGGCAGCACCAACTCACGCTCCCACACTGCTCCAGTGCCCACCTCCAGCCTTGCTTCATCTATCACACACGAGGGACTTCAGGAATTCACCTCCGTCCACCACACTCTCTGCTCTTGGGTTGGCGCTCCGCTCCACCACCCTTTGAGAAACACGGCAAATGGCCATTATCAACTCCGTCTGGGGTAGTTGTCAGATGCTTGAAATGTACTGTACATTCGGATGACTTTCCATAGTATTTGGGCTGGGTTTTCTTAATTAATTCTCTTAGGTTAGCACACAAAGTCACGGGCCCCATTAGAGCATTTCCATTCATAGGTCACTGTCCTTTGTTTATATGTAACCCCCTCCGAGGCGGCCCTTCCCTGCCTCCCACAACCTTACCTAACCTTCTGTTGGTCCCCTTTCCCCACTGGAACAGTCCCCAGCATGCTTGTCACCTGGATTCCTTTACCCTCTGTTCTCCTCCCACTTCCCTCTCCTTTAGCATTTTTTTTTTAATCCAGTGATTTAAAAAAAAAAAAAAAAAGATGGCACACACCTGTAATCCCAGCACTTGGGGAGGCAGAGGCAGGCAGATCTCTGTAAAGTCAAGGCCAGCTTAGTCTACAAAGCAAGTACAGGACAGTCAAGGATACACAGAGAAGCCCTATCTCAGAAAATAAATAAATAATATAATATAAAGAAAATTTTAAGCTACCATATTTGGAGCCCAGTTTAATTCCCATACAATATCTTGGGAAAGCTAAATAAAGGTAAATAAAATTTTATTTATTTTACTTTGGTTTTTTTTTTTTAATGGTGGTGGTGGTTTGGTTGGAGTTTTGTTATTTTGTTTTGTTCCCCACCCAGGGTCTCATAATAAAGTCCTGACTGGCCTTGAACTCAAGATCTTTCGCCTGAGTGCTAAAATAACACGCCTGCCCACCATACCTAGCTCACAACAGTTTTTCTTACTACTGTGACCCTTTCCCTACCACAGAGTAATTGAACGCCCCGCCCCCTCCCCCAGACAAAGCATTCGTATGCACAGTGAACCATGGCAGTGACTCTGTGAGCGTCATTTTCCTCTCTCCCGGTGGAAACTCTGAGGTTTCTTCGGTACCATTGACAGTGGACCGCGACTGTTTCTCATATTAGCATAATTGATTAGCAATCCAGTAGTTTCCTCCGGCTTCTGGTGGGAAATGGATCTCTGCATCTTTAAGGCTGCGCGGGGGCTGTCTGCTCTGGCGACGCAGGCAGGGCCGGCTCTGCCGCAGCGACTCATCCCGTCGCTAAGGTCCAGTTAGCCCCGAGGTGGAGGATGGGAAAAGAATGGAGCTGTCCCAGCTCCTCAATGAGATCAGGGCAAACTATGAACAGCTCCTCACCAGAAATCAGATAGAGACGGTGCTGTCAACACGGATCCAGGTAATGATTTCATTCAGCCAGGCACCTTCAGGATAAGGAGACAGTCCATGTCTACCCGATTCCTGTCCCGGCCTCTCTGAGGTACAGTATTTCCTTTTCCACGCAGCGGCTACTGGGGAGGCAATGTAGGTGTTTCTGCACTGGGTCTGGGGTGCCAGGCAGGGACAAAACCCCGTGGCTGTGCTGTTGAATGACCATTCAATAAATATTGATTGCTGAATTGGAACTGTATATGGATCATAAGGTGACCGTCATTACTAAAACATGGAGCCAACAAACAATAAAATGGTACACTCCGACCTCTGTAGGTTTTTCAAGTAGGAAGCGTTCCCAACACTCTTCAAAGATATTATAGATTTAATTATGGGAGCGATTTAAATAACATCTGTAGAATGAAAGCTTGAGAGTCAAGATTGTCTGGGAGGAGATAAAAAGCAAGCCAAATATTCTTAGACCGCTTCTGTCATCTTTTCATGAATTTAGTTTTATCCTGATTGCTATAAATAGAGTCATCTGAGTGTGTGACTGTGACTCTCAGAACCACGTTCTGACAATCAAAGTCCCCCAAGCCGGGTAGTGAGTGACTCTACACCTAAGAGTATCCATTTTTGCTCTGGGGCTGTAAGAACTGTTTACTTCTGACACAAAGCTCGCAAGATAATTAAAATAAAGAAATGAGGCTGAGCCAACTCAGGCCAAGGCTCAGTTCGACTTCCATACACTCAGTTTTAGAGTGACGCTGCTCACCTTTAATAACTGAGGCCTCAAATCTAAATAAATTAAAAGCAAATACTTGGGAAACAAAGTTTCCGAAATTTAAGGGGTTTTGGAGTTTTGAGGTTCTTTTTAGCTTGCCTCTTATACCACTGTTCAAATTGTATTCCCAGCACCTAGGCACAGCAAAGAGTTTACTTAAGAACAAGACCACAACAGGGAAAAAAAAAGTTAATTTAAAAAAAAAAAAAAACTTTTTTTTTTTTAAACCACAGGACTTCATTCCATTAGCAACTTATTGCAATAGCACTATAAATTTTGCCTGTGGGTAACAGTTTCAGTTTTCAAAAAGAATGTTCCATTCCCTAGATTAAACAAGGTCACCAGGCTGTCTGTTTAGCTGTAGAAGTTTGTTCAGCTTCTGCATGATACAGAAAACTATTGAGAGAGGACAACTTTTGAAAGTTATAAACCAAATGGCTACTTTATTTTACAAAGTAGAAATCTAAGTCCGGTTTATAAATACCAATGCTGAGCTGACTTTGAATTAAAAAAAAAAAAAAAAAAAAAGCAAAACTCCACTATGTTCCATTTGCAACGTTTTATAACATAAAAGATCCTGAGAGAAATGTTTTTCCCCAAATAATTCCCAAAGTCAGTTTATTGTCACAAAATATTGCAAAACCCTAGAATTGCACAAATAAATAAGTAAAATAAGCAGACAGTTGCTTCAGCTAGCAATTATTGCATAGTAAGTAACCCCTTCCCAAAACTTAATGATATACAATGGTCTACATTGTATCCTGTCTTGTGATTCTGTCGGGGTGAAGAGGCTGCCGTGTGGGGACTCTGGTGCTACACGAGATGCTGGGTAGGATGCCGTGACCTCAGCGCCCTGCGGTTAGCATACTCAAAGTGATGGCTGATGGGTTTGGGACCTTGGCAGGGGATTGCCCGAGGGCTAGCTTGAGACACTTGAGCAGGCTTCCCTCTTCGTGTAGTCTCGGGTCTCTCTCTCTGCCTAGCCTCCCTACATGACCTCTAACCAGGAAGCCAGATTTCCGCTAAAATGATGACCCAGGACTACCGAAAGCAGAATGTGGAAGCTGGCAGGCTTGCTTTGGCTTAGTCTAGAATAGGCACAGCAGCTCCCGTACCACAGCCAACTGGTTACAGGGAAACTCAGGACAGCCTGATGCCACTTGAAGAATGATGAGCTTGGAGACGGGTGGTTCACTAGGGACCATCTTGGAAATCTAGCTACCACACAGTTTACGTGCCACTTCCCCACTGGGGACTCAAAAGAGTGGTCCTCGTAGCCTTATATTGTTTCCAAAAGTCTTTACATTCTCTTTTGTAGTTCCTCCTGAAGATATTGGTTGCTTAACTTTACCAAGTTAACACTAAGAACGAGTGATCAGCTGATTAAAAAAAAAAAGGAAAAAAAATCCCTCTAGCATTGCTCTTTTCCCAGGGGGCGCGGTGGGGTGGGGGCATTGTTTGTGCATATGTGGGCACACATGTTTGCATGTATATGGGTGAACTGTGTTAGGTTCACACGCATGTTGGTCCGAATGCTAACGGAGACCAGGGTTTATCTCAAGAATCATCCTCCACAGCTCTCCCACTATGTTAGCTGAGGCAGGGTCTCTCAATCCCAGAGCTCACTGATGAGATTCCCTATCCCACCTTCCTCAGGCTGGTATTACAGGCAGGCTTCCACACCAAACCCAGCATTTACGTGGGTTCTGGAGACCTGCACTCCTGTCTCTTGCATGACAGGTAATTATTACTGAGCCAACTCCCCAGCCCTTTTCTCTACTATCTCGACCTAAACTTTATTCACAGTTTTTTACTTCAAATCAACTCAATACCTCGCTCGCTCTTGCTCTTAATGAGGTCGATGTTGATGATGCTGTAAACAGGTGTTTTCTTTTCATTCCATCCGCAAGAAAACATTTAGAGCAAAACAAAAATACCCACTTCCCGCCTTGTGCTCACTAGGCAGGCATCCTACCATTAACATCTTCCCCTAATTGTTTTTATAATAGGAGAACAGTTTGGAAATGATCATTAAGATGGACTGTTGGGGCGTTGCAGGATAACTCCGGATTCCTGTGAGAGGAGGAGGACCGGATTCTGTAGGACCACATCTAACGGTGAAATGTGGTAGTGTGGCACTTGTGATTCACCAGCGAGATCTGGAGACAATATAGATCCCTGGGGCTCACTGCCCAGCCACTTCAGCCTCATCAGCAAGCCCAGGTCCCAGTGAGAGACCATGTCTCAAAAAAATTAAAAAGAAAAACAAAGCTCCCGAGGAACTACTCCTGAGGCTCACACTAACATATATACATAGGCTATGCCTCCACACGCGCACACACACACACACACACACACACACACAGAGGATCATTTTTACTACCCCAAATATCCAAACTGAAGATGCCGTCTAAAAAAGGTCATTTTGAAAAAAAGTAAAAAGATTTCCCTAATGCAGTGCTTTCATTTAAGAACACCGATGCCAAGCCAGGCATTGTGGCACATGCCTTTAATCCCAGCACTCAGGGAGGCAGAGGTAGGTGGGTCGCTGTGAGTCCAAGACAGCCAAGGCTACACAGAGAAACTCTGTCTGGAAAAACAAAAACAAAAGCAAACAAACAAAAAGAATATTGATATCTACGATGACTTAACTTTTCAGTTTACTAGTATAGTAATACGTTTTCGAATGGCATCTACTCCTGGTCCGTACATCTGGAATTGACCCCTTGGGGATATCCAGACAAGGTCTCTCTGTGTAGTCTTGGCTGTCCTGGACTCACTTTGTAGACCAGGCTGGCCTCAAACTCACAGTGATCCACCTGCCTCTGCCTCCCGAGTGCTGGGATTAAAGGCACCCAGCTATAATCACTAAATTTCAATCAATCTTTTTTATTGACACATCCGGGAAAGTGAAAGAATCAGAGGTTACAATTTTTTCTTGAAAACTCTCTTCTCATTAAAACAGATGTGTTATCCTGTATTTCATGGGCTGCCATAGTTGGAAGGAGCTTTTGAGATCATTTTCTAGCAGTGCAGACGGGGGCTGAAGAGCATAGCTGGCTGGCTGCAGCAGTGATTAGTAATGAACACCAGAACGCATACTTGTAATCTAATAGAAAGTGATTTGATTCCTATACAGTTGTTCTATGATTGCTTTTAAACAGCTCCCATTCAAAAGTGCCCTTTGGGTGTTTTGTTTGTTTGTTTGTTTGTTTGTTTGTTTTTTAAAGATTTATTTATTTATTATGTATACAGTATTCTGCCTGCAGGCCAGAAGTGATGGTTGTGAGCCACCATGTGGTTACTAGGAATTGAACTCACAACCTTTGGAAGAGCAGCCAGTGCTCTTAACCTCTGAGCCATCTCTCTGGCCCCCAACCCTTTGGTTTTGGGTTTTTTGTTTTTTTTTTTTTTTTTTTTCAGTTCTCTGTTGTTATTGTTGGCTTTCTTGCAGCTAGAGGAAGATATAACAAAGAGGATGGACAAAGATGAAGAAGCTCTGAAGGCAGCTCAGGCTGAGCTCAAAGAGGCCCGCCGCCAGTGCCACCACCTACAAGTAGAAATTGAGTCTCTCCACGCTGTGGTAAGGAAGGTCCCAAGGCAGCGGGCTCATTACACCCCAGAGGCTATGAGATTTAAAGAGGAGGAAGCTTGGGAAGGTAGCTTGCTGGCGGAGCCCCTGCCCAGTGCGGACAAGAGAGAGAGGGAAAGGAAGGTGCCATCACTTTATAGTGGAGGCCATTGAATGCTAGCCCGATCGATGCTTTCCCACCCAGTGACTGTAATCAGCTCATTGGAGATTCAGTTTCAGAAACCTAGAGAAAAACCAGTTATACTTGGTTGTGGCTCTGGGGCTTCCGGACTGTCGATAGGAGAAAACAGATCGCATGTTGTTGTCCATAGTCTTCTAACAGCTGGCTTCTTGCATTTGTGCCGTTGAGATTCCTAATGGAAAAATAGCTAAGCGCTTCCCTAACACGCCTTTTAAAATTACATTTATATATTTGTTCGTTTATGTGAGTGCACCTGTGGAAGTCAGACTACCATTTTTGTGGGCCACTTTTCTTCTTCCACCCTGTAGGACCAAGGGCTTGAACTCAGGCCATTAGGCTTAGCAAAGCTATTGGCCCCTAGCATATCTTTTATAAGCAGCTGGTTTTGGCTGGGCAGTGGTGGCCCACACCTTTAATCCCAGCACTTGGGAGGCAGAGGCAGGTGGATGGCAAGCTCCAGGCCAGCCTGGTCTACAAGTGAGTCTAGGACAGCCATGACTACACAAAACCCAGTCTCTGGGGGAAAACACACACACACACACACACACACACACACACACACACACACACAAATAAGCAGCTGATTTCACCTTTGAAATTCACTATGTTTTCAGTAATTTAAAAATAAATAAATAACAGTAAGTCTATCATATTTCTTGCCAAAGGAATAATTACAGTATTATTTTGAACTACAGAAAGCTAAACCAGGAGGCATGGTGGCACATATGCCTGTAAATCCCAGCACTTGGGAGGCAGAGGCATGTGGATTGATGTGAGTTTGATGCCAGCCTGGTTTACAAAATGAGTCCAGGACAGCCAGGGCTGTTATACAGAGAAACCCTGTCTCCAAAAACAAAAACAAAAAACAAAAAACAAAAAAGAAAGACAGAAATACAGAAAGCTATCTAGTTAAGTATACGTTTTTAAAAACATCCAGTAATAGCTAGGCAGTGGTGGCGCACGCCTTTAATCCCAGCACTGGGGAGGCAGAGGCAGGAGGATCACTGTGAGTTCGAGGCCAGCCTGGTCTACAAAGCGAGTCCAGGACAGCCAAGGCTACACAGAGAGACCCTGTCTCGAAAAAAAAAAAAAAAAAACAAATAAAAATATCCAGTACTGAAGATTAAACGTAGGGCCTTGCGCTTGCTAAACAGATCCTTCACCGTGAAGCCACATCCTTAGCTCCTGCTCCCAGTTGTTGCTGAGATACCCTCTCACAAAGATGCTCAAGTGGGCCTTGAACTGGTGACCCTCCTGCCTCTATTTCCTGAGTCGTTGGGATTACAGGTAATAAGTGTCATCACGCCCAACCACTAAATATAATTTTCTTTAAAGAAGAGAGGCGGGTGGGGAAGAGGAGGAAGCCAGGTGCGGTCAGTCATGCCTATAATCCTAGCATTTGAGAGACTGACGAAGGAAGGTTACTGTAAAAAGTGGGCGGCGGCGGCGGAGGTTAGAGGTGAACGGCAGAGCTGCACAGAGGGATGAAATCACACCACGCAACAGATCCACTTAAAAGGTTTCATAGGGAGATACAGGAACTGTCTCCGGAAACATACGTGGAGAGAGAGAGAGAGAGATAAAGAGATAGATTTTTTTTAAAAAGTAATAAAAGGTAGAGAGGAGCTAGAAAGATTTAAAAAAAAAAAGTAGAGAGAGAGAGCCACGTAAAGAGTGTCTTTAATATGGCCCAGGACAGGGCCACGCCCCCGTGGCAGGTAAACAGTCGCATCACAGGCAGACAGACTAAAACAAAATCCTAACAGTTAGCGTTAGTTCAAGGTCAGCCTAAACTGTGGAATGACCTAGGTAGGCAAGGTTCCCCACAGCAGTAATTCCAAGGGCTGCCTGGCTTAGCTACAGCATGAGGCTTTGTCTCAAACAGCAAAGAAGGGGCCCACAAGATGGCTCAGCAGGTTAAGGTGTTTGCCACAAGTCTTGACAGCGGTCCTCTGGCTTCCACACTTGTGCTGTGGCATCTGAGTGTTCACATAGACATACACAAATAAATAAATGTAAAAAAAAAAAAAAACTCAGCAAAAAGAAAAAGACCTACTTGAATGACCAAAACAAAATTATTATAACCTTTAAATTAAAAAAAAAAGTGGGGCTACAGGTGTGACTCAGTGCCTATCCTGTTTAAGGCCCTGGCTTTGATTGCTGATGCCATAAAAAGAAAAAACAAATTAAAAAAAAAAAAAAAGCAGTAAAATAGAATGGGTGGAAACATTGCAAATGAGACTTCCGGAGCTCATTTTGTGTCGCTGGTTCACTGCTGATACTGTCTGTCCACAGGAAAGGGGCCTTGAAAACTCCCTGCAGGCCAGTGAGCAGCATTACCAGACGCAGCTGCAGGATCTGGAGTCCGTGGTTGACAGACTAGAGAAAGAGCTGCAGGAAGTGAGGCGTGGCATCGAGAGGCAGCTTCAGGAGCACGAGGCGCTTCTCAACACGAAGATGAGGCTGGAGCAGGAAATAGCCACGTACCGCCGCCTGCTAGAACAGGAAGAGATCAGGTACCTAAGCCCACAGGCACTAATGGCACAGCGCGGCATGGGGTCCGATGCACAGAGCCACCGTGGATGCCGCCAGCAAGCAATCAAATACAGAATAAAGCCCACCACCACGAACCACCACCACCACAGCTTGGTCACTGAGCTCCTAGAGTAAAGCAGGATTAGCACGCCCTCCAGAGAGCACTCAGAGCTGCATCCAGCCTGCTAAGAGCAGCACATTATAACACCCAGAGGTGGCTATCATAATTCTTGATCTCTAAAGGGGCTTTTCTTAACCTACCCACTTTCTTCACCGTTTCTCTCTTTTAGGACTAGTCTTTGCCTTTTATAGATCACCTCCAAGGAAGTTTGGAGACTCGCATGTTATTATTACCACAACCTGACCTTAAGGCCCCTCCCCCATGCCAGAGTAAACAACGAAAGAATAATATTATAGATGAAGCATGGCGCTCAGCTAGTGGAGGGCTTGCGCGGCATGTGTGACACCCTAAATTTGTTCCCAGCATCACACAATCCAAGCATGCATGCCTGTAATCCCAGCATTTGGGAGGTGGAGGCAGGAAGATAGGAGTTCAATGTTGTCCTTGGCTCCATAGCAGGTTGGAGGCTAACCTGGGCTACAAGAGAACTTGTCTCATAAAAATAAAGAAAAGAAAAGAAGGAAGGAAGAAAAGAAAAATAATAATGTGACCCTATTACACAAGCCTGTTCTGAGTCCCATTTTAAAGGCTTCAGGTAATGCTGAAAGGAAAAGGTGCTAGTGGGGGATTCTCATTTATTCAATATTATATTTTACAACCATTTATAAGGTCTTAGACCTTTGAACATGGCATCTCCTCCAAGTCTCTATATTCCCATAAAAATGAATCTTTGTTCGTGCTTGTTTCAGAGTTCTGAGTCTTCTGCAAAACCAGATGGAATACGTTTAGCGTATGTTAAGCCTTGGCATTTCCTAAATCCTTAACAATCATAAGTTGAATTCCAAATATACCACTTACTAGCTGAGCCACCTTGGACAAGTTACTTAGCCTCTCTGTGCTTCAGTTTTCTCATCAACAAGATGGGGACAATCTTGTCTACATGACACTATTGCTGTGAGGATTCAATGAGTTAACATTTGTGAAGTGCTTGAAGCAGTACCTAGCCCATTGTGCTATGCAGAAAATACCCAGTCTTCAATATGATGTACACACTTGATGCATTATTAAATGATGGTTGTAAACGTTAACTTACAATCATTCAAGACATTGGCAAATTGGCTTTTAATTATTTTATAGTTTTCTAAATTTGTTCTATTATATTTAAGGTATCAATACAGGAAAATACAAATAAACAATGTTTTTTTTTTAAGTATTATACATTGTGTTCGTATGACTTTTGAAGTCCTACCCATCAACATGCTTCTCCTAGTCTCTCAAGAGTAAGAAGTAACATGTTTCTGAAGTTGTTTTATTCCCTGGGCATCGAAACCCCACCCCACTCCCCCTGACACCTGTACATCCCCACCCCACTTCCCCTGACACCTGTACATCCCCACCCCACTCCCCCTGATACTGTACATCCCCACCCCACTCCCCGTGACACCTGTTCATCTCCCCACCACACCACCACCACAGCCTGGCTCAGAATTTGATATTTGCTAGTCTCATCCAGCTCTTTTGGTAGTATAGATGTGCCTCTATACAATGTAGAAAATTGGTCTGTGTATTATTTTAACCCTTATAAAACTAGCGCCTGGTTTCCCTCTACTCTTCCTTGTGCCTGGGAGACTCACTGACAAAGATGTTGTACGGCCTGGCTCATGACTGTGAACGCTGGCTAGTAGCCCCCTGTGTGAACATAACTTACCCGTTCTCTTGTCTGTTTCCTTTTTTTGTGTTGTTTTGTTCTGTTTTTGGTTTTGCTAGTGCAGTGTTGTTTCTATGACTCTTTCCATTTCAGATATTACGGTTGTATCCAAGGAGAGAAAAAAGAAGAGAAACCTACCAGGAGCAAAGTTGGCTTTCTTCTCCCCTCAGGTGAGTTTCTGACACAATAGGCTAATCTGAAGATAGACATGCTATTTGTGAAGATTATACAGAAAGTTCTCCACAGCAGCAAAGGGAGAGATGTTCAGTTCTTCCGTGTTGTGACCCCACACACATTGAAATGTACTTTATTTTTCCTTTTCTTTTTCAACATTGTAATGTAATGTAACCTTTTCGCAGCCATCATAAATGAAATATCTTTTTCAACAAAAGTCTCACAAAAGTACGAAGATGAGAATGTGGGGACAGAGACCAAGCAGGCAGTAGTAAACGGAAATACGGTGAAGGAGAGTGCGGAGGCTCATGGCACCGTGCAGTAAGTAAAACAGCTCGGACTATGAAACAATACTAAATGTGATGAAATTCACTTCAACTGAGCAATCTTAGCAGTCTTTTTCAAATATTTCAAATACCTTTAGTATAGTGTGATTTTTTTTTCAGGCAAAAATGAATATACACACATAACAACACATATAAGAGTGTGTAGGTAGCCAGTAATGGTGGCACACACCTTTAATCCCAGCACTCGGGAGGCAAAGGCAGACAGATCTCTGTGAGTTCGAGGCCAACCTGGTCTACAAAGGGAATCCTGGACAGCCAAAGCTACACAGAGAAACCCTGTCTCAAAAAACAAAAACAAAACAAAAGAGTGTGTAGGTAGAGAATTTACTGTTTTTTCCCCTAAAACTAAAATAAGAATTTAAGAATTATATAGAGGGCTGGAGAGATGCTCAGAGGTTAAGAGCACTGGTTGTTCTTCCAGAGTTCCTGAATTCAAGTCTCAGCAACCACATGGTGGCTCACAACCATCTAGAATGACATCTGGTGCCCTCTTCTGGCATGCAGGCATATATGTAGGCAGAAGACTATATAATAGTAAATAACCAAATCTTTGGGCCATGCCATGGTGGCGCACGTCTTTTATCCCAGCACTCGGGAGGCAGAGGCAGGCAGATCATTGTGAGTTGAAGGCCAGCCTGGTCTACAAAGTGAGTCCAGGACAGCCATGGCTAACACAGAGAAGCCCTATCTCGAAAAACAAAAACAAAAACAAAAATTGCAAAAAAAGTCCAGCAACACAGGAGGAAGAGGCGGGCAGATCTCTGCCATTTGAAGCCAGTCTGGTCTACATAATGAGTTCTAAGACAGCCAGAGCTACATAGTGAGACCCTGTCTCAAAAAAAAAAAAAAAAAATAGTGTAGAAATCTCACAGAATTCTGTATTAGAGATTACATTCTTATGGCTGTTATACTTGTATGTGTCGGTTAGAAATTCCACAACCTGGGGGTGGAGAGATGGCTCAAAAGCAAAGAGCACATGGTAGTTCGCAACAATTCACTGTCCAGTTCCAGGGAATCCGATGCCTTATTTTGCCCCTGCGGACACCAGGTACGCAAGTGGTACACATACATACATGTAGACAAAACACACATGAAACCAAAAAAAAAAATGTAAATTGTTAAAATCCCAAAACCTGTACGTTATACATCTTTCTTTTTTATTAATATGAACTATACATTGTGTCTATTTCTTCTTCTACAAACAGTTTGTTTTCTCATTTCAGGACAGAGAAAGTGGATGAAGTTATAAAAGAATGGGAAGGCTCATTCTTTAAAGATAACCCTCGACTGAGGAAAAAGTCTGTCTCTCTCCGGTTTGATCTGCACTTAGCAGCCACTGAGGAGGGGTGTTTACAGAGTAGACGGGATAACCTCCCAGACATTGAAGTCAGGCTTATCATGCGAAGGTCATGTAGTATTCCCTCCATCAAACCCCCACCAGGAACCAACTAACCCAGAGACCGTATTTATCAAGAACACTAGGATGGACCTAAGTGGCCGTGCAGATGCTCGGTCCCAAACGTAAGCTCTTCTCTATGTATGGGTAATGTTAAGATGCTGTGGGCTGCGGCTCTCTTCAGAGAACGCATACAGTAAGCGGTAAAGGACTCCAAAGATGAGCATATCTTTTTTTTTTTTTTTTTTTTTTTTTTTTTTGGAGAGGGGGGGATGCCTAAAAATAAATCAGAAGTCCAGTGCGATTTCTGTTTTATTTATCCTCCAAATAGTCTTTATTCTGGTGAGCTTTATCAGAGGCTCTAAGTATTAAGGGTGGCTTGGTTTTAAGTCTGTCCCTCAAAGGCTGAACATCCTAAGGACAGTAGAATAGTTTGTTTGGCTACTGAAGAGTTACCATGAGTTACTTTGGGTTCTAGGACCAGCTGAACCTAAAATGTGTGTTCTGCTTCTAAAACAGGCAGCAGTTAGGAACCAATGTTTCAGAAGGGGACTCGACATTCACTTAGGACTTTTCCTTTTGAGACAATCATTGGAACCCTGGGAATTAAGCAGCTGTTCGGTCCATGAGCAATTCTGAATAAAGTATACAGCACACCGCAAGGCTATTTTGATGATTTATAAAATTAAGTTACTCTTTTTCTTAAATGTTTTTATAATCAGGATCTGGTTCACAGGAGAGTCAGTTTGTTGAAAGAGCTATAAAGGTTGAATCGTTACACACACACACACACACACACACACACACACACACACACACACTGTACAAACAAACTGAAAGGGTAGTTACTCTAGTTACGGGGCAGTTAACCCAACTGCTCATCATCTGCTCTCCTATGTGTAAAATGAAGTGTGAACAGCATTTGCCATGAGCCTTAGAGGAGAGAGTCTATGACCGAGGAGGACAGTTCTTGCACTCATTTCTGTGCACTAACAGCATAGGGTTGCCGTCCGAGCAGAGAGTATCTGCAGAACTTGTTTTTAAACTGTTCAAACTGTAATAAATATAGATGTAAAATATATTTCTGAATAAGCCAAGAATTGTTGCAAAGGTTTTTTTTTAACAACCTAATTTGTTTAATGCGGGTATAACTGAGACCTTAAATAATAAATACTTGTTTTAAGACATTAGACATTTATAGGCTTTTTCTTTTTCCTAAACAACAACAACAAAAAATACAGACCATTCACCACTGTTATGTTTCAAGGCGAAGTATCATCAAAGGGCTACAGCTATACTAGCATTCAAAATCATCCCCCTCCCTCTCCTTCCCTATGTACATATATATATAGACTAGTAAACATGTTTAGCCACAAGGAACTTATGTTAATTAACTTTTAATAGAATACAGGAATTTAACATTCACCTTTTTCTTTTCATACTTCAGGTTCCTCTTAGCTTGACTCACAATAGTAAAAAGGAATGATGTTGTTTGTCAAGGATACAAGAGCATGTTTACTGCTTATTCTTGTATAAGCATCTGACCTAAAAATTGCATCCTATACATAAAATGTTTCTTTTGGGCTGGGGGCACAGCAGGGTGGCAGAGCTTCACCTAACACACAGGAGGCACTGGGTCTGGACCTCAGGTTAAAAAAAAAGGGGGGGAAGGAGTTTCATTCATCATTAAATGCTGCAACCTTATTAAGGCTCTGATGTGCAATCATGTAAGCTGTTGTATTGGTTACTGTATTATGCAACCATGATCATGGTAGTGCAATCTACTGCAGTGTTAGTACCAGGCACTGCGAATTAACAGCTTGATAGAGAAATTCCACTATGTAGCTATCATGTGTATAATCTATAGTACTTGAATTTGTGAGTTTTGTTTGCTTTGAGGCATTTTAAAATCAGAATGAGTTTACTAAAGTAAATGATACCACAATAATAATAATAATAATAATAATAATAATAATAATAATAATAATAATAATAAAGAATCATGAACGCTAAGGCCGCCTTGTCTTTGAGCTCTGATTTCCAAGGTGTCTGCGCATGGTTAAGCCAAACAAAGCTAGCTAACTTAAGAAAGAAAACTACAGTCACCGTACATGGTGGGTTTAATTTGGTTTCCAAGATAAATTAAGGATGGCATGCTGATGCTTTTATTTTTAAAATCCAGCTGGGTGCTGACAGTGCACACCTGTAATCCCAGGCCTTGGAAGACAGAGGAAGATTTTTTGCGTTCCAGGCCAGTCTGAACTATGTAGTAAGATCCTACACACACACACACACACACACACACACACACACACACACACCAGCACCACCACAACCATAGTCGTCATCATCGTCATTGCCATAACTATAAAATCCTGTATTTCTGAAAAAAAATATATAATAGTAGACAGCATTATTTGAAAAGTGGTTCCAGGGCTCCAGGCAATAAAGTCAGGTGATCATTTGTAATCTTCACAGAAATTTTACAAACTAATATTACCCTCTCTTAGAGAGGAATAGAAATGAATTTTCCCTCATCTCCTGGAAATACTTCAAACGCATGCGATCATGACAAAATAGAAAAAATAACGAGTAATTCCAATTACTAACAACTGTAGGATCCTAACCCTGCACTGCCAATAATTAACCATGGGAAAGGAAGGAGCGCGCTGTGTCTCCTAGGCCTCAAGTTCATACCTGAAGACAAAGAGAAGGCAATGCTTGCTTCTAATTGCTGCCTCCCCTGCCCTCAATTGCTTGAATATACACAAGGAAATATCTGGCAAGGCACTGCTCAAATGTACAATTCCCCTTAAATGGAAACTGTCTCTGGGAGTAAAGATTTGTGAGGAAAACTAGGGCAGACAATGATTAAGCAATAGGTCAAAGTACAATAGTGATTTCAAATTCAATGATTTCAGAAAAAAAAATGTATTCCTTCCCAGCAAATTACCCAACTTGTACTGTTTTGTCATAACAGTCTTTGAAGTACAAGTGATGTCTAAAGAAAAAGAAACTATCTTTATACTAAAGTTCAAAATAAGTCATTTATTTTAAGAATACGATGGTTTTTATCTATTGTGTGTATGTTATTTATTGCAGTTATTTCTTCTGTCTGTGTGTGGACTGCATGGAGCATGTGGAAATCAGAGGACAACTTGTGGGACTTGGCTTTGTCCTCCTGCCACGTGGGTCCTGAGGACTGAACTCACATCAAGCTATAAAGCAGGCGCCTTTACCGGCTAAGCCTTCCTGACAGAGCCCTTTATATATGTTTGAAATCCCAAGAAATAGAGGGAGAACCAAAAGAGGATGATGAGACCAATATCCATTAATTTCCCAGATTATAAGCTTCTAAGTGTATCACCCACTGTTCTAGATATCAAATATCCCCACCCCTTAGACAGAGAACTACAGGCACCCAAGGAGTGCTGAGAGCAGGAGAAAGAAAGTGTTCCCTAGAAATGAGCCCCCACTTGGCTATTCAGTACCAAATGGTCAGCTCTGAAATCATATACATAGGTAACATGAAATGGACTGAACAGGTGGTACTCATACAGTGATGCAATGCACGTTATGTAAGAGAGAGAGAGAGAGAACACACACAGAAAACAAGGCCATGAATTTGAAAGGAAGAGGAACATGGAAGGCGCTGGAAGGAAGAAATGGCAAGGAGAGAATAATGTAATTATATTTTATTTTCAATTTTTAATTTTAGGGGATTAGAGAGACACCTCAGAGGTAAAGAGCACTGTCTGTCTGTTCTTCCAAAGGTCCTGAGTTCAATTCCCAGCAACCACATGGTGGCTCACAACCATCTATAACGAGATCTAGTGCCCTCTTCTGTCATGCAGGCACACATATGGGCAGAATATTATAAAAGGAATAAATAAATAAATATTTTTAAAGTAATTTTTAAAAGATATCAAATGTCTCCATTATAAAAATGTTACCATTCCAAAAGGAGGCCAAAAAGAAGAAATGAAAGAAATATCTACAGATATAACATATAAGCTATAGAAAGAAGAAGAAAAAAACCGCACAGGCCACGAACAGTGAAAGGACTGCAGATGTAGCTCATATGCTCACCATGTTCACAACTCTGGATTCAATGTCCAGCACCACACAGAAGTAAACAAGAAAAACTGCCTACCCAGTGTTCCACTTAGAAACCGCCCCCCCTCCGCTCCGCCCCTTTTTAAAAAAGATTTTCCAAGACAGGGTTTCTCTGTGTGGCCTTGGCTGTCCCGGACTTGCTTTTGTAGATCAGGCCGGCTTCAAACTCACAGAGACCCTCCTGCCTCTGCCTCCCGAGTGCTGGGATTAAAGGCGTGCGCCACCACACCCAGCTTCATTCCCTCCTTTTTAAAACCGCTTTTGTGCCAATCCTTTCCCACCACAGCATGCCTGACACCGTTTATCTTCTGAGAACTGCCTAGCTGGGGATGACACATTGTAGCGCGGGCGCGCGCGCGCGCGCGCGCACACACACACACACACACACACACACACCAGCAGCAGCACTGTGCTCCCCTGCCCACCTTTCTACCGCTCCTTCATCCCCCCACAACTGCTCAGGCAGGGAAGTATCAAGGCTGGAGTTGCTGGACAGCCCAGGAAGGCACTGGACCCCTGCTGTAACCCTGCAGACCCTATACTGACCTTCTTTATGCTTTTCATGCTAAAAACCAACTTCAGAAACACTCCCTTGCGCTACCCATTCGTCTGAGAAAAAAAAAAAAAAAAACTCTTGTTTAGTCTTTCCTTTTGTTAATTTCTACTCGTGAATATGAAAATATTGGGAGGCTGAGGCAGGTGGATCTCTGTGAGTTTGAGGCCAGCCTGGTCTACAAAGCGAGTCCAGGACAGCCAAGGCTACACAAAGAAACCCTGTCTCGAAAAAGAAAGAAAGAAAGAAAGAAAGAAAGAAAGAAAGAAAGAAAGAAA
>OU015746.1:21580132-21602057 GCA_907169655.1 Acomys percivali
AAAGAAAGAAAGAAAGAAAGAAAGAAAGAAAGAAAGAAAGAAAGAAAGAAAGAAAGAAAGAAAGAAAGAAAAAATTGGGAAATGGAAGAACTGGACAGTATTATCAGTATTATCCTGGCTCGGAAGACTAAAAGCCACCTCATTTCCAGTTGTCACAAGTAGGATAGGGACTAACGGGTAAGCCCCAGATTTCTGCCAGTTTCTCTAGATGCTAGCATTGTCCTTAATCACAGGCCATCTGTTTGTTTGTTTGTTTTCTCCCCCCCACTGGGACGCACATCAGCCAGGTGTTCTATATTTCACATGGTCCACCACAGTACTTGTAAAAACGAGTTCCGTTATAGTCCAGAAAGGTGGCCTCACATACATTTACTGAACAGCTAACTACGAGCCTAGCCCTTAGAAAGCATTGGTAATTACGAAATTGTCCGGCCCAGATGTCTGAGCCTTTGTTTTCAAGACTTTTCCAAGCCTGCAGATGGCTCAATCCCATAGAGAGAGAGTACCAGACGCAACCAAAGCAAGGATTGGCCTGGTAAAGTTTCAGGAGACCATCACAAAGAAACATTTGAGCTGGCTATTGGAAGACAAACGAATTGCTGAATTGGCCCCTCCTGGGAAGGAATGTGAATTGTCACAGGTAATGCGACCTGGAAGGAGTGAGCTGACATCTGAGGACCCTAGGCTGGGAAACCAGTCGCCATCATCACTCAGCCTCTAGAAACCCACGAAACTCCCGTCTTGCTTTTCGCTGGGGAGGTAAGAGGCAAGGGAGCCCTGCCGGGCGCCAGGAAGGACCTAAAGGCGGCGACCCGAGTCCTCCCCGCCTCCATCTTCCATCCTGCAGCGGCGTACTGAGGACCAAAGCGAAAGGGAAACGCCAGGGTGCTGGGTGTGCCGGAGCCGCGTCCCGCCCCTCTCCCGGGAGAGGCTGCGGCGTGCCTTCGCCCCGCGCCGGTTTCACACGGCGGCGGCGCCCACCGCCTGGGTCAATCCCCGCCGCGCTCTCCGCCTAGTTCCTGCCGCCGGGCCGCGAACCAAGAGGCCCGGAACGCTGCCCAGCCTTCTCCGCCCTCCTCGCCGTGACGAATCGGCGCCCGATTGCCACGGGATCCCAATTGCAAGACTCCGGAGGAAACCGTCGAGCCCGGAAGAGAAATAAAAAAAAATAATAATAATAATCTTTGGCTGCACCAAGCCTCGCCGCGTCCTCGCTGGAAGGGGCTGATCGTCTAAGGAGAGCCGGCCGCGGCCCGCCGAGAAATCCCGGAGCGTGTGGAAAGTGCGAGCGCGGAAGCACCGGCGCGAGGGGCGGGGCGAGCGCGGGACAAAGGGAAGCGAAGCCGGAGCTGCGGGCGCCTTCTCGGCCCGCGGGTGAGTGTTTCCAAGTGGGCCCGACCCGGTCGGGGAGGGTGGCGGGAGCTGTTGGCGTTTCGGTTTGGCGGGACCCCGAGTTCCCGCGGGGTGCTGGGGTTGGTTCGGGCTCGGCTGCGAGGCGGGAGCTGGGGGTGGGGGTGGGGCCGGTGCGGCCTCTTGTAAGGCCTAGCGGTGGCGGGGTCGCGAGGGAGCCCTTATCCGGGACAGCTCCTCGGAGGCGCCGCTTGTCCCTTTTCACGCTGGACTCCCCGAGCCCGGCCGAGCACCGATGGCCAACCCCCTGCAGGGGAGTTGTCAGAAAAGCTCATCCTCCGCTAAAAACTCAAAAGCAAAGGCCCTCTGGGGAACCCTCCGGGCGAGACCACTTGGAAGGTGGTTCCCTTTGGGTCCAGACAGCGCCCTAAAGACACCCCGGGGTGGCCTGGAGTGGAGGACTGAACTCCGAGATGGGGTTGGGTTGGGTTTAAACCCACCTCTGGCAGTTCTGGGTCTATATGGCTTTAGACACTACTTAACCTTAATAATCGCCCTGAGACTTCCTTTGTAAAAATGGGGGCACGCCATATGTATCTGTCTGGTTAGGGTCATTGTGACGAGTGATCCAAACTGTGTAAAGTAAACTGAGTTCCACGCCAGGCACTGTGGTTAGATCCACCGTCAGATTATTCTTAGCACAGGGGAGCAGTCATTTGTAAGTATTAGCAGTGGAGTGTAAAGGGACCTTGTTAACAGTTTCTGTCGGGGCTCCCCACAGCAAGGCCTACTGGGTGTCTAAGGGAAAAGTGTTTGTTTTTACATGATGTTGGATGAAAGTACTCCAGCAGTCATAATTTATTCACCTTCTTTCTAAAAAAAAATAATAATAAATAAATAAATAAATAAATAAATTTTCATCTCTTTCTACGTTATTACCATGCGTGGTGTATGTTGAGGAAGGGACGAGCTCGCATCTGGCGCTGCTGTGAGTTGGTAATACCAGGACCAAATTTATGAAGCATTGAGTTAGGTTTGAGCAGTACATTAGTAAACTGGACCATCCCTCCTGGCTCGCAAGTCAAAGCCCAGCCGTATTGGCATGTTGTGTGAGGGAAAAGGTTATTGATATTTGTAAACCATACAGGAAAATGGAGACGATGCAAGTAATTCTTCCTAGATTATTTGTCAAGGAAGTTCCTGAGATAATTTCTGAAATGGGCCGTAAAGGAACAATAAGTCATCTAAGTAGACTCTGGAAATTTGTTCCAACACTTATGAAACTATTTACCAAAGGAAGAGAGTGTACAATTTGTTACCGTACCGGGTTATCTGTTCACACTGCCTCCAAGAGTAAGTCACTGCTCTGTTTCAATAAAAGATGCCCCCTAAATAAGGCAGAGCTTCTGGTCAGGAATTATTTGTTGTATCTGGTAGGCCTTGTTGGGGATCACCCTGATAATACATCCCATTCTATTGTCATTATTTTTTTTTTAATCAGTCTAAGTAAACGTTTGCATGGCATCAGCAAAATGTTTTCCATACAAGACGTGGCTCAAATATCATAAGCAAAAACCTAAAAAATCCATCTCTAATATAACTCTAAATTTCCCAGTGATTTATCTTCATCATTTAATTCTGATCAATCAAATGACTACAAGAATTAGTTTTAAAAATGCAAAAGGCTTGATTACTAGCAATTAACAGTGAAGTAATTTTGCTCAGAAATACCAAACTACCCTATTCTTTAGGAAAACATTCTCTTATGCTTGCTGAGTTTTGATTCTCTTTTTTTTTCTTTTTTTTCTTTTTTTTTATTTTAGTGTCTCAGATTCATTCTTAAGGAACTGAGAACTTAATCTTCCAAAATGTCAAGTAAGTTTCAATTTTTATATTTATCAATCTGTGTTAATACGAGACTAATGCCCTAGCAAATGGGAATTCCAAAATACTCTCTCTTTTTTTTTTCTTCAAAACAGGACCATTGGTAGTTTTGTTGCATAGTATTATATCTCAGTTGTTTACAAGAAGTTATTTATTTTCTTTCAAACAGAAAGACCATCTTATGCCCCACCTCCCACCCCAGCTCCTGCAACAGTAAGTTTTAATTTTCTTGTTAATGTAATAGCCAAGTCTGGCCTTGATACAAAAACCCAGATGTCTTCCAGTGACAGTCACTCAGTCATCACAGCCACAGACTAGATTCAGCTAAAAACCAGCACTTCCTACAAAATAAAATAATTCTTTTCATCCTACCTTGAACCAAACCCAACATTTAAAAATACACACCATGAGCCTCCAACCTCCTGTGCTCTGCTTTTTCCTAACGGGAAATAAATAAAGCGCTTCTTGTTGTTGTCAGTTTTCCCTGCTGAGGACTCTTTAAGTTGATACGGAGTAAATGCTCATACCAGCATTATTGATTCCTTTTTTGTTGTTGTTTGTAAACCTAACCTTCAGCTGGTTAACTTTTTCTCTCACTGCAAGGGCTGGGGATGTAGCTCAGTGACAGAGCACTCGCTAGCATGTGCAAGACCCTAGACCCCAGCAACACAATTTTAACTTTTGTCTGTATATAAAATTTTCACGTTAAATAAAGTTCTAGTTCTGAAGATAACTACACTCACCATAAATCTTATTTTCAAGCTGCTCAAGCAAGGGTTTCATTATCTATGGGTCAGATCTTGCTACCAGATTTTGTTCTTCTCCATAAATTATAACAATTTGCCAACAGATCTGTTTGAAAGTGTCTAATGGTTGTGAACCCAACAAACTAGCCCAGCTTGATCAGCATGTAAAATAATTGTCCAGTCCACGATTCAGACTTAACAGCAGCAGTGGATGCCCTTGTTGAAATGCAGAAATGGCTTTCTTACTGCTTTAAAACAGAAGCAACAACAGCAAAACCACTTAACATAACCATATCCTACAGAATCAGAACCAGGATTGTTTTGATTTGTTTTGTTTTGTTTTGAGACAGGGTCTCTATGTAGCCCAGGCTGGCTTCGAAATGATGATCCTTCCTTCTGCCTTGGCCTCCCAATGCTGGGATTATCAGCATGCCCAGCCCAAAACTAATCCTTTAATATCTGCTAGCTCTTCCTTCCATACCCTCTACCGACTAATTTCAGGCTAGTCTACTTTTATTACTAATGAGTTCCTGTGTCATTTTTGTTTTCTCCACTAGGTAACTAGTCTGATTTACTAACCTGTAGGTGAATGCATTTATCAACAGTTTGTTTTTCCTTAGATGATCTTTTTAAAAAGCTTACCATATATTCCTAAATTCACTTCATGTAACATACAGTCTGTATAGTTGCCTCCAGTAGACTGTAAAGTCTTGTGCTTCATTATTTTTCTTTCTTAAAGAACATTTCTTACCACCATCTCCATCACATCACACTCATGGTTGGGTACAGGCTGAGCTGAGTGATTAAGAGTCTCACTCAAAGATGGAGCAGGGCCCCTCAACTTCAGAAATGGAAAACTACAATATGCTAGGTTCATGTTTCTTTTAATTCCTCTATTGTTTACATTATTGCTGCATAGTGAACCTATGACTCATTCTTATGCAGTGTTTGGAGGTACCGTTTTATATAAATACTACCTCCAAGAGTGTACAGTAAACAAACTTGCTATTATTTTTTAAATAAAGATTCTCTTCTGAGTTTTTATACAAAGAAAGGGATTTTTTTTAAACACTCATCATAATTTCACATGTACACACAACTAGGGATTATAAATCCAACAGAATAGATACTGAGTTAGTCTCTTTCTCTCTGTTTTTTTTTTAATTCCATGGCTTTTACCACCATGACCACCACCCACTTCGTCCACGGCCACAACTCACATGAAGCACTGCACGTGGGATGCACCCTCCTTTCATCTGTGTGTTGCTACTTAAATATGCTTAATTTGCGTCATTTCTAACTATGTGGGCTATAAACTGATGCCTTTGCTTCCCTCTAAAAAGTCTCCCATGTGCTGCCTGCTTGAATGTTTTTGGACACTAAGGATATATACAATGCCATGGTTTGGGAAATGACATTTATTTTGTGACAGCTAAAGTTTAATGGGGATGTGTCAAGTGTGCCTCTGTGTAGTTCAGGAGAGCTATGTTAATGCATGTAAAAATGACATTGCTATCACTTGTTACGATTGAGTTTCACTAAGTAAACCACACTTTGGTCGCTACTATATTCTTTTCATGCATTATGCTTTGATTTTATGAACATTGGATATCATTGTATTAACTACAAGGCCACAATTACATAAGAACGCATTTGTGATTATATCAACACATAATTCACAAAAATCAAGAATTTTTTTGCTGCAGTGAGCAGTTGTATTTGGAAAGGCTGAGAGACTTCAGGAAATCAGGTGAAAAGGAAAGTTCAAGTCTGTCAACTAAAAAAAGTAGTTCCCATTAAAATTAAATGCATAAACTGTTCATGATACCTATGGAAGATGGATCAAAGAAGAAATGGAAGAGATAACCTATGAAAGAGTGGCTGGGTTAAAGATCAGATAGTGCCCCAGTACGAAATCTATGCATTTCTTATAAGTCCTTGTTTTGAAGTCATGCATGTGACATCCATTGAATCCAGCATATGTTCTTTTCTATTGGCAATTCCTGGCTTCCTGATTTGAGTCTCTTCTCATTTGTCACATAGAAAATTATTTAAAGTTGTCTTTGAAAAGCAGATCCATTTCTTGTTTTTGTTTTTAGTAAATGAGTGCATTGCTGGCATCCACATAACTGTCAAATAAATCATGTTTCATTTGCATGTAGTGTTTTCAGACTTAAAGTGTATCATACTTGAAGCTTTCCTATCTCAGACATCACAGATTGCTAAATTGTTATCTCATACTGTTGACCATGAAATAGTTGTAGATGTTTACAACTGCAGTGTGATGCTTTACTCAGAGCAAAACATACCATACTCAGTCTCAATTTCACAAGCATCCTAACACCCACCCAGGAAAAGAGGGAAAAAGAAGAAACACACACGCACACATGCATGCATATGCATACCTGCAGGCTGGTTTCTCAATGGAAAACAAAAAACAAAACAAGAAACCCAACTTAATTTCCTCAACAACAAAAAGAACAATTACAACACACCATTGCTTGTTTAAATTCAGGTTGCTTTTGCATGCCATATGCAGATCATTTTTCATTTCTGTGTTTTCCTCGTTTGAGCTCATTTCTCATTCGTGTTTTTGTCTCATTTGTTTCCATCAGCAAATGCCCAGCACACCAGGGTTTGTGGGATACAATCCATACAGTCATCTCGCCTACAACAACTACAGGCTGGGAGGGAACCCGGGCACCAACAGCCGGGTCACGGTAGGAGAATCCACTATTACAGCCTCCAGCAAACAACCGGAATTGACCAGAATGCCTCCAGGGTTAGGTTCTTCTGAATCAGAAGCACAGCCACTTAAAAAGTCTAACCTGACCTTTCAACTATTTTGTACAGTCTTAACACTGAAAAAAAAAGTGCAGTCTGGATATGTACCTGGAAGAAAAGAAATCCATTCTGTTTGGTGATCAGTAGGGTTACAGTTTTGGACACTTAGTGCTCATACTATATATGTAAGCAAATCTAGAATTCTTGTGGTTAAAATATTCTATGACATGAAGAGTGTCTTTCATTGCTTAAGGTAATTGGCGTTATTCTCTAGGACAGAGTTTGTTAGGAACACTAGGACTCTCAGACCTGGCTTTGTCTGGACTAGAAAGCTTTTGACAGACCTGCCTGTCCAAACTTCTACACTTAGTATTTGTCTTTTGGATTTAATAATTGACGTGTCTGAAACTCACGTCTTTCCAGTTTAATACAGAAAAAAGATCTTACAGCCACCTTAAGGAATTTCAGAATAAAACGTGGATTAAATTCAGGTGTTAAAGAAGCACAACTAGAGGTCCCTTTCCAACCCACTGTAGACGGTGGCCCTTAAACCCGGACATTTCATTTCAGTAAGCCGACCAACATCATCAAAATTGGATGATATATTTCAAAGCTTTTATTTTTAAATTATCTTAAACTCCAAGGAAATTAAGGTAATAAATCCAAAAGTCAAATACCTCCATTAGAATACGGTATTGGTGAGAATATATATAATGCAGAATGGCTGTAAACTTTTTAATATTTGGTTTTCATTTGCTGTATTCATTTAAAAAAAAAAAAGAAATGTAACTTAAAAAAAAAAAAACCCTCTCACCCTGTAGTAAAGCTATAGCTGAAAAGTCGTCACTATCAAATTGTGTGTCTATCTTGGTAAGCATATTGCTTAGCTTGATAGGTCTTGTTTGTCTAAATTTTTCATTGTTTCTGCATAATTTGTACTTCATAAGCATACCAAGTTCTGTGTTCCATACGTATTTCACAGTTTCTTAAAAGGATTCTGACAAATATGTTTATGTGTGCATTGTGCAATGCGCATCCTGGCCTAAATGTGACGTTTCACAAGTGTAATGGATGGCAGGGTTATTATAGGATAAAGAATACTACAATAAAAATAATTTACATGGTAAGCAGGGCTAGTTTGGGGTCATTTGTATTACTGCAGAAATGTCCTGATGGGCATCATGTAAGAATGATGGTTCTGACTAGCTCCATACAGTGAGCTCGTGGTGGCCACGCTAGACGAACAGGAGTGGTCCTAGCGTAATTTGGGTTTGGGTTTGTATGAATGGCCAGTTTTTTATTTGTACATAGCTGTGAGACTTCTCAGGTGATAGAAAGTAAGGTCATTCAGTGGAGACCTTACTAGAAAAAGGAGGGAGGACTCCTTGTCTGGGCCTGGCTTGGTCATCTGTTTCAGCCCTTTCCTTCCTGTGGAACATAAGAACTCAGTAATGGGAGTGAGCTCCAGCCTTCAGTGCAGGAGAGTGGTTAGGAGTGAGAGGTCTAGGGGTTTGTTCTTTGTAGTTTTCCCTTGTATTTTTGTCCTTTTGTCCTGTTATCACCAGACTGCTGGAAGCCCATAGGGGCTTGCATTCTCTGTTACCCCAGATGCTGATAAAAAGTATTGGTAGGGAATGACCCCAGTGATACACTACTTTGTGGGGAATCTGTCTATAAATAGCTATAGCGATTTGTGGGATAATTCTGGGAAACCCTAAGCAAGGGCCTTGTTCCATGTGGGTAGTTTTCAGATAATAAAGCACTTAGGTACCAGATTGAGAGCTTTAGTGGACTCAGGACAGCTTTGAGTGCAGCCCTCGCCCTTGCTCAGATAACGGTACACGTCCTCTAGTACACAGGCTGAGACAACATGTTAAAAGCAGCTTACTTCCTGCTAGTGGAAATCTTTTCTCCAAAAGAAAATCCTTGTATAAGACCTTACCAGAGAAGCAGCTAGGAATTGAGAAAGAAACAACAAAAAAGCCTTTTGTGCTATCCAAGATGAATTCATCACAAAATCATGGACTTCGTCCACAGATGCACTAGGACCTAAGTCTTAGATAAGAACAGTTTTAACAAGCTAAGTATCTGCTTCCACCCCCTCCAATTCACTGCAAATGGGAAGACAGAAGTTAGAAAGATGGAGAATTGGTGCAACAGGTAGGTTTCCCGATAGCAACAAGGAAAGATCCTCATCAACAAAGCAAAGTAGACTTCTCTAAAACCGTGCTCCCTGGTCGCTCAGTGAAAAAGTCAAGGGTAGTCTTTTCATACTCAGGAGCACAGCACAGCTCAGCGCACAGCGGCTGTTTCCAGTTGAGTCATAACAAGAAAGGAGTAAATAGAGTGTGCTCGCTGCAGAGTAGTGTTTGGGCCATTAGATGTCTGAGATGTCAAACAAACTAGTGATGTTCGATGAGAAAATGCTTTAGGATCCCCAAATCAACTGGAATTTAACTTTATTATTCTTAGGGAATGGTGGGAGCATTGTTTCGTGTTGTTGTTTTGTTTTTATTTGTAAACTGACAGTGTAATAATAATTTCAGTATTATCTGGGTACCTTTCTTTGGGAAAGGGGTGAATTAGCAAACCTATTAATGTTGTAAAATGTGATGCTTTAGCAAACATGAGCAAATATTACTAAACTTTTTAAAGTGTTTTAATTCATACTTAAAGCTTAAAAAGTACACATTTGATTTTTTTTTTACCTATTAACAATATTTTGGGCCGGGCGTGGTGGTTCACGCCTTTAATCCCAGCACTCGGGAGGCAGAGGCAGTTGGGTCGCTGTGAGTTCAAGGCCAGCCTGGTCTACAAAGTGAATCCAGGACAGCCAAGGCTACACAGAGAGACCTTGTCTCCAGAAAGAAGGAAAAAAAAAAAAAGACTTTATCTTTTTTTTTTTTTTTTTTTTTTTTTTTTGTAACTCACTTTGTGTTCCAATTGTTTGTGTGGGGTCTGGGTTAAAAAATGTTTTCTAATCACTTCCTGTGTTTAGAAACAGGCTTACCATGACTCTGACTTCTCCTTAGGACTCCTGTAAGCCAAGATGCCTGCTTCCCTGAGTGGCTGCTCTAACCACTGTGCCAGTTGCCCCCATGTTTCATTTTATTCCCTTGCCCACTGCTGGCTATGACCAGATCTCTCTGAGGGTCAGAGCAGCAAGAATTTGCCAGTGTGTGTTTTGATAATTAGTCTAAAGCAAGCAGTCCTCTTCCCCATTCTGGCAGAGAGGATCAGGATTAGGGTCCCCTGCCATATCAGAGGCAGGTGTGGCACGCCATTTACTTATTTTGGCTCCTTCACCAGAGCAGTGATGATATAAAGAGGAGACAGAAAAGGTCAGAACCAGGTGCCCTGGGAACAGCAGCTTTATGTGGGGCATCTGCTAGAAGTCACCCGGTGCCTCCTCGCCTGTCTTCTCACATGGGCAGGACCAATTACCTCAAGCTCTGATGGCCTCCGTTTTTACTTTTTCCTCTCAACCAAGTTCAATACCTTTTTGAAAAAATTTTATCCCTTTTTTTTATATTTTTCTTTCTTTCCCTGTGTGCTCTGCCTTTCCTTTCCTCATTTCTTTTCTACAAAAGCAATGCTGAGGAATGAGACTCAAAAGCAGCAGAAGCAAGGCACAGAGTTCTTAAGACGCTTCCTTATTTCTGTGGCCATCTGACTGAAGACAAAAGTATGACTTCAGTTCGCACCTTGATCCCCTGTAAGAAAACCACTGCCCCAAGACTGCAAAGATGCAAAACAGAAAGCTACAAGATAATATAAAGCCTTAAGAGAAATAGTCTATTTCTAAAAGAAAGCTTTTTCTTTTTTTTTTTCTTTTTTTTTTTTTTTTTTTTGCTAGGTTTCTAGTTCACTCCTGTTTCCTACTGGTGCTCTTTCTAACTTAGGAGATGCCTTTCTGTTGTTGGTAGGGGTGCATTCCTGTAGTGATAGCAGGGTCCCCTGTAGCCAGTGTGTGTGTGGTAAGTGCTCAGTGTTCAGAGTGCACAGGTAATCTAGTGTTGACTGCATGCATAATGACAACTAAGCAAAATAAAAGGAACCAGGTAATGTTCTAAATGTAAGGCGTTTGACATATAACTCCATTTTCAGTGTGTGGAATACTGTATAATATTTTATTCTTGCAGCAATAAACTGCTAAGTAAAACATTAAATATTTTATGTTTAAAGTCATTTTCTTTTGATATAAACATTTCTGAATTTGCAGTGATATCTATTTTCTTTGGAGAACATATAAGAATCTTGTATCCATGGACGAGTAGAAGAAAGACGCATTAGACTTTTTAAGGGACTTTCTTTTCAGGTGGTAGTGACCTCCTTGCAACTGAGTAATGAATGTGTCTCACTCTTTTACAGGCATCCTCCGGCATTACGATTCCAAAGCCTCCAAAGCCACCAGATAAGCCGCTGATGCCCTACATGAGGTACAGCAGAAAGGTGGGTGCCGACCTTACTGGCCTCATGTGCAGTTTCGGGCTGGCTTGGAGTCTTCCTTACACATATTTGATAGGATGTAATTTTAAAACCCGTAAATTTTTAAGTGGTTCATTCTGATTTCAGAATTCCAGAGCTCAGATGCAAGAGGAACATGATTAAGTAAACTGCTAAAATCTTTCAAAGAGATTAGTCGATAGCCATGAAAGTGACATCTTTGGGGGAATACTGAAAGACTTGAGAAGACTGTTAAGTAGAAAGAGAATGAAATAAGTATAATAAAAAATATTTTGATCACAATTACTACATGTTTGATAGTATGATGCCATTGGGTTATACAAATTAACTACTTTAAATTTATTTGCACAATTAGAGACATAGTCTTAACAGTTCAGTTAATTCACTACAAGTGTTTACAGTGATTAAAGATGTTCTTAGTAGCGGGGCGTGGTGGCGCACACCTTTAATGGATCGCTGTGAGTTCAAGGCCAGCCTGGTCTATAAAGCGAGTCCAGGATAGCTAAGGCTACACAGAGAAACCCTGTCTAGAAAGAAGGAAAAAAAATGTTCTTAGTTTAATCAGGTTGAAGTATTTGAGTAAAATGACATGGTATATGAGATTCTGAAGGGTAGAGATGAGATGAGGCAAGCCAGCTGTTGGCAGGTGTGAAGCTAGCTGATTGGTGCATACACGTTTGATACTGTTTCTCTGCTTTGTTTGTATTTAAAAGTTTCCATATTAGGTTGTTTTTAAATGACAACACTTAGGCATTAATGTTGAGTTTTCAACTGTTGACTTTTTAAGGTCTGGGACCAAGTAAAGGCTTCCAACCCTGACCTAAAGTTGTGGGAGATTGGCAAGATTATTGGTGGCATGTGGCGAGATCTCACTGATGAAGAGAAACAAGAATATTTAAACGAATACGAAGCAGAAAAGGTAAGAAGAGGACCGCCTTGCTTGTTCTTATAAAGAAACAGCGGGACCAGGAAGCTGAGACAGCACTGAAGTTCTGCCCACCAGGCTGCACTCACCTGAGCCACATCTCCCAACGCCTGCTTCACCTCCTGCCCTCTGACATTCAGATGGAGGGTGGAGGCTCACGCGGCAGCCTGGAGAATGCACGTTATAAAACCAACACCCCTTTGAATTTCAGATAGAGTACAATGAGTCTATGAAGGCCTATCACAATTCCCCTGCATACCTTGCGTATATTAATGCAAAGAGCCGTGCAGAAGCTGCATTAGAGGAGGAAAGTCGACAGAGACAGTCTCGCATGGAGAAAGGAGAACCTTATATGAGCATTCAGCCTGCCGAGGACCCAGATGGTAAGGGGGAGCGGGGCTTTGTATGTGCATTCTCTCTGGATTAACAGAAGATACATCGTAATGTAAGGCTTTTGGTCCTTTAAATGAAAAAGCATAATTTTGTTTTGTTTTGTTTTTGTTTTTTTTCCAGACAGGGTTTCTCTGTAGCCTTGACTGTCCTGGACTCGCTTTGTAGACCAGGCTGGCCTTGAACTCACAGCAATCCACCTGCCTCTACCTCCCAAGTGCTGGGACTAAAGGCATGCGTCACCACATCCAGCAGAAAAAGCATAATTTTAAGCCTTTTCAATAATAAGAAAATTATATGTGACTTTCCCCTGGGGAAAAAATACCCTTTACAGTGTGGAAAATTATTATTAAGGGGGGAAAAAGCTGTAGTCCTTTCCAAGTCTTTGTACTGAGGATAAAAGATTTGTTTGGTTTTTCAAGACAGGGCTTCACTGTGTTGCCCAGATTTATCTTGAATGGATTCTCCAATCTGAGCTTCCAAATTTGAGGATTACATGTTTTTGCTGACACACCCTACCTAACCTGGCAACATGTATGATTTCTTTTTCTTTTTTTCTTTTCTTTTTTTTGGTCATAATTGAGATTTTTTTTTTTCCTTTTAACTTCTGGATGGCTGGTTGGTATTTGGTTTTAGTTTTTTTAGATAGGGTATCTACATAGCCATGGCTGGCCTGGAGCTCACTATGCATTCCAAAGTGGCCTGGAACTCAAGAGCTCTGCCTCCCTCTGACTCAAATGTGGGGATTAAAGGTGTGAGCCACTACACCCTGCTTCTTTTCTAAAAAGTTAAATACCTTCCAGTTAGAGCCAGTCTTTTTTTTTTTTTTTTTTTTTTTTTTAAATGTGTGTGTGTAGGAGCCTGTAGGTTTATACATTAGGGTGCAGTGCTTGAGGATATATGTCAGATCCTCTGGGCCAGGAGTTCTATCCAGGGGGCTATCAGCTCCTAACATGGGTGCTAGGAACTGAACTCTAGAAGCGCTGAACATGCTGACACACACTGCACACAGCTGGCCAGGCTTTCTAATTAAGCTTCCATGTGCAGATTGCCGTCCTGGCCCTCTGCAGCTAGGCAGAGTCTGGAGCTGCAAGGGGCCCTGAGAGATCCACCTCCACTTAACAGCATGTCATCCACACACTGGGTAAATATTTACTCTTGCTGTGTCTGCTGCGTTGTGGACAGGATTGGAAGCAGTAACCACCAGCCGCAAAGCCACCAAGAGTATAATATAAAATCACACTTTTGAAAATACCAGAGGAAATTCTTGAGAACTTTAGCGTGATAACAGTGGAGGAGGAGTAATGACACCAAAAGACATGAATAAATTTAGCTAAGTAAGAGGAAGAATCAGGAATGAACTTCAGAAGGATCCATTAGAGTTACTAGCAAAAATTCTCAGAAGTGCAACAGAATGTAGTAAAATGTGGACTAGAAACAGAAATTGGGTGTTAGCAGAATTAGCATTGCTAAAGGTATATATACAGACTTTAATTACCCAGGTGACGTGATGCAAGAAAAACATGAACAAAACAATAGAAGGTGAAGTCTGCAAGTAACTGGAAGAATGAAGATCAATACAGTAGAAACAAAGGTTAGCAACATAGAGGACATATGTAGAAAATAAAAATGTTCCTAAGCAAAATAATAGCAGGAACTAAGTTTGAGAGGCTTTTACATTAACATGAAATGTAATAATTTAAGCCAGGTGTGGTGTTGCATGCCTTTAATCCAAGCACTTGGGAGGCAAAGGCAGGTGGATTGCTGAGTTCAAAGCCAGCCTGGTCTACAAAGGGAGTCCAGGACAGACAAGGCCACACAGAGAAACCCTGTCTCAAAACCCCACCTGATCCCATCCTCCCCGCCCCCCCAAAAAAGAAGGTATAGTAATAGAATATTACTCTCTAGGATAGTGGTTTTCAACTTTCCTAATGCTACAACCTTTTAATACAGTTCCTCATGTTGTGGTGACCCCCCCCTCATCCATAAAATTATTTTCATTGCTACTTCATAACTCTTATCTTTGGTGCTGTTATGAAATACCTAATATGCAACCCCTGTGCAAAGGTTATTACACAAACACACACACGGGGTCACACAGCACAGTTGGGACCACTGCCTTAGAAGGACTTGAGAGGTAGAAATGTACAGAAAACCAAGAGATGGGACCTATTTCCATCAGGGCAGCAGCCGCTGACGTCTCAGAGGGGCCTGTCAGAAGATCCACAGGACCCACCTCTTTCATACAAGACAGTAAGGGGTTGTTAAATTACTCTTCAGAGACCATCGTGTGCAGCATGCAGGCCTCTGTGTGGAGCAGGGTTTCTTTCTTAAACCTAGTCCCTGCACCTCTATGAGACACTAAGATTAGGTGGTTCAGAGACACACTTTGTTTTGAACTATATTAGAAGAAAAACTTACTTTGATGAGTTAATGTAAAGAAAACTATTAAGTAGACGCTAGTACAGGTTGCTGCCAAATATGTGAAGTTGATAGAGCAAGATAAAGGAAACAACTCCTGTATTATTAGAGATAAACATACATGCTGGGTGTGGTGGTACGTTGTTATCCCACCACACAAACAACTAAGGCAGGAAGGCTGCTGCAACTGCAACGCCTGCCTGGGCTACACAGTGAAATTTTGTCTTTAAAAATAAATAAAAATCACATACCCTACAGCTTGAGAGATGGCCCAGTAGGTAAGAGCTCTTGCTATGCAAGCACAAGGACTTAAGTTCAAGTCTCTAGTGCCTATGTAAAAATCCAAGCATAGTTAGCTCGTACCCGAAACTCCAGCATCAGGGAGCTGAAACAAGCAGGTTCTGGGACCTTGATGGGCAGCTAGCCTAACCACAATGTGAGCTCCCAGTTCAGTGAGAGACCTGTGTTAAACAGATAAGGCGGAAAGAAAGGAAGACACTTGCCATCCTCCTCTGTTCTCCACATGTATGTGCACATGTGTGCACACCTGCAGTCCCATGTGCTCCATCACACACACCAAAAATAATACAACCTCCACCCATAACAAACATGTAACCCAAATGTGTACTTTATGTACCTAAGTCTGGGGGCACCTTTACATATTTAATAATAGCCATATATAAATTGGCAAATTTAAAAACAATTTAGGGCAGGCAATAGAGTTGCATGGGGAGGCAGAGGCAGGCAGATCTCTGTGAGTTCAAGCCCAACCTGGTCTACAGAGCGAGTTCCATGACAGCGAAGGCTACACAGAGAAACCATGTCTCAAAAAACAAAATTAGTTAATTTAGAGTCAAGTGTCTGAGAGGGTATGTATGTGAGTGTGTGTACGAGTGGGTTGTTATCTTCCCCAATCTCTGCCTTTTTTGATATGTTGGGTATGACTATACACTTACACTTCCCTGTTCAGGTGCGTGTGAAGTTGAGGGTTGACATCAAGATGGCTTCCTAAATTGCTTCTCTTCTGCCTTATTTGGAGACAGTCTCTCTCTGAACCTAAAGCTTGCTATTTTAGCTAAAATGACCTTTGAGCCTCCAGAATCTGCCACACACAGCTTTCACTTAGATTCTGGCTGGCATCTTCATGCTTGCCTGCAAACACTTTACCAAGTGAACCATCTCCCAGCCTTTAAATCAAAATGTTATTTTTTCTATAAGGTTAGTTTGAGTTGGGCTGGAGAGATGGCTCAGAGGTTTAGGGCACTGACTGCTCTTCCAGAGGTCCTGAGTTCAATTCTCAGCAACTATATGGTGGCTCATAACCATCTATAATAGGTGCCCTCTTCTGGCCTGCAGGTGTACATGCAGACAGAGCACTCATACATAAATAAATCTTTTTTTCTTTTTCTTTTTTTTCTTTTTTTTTTTTTAAGATTAGTTTGGGTCTTTACCATTTTTTAATGTGATAAAACATAAATGCTACCTGGAAAACTAAATACTGCTAGAGAAGGTATTCAGTTAATTTTACAAATGGTTATTTTTATTAATTTTAACAACTATAGTAAAAGTACCTTCTAGTTACAGTCCAGCATTTATCAAATGCCTCTGATAACTACCAGAAGAATGGAACATTTGGCAGAATTTCAAGTACTGCCATCACATGCAGGCTTTACATGGATCCCAGGGTAAAAGGCATATGTTGTTTGTGTTTTAACTAAATCTCAAAACACACATATCCCTTAATGCAGTGGTTGTCAACCTTTGTCAACCCTTCAATACAGTTCCTCATGTTGTGACCCCAACCATAAAATTATTTTTGTGCCTACTTCATAACTGTAATTTTGCTACTGTTATGAATCGTAATGTAAATATCTGATATGCAGGATATCTGATGATATGCAACCCTGTGAGGGGTTGAGAACCACTGCCTTAGTAGCTTTATGAGAACAACACTTAGGTGGGCTGTGTCTTCTGCCTCTGTGTAGTTCTTACTGTGGCCTGCCCAGACGGCCCTGGTACTGAGCAAACCCACTTGCCAGGACACTGAGGGACACACTTACTAGGTAACTGCTTGTTAACATTGTTCTGGTTATGAATACTAGCCACCTGATTTCCAGAAATTTTCCTTCGTTCCAGATTATGATGATGGCTTTTCAATGAAGCATACAGCCACGGCACGTTTCCAGAGAAACCACCGCCTCATCAGTGAGATCCTCAGTGAGAGTGTGGTACCTGATGTGCGGTCAGTCGTCACAACAGCTAGAATGCAGGTCCTCAAGCGACAGGTCCAGTCCTTAATGGTGCATCAGGTAAGGACAGACAGCACTCACTAGGTGATGTGGCTCTACTACAGTCATAAGTCAACCTGTGAGGTAGTGTCACCTGTGCCTGGTTTGAGAAAGACTGAAAATTGTAATAGAACATTGTAGTGCAAGTATATCTGTTCAGAGATGGATGCAAACTAAAGAATTTGAGGCATCCTATCAGCCTTTGCTGCATTACTATACAGTGTTTTTCACAAAGAATTTACTCCTTAACATCTTATTCATCATAGTCATTTCTCTATGTTACATTTTAAAAATAATAGCTAGATTTTATACTAAATGACTTTTTTAATGCAAAGTTAGTGGCCTGGAGAGGTGGCTCAGTGGTAAAGAGCATAGTCTACTCTCCAGAGGACCTGGGCTCAGTTCCCAGCACCCATGTGAGGTAGCTCACACCCCCAGTAATCCTAGCTCCAGGGTATCCAGTACCCTTTTCTGGTCTCCATGGGCACCTGCACTGGTGTACATATCCACACACCTCACATAATTTAAAATGTAAAATTATACTTGAAAGTATAAACTATTTAAAACTGGTGTAGTTTTCTGTGCTTTGAATCTGCTTTAAAGAAAACTTACAAGTATACATAATCTGGTCTGACACCTTGCAGCGGAAACTGGAAGCTGAGCTTCTTCAGATAGAGGAGCGACACCAGGAAAAGAAGAGGAAATTCCTGGAAAGCACAGACTCCTTTAACAATGAACTTAAAAGGGTATCCATTCCGTTCACTGACTACCTTTATTGTATGCCTGTTGCCTTTTTCTCAGTAATGTTTCTATTGAGTGCTGGTCACGTTGGAACAGTACTCACATCTCAGCACAACTTGTACTGTCTTTATAAAATTATTCCCGTTTTCTGGAAAAATTGCAATAAATCTACAGTGTCCTGGAGTGTGTGTACAAGGACTAGGCCCACAGGTAGTAGAGCCCTACGATGCTTTGTTCAAAAATCTTTGTGGTTGTGGATTTTATTTTCACATTACTGTAATTTATTCATAGATGCCTTCATTAGATGTAGTTATCAAAACAAGTAAATCTCTCATACCAGGCAGACGTAGCCTGGTCTACAGAGTGAGTCCAGGACCACATAGAGAGACCCTGTCTCTAGAAAACAAAACAAACCAAAAGAATAAAAAAGTAGCCAGGCTGTGGTGGCGCACGCCTTTAATCCCAGCACTCGGGAGGCAGAGGCAGGTGGATCACTGTGAGTTCGAGGCCAGCCTGGTCTACAAAGCGAGTCCAGGACAGCCAAGGCTACACAGAGAGACCCTGGGGGGGGGGGCAGAGTAAGCCATGTGTTTGGTAGCTGAGGTGTGAGTGGGGAATCCTCAGGCTAGCCCAGCAGCCCTTGCCCCTCTGATGACTGATGGCTGCTACAGCAGCTTTCTCTGTCCTATACGGTTTCAGGATAAAGCACTGCTTTGGTTTTTTTCCCCTCATGTAAATACTACATGTAAGCCAGGAAACCCTTTGCCTGATTCCAAGGTTATCAGAAGAAAGCATTACTAAGAGTCCACTGATTTGTGTTTTACAACTAGTTGTGCGGTCTGAAGGTAGAAGTAGACATGGAGAAAATTGCAGCTGAAATTGCACAAGCAGAGGAGCAGGCCCGAAAAAGGCAGGAGGAGAGGGAGAAGGAGGCCGCAGAGCAAGCTGAACGCAGTCAGGGCAATATGGCCCCTGAGGAAGAACAAGTGGCAAACAAAGCCGAGGAGAAGAAAGATGAGGAGAACATCCCGATGGAGACAGGTAACTGCTTCCTTGACACCCAGGAAGTGTGCGGGGCCCTTAACAGCTGGTTTCTGACTTTCCTCCTGGATCCTTTTCAGCAGCTGTCACTGTGTTGAGTCACTCTGTGACTTTCCAATCCGACCACCCATAGTAGTCGCACTGGCACTGCTGCTGCCATTGCAGCGCATCACAGTGGCGTCAGTCCTGCAGTGTGAGCTCTTGGTTAGTACCATGTGGGTGGGTGTGGTTCTGGAAACAGACAGGAGGGGCCTCTTATTCCCTCATTTGAACAAGCGCCTGCCTCTATGAGTACATTCTGGTACTGGATTTGGTAAAGGATTGATTATCAGGAGATAATATTTTAACCCTTACGGCTACTGTTTACATAAGATGTGATCATTGACCCCAAGATTTGTTGACTTTGATACTCTGGGATGGCATCGGGAAAAGTAAAGGCAATAAGTCATGTCTTACCTCCATCCTACTGTAAGTAAAGTTTCACTGGATAGCCAACCTCACCCTAGAACAATGCTTTTTCATGTTGCTGAATAAAAGCATTCCTCAGGTTTCTTTTTATTTTTAAAGGTAAAACTTTGATTGATAATACTAATCAGGGCCGGGCATGGTGGCGCACACCTTTAATCTCAGTACTCGGGAGGCAGAGGCAGGTGGATCACTGTGAGTTCGAGGACAGCCAGTTCTATAAATGAGTCCAGGACAGCCAAGGCTACACAGAGAAACCCTGTCTCAAAAAAAACAAGAATAATTAATTAATCAATTAATTAAAATTTTTTAAACATAATACTAATCAACTTGGTTATTTGTGGAGTTTTGAGGTCACCTTGCCTTCTGGCACTATTGACTCTGCCTAGTGGGTAAACAGGAATAAGCCAAAGGTCATTAGGGGACACCAGCAGAGTCGCTAACACGAAATAGAAGGATGTGGGCATACTTTGTACTCAAAAGGCAGCTGCCTGGCCAATGTTTAATGGAACATCAGTATCTCTACCAGTTAAATATTGTACATTATTTAACTCACCAGGTTCTTTTCAGACAGTCTAGTTTGTTCTTGTTGTTTGGTTTGGTTTGGTTTGGTTTTTCAAGACTGGGTTTCTCTGTGTAGCCTTAGCTGTCCTAGACTCACTTTGTAGTCCAGGCTGGCCTTGAACTCACAGCAATCTACCAGCCTCTGCCTCCCAAGTGCTAGGATTAAAGGCGTGCACCACCACCACCCAGCCCAGACAGTCTAGTTTTAATCTTCATTGTCTGGGCCTCTTTCTGTTATGAACCTGTTTTTTACCAGAAATTTGGGGCTGGAGGACGTTTTTGTGGTTACAGCAGACTCGTGCAAATCAAAGTGCAGTTCTTTGCTTATTTTGCAGGCAGACCATACTGAGTCTGTTTTGCTCCCAAATGAGGTCTGTCTTAACTCTCACAGCACCTGGATGTTTACTTGGGTTCTGTCTTTTAGCTTAAGGAAAAGAAAAAAGAGGGGGAACTAAAGAAAAAAAAATTGAGAGGGGGTGGGTTTTTTGTTTTTCAAGACAGTCTCTCTCTATGGTAGCCTTGGCTGTCCTAAACTCGCTTTGTATACCAGGCTGGCCTTGACTCATAGCAATCTGCCTTCCTCTGCCTCCCAGTGCTGGGATTAAAGGCATGTGCCACCACGCCCAGTAAGAAAAATTTTGAGATGTAAAAAACTTGTGCCCTTTTTTTGAAGGGGTGTTTGTTTTTTGGTGGGGGTGGTTTCAAGACAGGATTTCTCTCTGTAGCCTTGGTTGTCCTGGACTCACTTTGTAGACCAGGCTGGCCTCGAACTCAACTCACATCGATCGGCCAGCCTCTGATTACAGAGGAGAGTGCTGAAATTAAGGCATGTGCCACCACACCCAGCTAAACCTTGTGCTTTTAACTTCCTAAAGAAAATGGACTTGCTTTGTTTTTCTATTCTTTCTTTCTTTCTTTCTTTCTTTCTTTCTTTCTTTTCTTTTGGTTTTTGGAAACAGGGTTTCTCTGTGTAGCCTTGGCTGTCCTGGACTCATTTGTAGACCAGGCTGGCCTCGAACTCACAGAGCTCCTGCCTACCTCCACCACACCCGAGGGAAATGGACTTTCAACAAAGCATCTCATCTTCTCTCTGTGCTTTCATTTTGTTGTACTGTATTGCCCAGGCTGACCTCAAACTCTTGGGTTCAAACAGTCTTAACATCAACCTCTGGGCAGCTGAAACTTCTGGTGCCACTGCCCCTGGCTTACTTTTAATGTTACATTTAATCCAGTATGTTACAGTTAACCTAATACAGCCAAGCATTTAAGTGTTACTAACATTTTTTTTTAAACTTGTTCTTTTTTAAATTTTATTTATTTATTACATATACAATGTTCTACCTGCATATAACTCCTGCAGGCCAGAAGAGGGACCAGATCTCATTATAGATGGTTATGAGCCACCATATGGTTGCTGGGAATTGAACTCAGGACCTTGGGAAGGGCAGCCAGTGCTCTTAACCTCTGAGCCATCTCTCCAGCCCTACTAACATTTTTTAAATTATTAACATTCTAGGCTAGAGACCTGAGCCCATGTGTAAAAAGTAGGCGTGGTGGTACATTCTCATAATCCCACTCTGGGGAGACAGGGACAGGCAGAGCCCTCGGGCTCATTGGCTTGCCAGCCTGGCCTACTTGGTCACTTTCAGGTCAGTGAGAGATCCTGTCTCAAAAAAGGTGGCCAGCTCTTGAGGAACACAACACTTATGATCCTCCTCTGACCTTCACTTACACACACACACACACACACACACACACCACAAGACTGTAACTGTCTTACATTCCTATGGTCTTCCCTTGACCGTCAGCTATACACACACACACACACACACACACACACACACACACACACACACACA
>OU015746.1:21602067-21625416 GCA_907169655.1 Acomys percivali
CACACACACACACACACACACACACACACACACACACACACACACACCACAACATTAACTGTCTTACATTCCTATGGTCTTCCCTTGTCCGTCACATGTACACACACACACCCCACAAGACTGTAACTGTCTTACATTCCTATGGTCCTCCTCTGACCTTCACATACACACACACACACACACACACACACACACACACACAAAACACTGTAACTGTCTTGCATTCTTTTGTCATAGCAAATCTTTGAAATCCAAGCTCAATTCTCACCACCAAGTGTTTGGTTTGTATTTAAATTTCATAAATCTATAGATAAAAATGTAGATTTTTGTACCCTAACTTGTCTCAAATATGTTTAAAAATTCCTGAGTCATACTGGTCCATTTCTGGTGCTTATCCATGTGTGGCTGGTGTCTATCATATTGAACAGAACATCTGATGCCTTCAGCAGTTAGAGTAAATGTTTGTCTTGGAACTGACAGTGGCAAATGTGTGATTACAGAGGAGACACACCCTGAGGAAACGTCCGAGAGCCAGCAGAACGGGGAAGAAGGCACGTCTCCTCCTGAGGACAAGGAGAGCGGGCAGGAGGGGGCTGACAGCATGGAGGTGGAAGGCACCAGCGATAGTAACACTGGCTCAGAGAGCAACAGTGCCACAGTAGAGGAGCCACCCACAGACCCCATGCCAGAAGATGAGAAGAAGGAGTAAATGTTGCCTTGTTTTATGTGTCCTAAAACTTTTTTAAATGAAAAAAAAATGGTTTTTTTGGTTTTAATGGTGTTATGTGGTCTGTGTATTAATTATTTCCTTTTCTATTAATAACCACCAAAGTCTTTTCAACCGTCAGCATCACAGCCTAAGCACTCACCTTCCTTAGCTTTGTGGAAACGGCTCTTTCCTTTGGATATTGTTGGTAGCTCTCAACTTCTGAAGCCTCAGAACTGAGATTAATCGAGAAGACACCCATCTCTTTTCGAGAATTACCTTTGATGCTGCAGAGTCTCCTCTTACAAATGCCTTCCTTCAGCTCTCTTGGGTGCTCACCAAAGCCATAGCTTTGACCCTTCCCAGCCCATCCTCAGCCTCCCGCGTCCCCTGGTGTGTACTTGTCCAGGGTGCCCTCTTGAAAGCATCCTGTGAGTATGTTCGTTCACTTGCCCTTTTTAAATTTCTGATGTCGGGGACCAGGAGTTCTCCTACAGGGTAGGCTGTAGCCTGAGACTAGGAACGCATAGATCACACTGGTGCAGAGATGTCTCTGTGGTAGACTAGTGCTTGTGTGAAATCATTACAGTGAGCTCAGCACATGCACGTTATCTGTAGTGCTTTTCATTCTAGGTGATATGGGAAGTGTTCTGAGAAACTCACCCTTACTGTACAGGGGGAAAGAAATACTTTTTTACCAGGTTGGTTTTTCCAAAGTCATGGTAGACAGCAGAGCTTAAATGGAATATTCTTAAAATGGACTACACGCTTCAGTATGATTACCCCATTCCCAGAGAAAAACAGGAATTAAGTCTATCCACTTGAACATATTTTAAGTGATGAAAACCTCAAGGCTCGAGATTGCATACATCAGAGCCTACCTTTTTGATAAACTTTAGTGCTCTTAGAGACCAGAAGCAAGATAGTCTGTGGGTGTGCTTCCTACAATCTAGAATAGATTTTTACTGAATAGTCGTATATATGATGGTATATGTTTCTTAAAGGTCCAAACATAATAAAGAAATGAAGACGAAGGTCTCGGTGTTTTTATTGCACTATAGAAGATAAAAGATAGACATAATTTGGTCCCCATGATACAGGGACATCATGAAATGTCATACATAAGAACCTTGTGTCATAACTGTCAGTATTAACAAGACTGTGAGGAAATCTGTGTTTGAGTAGTGTGCAAGAAGTGTAACTAATGAATGCAGCCTGTGCTCGTGGGCGGAGACCACACCTGCACTCCTCAGGAGAGTGACTCACTGTAGTTGAGTACAAGGTGCTGTTAGTGTCAGATTCCACGCTGTGTTCAGCTCGCTGAGAGGAGGTCTGATATGTGGGCTCATTGTTTGGGCAGATTGTTCGTGATTCTACATAGAATTTTCTCTGGAGCCTTGGCTGTCCTGGTGAAGAGCTTTCTTATCAACAGATCTTTTGGGAGTGTTGAGCATGTAAAGCTAAGAATTCAAAACATCTCATCCCAGACAATTGGATAGCCACAGATAAAATCCTCTGGTAGACGAGATGGGGCAGAAAAGCTGTTAAATAAGAGCAGAAAACTTGTGAGGTCTGGGAAAGGCTGCCCAGACAGGCTGCTGCTGGCACTGACCAAAAAGTGAGTTGAGATGGGACTAACCTCAGTGGGGAAGGATTGAGTTGATGGTTTCTGTCAGGCAGTGCATGTAGACACCAATGTTTGGGGCAGTTCTTGGTTCTGAGAGGTAGAGTATAACAGGTCTTTGACACCCCGCACCTGACAGGCACTAGACAGGTGAAACTGTTTTAAGTATTAAACATGCTGAGCTATCTTAACCCTCTCTACCCTCTCATGCTGTGTAATGCATTTGTTTTACTTATGAGTGCCCAACATTCGAGGATTTAAATTTTACTAGGTTCTAAGAAAAAGCAATGGGGGGAGTCATAACGTGATTTTGTAGAAATTTCAGATTCTGCAACTTGCCTAGGCAGCCTACAAGCCTTTCTCTAAATGACTCTGACCTGACAAGAGCAGCCAGGTGCAGCATGACTGTGTTCCCATCAGCAAAGGTGTGTGTGTGGCGGACTGGCCCCATCACGCAGACACACAGGGGCTGAGAAATGTCTTGGAAGGCTAAGCGAGAGCTAGAACACAGCATTTGCCATGAAGACTGCCATCCTAGAGGTAGCACGCCTTTCCAATATGAGTGTCTTATAAAGACAGCAATGAAGCAAGTCTACACCCTAGATATATGTGGCCTTGTAGGACCTCAGTCACTCCCAGACATTTTCTAGGAATTTGAACACTTCAGCTTTGTTAAGGTAGGGATTTCCTGCCTCTTGCCCTCAACAGTTTAAAATCACGGCCCGTCAGGAACCACCCTGTGATCTCATTTGGGTTTCTTAGCAACCCCTCTGAAGATAATAGCTTCAAAACCCCAAATTTTCTATATGACTATTGTAAAAACAATGAAGTGTGACTAAGGAGTCCATACACACGCTCTGGGGTTTTTTGCTTTTTTTTTTTTTTTTTTTTTTTCTCTCTTTGACTATGACTTATAAAATCTAGAATTAATACAAAGCTTAAGAGCACTGGCTGTTCTTTTAGAACAACAGGGTTTGATTCCCAGCACACACATAGCAGCTCACAGCCCTCTGTAAGTCCAGCTCCAGGCAATGCAATGCCCTCTTTTGGCCCCTGAGAGCACTAGGACCTTTTTACCGGGTGGTACACATCCATTCTTACAGGCAATGTAAAGCTGTCTTTAATGGGCCCAACTCTGCTTCGTACTGCCTAACCCTGAAATTATTTCCTATGCCCAAACCAATGATCTCAGGTCCCTGGAAGAGGAGAACCCAGGCCTTAAGGCAGCAGCGTGAAGCTGTGTCTCTCTCGTCATGGACTTGACAGGTCATTCTCCTAACAATCCATTGTAGCCCCAGTGCACAGCATGATAGGCTTGTACACATGTTCTTCATGATGCGTGCCTGGCGAAAATCTGCTAGAGATTGTGTGTGTGTCCCTTTTACTAAGTGGTCCATGGCTACATATAATCTGTTTTGATTTTTGAGACAAGGTCTCAGGGCTTGTGTAGCTCCTGGCTGTATGCATTCCAAGCTGGCCTTGAACTCAAATTGATCTGCTTCTGCCTCCCAAGTGCCAAGATTAAAGGCACGCCCCACTAATTAGAGGTGGTTTTTTTGTTTTGTTTTTTCTTTCTTCGGTTTTTTGAGACAGCCTTGGCTGTCCTATATTTGCTGTGTGGACCTAGCTGGCCTCAAACTCACAGAGATCCTCCTGCCTTTGTCTCCCTGAGTGCTGGGAAACCAGGCACAGTGGCCCCACGCCTGTAATCCCAGCAGTTACTTTTTTTTTTTTTTTTTTTTAAGCAGAGACTTGGGAAGAAGCAAAGAACCATCTTATTTCAGTGTGATGATATAAAGGCCAAATGGGAAAATATTAGATTCAAGGGCTATCCAAAAAGGGAGTCTGGGGTCACGGATAGCTGCTGAGGGTAGCCAACCCGAGGCCAGACCTTTAGTTTGATTCTCCCCATTTCTACAGCAGTTCTGGAGAGGAGACAGTTAGTGCCAACGGTGTGAGACTCCTGTCACCTGCAGTTAAATTGAAGCTTTAGTTTTTCATGTGAACAGGCAATGATGCAGAGATCCTAACTTGTTAAATTCTGATTTTAGGAAGTTGCCCTCCACCCCCAAGCACTATCCTGGTGAGCCTCCACCCTGGTCCACCTCCTGTGTAGGTTTTATCCTGTTTCTCCTCACCCGAGGTAACCTTGCTGGGAAAACTACTGCTGACTTCCTAATTATCTGTACTTCAGAGGGCTTAACACCTTTCAAATGGGAAACTGTGCAGCAACAAGCTGGAAGGAACTCAGAGTGCTTTTAGAAAACACCATGCTGCATCACAATGTGGCTTACTGTGAAAATGTTTCTCTCATCAGTATGGTAAGGAAAAAAACAGTTTAGTACAAAGTGATACGAGTGTATTAAAAATCATTAAAACTAGGGTGGGCGTGGTGGCACACACTTTTAATCCCAGCACTCGGGAGGCAGAGGCAGGCGGATCGCTGTGAGTTCAAGGCCAGCCTGGTCTACAAAGCGAGTCCAGGACAGCCAAGGCTACACAGAGAAACCCTGTCTCAAAAGACCAAAAAAAAAAAAAAAAATATATATATATATATATATATATATGTAAATGTCTTAATTGTCATCTTGAACCATATGAGATTAATTGCTCATATCGGTTCATTTGCTTTTGTCTACACGTGCCAAAGTGTACATGTGTCTACTTGTTCATGTGGATACGTATGTGTGTGCAAGTGCACACGCATGTGCATGTGGAAGCCAGAGGTTAACAACAGATGGTCTTCCTCTGCCATTCTACCTATTTTTGAAACAGGTCTCGCTGAGTCTGAGCTTACTGATTCAGCTAGGCTGACTGGCCAGCAAGCCTCTGGGATCTCCACCTCCTGAGCATTAACATCGTGGGTACACACTTTACAGGGATGTGAGGGATTCGGTCTCAGGTCATCATAATTGCACAACAAACACTCTGCCAGCTGAGCCACCTCCCCATGTTTATCTACAGAATGACCTTTCCACCTGCTTGCTAACACTCCTGCACTTTACTCTGCAAGTGTAAATGCTTGCTGGTAGCTTTAGAGTGTGAAATTTGCAGTTTGCCAGACTGCATTCTCTTGTAGTTTTAGTGTTCAAGGAAACCCAAATTAAAGTGCGAATCCCAAAGTTCCCAGTATTTAACATCCTGACCGATTTTTAAGATTTATTTTTATCTTCATTATGTGTAATGTGTTCGTGTCTATGTGGGGGCATACGCATGGGAGTGCAGTTACCAGCAGAGGCCAGAAGAGGACATCAGATCCCTTGGTGCTGGAATTGCGGGCAGCTGTGAGCCACCTTAAGTAATTATGGGCAGCTATAAGCCAGCTATGAGCAGCTATGAGTGGGTACTAGGAACTGAACTTGGGTCTCTGCAAGTGCAGCAAGAGCTCTTAACCACATGGTCTCACTTATTACCAATAATGTTTTTCTTCTTCTCTTCGTTCTCACCACCAATGTTTACTTAGGAATAAAAATGTTGAGCAAGGAGGGGAAATTCCCAAATGCAGTTTGCTCTTTACATAAAACTCAGATAGTATCTGTAGATACTGACTCTTTGATGTGTCATTTGAAAGCAAGAGAGGCCGTATGACATTCAGGAAAGATAGGCTTAGAGGAACCACCTCCAGTTCCCACAAAGCACTTGGTCCATTGGCCCCCCAAGGCCATCATGTTCTTTAAGAACTTCTGGTCTAGGGTAACCCAACATCCTAAGATAGTTTATGACCTCCTAAAAAAATAATAATAATTTCAAATCCTCTTACAAATGCACCTTGAATTGACATAGAACCAATGCATTGTCCTTCCCAGTAAAAGATGAACCCATTTCAAGACAAACGGACAAGTGTCCCTTGAGCTCATGGGCCTCTCTCTCTCCTGCCATGTGACTCTGCTTCTACCTCTGAGGTCCAGACCCTTGAAAGCCGTTTTCTCTACTACAGAAAGAGTATTCTGCTCGGCGTTTGGCATTCAACCAAGGCACCTTAGACTCATCATCTAAAATGAAGTGGGGCAAGATATGATGATCTCGGGGTCCCATTCAACACAAAAGCTTTGTAACCATATTAAAGAACCAACCCCCATAAGCATTGACAGGTTTGGGGTTTTGGTTTTGTTTTATTCTGTTTTGTTTTTCAAGACAGGGTTTCACCATGCACCCCTGCCTATTGTAGAACTCTCTCTCTCTCTCTCTCTCTCTCTCTCTCTCTCTCTCTCTCTCTCTCTCTCTCTCTCTCTCTCTCTGTAGACCAGGCTGGCATCAAACTCACAGCAATCCGCCTCCCTCTGCCCCCTGAGTGCTAAGATTAAAGGTGTGCACCCAGTGACAAGTATTTCTTACTTTTTTTTTTTTTTTGAGATAGGGTTTCTCTGTGTAGCCCTGGCTGTTCTGGAACTCACTCTGTAGACCAGGTTGGCCTAAAACTCAGAGATCCACCTGCCTCTGCCTCTGCCTCTGCCTCCCCAGTGCTGGGATTAAAGATGTGCACCACCATGCCCTGCTAGGTATTTTTATATGTAGCAAAAAGAAGAACATACAGGTACATTTCCTTCCTCCCTTTCTTTCCTTCCTTGCTTCCTTGCATATGCGTGTGTGCATGCATGTGTTTTTTGAGACATCCCCCACATACCCCAGGCTGGCCTTGAACTTCCTATGTGGCAGAGGATGCTCTGAACTCCTGATCTCCCTCCTGCTCCTCTCAAGTGCTAGGATTTTGGAATAAGCCACAGGAGGATTCTTGAACCTCAGTCATGTTCATACCCCTGTGAGAGTTAGCGGCATTTCTAGGTACTACCTCTACTGTTATTATGTAACAGCCTTCTTGGAATTGACTTCTTTGACTTCTTTATTTTAAAGAGAAATTTTCAGTCAGCACAAATATAAAACTATGGCTTTTTGTAAAAAAGAAATAGTCTTAAACACAAATATTTTAGGAATTGTACTTATACTAACACATACTATTTTAAAGTTGCTAGGGTTGCAGGAATGTTGTTTGCTTAGAAATTGTTCCTTGGAGCCGGGCAGTGGTTGCGCAAGCAGGCCTTTAATCCGAGCACTCAGGAGGCAGAGGCAGGCGGATCACTGTGAGTTCAAAGACTACCTGGTCTACAAAGCAAGTTCAGGATAGCCAAGGCTACACAGAAAAACCCTGTCTTGAAAAACCAAAAAAAAAAAAAAAAGAAACTGTTCCTTGGGGACTAGGGAAGGTAGCCCAGTTGGTAGAGTATTTGCGTGGCATTCAAGAAGTCCTAATTTCATTTCCCAGCACTGCATAAAATTGGGTCTGGCGGCACACACCTGAAATCCCAGAACTTGGGAGGTAGAAGCGGGAAGATCAGAAGTTCAAGGTCATCCTTGGCTACACTAGCCCCCATCTCAACACAAAATTGTTCCTGGGAACTAATCTCTGTCAGCTTGATGGCATTTAGGATTACCATGGAAACCAATCTCTGGGCGTGTCCATAAGGTAGTTTCTGGGTGAAGGTAAGTAAGTGGGAAGACCCATCCTAAATACTGGTGGCACCACTCCACAGGCTGGGATCCTAAGCTGAATAAAAAGGAGAAGGCGGGCTGGAGAGATGGCTCAGAGGTGAAAAGCACCATCTGCTCTTCCAAAGGTCCTGAGTTCAGTTCCCAGCAACCACATGGCGGCTCACAATCATGTATAATGTGATCTGATGCCCTCTTCTGGTGTGCGGGTGTACATGCAGGCAGAATACTGTATACTTAATAATAAATAAATCTTTAAAAAAAAAAAAAAGAAGAAGCCAGGTGTGGTGCCGCACGCCTTTAATCCCAGCACTCGGGAGGCAGAGGCAGGTGGATCACTGTGAGTTCGAGGCCAGCCTGGTCTACAAAGCAAGTCCAGGACAGCCAAGGCTACACAGAGAAACCCTGTCTCAAAAAAAAAAAAAAGAAGGCTTAGCTGAGCACAGTCATCACTCACTGCTTCCTGACTGTGGGTGCAGTACAACTAGGTGTTTCACACCCCTCTTTCCTTGTGCTCCCCGACCACACCCTCACTGCGAGCCTTAGTAAACCCTGCCTTCCTTAGGTTGCTCCTGTCACAGCAACTAGCAGGGGCACTCCCATAGTCGGTATTATATGGTATACGCGTGCTCCGTATCATAAAAAGGAAGCTCAGACATGTCCCCAGCTTGGCTCACACACACTATTAGTGGGGTTTGCGCTAACTTAATCTCTTCCCAGACCAAACGCCCCTGGAGAAGCACAAGGGTGTTACTGACAGGCACTGACTAGACTCATGGTATCGAGCATGCACAGAAGAGAAGAGAGCGCAAAGTGACAATAAGGAGGAAGGCATGGACATCACAAGTCTCAACAAAAAAAAATGTGGCTGATCACCTGACCACAAGGCCACGCCTGCGCACTGGGTGACTCATGGCCTGTGTTCTCCCCACACAATCTGCATGCTGTAGTTAAGAGCAACGACGGACCCTTAGCAGAGTGAGCCATTGTCTCCTCGCATGTCTGCCTCTCTGAATAAAGCATAGTTTAAAGTTTCCATTCCTGGGTTTTACCCATGTTGTCAACACACGGCATGTCCCAGTTACACAATGAGAATTGTTACTGATTTCCTGTCAATAAGAGGAAGCTACTGCCATAGTCACCCAATAATAATAAGAGCCAATACGAGTGCTTACTCTACGTGCAAGTGCTTTTAATGCAATTTCTGGCTGTTTTGGTTTAAAAAAAAAAAAGACATACTTTATGTGTATGTATGAGTATGTATGTGTATGTATGTGTGTATACATGTGTGTGTATGTATGTGTGTATGAGTGTGTGTATATGTATGTGTGTGTATGGGTGTATGTGTGTATGAGTGTGTGTATATGTATGTGTGTGTATGAGTGTATGTGTGTATGAGTGTGTGTATATATATGTGTGTGTATGTATGTGTATATGAGTGTGTGTATATGTATGTGTGTGTATGGGTGTATGTGTGTATGAGTGTGTGTATATGTATGTGTGTGTATGAGTGTATGTGTGTATGAGTGTGTGTATATATATGTGTGTGTATGTATGTGTATATGAGTGTGTGTATATGTATGTGTGTGTATGAGTGTATGTGTGTATGAGTGTGTATATGAGTGTATGTGTGTGTATGAGTGTGTGTGTATGTATGTATGTGTGTATGAGTGTGTGTATGAGTGTATGTGTGTATGAGTGTGTGTGTATGTATGTATGTGTGTATGAGTGTGTGTGTGTGTGTATGTGTGTGTATGAGTGTGTGTGTGTGTGTATGTGTGTGTATGAGTGTGTATTTGATGTAAGTACACATGGGTAGGAGGAAACAGGAGAAGCATGGCAGGTGCCCCGTTGTCTCACTCTCTGCCTTGTTTCTTAGAGAAATGGGCCTCTTAGTTAACCTGAGGCTTGACTGGCAGCCAGGAAGTTCCAGTAATGCCCCTGTCTCTGTGCCCCTCCACCACATGAGACCACACCCAGCTTTTCATCAAGGCTCTGAGGATTTGAATTCAGGTCCTCACCGTTGTGCAACAAGCCCTCTTACCCATTGAGCCATCTCCCCAGCCCTTTTGACTCAGTGTCTAAATCCTAAAGTGAATATTAAAATGAATCACTTTCCCAAGGCAATCTATGTTTGTAATCTTCGGCCTCAGTCGGTAAATAAAATTCCCATGATTCCTGGAGAAAGAGAAAAATGACCTCGGGCTATATACAAGGTGCTAAGTGACATGAGATGTGAGTCAATAATTCAAAAGATTCAAGGCAAACAAATCCACCCAGGGACCAGCTACTTCTTACACTGGGAGAAACACAGGTAAAAACGGCTCCCTTTTCAACCACCATCCCTGCCCTCCAGGGCTGTCTGTACTGCCAAAATGAGAGCACACACACACAGGCCAACAGCTCAGAGAGAAAGCCTGGGATAATTCAAGATAGGCATCACAGAGAACCACCTTCATGGCTTCTATGTGGGCTTTCTGCTTATCCTTATTTTGGCTGCCTGTGACTGTGCATTCCTGGGGTACCACATGCCTATAATCCTGTCACTTGGGAGGATGAGGCATGAGGATCTGGCTTCTGTGGTAAGACTCTGTCTCAAGAACATGAAAAACAAAATTGCCTACTTTTTCCTGTCAATGTGTGCTGTGGGTAGGCCTTCTTCCTCCACCTCTCCCTCACTTTATCTCTTGAGACATTCATTAGCTTTCAGCCCCTCCTCAAAGCCCTCCATTAAATACCAGGGGCGGTTTCCCACACTGGATGTCTGTCAGCATGTCTCTAGAAAAAGATGCCTGGGACCCACCCACAACTACTGCAGCCAAGATGGCCAGGATGGAGCCAAGGGATCCAGCGCATGGATCTCACTATTTTAACAAAGGAGAAATCAATACCCAAAAAGGTGAGCGACTCTGGGCCGGGCGTGGTGACACTCGCCTTTAATCCCAGCACTCGGGAGGCAGAGGCAGGTGGATCGCTGTGAGTTCGAGGCCAGCCTGGTCTACAAAGTGAGTCTAAGACAGCCAAGGCTACACAGAAAAACCCTGTCGCCAAAAACCAAAAAGAAAAAAGAAAAAGAAAAAAAAAAGTGAGTGACTCATCTTAAATCCAAGAGTTCAGAGCCCAGACTAGAATTGTTTCCCCGTGACGTCTTTCTCCTGGGGCCAAGCAGGTCCTCCAACATGAGAACTGCATGTTCACACCTGGCTGTGCTGATCTTTGCCAAGAGCAGGCCATCCTCTAACACGTGGGGCTTCTTCTCAAGCCTCCTCCCCAAGACACTGTCTGCTGCGGTAGCAGGCGATGGCACCAAGAGTGGCCTTTCGCTCCCTAGTGTCCCAAGACATCCAAACCAGCTGCAGCCAGCACCCAGGAACTAGTTTTCTGAGATTTCCAGACTAGGAGTGACAAAAATCCAATCCATCACTGGCTATAAGGATGGGCAGTGAAGAGCTAAGATCAAGGACACAGATTTCAGTATGGTGGTGTCTAGTTCAAGTTCAGTGTTGAGTTTTCTCATGTGTACAAGAAGGAAAAATGAGGGGCTGGAGAGATGGCTCAGCAGTTAAGAGCACTGACTACTCTACTCTTCCAGAGGTCCTGAGTTCAATTCCCAGCAACCACATGGTGGTTCACAACCACCTATAATATGATCTGGTGCATACTGTATACATAATAAATAAATCTTTAACAAAAAAAAAAAAAAAAAAAAAAAGAAGGAAAAATGACTGTGGTACCAAATTTGAGGGCGAGAGGGGTTGCTGCTGTTGTTTTGGTTTTTGGTTTTTCTTTTTTTGTTTTTTGTTTTTCTGAAACAGGGTTTCTCTGTGTAGTCTTGGCTGTTCCTGATTCACTTTGTAGACCAGGCTGGCCTTGAACTCACAGTGATCTGCCTGCCTCTGCCTCCTGAGTGCTGGGATTAAAGGTGTGCACCACCACGCTCAGCTTTTTGTTTGGTTGGTTGGTTGGTTGCTTTTTTTTTGTTTTGTTTTTGTTTTTTTTTTTCATGACAGGGTTTCTCCATGTAGCTCTGACTGTGCTGAATTTGCTTTGCAGACCAGGCTAGCCTTGAACTCAGAGATACACCTGCCTCTGCCTCCCCAGTGCTGGGACTAAAGGCCCTTGTATCAGTGTCTCAACATGACCATGAGAAGAGCATGAGTTGGTATAGAAAGCACTTTGTCCATTGCCTGAAACAAAGGCACTTGGTGACTCTCAGCTGGGCTTGCTACTGGCATGGACCAAGATGGCTGTTCTTTATTTTAGTCTTTATTGTCAATTTGGCACAATCTAGAGTCATCTGGGAAGAGGGAGTTGAAAATATAGAAAAGTTGTTTTTCAGCCCTGGCCACTCGGTACCTTCCGAGATGGCCTCAGGGCTGTTCTAAAAACCACATCCTCGTCCCTGTCCCAAGCACCTGACAGCACGTCATGTCCCAAGCTGAGCTCTTGCCCCCTCAAGGATAAAATAACTAGTAACCAATCATTTTAAAGGTCAACTAACCAATCATGTTTGTACTAAGTTCTGCTTCAATAAGAGTATAAAAGACTCAAGCTTTGCTTATTCAGCATCTCCAGCTCAATAGAGCTTGGTAGACCCCATCGCAATGGATCAATAAAGCATCCCTTGCTGTTTGCATCGGACTGGACTCTCATGTCTCATTGGGCTCTGGGAAGTAGGCCTAGCCCCCTGCCCCCCAGGTCTTACAGAGTCTCGGTGGAAGAATAGCCTTGGTCAGAGTGAACAGTGGACATCTCTTATGGGACACTGTCTCAAATGAGGATTGATAAGGGAGGGCCCAGTCCCTGTGGGCAGCGCCATCCCTAGGCAGGTGGAACTCTGGGATGTATAAAAAAGACTAAGTGGGGCTGGAGAGATGGCTCAGAGGTTAAGAGCACTGGCTGTTCTTCCAGAGGTCCTGAGTTCAATTCCCAGCACCCACATGGTGGCTCACAGCTATCCATAACGTGATCTGGTACCCCTTCTGGCCTGCCTCTTCTGACACTGTATACATAATAATAAATAAATCTTTAAAAAAAAAAAAAAAGAAAGAAAGAAAAAAAGACTAAGCCAGACCCTGGGAGTAAGCCAACAAGCAGTGTCCCTCCAGAGTCCCTGCCTCCCTGGCTTCCCTCAGTGATGGACTTTAACCTATAAGATGGAATAAACCCCTTCCTCTCCTAAACTATTTTGTTCAGAGAGTTTTACCACAGCAACAGAAAATCAAACGAGGACGATGATGGTGACAGTTCAAAACAGAGCTCCTGAGAAAACTCAAGAAACATTTTCCTCCTCGCGCATCACCGATGTAGCTGCTTGCCACCAATGAAAGCTGTGACCCAATCGACTACAACATACTTTTTGAGTAGCGTCAGGTTAGCAGGATGGGCGATCAGCTTGGAGGTAGAGAAAGGGGATGTTTCTATCTTTCACATTGCCGTTAGCCCCCTGCAGGCGCAAGTCTCAGCCCAAATGCTTTGTTGCTGTTTGTTTGTTTGTTTGTTTTGTTTCCAAGACAGGGTTTCTCTGTGTAGCCTTGGCTGTCCTGGGCTCCCTCGAACTCAGAGGCCCACCTACCTCTGCCTCCCAAGTGCTGGGATTAAAAGTGTGTGTGCCACCACACCCCGGCTTGCTTCTCATGCTTTATCTAATGGAACCCTACCTGTACTTTAGCGTGGTGTGGACCGTAAATATCATCCCCATTGTGCACACAGAGAAATCAAGGCTCGGTCAGGTCAAATAATTTGTCCAAGATCCTAAGACCTATGTTGAGTGCTGAATTCCCACCTGGCTCTGGCTGAAGGATATCCCACCTACTGGGATTATCTCAGAATAAATAGCCGTCTTTGAAATTCCTCAAAGCCCTACCCCTAGCGAGGCATGGTAGCACATGCCTGTTGCCAAGCACTTAGGATGTAAAGTCAGAAGGATAAGAAGTCCAAGGTCATCCTTGGCTAGGCACTAAGGCTGAGGCCAGCCTGGGCTACATGATAGTCTGTCTCAAACAAGCAAAAGCCATCAACCAGACTATTAAGATGTAAATAAAGATTACTTACCAGGTAAGCCTGGCCTCCTGAATTCAACCCCCGGAATCCATGAAAAGATGGAAGAGATGACTCCACAAAGTTTTCCTATGTCCAAGTGAACTAGCACACACCTTTAATCCAGTACCCAAGAGGCAAAGCAGCTAAATTTTTGTGAGTTCCAGGACAGGACTACACAGTGAGACACCCCCCATACCCCACACCCCATCTCAAAAACAAAACAAACAACACTATGCACACATAGTAATAATAAAGTGCATAATTGAAAAGCCATCCACCCTTTGCCGTAACTTATCTAATTCTAAAAATGTTTAAATGAATTTTTTAAAAAAAGAGTAAGAGTGTGTTGCTAACAATTCCCTTCTCCTAAGGCCCCAGCAACAAATCAAGGCACACATCTACCAAAGTTCACTCTGGGGAACTAATGAGTTTACTGGGTTTCAATATGGAGCGGGGGTTACTGACATGGGTGTGAGTGCCCCTCCCCACACCTGGCCACCCCTGGAAAGCCTTTAACCAGCAGGCACGAGCAATTAAGGCAGGTGGCTTACGACAGGTAGTAAGAAACAGCTTGGTGCCCAGACGAGGGTCTCATGACCCTCCCTACCCCTCCACGAGGGGGTATGTGGTGATTTGAACAGAAACGGCCTCCATAGACCCATAGGGAGTGGTGCTATTAGGAGGTGTGGCCTTGTTGGAGTGGGTGTGGCCTTGGAGTGGGTGTGGCCTTGTTGGAGTGGGTGTGGCCTTGTCGAAGGAAGTATGTCACTGGGGGGTGGGGGGGGGACGCTTTGAGGTTTAAGTAGCTCAAGCCAGGCCCCCTGCTGCCTGCTGATCCAGACAGAGAACTCTCAGCGGCTTCTCCTGCACCCTATCTGCCTGCATGCCACCACGCTTCCTGTTACGACACTATTGGACTAAACCTCTGAACTGTAAGCCAAGCTTAGTTAAACGTTTTCCTTCATAAGAGGTGCTGGAGCCATGGCGTCTACTCAGCAGAAACAGAGCCCCTCACTAAGTAACTAAGGCAGTGGTAAGCAGTCAACAAAGCCAGCTGGGCTGATGCTTTTGCACAGGGGGTGGGGACGTGGGGGTGGGGGTGCACCCTCCCTAAGAGGGAGGCTGCTTGGCTGGGAGGACTCTCGTGACAGAGAGCAAGAGTAGCTTTTACAAATGACTCCTCTTTATGGCACAGAAGAGACACTCTCACCCCACAGTCACTTCCCAGAGCTTAGGGAAGAGAGAGACAAAAACACAGATGGCGGTCCCAGTAGTAAACCGCAGCTGTTGTGTTCTGAGATCATTTTGTGGGTGTTTCTAGCCTGGCTCTCCTTGCACAGCAATTCTCGCAGCGTACCTAGCTACGGCTGTTACATAGACTATCCGCTTAAACTAAAAGAGCGTGTGGAGGAGCCCATGGAAGACCCGACCGTGAGGCTGTCTATCCTAAATACGTCACAATCCAGTTGAGCATCTAAGCTGCACAAAATACGCAGTGAGGCTAGGAGTGGGACAATAGAGAGCCCCAAGAGACCTGCCTGCACCTGGCAGAAGCCATACTGACACCCAGCCAGTGCCCAAAGAAGGATGGATCTGTGTGGGTCTCCTTGCCCGCTGGAATTATATGTATTTTATTTATTTATCGTTTGTGCACGGTGTTTTGCCTGCATGTACACCTGCAGGCCAGAAGAGGGCACCAGATCTCATTATAGATGGTTGTGAGCCACCACGTGGTTGCTGGGAACTGAACTCAGGACCTTTGGAAGAGCAAGTGGCACTCTTAACCTATGGGCCATTTCTCCAGCCCTAGTTTCTACCCACTGGGAAGATAAGTTTTCTCTTTCCTGCTCAACCTCCCAAGTGAGGTAGTTAAACCCAGGAAGAAGCAGTGAGGAGACATTTGAAAAAAGTTGCTGGGGCTTGGGGAACACTAGCCCCAAAACATGGTGTGGGGGGGTCAGTGAGATAACACAGCAGGCCGGGCGTGGTGGCGCACGCCTTTAATCCCAGCACTCGGGAGGCAGAGGCAGGTGGAGGATCGCTGTGAGTTTGAGGCCAGCCTGGTCTACAAAGCGAGTCCAGGACAGCCAAGGCTACACAGAGAAACCAAAAAAACAAAACAAAACAAAGAAGAGATAACACAGCAGTCCCAGAATTTGTTGCCACGCCTAACAGTGTGAGCTGGATTGCCAGAACGCACACCCAGGGTGGTGAGAACTTTGGCTCCCAAAAAGTCGTATTCCCACTGTTACTGCCAAAGAGTCGAAGAGAAAGAGCACAGAGATTACTCCAGGGATCTACTTAGGGTATCTGCCGCTGAGCTAACTCCAACAGTATATTGGTACAGGGTAAACAGAGACTATTGACCTTCCCCGACTGGCCAGCAGAATAGGGTACAGATTCCAGGCCTCTCTGCCTTCCTGAGCTAGCAGGTTCTTACCCCTGCATCTCGCTCCTGAGCCCTTATTAGTAATATCAAACGACTGGGACCATTTCTTTAATTATAACAACAAAAAGTTACAACTGAGGGTTAAGAGCACTGTCTGTTCCTCTAAAGGACCTGGGTTCAATTCCCAGCGCCCACCTGGCAGCTCACAACTGTCTGTTACACCAGTTCCAAGGGATCTGACACCTACACATCAATGCACATAAAATAATACTAAATAAAAAAAAATTTTTTAAAGTTACAACTGAAATGTATTTATCCTTTAATAACGAAGCCTGCTAGTATGGCAAACTTGCCTGTGGGTTGCCTTTTTATCAGGTGACCCACTAACTCTAGAAAAGTAAGGCCTGAATGTGAAATGCATTGCCCAGGCAGCCACTGCTTAAACTGATCAAACTACAGTTAGCCATCAACAGCCTCAGAGATCTGAGAAGGTTAAGTTATAGAAACCAAATGACCTAAGTATCACTTAAAATGACAGAGATTTACCTACTCCCTAGACAGTTGCCCTAGGCTCCTGTGGTCTCAGCTGCTTCCTGTGGGCAGTGGGGGAGGGGGGGAGTTGGATGTCATACAAGACAGAACGTAATCTTTAGCTGCCACACAGAACAGCACCAGCCTTCAGCTACCAGACCCAGGTTGGAGAGGTTTCCCTGTGGAGAAGGAGCTTAGGAAGCTTGATCCCACTTTGACTTAGGTAGAGTAACGCAGTCAACCCAACAGTGTCCATAGCTTGGGCAGAGCCTTGGGCATCAGGCAAGATGTGGGGATGTTTCACCAAGTGGTTAGCGTTACCACAATTCAAGTGGAGCAGTAGTGCTCAAAAAATAAAAATAATAAACATGGTGTCCCCAAAGTTCTGAATATTTGAATTTGAGAAACAGACTTTCTGAATTCCTCTTGAACTGAGTCTTGAGACTGCTCTGAGAGGTTGCCCTCCCTTTGGCCCAAGTAGTAAAGGAACATCCTTGTCCCAAAGAGAGACATTGGGGAGGGATTAAACAGGCCTGCCACCTCCCCTCCACCCCCGCACCAGCTTTGCTTCTTCTGCCCTCCGATCCCCTTGCCCTGTGGGATGTGGAAGTCTTTGCACACTCCATTGACCTATTACACACATGCTCGGATGTAACTGTTTCTTAGGGTCTTAGAGCTCAGAGATCCCATGTATCTAGAAATGGGCTCAAGCTGGGCTATAGAGGGTTCGCTGGCCGTTAGGTACAAGCCAGCATTCCTCGCGGGACTTGTGGAACAGCTTTTCCTCCACTGGCCGAAGGGGCGTGGCTCTCCATTGACATATACCTGCGGTTGAGTATCAAAGCCCATGCTGGCCTCCTGGTTCCCTCAGTCCCCACTCACGGGAGTCCTTGTTTCAAAGCCTCCATGATACACGCGGTCTCTCCTCACCTCCCCAGGCTCCCCTCCTCCCAGATGCCCATTTGTTCTCCACATAATGGCAAGGCTGTCCCCCCCCCCCCCCCCCCCACCCCGCACTCTCTTGCTGGTCTCACTAATCTCCATCTCTGCTCTCTAGCACTGGCCATGTCCAATATAGTTCTCTTTCTCTCTTCTCCGAACTCTTCCAGATGCCTCTGGAGATTTTCTCTCTTACTCACAATTAAAAAAAAAAAAAAAAAAACCTTTCCCTGGCTGGGCGTGGTGGCGCACGCCTTTAACCCCAGCACTCAGGAGGCGGAGGCAGGCGGATCGCTGTGAGTTCGAGGCCAGCCTGGTCTACAAAGTGAGTCCAGGACAGCCAAGGCTACACAGAGAAACCCTGTCTCGGAAAGCTAAATAATAATCATAAGAAGAACAACAACAACAACAAACCTTTCCTTTAATGGCGTGATCAGGTCGGCAATTTCTTTACGGCACCCCCTCGCATACAGTCTTCATTCTTCATAAGGTCCTATTGTCCTACAAAACTTTTCAATGTTTGCCTGATTTTTTTTCTTGTTAGTCTGTCTTTTGTTATAGAAATCCAGATAAGAACGCAAAAAGAACCAGGCGTGGTGGCGCACGCCTTTAATCCCAGCACTCGGGAGGCAGAGGCAGGTGGATCACTGTGAGTTCGAGGCCAGCCTGGACTACAGAGCGAGTCCAGGACAGCCAAGGCTACACAGAGAAACCCTGTCTTGAAAAACCAAAAACCAACCAAAAAAAAAAAAAAAAAAAAACACAAAAAGGTTAAAGTAGGTGGGGTGGGGAGATCTCCTTGCTTACAATATCACCTTTTTTTTTTTTTTTTCCTGAGATGGTCTAAGTTGTTCTAGATCAATACAACTGGAACGCCCTGCCTTCGGGATAGTTGGAGCATACCTGGAAGCCTGGTAGCCTGCAGCAAACCAGGTCATTTGCTTCATTAGGATCAAGAAAGGAAAGCAAGCCTAGCCTGGCGGCTCCTACTTGTGATTTCAGCACTTGGAAGCCGAGGCTAGAGGATTGCTATGAGTTTGAAGCCAGCCTGGGCTACATACTGAGTTTAGGGCAGCGTGGGCTACAGAGTGAGACTCTCTCTCAAAAGAAAAAGAGGAGGAGGAAGAGGAGGAGGAGGAGGTGGGGGGGGAGGGGGGGGGGGGGGAGGAGGAGGAGGAGGAGGAGGAGGAGGAGGAGGCTGGCATGAGGAAAGGCTTACAAGCATCAGGACTGCATCTTTTTCTCTGACAGCAGTAAGGAGAGAACCAATAAAGAACCGGTTTATAGTCGCCTGGGAGCGTCAATCTGGGCAGATTGGCACCGTCTCCTCTGCTTGGCCTCCAGCGCCCTCTACAGGAGCTTGGCAAGAACTGGCCTCAGGGAGCTGGACAAAATCCAACTCCACCTAGGCTGAGACTGAGGAGGAAAGGGCAAAGCCCCTGGGCTAACTGACTCAAGTGGGTCACCTCGCCTTATGATGCTCTTAAGCCTTGTGTGAAGTGCCATACAGGGATTGGTGATGCTGCGGTATAGAGCTAGCCCAGGTCGGCATTGGGTCTACCTCGGGTCCCTGAGCAGTTGAGAACCTGTCCTGGTGGCCTCTCCCATAGTTACCTGGGTCCCATCTAAGTGAGGTGAGAAACGCCACCCCTGTTTATGATTGGGTGAAGATCTCCGCTTGGATGGACATGGCCACTCTTTATGTGTCCAGCGAGCCTGCCTGCACACATTACGCCTGGTTCTGAAGATGGCATTCTGTTGATGGTCGAGCCAGCCCTGGCCTGGATGTTCGGATGTCTTCACTACCACCAACTGCATTGGGAGAGAAACAAAATAACTGAGCTCCGTGAGTCAAGCAGAATTAATTACTTTTCTTGGGATTCGGGCCCAGGGCAAGCGGCTGAGGCGCCCACTTAACCAAAGCGGACCTGGATCCCCAGGTTCTCCCAGCATCCCTCAGTCCCTACCTGTTACAGGGCGCGCCTAGCATACCCCACCTTCTGCCCTGAACTTTCTAGCCCACGGGCTGTCTGCTCCCCTGGAAGCTCTTCCCTATATAATCCAGGCATTTTGGTGTGAGAGTCCATGCGGTTCTCCTTGCTGTCCCCTCCCCCTGCCCCGCCCTGTCCCCCTCCCCCGCCCCGCCCTGTCTCCTCCCCCGCCCCGCCCTGTCTGTCTCCCTCAGCATGGCGACTTCCCTGGCTCCATCCTGTGGGACCGGTGAACCCACCCCAGAGCCGCCCCCAAAAAAATCTGTGTTTATATATTCTAAATTGGTTTGGATTGGCTCATTTCGTGGGCAGAGATAGCCTATCATTTTGTGTGAATTCCCCCACTCTTAAACTAGGCGTGTCATATAGATCTTTGATCCCAGCACTCAGGAGGCAGAGGCAGGTGGATCTCTTTGAGTTTGAGGACAGCCTAGTCTACAGAGTGAATTCTAAGACAGCAAGGGATACACAGAGAAACCCAGTCTCAAAAAACAGCGCGCGCGCGCGCACACACACACACACACACACACACACACACACACACACACGATGGAAGCACCTGGCAACAGCAAAACTCAATTAAGAGTCAGCCCAGAAAAAGCCGGGCATGGTGGCACATGCCTGTAATCCCAGCACTTGGGAGGCAGAGGCAGGCAGATTGCTGTGAGTTCGAGGTGAGGCCAGCCTGATCTACAAAAGTGAGTCTGGGACAGCCAAGGCTACACAGAAAAATAGTTCTAATCCTGAATCACTCATTTCCAGTGCAAAGCAAAGGGCCCTGGACTGGGAGAGGCTACGTTGAGACTTGGCCTCAGTGATCCAGTGTGCAACTCTGTGACCACCTTGATCCTGCAGCTACCTTGGTCCTGCCTAGCACTCTGGACCCCTCTGGGAAGCCTTTGTGTTGAGTCTGTTTCCCTGTCTGCACCAGAATCCTGAAGTCTTTGAACAAAAGCTGTCCCCCATCTTGGCTGCCTCCATTTTTTTTCCTACCTCACTAGCCTGACGTACACGCCAGTGATGACTGGTAAAGCAACAGCTAGAATCAGGTGGAGTGGCACGTGCTAGTGAGCCATGCTCTTCGAAAGTAGAGGCAGGAGGCTCTGGAGTTCAAGGTCACCTCAGCTTTCTGGACTTCAGAACTTTGTCTCAAAACAACAACAACAACAAAAAAATAAAAATAAAAAATAAAATAAAAATGCAGACAACAAAAAGGCTAGAAGCCTGTTCGCTGGGCCTCAGGAACAGTTCCCCTATCTTGGTGGCAGACATACCACTGTTCTTGGGGGCTGAAATATCCCAACAGAGTCTCATGGCTAGGAAGAAAGAGGAGATGGTGGTGCCTCTGGGCTCAGGAAACCCAGCTTCTCCATCCACCCAGAATCTCTTCTGGACTGACTCAGGCCCCTGTGTCCTGACAGCTCTTTCTGTCCCAGATATGGACAATCTGTCCAGCCAGGAAGGATCTCAGAAACCTGAGCATCTCCCCAGAATGACAGTACCATTCCATCCTTCCTGAACCCTCTCTTGCAGCCCTAGGAATATTCCTGTTTGGGAAATTGTAAGTTAAAAAACAACAACAACATAAAATTTGTAGGCTGGAGAGATGGCTCAGAGATTAGGAGCGCTTCTGGCTGCTCTTCCAAAGGTCCTGAGTTCAATTCCCAGCAACCACATGGTGACTGATAACCATCTACAATGAGATCTGATGTCCTCTTCAGGCATGCAGGCACACATGCAGGCTGAACAGATCAGAAGTCTACCTCCCACCTGGGGGAGCTCTAAGGCCCAAATGAGAAAGGCTGTGGATGGGAGCAGGCTACAGAAAAGTCCTGAGCACTCCTCAAACCCAAAGGGGGTTTTGGTTGTTGTCTGCAAAGCAAGAGGTACTGTAAGGGAACTCTCCCCTCTCGCTCTCACTTCTCCTTCTCTTTCTTGGGTCCAGGAAGGGGGAAATCCTACAAATTAGCAGCTGATGTAATAGAATCAAAACAACACTTGCATAGTTGCATTTTCGCTGGTATTTCGTGACTGCCTCCACATAACTGGGTTCTGATGGTCCTAGACTGATGCCATTAGTAATCATTGGATCACCGGGCACTGGTGGTGCACACTTTTATCTCAGCACTACGAGGCAGAGGCAGGCAGATTCTCTATGAGATTGAAGCCAGTATGGTCTACAGAGAAAGTTCCAGGCTACACACAGATAAACCTTGTCTTTAAAAAAAACAAAAAAAAAAACAAAACAAAAAAAACCTGGATCAGAAAAAAAAAAAATTGTGCTGTTAGAAGAAAATCAAAGCCCTGCCAGTCTAACATTCCACCATACAGCCTTGTGACGATGCCCCCTAGGAAGGGAGAGTGGCAGCCTATTCCAGCAGCCCTTATGAAGACACCAGCCCCAACATTATGCTAACCAACTGGACCAACCATCCCCTGGTTCTCAGTATGGCTGTGCTAGCATTTCAACTGTACGAGGAACTCAGGAATGCCCCCACCCTGCTTTCCTTGCAACACAGTTCCAGGGAAACCAGACTAAGAACCCAGTAGGAAAAAAAAAAACATAGGGGTCTCCTGTAACTCCAGCATCATTGGCACTGATGACATCATCAAGCTGAGGGAAAAGCTCCCCATCGACTAAGAACCATAGCAAACAGTCATGCTGTGTATTTACTTCGGTACCCATTCCCCGTGTTCCAAGGGGCTGGGAAGTGTGAAGGTCATGAGTGCAGAGTTGTGGCTGAAAAGTGGCCCTGGCTCACCTTTGAGAGACACTGGGCCTCATCACCTGCTGATAATCTGTCCGGATACAAACAACCACAAATGGATGAATAGTTACCCTGATGTTTGAGATGCAACCAAACACTTTGTCAAACTTCTACTTCCAACTACAGAGAGAGGTCTCCTATTTGTGTCTTCTACCCAAAGATGTGGCCCTGACCAAAACATGTCCTCATAACCTGAGTCATGGCAGGGATGGGGAAAATTTTTATCAATCTCAATCCTTACCCCCAGTGATGAATATACATTATATATTAGAGAACAGAATCTGGGAAACTGTCCGATGGAAGAGTGGATGGGTGAATGGGTGGTGGATGGATGGATGGGTTGATCATAGATAAATGGATGGATGATAAATAGATGGATAATGGATGGATGGAAGGAAGGATAAATAGATGGATGGATAGATGGATAAATGGATGGGTGGATGGGTAAATAGATGGATAAATGGATGGATGGATGGATAGGTAGATGGATGGATAGGTAGATGGATCGATGGGTGGATGGATGGATGGATGAGTGGATGGGTGGATGAATGGATCAATGGATCAATCAATATAAGTGTAGATACCAAGTGGTTATAGCCTGGGCCACCTTGCCTCCAAAATTTAGAGTTCTCTTTCAAGAACCAGTACTCTTCAATAATGAGGGAATGGAGGAAGCAGTTTAGTGGCAGAGTGCTTTGTGCAAGACTCTGAGTTCTGACCCCAGTACCATAAAAAGAAAAGCAGTGAAAGATGGGTATGCCCTAAAACAGAGCTAGAAGAGTAAAGGGGTTTGATTCCAGCTGCCCATGCAAATTTGGAGGACATTGTACCTTTGTGTCTTGGCTAGCATAACTATGGCAACTCAGATAAAGGAA
>OU015746.1:21647003-21667304 GCA_907169655.1 Acomys percivali
GAAAGAAAGAAAGAAAGAAAGAAAGAAAGAAAGAAAGAAAGAAAGAAAGAAAACAGGCACATGTTCTATGCAAGAAAGACAAACAGAAAGTTTCTGCAGACCTGGTTCCATCCAGAAGCCCCTGCTCTGCCTCCTTTTCCTGGGCCTCTTCAGGTCAAGGACCTACTCCAGGGGTCTTAAGACTTACTGTGCTCCTTCATACTAAATCAAGTTTTCTTTCATCCTATGAATAATGTGAGGCAGTTCGGTAGCAAGGCTGCAAAGATGACTCCCAGGTTCCTGAACACGCTCTGAAACCTCTGCTCTTGGACAAAACTTCCCTAAAAAAAACAGTGACACATATTCTCAGAGAATGGGGGGGGGGGGGGGGGAGGGGCCGGGGGGGGGGAATGTTTTCCAGGGAGAGAGGGGGGCGGGGCAAGACCTTTCAGGCCATGCCCTGCATCAGCAGGAGCTAGCTTGACCTAAGGAGAAAAGCCCCTTAGCTTGGAGCTAAAGGTCATATCACTTTTAAAAGCCTCAGTTTCTGCAGCCACAGAACAGAAACTTAGCAAACACAGAAGCCTGGGGGTTATGTGAGGGAAGGTTAAGGACTATCACTCTAAACTTGCCAGGTCTGGTACTCTATCTGCAGCCCCCAGCTGGCCTTGAACTTGTGGCGATGGAAAAATGTGTTTGGAACTATGGTGCCACATCGAAACCTGGAGATGTTATTTGTCACTTGTTGGAAGCCCTGGGCCGTAGCTGATGGGCCCTAGAGTCTGAGTACCTACCCCCAAAATTCATCAAATAGGTGTTTATTCACTGGTTGCTGGTTGATGGGCAGACGGACAGACTGACACGGACTAGCACCTAAGAACAGTCTAGCATGTCAACCCTTAACCACAGCAGCACAGAGAGCTTCATGTCAAAGGCACAAACCAAAGCTATCTCAGGTACCAAACACATCCTAGCCAATGGGCAGGTATCAAAGCCAGAAATCTGACCCAGAGGCCACATCTCTCTAAAATGAGGCCAAGTTGAACAGTGTGTCTCTCTCTGCCCTCCCGAACTGCCAACTTCAGCAACCCTTTTGAAGTTGACCGAGTGAAACTCCTGACCATAGCGTTTCTTCTGACCACTCGCCACTGCCCTCCTCCCTCACCAGGACCTCTCCCATACCCCACCACCACCACCACCACCACCACCGGTATCCCTCCTCCCACAGCATCTTCATTCGCCTCCCACTGCTCCTATACTTTGTCAAGCTTGTCCCCCTAATTAACTCTTGCAATGTTGTAATTCAATATTGCCTTCCGCTATTTCCTAAATGCCATGAAATATGTGATACAGAAAGCCATGAGATAATAATGCAGTGGAGACTTTGGTCCATCACAAACAAAACAAAACATTTAATTAATATTTGTTAAGCTAGCCAGCACTTAGGGAGGCAGAGGCAGGCAGATCGCTGTGAGTTCAAGGCTAGCCTGGTATACAAAGGGAGTCTAGGACAGCCAAGGCTGTCTGGGGTGGGGTAGTTTTTGTTTTTGTTTTTGTTTTTGTTTTGTTTTTTAAGGTCCCAGAAGCTTTCTCTACCTGCACATCCTTCTGAGCCCATCCCAGCCTTAGGGTGCACGTGTTCCAGGGTACTCCGCCCCTTCTCATATTGCTTGTAAGTAATTGTGTCCTTTCATTTGTCTCCTTAGGTTTTTCATCATGGAATCTCACTCTATAACATTGGTAGGTCTGGTCTTCTACATGCAGCCCCAGCTGCCTTTGCACTTGTAGCAATCCTCCTGCCTCAGCTTCTGAGTGCTGGGATTACAAAACCTCACCACAACCCTCAGTTGATGATCACAGACCCTTGTCTGTCTTCCTCACTGCTGTGGACTAGATATTTTCCACCACACTACTCAGAAACATCACATGTTGAAGTCCTAACACAAAACATGGCTGTATTTGAAGATAAAGCACCTAAGGGAGTAATTGAAATTACATAGAGTCATAGAGTAGGGTCCTGACTCAGTAGGATTGGTTGGTGTGTGAGCATCATCACCAGAAACTGACCCTGCTGGACTTCATCCTGCAACTTGCAGCCTCCAGAATGATGAAGAAGTACATTTCTGTTGTGTAAGCCACCCAGCCTGTGGTATTTTATTATAACAGTCCAGATAGACTACACACTCCATGTAAGCTTAGCAAGGTGAGAGATCACGTGTGCTTGTCGTTGGGTCAGTACAGTCCATCACCACGCCTAACACACAAGCGTACATCAAGTTTGTGTTGAATGGATGAATGAGATCATTATAGAAACAAATCAGATACGGTTCTAAGCTGAGTGTGGTGGCGCACCCCTTTAATCCCAGCACTCAGGAGAGGCAGAGGCAGGTGGATCATTGTGAGTTCGAGGCCAGCCTGGTCTACAAAGAGAGTCCAGGACAGCAAAGGCTACACAGGGAAACCCTGTCTCAAAAAAACTGATGATGATGATGATGATGATGATGATGATGATGGAGGAGAGAAACTTCTGGGACAAAAGAAGTAGTGGTTTGAATGAGAACGGCCCCCATAGGCTCATATGTTTGAATACTTGGTCTCCAGTTAGCATTTCCAGTTTCTCTCTCTCACACACACACCCCCTTCTCTCTGTCTCAACATGAAAACTCTCAGCTACTGCTCCCATACCCTGTTTTCCTGGCTTGTTGCCATGCCCCCGACCATGATCTCCATGGGCTCACCCTCTGAAACTGTAAGGCCCCAATTAAATTATTTCCTTTATAAGTTGCTTTGGTCATGTTGTCTGTTCACAGGAATAGAAGAGTAAATAAGATAAACCATACACGGCCCCCCACAAAAAAAACAAACCAAAAAAAAAACTTGTACACAAATATTCATAGCAACAATACTCATGATAGTAAACAGTAGAAACAATCCAAATAACCAACTGATGATGGATAAAACAAATGTGGAATATCCATGCAGTGGAATATTATTCAGCCATAGAAAAGGAACAAAGAATTGAAACATGCTACATATAGATGACCCTAATTAAAAAAAGACAGACACAAAGGTCATATATATCTATTTATGTGAAATAACCAACAGAAGCAAATCTACAGAAAGAAAGTAGATCTGTGACTATGAGCGTCTATGTTTACAGGTAGAAAGTAAATGAGAATTGGTAACAATGGCAGGAGACTTGACTAAAATATGGTTCAGAATTTACTGTGATGAAGTAAACTCTGTGACTGTGTAAACACCACTGAAATCTCTACTTTAAAAGGGTAAGTGTTGGGGCTGAGGCTGGGCGTTGGTGGTGCATGCCTTTAATCCCAGCACTCGGGAGGCAGAGGCAGTAGGATCGCTGTGAGTTCAAGGCCAGCCTGGTCTACAAAGTGAGTCCAGGACAGCCAAGGCTACACAGAGAAACCCTGTTTCAAAAAAATGAAAAAATGTTGGGGCTGAGGTGGCTGAACAGTTAAGAGTGCTTGATGCTCTTGCAGGGAATCCAGGTTCGGTTCCCAGAGCCCACATGGCAGCTCACAACTACCTATAGCTCGAGTTCCAGAGGATCTGACACCTTCTTCTGACCTCTACAGGCTCTAGGCACACATAAATACATCCAGGTAAACATAAACATAAAATAAAAATTAATGAATCTTTTTAAAAGATGAATTTAGATATGAACTATATATAAATAAAGCTGTTGTTTTTTATTTTTTTATTTTTTTAATTTATTTATTATGTATACAGTGCTCTGCCTGCCTGTACACCTGCAGACCAGAAGAGGGCATCAGATCTCATTATAGATGGTTGCGAGCCACCATGCGGTTGCTGGGAATTGAACTCAGGACCTCTAGAAGAGAAGTCAGTGCTCTTAACCACTGAGCCATCTCTCCAGCCCAGCTGTTGTTTTTTAAAAGAAAAAAAAAGACAGAGAGCATGGTGGCGCACGCCTTTAATCCCAGCACTGGGGAGGCGGAGGCAGGAGGATCTCTGTGAGCTTGAGGACAGCCTCCTCTACAAAGCAAGTCCAGGACAGCCAGAGCTGTTACACAGAGAAACCTTGTCTCAAAAAACAAAAGAAAAAAAAAAAAAGACGCATCCTGACATATCCCTTTCTTTCAGCCTGCAGTTGCCTGTCAGTACATCCTCATTGGCTAATTCTCCTCAGAAGCCAGAGGGAAAGTAGTCTGGGAAATGTAGTCCCTATATGCTGAGCAGAACAAGGGTATCATGAGAGTGCTAAAAAGCATTATGTTGCCATGGCAACTGCTTTTAACTGTTCAATACAGAAGTAAGGCTAAGTCATTCTGAACTCAGTGTGAGCTACTGTCCCTCACTGAATTTGGCTGCCACCAGTGGCTAGAGATTAAAAGTCTGTAAGTGTCTCTCCTGGAAATGGGACGTTGAGGTATTTGCTCTAGAATTCAGAAGAACTGAGTCCAAATGCCCAGAACCTCCATTAAGAAGCCTGACAGTAGCAGGGGCATCCCAGGCCTCCTCCCAGGAGATTGGAGGAGGAGGCAAGAGTCCCCAGAACCTTGAAGGACAGCTCACCTGGTAGTGTGGAAAGGGGCACACAAGAAAGATGCTCTGCTTCCAACAGAAGGAAAGAAGACTGATGCCTGAAGTTGTCCTCTGATCTTCACATACAACCGCAGTGACGTGAAGTTCATATGCATATGAATGCACACATGTACAAGAACAATAAAATCAATACAAATATTTCTTTTATTTAAAACACTAATTAGTGGTCTCCCTGGGGTGGGGGCGGGATCTGGTGTGATAGCACATACCTATAATCACAGCACCAAGGAGGTAGAGAACCAGAGGTTCAAGGTCACCCTCAGCTACATTGCAAGTGTGAAGCCAGCCTAACTATATGATACAGAAGACACCGTCTCGCCGGGGGTGGGCAGAGGCAGGTGGATCGCTGTGAGTTCGAGGCCAGCCTGGTCTACAAAGGGAGTCCAGGACAGCCGAGACTAACACAGAGAGAGCCTGTCTCGAAAAAACAAAACAAAACAAGACTAATAATAATAATGATGATGATGATGATAATAATAATAATACAACAATAATAATAGTAATAAAAGTTCTTCATTGGGAATTAGTTTGGATGATGGCTTAGACCTGATGCCTTCTCTGTTGCTGGAGAAACCGTAGGGGCTCCAGGCACCCTTATATCTAGCTTCTAAGCACTATAGTATTTAGATTAAGTACTAAAAATAAACTCATAAACTTTCACTTTGTGGTTGTGTCACTGAAGCCTTGCTGACCCATCCTTGATAGCCAGTTCACCCAAGGGCCCTCACCCTGATTGTGCAAGTGGACGTTGGGGGTGGGGGGTGGGGGCCGCTATCTAAGAGCTACTGGGAGAGTAGCTGCTGGTCAAGTTCATACTGAAATAAAAAGCATTTCATCCAAAACAGAAGGGCATCATGCACCTCTGACTCCCGAGCCCCACAGCTGCCACCCAGGAACTCACTGATGTAAACAACCCCAGGCTGAGTCTACAAGGTACCACCAGGGGCTTTCTGCATGCAAATGATGTGATGATTCAGGATCCTATGGCCACTGAGTGGGACTGTCACTCTGTCACTCTTCTTAGACCCTGTGGTCCCAGAAGACTCTGAGGGAGGAGCAGGGGCGGGGCAGGGGTGGGAGGGGCAAGGAAGAGGATGGCTTTCTCTCACAACTTAAAAGGGGCTCAAACCACTTCCTCCCCAGACGGGGGGTAGCTGGAGACAGAGACAGAGACACAAGCGCAGCCTTTCTGTGTTAACTTCAGCTGCCCAGAAGGCATCATGGATCTGGGTGAGTAAACCTCCTCGTGTGAGGAGAAGCTGCCTTTTGACACAAATCCAGACTCTAGGCAATGAACTTGGGATAGGGGATGGGGTCGTGAGGGGACGCACCAGAGAAATCAAGGCAGTTGGTGTGAACTGGCGGCTGCCCTCAGAGGATGCCATCCTATTGGCCCAGAGAGGGTGCACCTGCTTTTTCAGACCCAAGGTAGGGAACAGCCACAGAAGCCAAGAGAATAATAAAGTGTCTCCTAAAGCAGCAAGGAATTTGAAGAGAGTGCCAGGCTGACCTTGTCGACCTGGATGGAACTGGTTCTCAGCTGGTAGTGATGGGTGATGCTCTCTGGTGTCTCTGGAGACTAAGAAACTTCTCCATAGAGAGTTCAGGACATCCTGCTCCCTCTCCGAGTCCCCCCGCCCCCTTTCTCTCCTGTTTAAACCAGGGTTTGAATCCCCATGCCCATTGAGTTATAAAAAGAGTAAAATGGAGGGAACAGTGTTACGTGTCATGCAATACAAATGCAAGCTGCAACGTCTGCCTCTCGATCTGTCTGTCGTCTGTCTATCTGTCTGTCTGGTCTCTCTATCCCTGGCTCTGTCTGTCTCTCTCTGTCCCTCTACCCCCCTCCTCCTTGCCTCCTTCCCTTTCTTCTATACATCCCATTAGCTTTTTGCCTCTTGAAAGTCAAAGAACAAGTGACTGACCTAAAATTGAATGGTCTAGGGGTGGGGGTGAGGCACTCCACTTAGAGAGGCTGTAGCCAGACCTCCAAGCACAGCACAGCCCCCCCCAAACACACACACACACACACACACACACACACACACACACACACACACACACAGCCCTGCAGACTGCTCCTCTCTATAAAAAACACCTTCCTTCAGCCTAGCCTCTGTACCTACTACAGCAAACTACCAGAGGAGTCCCAGGAGACGCTGAGTGGGGTAGGGCAGCTCCAGACACCCCAGCTACAAATCTTCAATCTCAGCTGCAGAGTCAGAGCCAGCTGAGGCTCAAGGGGCCAGGTTCCTAGAGGGTTCCGCTCCCCAGCAAGTAAAGCAGCACCGTGTGGCCTCAAAGCCACAAGGGGTTGGCTTTAAAAAGTGAAGGTTCCCTGGTGCTGCCCTCACACGCCTCCCCGCCACACCACAGCAGCGAGCAGCAGCGCCTTTATCTCTGCCTCCCCTGCCCAGCATGCACTGCACCCTGGGTCTGGATCCAGCTGTGGTGACCAGCCCTGCTGGTTGTGATCTCTCTCATGGGAAGCAGAATCTAATTCTTAACACCTCTGCTTCCCAGATGTTTTGGGATGTAGGTACGAAATGTTGAGGGCATGATGGGATGGATGGATGGATGGATGGATGGATGGATGGATGGATGGATGGATGGACAAACAGACGGACGGGCAGACAGAATCAATCACTTCAAGTGGGTTTTGGATTTCAAATATGTCTATTCCATCTTCTCCTCCCACCAGCCTGCTTTCTAAGCCCATTCCCCAGGTATCTACCTCCACCAGCCACAGTCCCAGAGTGTCCATACCATCCACTTAAGACCTTCTCCGTCTTCCTCTAAGATGTGACTCCCAGGATAGAGGAAAGGTTCTGAATTTATAGCACCTGCCAGTTTCCATGGCAAACATTCTCCCATCCCGATCTAGAGAGATAGCTCAGCGGACCTGGGTTCAATTCCCAGCGCCCACATGGCAGCTCACAGCGGTCTGTAACTCCAGTGCCAGGGACTCCAACTCCCTCACAAATGCAGGCAAAATATCAACGTACATTAAGTTAAAAAAAATTACTTTAAAAAAAAGTTTCTCCTATCCCAGTCAGCCTGTTCAAGGTCTAAATGCTTTAACAACAAAAGGAGGCAGACACCTGCCTTCCTTGGCACAGAGACACTGGGCTAGGTTTGGGGATGCTAGACTCCTGGCTTTGGTACGGGGGCGGGGGCGGTAGGGGGACAGGGCAACCCCCGTCCTAAAAGAAGGGATAGTGTTTGCTTGTTTATTGAATTTAAAAGCACGCCAATAGGGCTAGAGAGATGGCTCAGTAGTTCTTGCAAAAGACCTGGGTTCAATTCCCAGTGCTCACATGGCAGCTCACAACTGCCGAGAACTTCAGTTCCAATGAATCCAACTCTCTCACAAATGCAGACAAATGCCAACGTACATAAAGAAAAAGTTAATAAGCAGGCTATTTTTTTTTTAAAAAAGCACCCCAATAGCTAACTCTGAAATGCTGGTGTGAGGGGAAACTGCTTAAAAACATTTGCTCAAAACAGTCTCCAGGGCCGTTGGAAGGACGGGTGGGCCACAAAGAATCTGTTTTTCACTCTTCGTCTACCCAGCAGAGACAAGAGGTGGGTGAAGAGGCCGGGTTTCTGTTATACAAAATGAAAAACTCCAAACCGGAGCTGAGCTGGCCTCTCTCGCGATTTGAATGAGCAGCCCTAAATGTGCCCTCCCCTCCTTCGAGAAACCCATCTCAGCACAGCTCCTCAAAGTCAGAGATAAGAACAAATGAGCTCATGAGAGTCTTGTGTCTCACGCTTTAGCCATGGATGGTGACAGAAGGGGATTCAGGGTCAGTCCCTTGTGGCCGCCCCCCAGAAACCTAGTGTGGAGAACAGGGTAGGTGGGAGAAAGCCCTTCTCTTTGCATGGTATTTTCTTCCAGTCATCTGTGTTACTCACTGAGAATTTTATGAATGGCCAGTTGGGTGGGGAAAGTAACATATATGTCAGTGTGTTACACCAACTGTTGAGATACAGCACACCCTGAGGCATGAGGACAAGGTCAAATAAATAAATAAATAAATAAATAAATAAATAAATAAATAAATAAAAGCTGTGGACATAGGTCAGGGAAGCACTTACGTTATATTTTGAAGGGTGTGTAGAAGTCATCAAACAAAGTAAAGATGACCCAAGAGCCAGGATGTGGCGGGAACCTCAGACTCTAGAGCCATAAGTCAACAAAGGGAATGCAGAAGGCCTGGAGCATCTGCTCAGCAGGACAGTGGCACACACAAGCATGGGGACCCGAGTTTGGAGCCTCAGAGTCCATGTTTAAAAGCTCAGGGTGGCAGCGCACACAGGTAATACCAGACCTAGGGAGGGACTAGCAGGATGCCTAGGGCTTGCTGGCCAGCCAGTCCTCAGAACTGGCGAACTCCAGGTTCAATGAGAGACATGGTCTCAGAAAAGAAATAAGGCAACAGATGACTGGGGAAGACACCTGATGGCAGGCTTCTGGCCTCCATCTGGGTATGCCCCTGCACGCGCGCGCGCACACACACACACACACACACACACACACACACACACACACACACGTGCACAGACCTTGAGCTCCCAGTATAGAGGGCCAAGAGAGATGAAAAGGTGCAGGCCCAATGGGAGTCAGGGCAAGCGGATGTGCTAAGAAGCCAGCCAGGCTGGGCACTCCTCACGGGTCTGTGTGATGGCATCAGGGAGTCCATACGTCATCTTAAAAGGAATGGGAGCCAGCAAAGGTTCCCGCCCCCCTTTCCAAATATATGGGTAAATGGATAAAATGTGTGTTCTGGAAGGAGTCGGGGAAACGAGCAGCTCCTTATGTCAGGACAGAGGAGGGACCAACTTCAAGAGATGGAGGTGTGTAAAAGCAACAGAAAATGAGTGGCCCGTGACAGAATAAGATGGCAAGAGTTGCCTTGATCGGCGGAGGGCCCTCTACCCAGGAGGCTCATGAGAAATGTCTCCGGACTCAGTCGTGAGAGCCCAGGCTAGATCTCCCATTCACCTCTCTGATCCAGCTTTTATAGCAGCTTTGCCACTCCAGCCAAGCAACGGAACATCCCTGAGCTTCTGTGCTCTACAATACAGAAGGAATCAGGTTTAGAAGTTCCCAAGATGTGGTAAGGGGGAGAGCCTCACTAAGAGTGGCTAGAAATGAGGTTTCCACAGCTAGAGGGCCAGTTGGGTAACCCTGGGGAAGCCTTGTGCTGCTGGTTCCTCGTATGGGGGCTGGTTGTCATGGCTACCTTACACGGTACCCATGAGGACCAGGATGAGAGCACCCATCCCATGTGTGGACAGCGCACTGCAGTGAGAGCTCACCTAGTACCAACTTTATCGGTGAGTGAAAGAGTTGGTACCCTAATGACAAGATCCCACCAGCTCTCACATCCCTGCCTCCCATCTGCTCCCTGGATCCCTTGACGCTTCCCTGGCTCCATCCTTTTCCATGTCCCCACAGTGGCTGAGAAGGTCCAGAGGGGTGTCCTGGGGCCAGATGATAAAGCAGCTATGGTTTCCTGAGCAGCCTGGAGGGACTGGGGACAAGAGCAGGTGGGAGTTTTAGGACCTTAGGGGGAGAAGGATTCCCAAGCTGGGGCGGGGGTGGGGGGAGGGAGTGGGCAGCAAGCTGGAGTGCTAGGGAATTTTCCTCTCATCATACTCACTCTGCAAAGCCAAGAACTCAGGAAACACCCAACACCTCACTCGACAGCTCCTCAACCCTGACGTTCTCACTGCTGCTGCCCATGAGCAGTTGCAGTATGATTGGCAGGCAGGAGCTATCTGACTCACTGCCACTGACCAGGTCCCTCTGCCACCACACATTGGAATTCCTGTTAACTGGCTTGAAAATGGCCTGTCCTGGGTTTACAGGACTCTAGCTCACCAGCACCCCCCCCCTTACCCCTACCCCATATCCAACATCCCTGAAATGAGAAATCAATTTCATTCACGCACCCGAGAGCCCCCTCCCCACAGCGCCTGCAAAAGGACTAGGACAGGACCCAGGAAAAGGGGTGGACAGAGTAAAACAGAAACAGCTCTTGCCCCCCACCACCCCTAAGAAGTTTCTCTCACTCTCAGTGACAGTCAGATCAGGCTTTCTCTACAGTAACCGAGAGACGTTGACGTGTTGAAAGAAACCTCGAACGTCGAGCTCCGAAATGAGTCAGGGGAGGGCGGGCTGTGCATCAGACCCTGACAAGAGTGTGGTTAAGTATGGACATGTGGCCTCAAGCTTAGGGGGCTCCAGGGGTAATTCAGTTAGAAGCGGGTGAGGATGGGTGGGGTTAAGAGAGAGATGAGCTGTGAGCCCACATGGTGATGTTTCCACTCTAGTCTGCAAATGTTCTGGTACACACTGATGACAAGGGGATGGTGGCTATCTGTCCCCAGGAAATAATGGAGCTAAGGAGGCAGGGACTTCAAGCAGATAGTTGTCAGTTTGAGCACCACCGTGCTAAGCATGTGTCTCTCCATCTTCACAGCTAGGAAGAGACTCCTTGGGGATTGAGGGGAGATGCATGGTGGGGATAGACAGCAGGGTTATACTTTAGTAAGACGTGCCTAGGTGGCATGAAGGAGAATGTGCAGATGGGGAACGTGTCTATCTGGATGCTCTTCCTGCCTGGACCAAGAGTGGCCAGGCTTTGGATCCCCAGCCTGGGCGCACATGTTGGGCACCCTGGGTGTCATGTCGCTTGGGCTCCAGCAGGTGATGCTATGGCCTAGGACACAGAACCTCTAGGTTTGTGCTGCTTCCTTGGCCTCCAGAGGGCCCCCAGCCTCCTGAAGACAGCTGCCTGGAGCAAAGTCCTGTTCTGGTTTGCAAGTCCAGCCTTGGATGGCACTCACATTCACGTATTCCATCACAGGGACTCACTCTCCTGTGGATTTGGGGAACTGGGACTCAAGGACTGGTGAAGGGTCTCAGTGACAGAGAAGGCAGAGGGAGGGTCCCTTCGTGGGAGAGAGGGAGGCAGGAAGATGTCTGCATGAATTGCTTTCTCAGTTGTCCTCTGGCTTAGCTGTTAGGAGGACACAGAAGCCAGGTTGGCCCAAGGCTCTGCTCCAAGCAGAATAAGGAGCTATCCATGGCACCCAGAAGGCCTGTTCTAACCAGGGGTCTCTGTCTACAGGGGATTAGAAAGCAAGTTAAAGGAGAGAGAACCGTTTCCCGTTTCCTTAGAACATTTGTGAGGTTTCTCGTGTGGCTGTCCATGTGCCTGGCCACTAAGAAATGTTCCCAGGCTAGTAGATCCTGACATCAAGGCAGTGCTGCATATGTGTGCATACACCCTGACCACCACAGGGCCCTGCATCGTGTGGTCTGGGAAGGGTGTAGGGTTGGTGGGGGGCCGGTTCACGACCCTGTGTGGAGTTGGCACACAGCGGATCCTGCAAACCAGCAGCAGCTAGCCTGGGCCAGGGCAGGGGGTGAGAAGCTGTTTCCCCTTCTTTCCCAGACCTGGGAGTGAAGGAGGGAAGGAGGGAGGGAGGGAGGGAGGGAGGGAGGGAGGGAGGGAAGGAGGTGAAGACAGGGATGCTGGGCAGCCGGCCAGGTGTTCAAACACACAATCTGGTTCTGATGTTCTCTTTCAGCAAACTCGGTGCCTGGAGAGCCTGGGATGAAAGTTCCCAGCGGCGCACCCCGCTCCCCTTCAGCCACCCCCACTTTCCTTAGTAACAGAGCTTTGTTTCCACCAGGCAGTAACTCCATCTCTTTTGTCTCCTATAGGGAAACCCAGGAAAAACGTGCTGGCAGTGGCTCTCCTTGTCATTTTCCAGGTGAGGTTTCCTGAGACAGGAGGCTCTCTTCCCTCCTCTAACATCTCCCTCCCTAGCCAGGAAATGCTGGGACATTAACAGTTTGCTAGAAGGAAGGAAAAGAAAGGCCCCCCCCCCAAAAAAAGCACCTGCCATTCATTAAGCTAAGTGTCCCCTAGGAGGGGATGGGGGGGGAATGCACTCTCTGGACTTCCTTTGTCCCCTTTTAAATTAAGGCCCAGGGAGAAGTAACCTACCCCCTCCTTCATCTCCCCACCTCCCACCTCCTCATCCAGGAGACAGAAACGAGAGATGTGATGTCAGGGAGGCCTGGTTTTGCACGTAAGTTCACCTGTGAGCTGAGAAAAAGGAGCTGGTGATCTGGTTACTCTCCAGTCACCCAAAGTCGTCTCCTCTTGCCTTTCGGTCCAAGGTTCTCCTTGCAGTTTCATTCTCGGTTTTCCGTTCACAAAATAGAGAGCCATCTGGCCTGCCTGTGAGGAGAGGGGAGAGGGGAAGAGTGGTGGAGCCTGGGGACCCAGTGGGGAGGACAGTGGATGAGGCACACATAGGGGGTCTGGATTCTGCAGAGAGAAGAGCCCGCTTCCCAGTCAGTGCTCCGTTCTCTGTGGCAGCGGTGGAGGCTGAAGGTGTGCCCCACCAAGCACCAGAGTCAGGAGATACCCTTAAAGTCAAATTTCCTCTGTTGGGGCGAGAATTCTCTGAAGGTAGGGAAATGGCCAAAGCCAGCCTGGAGAAGCAATGCTTTAGAGTTTGACTCCCCCACTCTTCCTCCCCCTGCCCCCCTCCCACAGGTCTGGAGGCCAGAGAGGCAGCTTTCCAGGAGCTCAGGCCAGAGGCAGGCCCGAGGCTGGGCACTGTTCCCCAAACCCCATCTCAGAGGTCCCCTGGAGCTTGGGCTGCAGCCCTTAGCCTGGCCCCTTCCCCATCAACACTACCCCCCCTCACCACCACCCCCACCACCCCCACCACCCCCCACCCCATCCTGTACTGCTGCCTGGAAGGCCAGGGAAGGCTGAAGACATCTGTGGCTGGTTTTTTGTCTTTCACTTGGGGGAAAGGGGGGGGGGGTTCAGACAGGGCCGGATGTGGTGGGGCTGTGGGCTGCAGAGGCGGCAAGCCCTGGGGGGTTTGGGGGGAGGGGTGCGGAGCAGGAGCAAGGGATGGGGAAGAGGACAAGACTGAGAAGGTGGGGAGGAGCACACTTCATAAAAGCTGGGAGTTCTGTTCTCCAAAAGGTCTAGAAACCCCTTAAGTCACTGGGCCTCAGACCTAAGTCAGACCCGTTCATGTGGAGCCAAGGGCAGTTAACCTCTCCCAGGGCCACCAGGCTGCAGTCACACCTGGACCAGGGCAAAAAAAAAAAAAAAGGTTGCTGTGGACTTCTCAAGTTAGCATTGTCCTCCCCCTCAAAAAAGGCTCCTGAACACCACTTTGTCCTCACCCTGTTACCAGGCCCACAGTGACAGTGCAATTTGTGGGTTGCCACCGAGTGGCTGAAAGTCCCCTACCCCGAGAAGGAACCAAGAGCTTTCCAAAGTGGGCCTTCTAACCACCCCACCCACTTCATCTACAGTGGTCCATCTATCCTACGCAGGCAGTCAGCAGGCTCCCCCTTCATTGATAAAAACCACAGCAGCTGCTGAACCTTCCCCCCCACACACACACACACCCTGCAGCCCGCCCGGCAAAAGGGCTAAAAAAAGCCCAGAACAGCTGAGCCCTGCTGATTGGGATCTGCCGGAAGAGAGGCTAAGAGGTGTGAGGGGAGAGTGGGAACAGAGGGAGAGTGGGGGAAGAGAGCTGTTTCCTCCCAGGGGCACTGACTAGCAAGGCAAGTCAGTCACACTGCAAGAGCTCTGGCCCTAGGTCCTGCCATGGGGGGGAGGGGGAGGAAACATTTGCATACACACCCACCTGAATAGGGTGGGTACCACGGAGCCGTGCCAATCTCCATGAGTCATATGGGTGGTCCACAATCATAGGCATGTCTCTCAGCTGAAATGTGTTCCTACCCAGGAGCTTGCATCTTCTCTCCCAACCTTGACCCTAACAGAGGATTTTCCCTCAAAAGCTGAGGCATTTTGTAGCCCCCCCCCCTAAAAATAACTCCACCAGGACCTAAAAAGAGGCTCCAAAGCACAGGCACACACACACACACCTCCCCCAATCTCACATCATTGCCATAGAGTAAGATAAACCCTCTGGAGACAAAGAGGGAACCAGAATTGGGAGCTCCTGAACCCAATAGCCCAGCACAGGAGTCAAGATTTGCCTCAGTCTCCCAGACAGAGAAGAGATGTGTCTTTTTCAGCTCAGGGCTCAGCAGACACCCCCCCACACACAAAGGTCTAGATTATGTCCAATCCACCATCAGTATGAATGAGACTGGGTGTCCCAAGAGTTGACACAATCAGAACTTTACTACTGATGTGTAGAAGTATAGACTCCTGGTCCTGCCTCAGGCTACGCAGACATGATGGACACTTTAACAAAACATGCATGCTAAAAAAAACATTATTTAGACTTATTTTTATTTTATGCATATAAACGGTTTTGCCTGCTTGCATGAAAGTGTGCCACATGCATGCCTGCTGCCTGACAGGGTCAGAATTGGGTACCAGAGCCAATGGAACTGGATGGAGTTAGAGATGGCTGTGAGGCACCATGTGGGTGTTGGGAACCAAATTGGGATTCTCTGCGAGAGCAACCCATGAGTCAAGTCTCCGGCCCCCACGTGGTAAGGTGGGAGATGTGTTGATTTCAAATCCAAGACGCACTAAGAGTTTGAGGGGGAAAAAATATTGGTTCTAGGGCTCCACCTTCTGAGATGCTGGCTGAGTGGGTCTAATCTCTGAGAATCTGCAAGAATTTTGAAGTTCCTGAGAGGTACCACCACCACCACCACCCTAAGCAAAGAGCCAGCCAGGTCTGGACTGCTAGCTTGACAGGTATTTCCTTTCCCCTCAGGTATGTTTCTGCCAAGATGAGGTCACAGATGATTACATCGGTGAGAACACCACGGTGGACTACACTCTGTATGAGTCTGTGTGCTTCAAGAAAGATGTGCGGAACTTTAAGGCCTGGTTCCTCCCTCTCATGTATTCAGTCATTTGCTTTGTGGGCCTGCTGGGCAACGGGCTGGTGGTGGGGACATACATCTACTTCAAGAGGCTCAAGACCATGACGGACACCTACCTGCTCAACCTGGCCGTGGCAGACATCCTCTTTCTCCTGACCCTCCCCTTCTGGGCCTATAGCGAAGCCAAGTCCTGGATCTTTGGTGTCTCCCTGTGTAAGATCATCTTTGGCGTCTACAAGATCAGCTTCTTTAGCGGCATGCTTCTACTCCTGTGCATCAGCATCGACCGCTACGTGGCCATCGTCCAGGCCGTGTCAGCGCACCGCCACCGTGCCCGCGTGCTTCTCATCAGCAAGCTGTCCTGTGTGGGCATCTGGATGCTGGCCCTATTGCTTGCCACCCCGGAGCTGCTGTACAGCGGCCTCCAGAAGAGAAGCAACGAGGACGCGTGGAGATGCTCCCTTATCATCGACCACGTGGAGACCTTGATTATCACCCAAGTGGCCCAGATGCTTATCGGGTTTCTAGTGCCCCTGCTGGTCATGATTTTCTGCTACTTTGTCATCATCCGCACCCTGCTCCAGGCACGAAACTTTGGACGGAACAAGGCCATCAAGGTGATCATAGCCGTGGTTGTGGTCTTTGTAATCTTCCAGCTGCCCTACAATGGGGTGGTCCTGGCCCAGACGGTGGCCAACTTCAACATCACCAACAGCAGCTGTGAAGTCAGCAAGCAGCTCAACATTGCCTACGATGTCACCTACAGCTTGGCTTCTGTCCGGTGCTGTGTCAACCCTTTCTTGTATGCCTTCATTGGTGTCAAGTTCCGGAGTGACCTCTTTAAGCTCTTCAAGGACCTGGGCTGCCTCAGCCAGGAACAGCTCCGGCAATGGTCTTCCTGCCGGCATGTGCGGCACGCCTCCATGAGCCTGGAGGCCGAGACCACCACCACCTTCTCCCCATAGGGGGCTCCCCTGCCTGGACTTCAGGGACCTCTTCCCAGGGGGCCCTAAGGTGGGGACTGAGGGGGAGGGCCTATGCAGGGACTCAAGACCCACCAAAGAGCCGCTGAGGGAAGATCAGTTCTGGCCAGTCAGGCTAAAACCTCGGGGCCTAAGAAACAGCTTAACCCCAACCCATGCATGCTACCTCAACCATGGCTGAAAGAGATGAGGCTGAGAAGTCAATACCCAAACCAGGACAGCTGTGCCCAAACTGACAGCCAAAAGTGAAAGCTGAGAGGCCATCACACCTTCTGGAGTGAAGGGCATGGGGCCGGTGAACACCCTGGTAGTGGAGTAAACTCCTGAGGCCTCGGAATGAACCTTCTTCCAGCCTGGAGTAATGATGTCCCATAGACCCAAGGACAGGGAGTCACATAGTCCAGAAACCCAGGGTTTTTGTGTCCAAACCCAAGATGGTAGGATCACACCCTGGGAGCCATCGACTGGTCTGACTGACAGGGACTGAACACCCTCCTCCCACCTCCTTTTCCACTGTCATCAAGCTAGAAAGAGATGGCAGTCTCCCTCGGTGCTCCCTCAGAGCATCCCTGTCCCTCCCCTTCTGCCTCCTCCTCAGCTCTCCTCAGGAAAGGGTGATGTTTCCTGAGGGCCAGGCCACAACATCAGGCTGTATGCAGCCCCAGCTGAGGCTCCGGATGGATGGATGGCGATGACAAGTGATTGGGTCTCTCCTCAAGGATGGGAGAAAAGGCCAGGGAGAAAGGTCAGAAGAACAAGAGAAGATGACCCCCTGCTGGCTGACAAAGGCCTGCCTGCGAGCTGCTTCTTTGTTCTCTGTCAGCAACAGAAACCTTTCCTCGTGTTCTGCTTTCGATTTATAAGAGCACACATTTGACTCAGACACAAATAAAAAAAAAATTTCCCTTGGGGAAAGAACGTCTTTAAAAGAAGGGGGAACATTCTTCAGTAAATGGCAAGCCAGTGAGCTCTTTGGTAATCCCCCATGCCACCTGACAGTCCTTGCTCCGCCCCCCCCCTCCAAGTCCCCCCCACCCCCCACCCCCGCATCCAAGCCTTCCTTTCTCAGCACACGAGGTCATTGAGTGCCTCCAGAGATAAAAGCCCAGAAGACTGCAAGAGGTGGCAAGAGAGTGAAGACAGGCTGTCTGTCTGTCTGTCTTGCAAACACACTTGCAGAGCCCATGGGATGGGGTCCAGGCCCTTGCAGGCAGCAGTGCACATAGGAGGCCACTCTGAGCAGAGATTGGAAAGACCCAGTTGTCCCGGGAGCCCCTGTTCCTGGGAACTCAGTAGACCCCAGCAACATTTGTATCCTGGGATGTTTGCTGTACCAGGATAGCCCAGAACAGCCTTGACCCTTCAGACTTGCGCAGACAGATGCGCCCCCCACCCCCAGGAACTCATGTTTGGTGGGAAGATCAGAGAGCATGGCATTCTAGCGTGAGGGAGCTAGGATGAGACAGATGACACAGGCGGGATGGGACTCTTTGCTGGGTACTTGAGATCTGGGACCACTCAATGCCTGGCACCCTAATCACTCTGAGGCAGGAGGCAGGATGGGGGATGGGAATGAGAGAGAGAGAGAGAGAGAGAGAGAGAGAGAGAGAGATTCACACAAAAGCATAGCTCCAGTTTCCCCAAGCAAAAAGAAAATGGAGCCTGCCCATAACAATGCCCATGCTCTAATGTTGTAACCACAAACACACCCGTTACCCTCCTCCACAGGATGCATGGGGTTAGAGAGATTTTAACACAATTTGTCAGGCAGCCTCCAGGTCCTGGAATCATCGCCCTGGGAGGAACGAGCGTGGCGCAAGTGCAGACGGGAGGGGGGGAGCGGGGCGCAGCGGCATTTGGGATGACGGGTATCAAATATTAAAAGGTCCGGCTGCAACTGTGTGACCACAAGCATGTGGCAGGAAAGCGATGCCGCTGAACATGCAGCTCCCCGAGGGGAACCTGCCAGAGTGCATGTGGGTGCGTATATTCCCAGTGAGGTTACGGAGGGGAAAACAACCCTTGATTCCTACAGGGGAGGAATGCAACAGAGCGGTCATGGAAAAGGAAGCTGGGCCAACCACACAAACACGCCACCCTGGCTTCAAGTACATTTTTCTAGTATAACTGGACATCTCCAAATATTTACAGAAACAACATAACCCCTAGCAGTGTTAATTCTGAGCAGTGTCTGAGAAGCTCTAACCTCAGCTCCACGCTGGCCTGACCCCTAAAGGCCTGGTCGGATGCACTCTTGTGCCTGTCTTGAACTGAAGGGGTGACCCCTAGGATAGCAGAAAACAACCCCCAAGGAAGCCCACCCGCTTTTTTCCCCCTCATTCTCCTCTGAGCAACTGCCCATCTCCCTAAATGTGAGCCTCCTCACCGCACTCTACAATGGCCCCAAGCCCCTTTCATTCTATCAACAGTACCTTGTTCCGAGCCCCTCCACACCACACACACACACACACACACACACACACACACCAGCCCCCACTTGGATCCTCCCTAGATATTCCCAGGCCACAAAGCCGAACCTCTCCGCTCGTAGGTTCAATAAGCTGCTGGGGACCTCAAGAAGCAGGGGCTGACCCCCACCCCCCACCCCGGCCTTCCCTAGATGGATGGAGAAAGGGGCTGCCTCACCCAAAGAGACACAGCCATCGAGGGGAGGTTGCTTAAACTGCCTGTGGAGCCTGAGGGTCTGGCAGGGCTGAAACAGAGGCTCTGGAGGCCGGCCAACTCTGAATCTCAAGCCTGCTGCTCCCCAGCTGTGTGACCTTCAACTGTTGCTCAACGGCTCTGAGTCTCAGATTTCTCGCTTGCAAAACAGGGAAGACTTGGGTGAAACGCTTAGCTCTTAGCGTGGAGTCCAGGGTGAGGTAGTGGGGACACTCCCACTCCACAGCCAGATGGCCTGGCTCAGGTCCTGACTCCTTTACAATGCCTCAGTTTCCAAATCTGCATAATGGGGATGTTCAGCAGCGCCTACCTCCCAGGGTTGAGGTCAGGAAAGAAGTTCATCGACAAAATTAAAATACTTAGAAACACCCAGGCAAGTGACATCATTTTAGGGGAGATAGTTGAGAAATTATAGCTTTAAACATGATAGGGCTGGAGAGGTGGCTCAGTGGTTAAACTGTTCTTCCAGAGGACCCAGGTTCAGTTCCCAGCATCCATGTGGCAGCTTAACTGCTTGCAATTCCAGTCCCAGATGATCTGATGCCCTCAGCTGGCACTGTACAGGTGGGGTACAGAGGCATGCATGCAGGCAAGACACTCATATACATAAAATGAAAATACATCTTTTGTTTTGTTCTATTTTTGTTTTTCGAGGCAGGGTCTCTCTATGTAGCCCTGACTGTCCTGGAACTCAATCTATAGGCCAGGCTGGCCTCAGACTCAGAGGTCTGCCTGCCTCTGCCTCCCGAGTGCTGGGATTAAAGACGTGCTCCACCACGCCCGGATGTAAATAAATCTTTTAAAAAATAAAAGCAAATGTTTCTTTAAGAGAAAAGGGTAGGTTAGAGAGATGGCTCAGTGGGTTGAGTGTTTGCTGTGCCAACATGAGACCCGGGCGTCCAGATTCACAACTCTCACATAGGCCAGGCTGGGGGCCTAGGGGGAGGATGGAGAAAGGCATGTTCCGGAGGCGCTGGCCAGCCGAGTCTAACTGAAAGCAGAAGCTTCAGGTTCAATAGAGACCACATCTCAGTAAGTAAGTAATAAGCCCATGGATCAATAAGGAAATGGAGAACAATAGAGGACCCTACCCCCTACCCTCTACCCCCGCCCGTGCCAATCTCCAGCCTCCACCTGCACAGACAGCCACACACACACACACACACACACACACACACACACACACACACACAC